>CM073140.1:19427220-20027220 GCA_037039145.1 Fundulus diaphanus | reverse complement strand
TCTTACACTCACTCAGTGTCACAGTGATGCGTTTAGGTACCATTAGATTTTGCGTGAATCAGTACTCGATAGTACCGACGGGATTCGGCCGGTGCCTATAAAAGTACCGAATTCGGTACCCATCCCTACTCGTGTGCGTAATAATGAACAATATTTAGAATTTAATAACATTGCTTCCAGATCTCATAGAGTTCCAGTTTTTTATGCGATGAATGATTTTTAAACCTTCAGCTGATTCTGTTCTCAGTGACCTGAAACATTTAAGGGTTACTAACTTTCCCATTTTTTATTTTTTTTTAACACTTTTATTATAACCTTCCGATTGTATTTATTCTGATTCTTCAGAAGCTGTTCAGGACCTCGATGCTCTTCCACTTCATCAACGTGCTCCTGCAGGTCCTGCTGCACAAAAGTCACGACCTCCTCCAGGAGGAAATCACCCTCGCCATTTACAACATGGCGTCTGTCGACTTCGATGCCTTCTACTCGGCCTTCATGCCCGAGTTCCTGAACGGCTGTCAAGGCGTGGACACCAATCAACGGGCCGTTCTCGCACGCAACTTCAAGCTTGAACAGGTGAACTTTCTCTTCCCCCCCCCCCACGACTCGTCAAGTAACATCTTTTGTCGTTTGTTTTCGCTCATTTGTTTTTACACATTCTGCGTTAGATAAAATCAGGCCTTTGACACCACTTGGCCTGACGCCTTACATTTTTCTTCCCAATCCAGCGCAGGGAACTGTCCTTTAAGGCAGTGCTGGTTGTATTAGTGCTTTAATAATCTTTTCATCTTAACAGTCAACCGTCTGAAATGGCTGCATGTGATTTAAAAACACTCAGCGTTGAACAAAAGTCTTCATTCAGGGAGTCTTTCAGGTCCAGTGCAGCGATAGAGGAGGCAGATAAAATTCCCAGCAGCGGCTCTGAACTCATTCATCAGTGACCTCCGTACACATAAATAAACCCTAAGTCACAATACCTTGTTCCTTGTGTGAAAGTACAGCCTTAAAGAATATTCATACCCTCATTGTATTTTGTTGCCGTGTGTGTTAAGTTGCATGTAACCTACTGCGCATGTGTGAGGTAGAGAAGAGGATGTGTAACACCTGCCGTAATAATAGCTGCAGCTCTTTTGCAGGACGTCTGTACCAGCTTTGCACGTCTAAATTAGCAAATTAGGTCAAGCAGCATCAGGTTGGATGTAGATGATCTGTGAATCTCAGCTTTCAAGTCTTTACCACAGATTGGATTTAGTTTTGGACTTTGACTAGGCCATTCTAAGACGGAAACCGTTCCGCTGCAGCTTCTTCCTGTATAGCCGCGAATTTTAGCTCCATCCGTCCAACGGCTACCCTCCTTTATTTTATACTGGAAAATATTTCATAAGACGCCTATGGTGAGAAAACATCTTCCCTGCAGGGATTTTTACATTGGTTTACCTTTTTTCTTGTTGTTCCTGCTGTAGTTTAGCAAAATTGGTAATTAAAGCACAGTTCAGGTTTTCAGCAGAAGCAAAGTAAATGAGGGGCTAGTTAAATACCACATTAGCATTCCTCATTGTCACCTCAGGACCTGACTTTTTCACACTTTGGAGACATAAAGCCATTGTTTTTCATTGTTTGACTCCAAGATATCTGTTGAATATTGCACTACGCTTGAGAAAGGTCCTGCTTTTGTCACGTGAAAATGACCTTTTTAAAGCATAAAACCCTTTTGAGTGGATTTAATGAATGTCCTTTGCACCCTAAAAGCATCATCCACAACGCTTACGTCAACATGACACATGACGCTTTCTGTAAATGAATTAATCGTTCTCCAACTCCATTCCAGGACCTGCCCTCGTTCACTCAAAGCGTGCAGAGACTGGTGAACGACCTTCGCTACTACAGACTGTGTAACAGTAGTTTGCCCACTGGTACCATCAAGCTATAGCCAAACGACTGCTTGCACCACTCCACCCGTCAGCTGTGACCTTCAAAGACTGCCTGTGCTGACCACTCTGCCCCACACTCCTCCACTTCGGCTTCGCTCCGCACAAAGCAACGGCAAGGAGCATCACACATTTCTTGGATGAGTAAGGGGGGGGGGTGGGCATGCTGCTGATAACGTTCTTTAATCTCTACTGTAAAAGGTCGACACATTGGTTTCTTTCTTAGAGCAATGTCCTCCTTAGTGTCTTGCCAATGAACGTTTGGTTGAACGTAAACCTGGTCTGCAGTTGGCATCTGTCCAGACCCGGAGCTGTCTGAGCCAGGCCTTCTCTCCCATTCTGCCACAACAAAGCTGGGCTGGAACTGAGCACTTTTTAACTCATTTTGAGTGGGTTTTTTTTTAAAAATGTCTGCTTTTATTCATTTTGCCTTTTTCATCTCCAAAGGAGACAGAATCTCATCTTAAGATCTTTCATATCATTCCATTCTGAAAACGTGAAAACTGCTTGATTAATAAATTGCTTTTTTTTTTTTTTCTTTTTTACTACAGCTTGTGTGGTTCATTTTTACTTAGTGTGATGCTGAATGACGAGTGGTTAGAAAATATCAGTGTTATATACGTAATATCAGGTAGTAACTTTAAAACCAAGGTGAACTCTACTTAATCTCTTTAGGAACAGAATTGCGGCACTGACTTGGTTGAAATTGATTTTCAAAAGCTGTTAGAAAGTTTGTTGCAGATTAAAGTCAAGCAGTGTAATACTGTACAATATCTTTGCAATATTTTCAGTTTCTAATCCACCAAATAGAAAAACTGTTGCTGAGACTATTTGGCATATCTACCTTCTGTTTCAGGGATGTGGGAAAATATGCAGGCTCAGGTTAAAAAAAACAGCACCACCTTAAACATCTGACTTAGCAATGCTAAGTTAGCATACCTGATTTCATCCAGCTAAACTGTTGCAGCTGTGAGTTTGTGTATAGTTGTGTTTAAAGTAGCAACAGAAATCCAGCTCTGTTGACCAGATGAATGGCTGTCTTAGTAGAAATGATATTTCCTGATGGCAAATCATTTAGTCTCTGCTTCAAGCGGAGGAGTTCAAGTGTCTGGCCTGTTGTTCACAAATGATGGCAGAATGCAACGAGAGATGGACCGATGGATCGGGGCTTCGTCTTCAGTCATGAGGGCGCTGCTCTGGTCGGTTGTAAAGAAAGAGCTGAGCCTAACAGCAAAGCTCTCGATTCACCAGTCCGTCTACGTTCCAACGCTCACCTATGGTCATGAGGTATGGATCATGACCAAAAGGAGACAAGTGGCCCAAATGAGCTTCCTTTAGATGGCGGCCGGGACGGTTGAGGTGGTTTGGACATCTGAACAGGACGTCCCAATGGGAGAAGAACCAGGGGAAGACCTAGAACCCACTGGAGAGACTACATATCCTGTCTGGCCTGAGAACGCCTTGGAGAGGGACGTCTGGGTTTCTCTTCTGGACCTGTTGGCCCCTCGACCCGATTTCGGAAAAACTAAAGTCGACAATGGATGCAAATCATTCACTACTAGCTGTAGTTGGGTAATGTGAACTTAATAGAGATGCATGCTGCTGTTGATTCTGTGCAATTAAAGTGCGCCATATTCAGAATAACGGTGTGAATTTCCTTCTGTGAGGTCTTTAATCTGTGAAAGAACTGCTGCAAAAAAAGGTGGTCCTCACCGAAGGAGAAAGGAGGCAGGTGACTGTCATGGTGCAGTTCTGTCTGCATATCTGTGCGGTCTGGACTGTTAAAGATATTGTGCAGAAGAAAACATCAAGTGCAATAATTGATGTGCTTCTTCGCTAAAAATGCAAACTAAGTCCAGAAATGTGGACGGTGAATGAAAATCGTCATTTGAACATGTTGAAAAAATGTCCATAAGGGTCAAAACTCTGGCTATAATCAGCTCTGGGGGAGATCAAAGCTGGTCCAGAGTTACCTGTGAGAACTGTAACAATTACAGGATGCTTGTCAACCCTCGATATCAGTAGGAAGCCCCCGGAGCCCCCCGTGTTCAAAAAGAAATCTGCCCTGGAGGTCACAATATGTCAAGGGAACCATAAAGAGCTAGATGGCCTTTCCAAAGGAAAACTGATGATATGGGGGAAATTTCCACAAGGTTCCCACTATACACACAGTATTCACAACAGGAGCACATACTAATAGGACTTGATGTTGAGGGAAATGGCCTTCATAGTGCAATGGGTTTTTAGATCTTCTCCCTGGCATCCATTGTGTGATGAGGAACGGTGTGACATCTGCTCAACTCAGCTTTACTTCAAATGGCACAATTCCAAGCGAGAAGGCATTTAAAAGCGCTTTACAGGACAAACACAGGAAAGCGACCAACAAACAGGAAAAGTTGAAAAGATTTAAACGCTCTTTTAAAACCATTTGTTGGCCTTAAAAAAAAAAAAAAAAAACAGCCAGTCCAGTTAGACTTCTGGATACCGACAGCAAAGATATCTTCAGATATTTTAGATAAGATGATTCGGAAGCAGTGACAACAGTAGCTTTATATTTGAGAGGGAGAAGGATTTTGCAATATTTAATCCTCGATTTTGCAAGAAATAAAGTCTTAACGCACGTTTCCTCTTCAGGTCTTATACAAATGTCAGTTTTTAGTTAAATTGGATAATTGAACTTTCCCAATTTAGAGAACCGCCGCTCTTATCTGGACCATCCTGCAAGGCAGTTCAGATTATTTGAGGTCTCTGCAGGCGGCGAGCCTTTAACAGAAGCCTCTCTGTGGCTCTGACAGACCCAGCCGGGCCAAACCGAGCTGAGCAGCGCTGCAGGAACAAACAGGTTGGGCTCAACTCCAGGCGTGACTGGACCGGTTATTCTGCTTTAAATGTTCCCTTTCAGATTAGCTGCTATTTGCATGAGATCTCTACCCCTTACCGCGGAGACTCCTGCAGCCTGACATCAATGATTCATTCAAAGTTATCGCCGCACTTTCAGATAGTGGCTGCAAAAGAGGCAGTTTTTTTTTTTGGAGGAAAGACGGGGTTGGCTTAAAAACCAGAGCTGCTCCCGAGCGTCGCTTGAAGGCATAAAACAGTTCCGCGTGTTCTGCAGATGCTGTGGAAATAAGGAAGGAGGGGAAATCTGGCACGAGTGGAGTTAAATATTCAGGAGTGAGTGTCAATGAGTGGAGCCAGAGCGCGCGGGGGGTGGGGGGACTGGTGAGTTTTTATTGGGGAGGATTGACTTCAGCCGAGGGGCTGAGAAAACACGCGTGGAGCGCACCGTCATGTTGCAGCGCAGGCTTTTCCACGCAGCTCTCAGACACTTTTTCTCCGGGACTCGGCAGACCCAGCAAAGTCTGCCATGCGGGCTGCCCTGCGCGCTTCGGCCGGGACATGGGTTCGTCTGGCACCGGAGCAAATCCAGTAAGTAAAGAGGACCGTTTTGTTTATGTTCTTCTTTTTCTTTTTTTTTTTAACCCAAGTTGAAGACAGGGAGGTGACAAGCTGGTTGGTCGTACGTTTCCGTAAGTTCCGTTTGCTGTTCTGCGCGTTTTTCCACATAAATGTTGGTTCCACATCTTAGATTTGCTCTTTCTTTCGCTGCCGACCCGAACAGCCGTGAAAAGCTCTTTCTAAACGCGAACCAAGTCTGGGCAGAGGTCACGCGAGTCGGAGACTTCAACCCCGAAACGCAACGACGGAATTTGACAACAGACTCGCTCGCCAGGCGCAACGGGGTCGTGAACCACAGTTGGGTTTAGCGTTGCAAAGGTCCGCTGTGGCAACAACAACAAAAAGGTGCCCAGAGGCGCGCCGTTTCCGTCCCAATCTGCGCGTCCTCTGCGTGTTTTTTATTTATTTATTTATTTATTATTTGGTGAATTTCGAGCACCACCGCGTAGACCCGAACGTTTCTGGATTCGGACTTGCAACCAGTTGACTAAAACACGTCGCTGTTGGAGTCCTGCGTTACGCCGGCCGGCCGGCTGGCCCGGCCTCTCAGCGGGTCTCGTGTGAACTTAATGGATCGCATGCTGTCATTCATGCGCTCCTGGTGCTGTGTGGCCCCTTATCAGTGGCTGTGGAGTAGCTGCAACGAAGCTGCTTTGAAACATGTTCTGACAAGGCTAAACATTCACAGAAAACGGGACAGTTCGTGTGCTTTCTTCCCCTGACAATAGTAAAGAAACTGTTGACTCCACGTGCAGCATACCGGGCTGTTAAATAGTATTCGCACCCCCTGCAAAGCTCATCTGTTTTCTTTGCCACACTTAGATGTTTCAGACCACAAAACAAATTCTAAAACTGGACACAGATGTGTCTGAAATGTTATCCGCCTGGCCCTATTTGGATAAGTAATTACTTCCTGAGCCCAATTCCCTGCCTTTGACAACAACTGCTCTCAAGCATTTGTGTAACAGGCTATTGTCTTTTTATTTTACATTTTGCTACAGAGCATCATGGTGGTTTTACACCAGATAAAACAGTACAACTTTATTCTCTAGAGCCCACAGATTATTAGTTATTTTTTCTTCAAAAGGCTTGGAGATCATCAAGATGGTGTTTGGCAAATGTGAGACGGGTCTTTGTTTGCTTTTTCATCAACGTTTAGTTCTTGCCTGGGAACTCTCCAAGGATGCCACTTTGAAGAGGGACCGCAATGAGACGAGTGAGGCCTGTTGTGCGTTTTTTGTGATCTAGATGAGTCATTAGTGAACTCTGGAGAAAAAGATTTTAGTTGGAGCGATTCCTGGGAAGGTTCATTGAAGTCCGATTCTTTCTCCATTTGTTGATGATGGGTCTCACTGGGGTCTGCAGGAACCATAATGCCTTTAGAAACGGCGTTTGTAACCATTTCAGGGGAGATGTATGTGACTTGTTTCTTATCTGTTGCTTATTGGCATCTTTTAACCTACTTAATGTTGTCAGACAGGTTATGTTTAAGCAATACATTGATTCGGATGGTAATACGGCATATACTTTGTCGGAGTGCTGTATAAAATGATTAAAAAGCTTAAAGATTTCCAATAGCATGTAAGAAGGGCTATTCTACTTGTTCTCGGTATAATTTAAAAGTTAAAAGCAGCTCCCGCAGCACCACATGCTGCTATGGGTTGATGTTTTGCAGGAGCGCTTTGGTTATTTCAGCCAGATTATCAAAACACCTCCTGTTACCTTGAACACTTGTCTGACTGCACAGTAAAGGAGCAAAGGGGTTAAAGTTAGTCGTGCTCCTCAGACTGATCACTTAATTATCAGAATATAGAACAGGACCACGCCATGCAATGAACTTTAGCTGCACTGGGATAAAACAACCATGATTGCTTGTAAGATTGCTCTGGGAGATGTGTTTCCTTTCTCCAAGTTGCTGAGTTTGGATAATCATTAGTCATCTTCCCTGTTGAGAACGACTATTCCACCAACATGGATACATTTGAGCTGTAGATTAACTCCTGCCTTCCCTCTGGTCACAGCGGGACTCCCAGATGTGAGGGAGCGGACTCTCATTGCCATAAAGCCGGACGGAGTTCAGCGTCGTCTTGTTGGACAGATAATCCAGCGGTTCGAGCAGCGAGGTTTCAAGTTGGTCGGACTGAAGATGCTGCAGGTACATATACGTTCTGCTGTGCGTTGGCTTCGTGTGAAGTGAGCACCCTCTTTTTCAGCCCTGACTAGCTATGTTTGCTGTAAAGGCATCTCAGGATGTCCTGTCTGAGCACTACTGTGGGCTGAGGACAAAGCCTTTCTACAACAGCCTGCTGCGTTACATGACCTCAGGACCCGTGGTTGTGATGGTGAGGACTTCCTTTTTTGGGCTGCACGGTTTTGGGCTACTTTCAGCTTTTACATTGTGGGTGCTTTTATCTCGTACTTGCTTATCAGGTTGCTGCAATGCATGTGTGTCGCTTTATCTGCGTTTAGGTGTGGGAAGGGCACAACGTCGTTCAGACATCTCGGACTATGGTGGGACACACTAATCCAGCCGAGGCGCTGGCAGGAACAGTCAGAGGGGATTTCAGCATGCATGTCAGCAGGTAACCTCCTGTCATCTTGCAAAATAATAAATGCTGCTTGTTTTTTTATTTTTTTTTATTTCTAAGATTTTGGTCTATTTATATGAGGGATCAACACTAAGCAGTGTACAATTGGGAACTGGAAGGATAATTATGACTGGTTTTCAACATTTTAACAAATAAGAATCTGAAAAGTGTACAGTGTATAGACAGCACCCTGTTGCTCTGATTTCCCCTAAATTAGACCCAGTCCTGTCAGTATAACCACACCTATCATGTGAAGACATTAGATGCTTGCTTTACACCATTAGTGATCAAGCAGCACCTTGAAACCCAAGAAAACCCAAGCTCTGGTAACCTCACAGAGCACTTTGCAATCTAGCCATCATCTGAATATGAAAGGAGTTTGGCTCAACCGCAAAGCTACCAAGACGAGGGGTGTTCGCCTAAACTGACTGGCCAGGCACACAGCTAACATGTTCAAGAAGCGGCTCTGATCAGATGTAACCAAAGCTGAAATATTCGGTCTACATGTTAAAAAAAAAACAACCTTTACGGCAAATAACTGAGCACAACCCTGAATGCACTGTGTTCTTGGTGAAGCATGGTGGTGGCAGAATGATGGCTGCGTGGATGTTTTACTGCAGCACGCACAGGGAACCAGGAGGAAAGCTGGTTGGAGTTGGTGGGAAGATGAAAGAAGCAATGGGGTGGTTAAGAGCAAAGCATGTGCAATAACGGCCCAATCAAAGTTCATAGCTAAATACAGTTGAGGATCTTTGGCAGAGCCTGAAACCTGATGTTTAGAGATGTTCTCCACCCAATCTGATCAAACTCGAGCTATGTTCAGAAGAAGGATAGCCAGACGTCTCCATCCCTTGATGTGAAAAGCTCTCCGAAGAACCCGCCAAAGTACTTGAAGCTGTAACTGCTGCTGAAAGTGAAATTATTGACAAATGCATGTCACGCTTTTTAGATTTGTAGTTGTAAAATATTGGGAAGCCATGTCTCAGTTTCCTTTCCTACAACAATTGCGCACGACTTTAGTCTGTCACAGAAAACCCCAATAAAACAATTATGATTATGATGAGAAATGGTAAAAAAAAAAAAAAAAAAAGCCCAATGGGTTTGGATGCATTAGCAGTTCAGTGTAGACACCCTTTGTGATCGAACAGTAAGTCAATAACTCGTGTGTTTGCGATCAAGTAATCCAAAGTGTTGCTCATTTACAGGAACGTGGTCCATGCCAGCGATTCGGTGGAGGGGGCTCAGAAGGAGATCCAGCTGTGGTTTCAAGCCAAAGACCTTGTGGACTGGGACTGCTGGGTCCAGACCAGCACCAGCGAGGTGTGAACATGGCGCCGATCGAAGGAAGTGAGCGATGGATTTACTGCCTCTTTTCCTGCTGCTCAGTGGTCTGTCACAGTGTGACCAAAGGCGATTGAAGAATCATGAGCCATATTCAGTGATCTATCTCAGTGATTTACCTCAGAAGTGCACTCAAACATAGAAACGTCTACGTTGTGTAAGATTTTAGTTTTCAAGTTTCACTTGGAACAGCTCGCCTTTTAATGACTTATAATCAACATGTTTCTGACTAATGGTTAGGTTACTTAAAGGTTTACTATGCATAGTTTTGACTTAAGAGTATAAAAGATCATGTGTATTATTTTTTTATCATTATTTTCAAGTTTGAACCGCTCGTCCACATGCAATTTCTCTTTGTTAAAGGAAAACATTTTGTTTTGTTCCATGTAGTGTGTGAATGTGTATTTGATCAGTTGTCTGGCAAAGGCATTTGAAATGCAGTCAGTATTGAGCATGCGACTAACATCGCAACAAAGTCGCCTTTTTAACCAATTTTTCTACATCTCACAAAGTTTGCTTTGAAGCTATGCACTAAAAATACTGTCAACAGAGGAAAGAGTGGTTACCAATGTCAAAAGAAATAAATAAAGTCAGAAGTGTGTCTAAATAGCCACCAGCAATGATCAAAATCGTCTTTTTCGAGCAAAACCACTGTCCAAGTTGCTGCAACCTACTGGTACGGCCAAAGCAATGGAGCATTTTTTAAAATTTGCTGTCATTTCTGTTTTCTCATCTAGATGATGACATATCTTTTAGACTGGAAAGCATGACTAACAAAATATGATCAAGCTTCTGTGGGTCAAGGGCTTGTTTTTTTTGTTTTTAATCATTCCTGCCTGTAATACTTCCAGAATGTTTTTTTTCCCCCACATGCTGATCACTGCAAAAAAGGACATACAGAAACGGTGACATTCAACACTGGGGACAAACTTAAAAACAGCAATCTTTTCATAGTGACTTTTGCTGTGCTGGAGGTGACTGGCTTGAAAAGTTACATTTACGCACAATAATTGCTCATATATAACGTTACATGCTGTTACCTGAACATTTTTCATTGTTCACTATGTTACCTGCTAGCTTAAATATTCCCCCGCAATTGTTGAATTTTTCTTAATTTATGCAAGTGTTTACTTGTCGTTCTACCTCTCTGAAATAGCACACAGCGATGGCACATTTGTAGACGTTATGCATCAAAATATCTAAAATGAGTAATAAATGTATGAAGTGGATACCGCTTTCTACCTGTGATGATATGAAGAAGAAGCAGGGAAAGCTTGCAAAATCAGAACAGGGGTCA
Source organism: Fundulus diaphanus (assembly GCA_037039145.1). Lineage (NCBI taxonomy): Eukaryota > Metazoa > Chordata > Actinopteri > Cyprinodontiformes > Fundulidae > Fundulus > Fundulus diaphanus. The sequence continues at coordinate 20,016,607 of CM073140.1, read as the reverse complement.
TCTGAAAGTTCAGCTGATGTGTACGCAGTAAAAGGTTTGACCTCTGGTTATTTGTGAAACTCTGGTGAAGCAACATTGGGTTCACATGATGTTGGTTTACCTTTTCTTGCTGTAACCGAACGGGTGTTTTTGCATGTGTTGCCATCGGCAGGGTGACCTTGTATCGGTCATTTCCAATCAAAACATGTTTTAGGCCTCTTGAAAGACTGATAACACTGACCTAGAAGTTCTGCTTGAACTGGGCATCGAGAGGGTAATAGGTTAGAGGGTTTACCATGCTTTAACTAAACGATACAGATGCATAGAACCTGTGTTGTGGAGTGCTAATGACAACATTCTGATTATGTACTTGTCTGTGTTGTAAACTATAATTAACAGAGAGTTCACTGCCTTGAACACAATAGAAAATCAACACTAATGTTTTTTTTTTTTAATGAGATATTTGTACATTTAGAGTGAAACAACATGTGGCTGTACAAAGTGACAATAAAAATGAATGTGAAATGAAAGCAAAGGCGGATAATCTATGACCAACACTTAGAAAAGAATTGTACGTTTGTGTGTTTTATGGGAAAAGTCAATAATTTTACATGTATTTTGTCTCATTTATAAATGTACATTGTTTGTGTCCATATATTGGTTAATAGGATAACAAACACGAAATATAACTGTAACAAAATAAAAACAGTGACAGCAAGTTTCTTTTAAAAATGTCTAAAAAAAAAAGGTGTGGATATTGCCTTGTGTCATTAATACAGTTCTGTAACCTTCATGTTCAATAAGAGACGGGCTTCGTTTCTTTGTAATGCAGTTTTCAGCAGGCACAATGAACCTATTGGTTAGTGTTTTTAAAAAGACACAGACCTCTAAGGAAATAAAAACGGCAAGAACAAAGTTAGCTGAGCTTAATTTAAAAACATTAAATAACATTTGTGTGTCAGTGCAGATATTACTGCATAATTAATACATTTATGTAACCTTCATGTTCTTGAATACCTTGTTCACTTATGGAACCATCATATACAGTAATTTGGTTTCGTATCCCTTAAACATTATTGGTTTCTTCATCATCTACTGTGGTCTAACTCAGGTCAGTCGTCAGATTTCACTTCTCCACCACCGTCTCCAGTCCAGACACTTGGCGCACGTTCTGGTAAGAAGGAAAGAGTATGTTGATTGAATAAAACAATTTAGAAACACAAGCAAACAGTTGCCCCCATTGCAGATTTAATCCGGTTTTGCTTCCATGTCCAATAAATCAGATTGTCTCATTTTAACATCACAGAATGATAACCCGAGTAGATGTAAAAGTTTTTATTTTATGAGGTCATTTATTAAGTATCCAAACCAACCTGACCCTACGTTAGAAACAAAATTACCCTCCTTGTTAAATGAGTTAACTGTGATTAGCCACAGGTTTTGGTTAAGTTTCACCAGTTGCCTAGGTCTAATAAATTAATCCCTGAGCTGTTTTAACAAGAAATTGCTTGAACAGCAACTGCCTAATGACATGAAGTCGGAAAGCAACATATCCTGACTTGATCTAAAAAAACAACAACGTAAGAACAGCTGAAAACTATTAAAAAAAAATGTTCGAGTTAAAAAAGAATAATTGACATCGGTCCATCTGGAAATAGTTATCAGGCCATTTCTAAGACTTTGTGCAAACCACAGTGAGAGTCATTATCCACGCATGAGGAAATCATGGACCAGTGATGACCCTTTCCAGGGGTGGCCGATCCACCAACATTAGTCCAACAACAGGTCGGCCACCCATTAGACCCGAACCCGATGTGACCAAAGTGCATCAAACACACACGGAAAAAATATTTGGCACCCGTCTGTTAATGAAAGAAAAAAAAACACAATGGTCACGAAAACGACTTGAAACTGGCAGAAGTAAAATTAAATCTAAATTTACAGAAAAATAAGCATTGAAAAACAGACATTGCTGTTGAATTGTGGAATCATTAAAAAAATAAACTAATTAAACAGGCCTGGACAGAACTGACTGAACCTGTGACATAATATTTTGTTGTGCAAGCTTTTGAAACTCAAACCATTTGTGTAACTGTCAGTGAGACCTCTGCACCTGTCGACAGGTATTTTGGCCCACTCCTCACGAGCAGACTGCTCCGGTTGTCTCGGGGTTTGAAGGGTGCCTTCTCCAGACGGCGTGTTTCAGCTCCTTCTATAGATGTTAAGTAGGATTTAGATCGGGGCTCATAGGAGCCCACTTCAGAATAGTCATATAGCCGTTCTGGGTGGTTCTAGCTGTGTGTTTTGGGTCATTATGCTGTTGGAAGACCCGTGACCTACAACTGAGACCAAGCGTTCTGACACTACGCTGCACATTTCTCTGCAGAATGCCTTGATAGTCTCGTGATTTCATTGAACTCTGCACAGATCTGAGGCAGCAAAGCGGTCCCAGAACATAACCGAGCCTCCTCCATGGTTCTCAGTAGGGACAGTGTTCTTCTCTAGGTGAGCTTTATTTTTTTCTGTGAACAGGGAGCTGGTGTGCCTTGCCAAAAAGCTCCAGTTTTGTCTCATCTGTCCTAAGGAAATTCTCTCAGAAGCTTTGTGGCTTTAAAATATGCATTGTGACAAATTCTAGTCTTGCTTTTTATGATTTGCTTTCAACAGTGGTGTATCCCGTGAAGTTCACTTTGGCTCAAAGAGTGACAGATGGTGCAATCTGACACTGATGTACCTCGACCTTAGAGTTCACCTTTATTTGGAGTTTGTTCCGGGCCCATTGGTTACCATTCGTATGATCTTTCTCTTCAATTTGTCATATATTTTACTCCTGCTGCTACATCCAGGGAGGTGGGCTATGGTCCCGACGACCTTAAACCTCTGAATAATATGTGCAACTGTAGTTGCAGGAACATGAAGTTGCTTGGAGATCGTCTTATAGCCTTTACATTTAACATGCTTGTCTATAATCTATAATTTGCCTTCTAATCTCCTCAGGAAACTCTCTCCTTTGCTTCCTGTGATCCATGTTCAGTGTGGTACACACCATGTCGCCAAACAGCACAGTGACTGCACAGTAACCCTTTAAAAAGACAGACTGACCGACAAGCTTGAGGACGTCTGTAATGCTAATTAGACGACACACCTCAGTTTAACATGTCCCTATGGTCAATATTATTATATTTTATATTATTTTCAAGTTTTTCAAGGGGTACCATCATTTTTGTCCAGGCTGGTTTAATTAGTTTAGTTTTTTAATGATGCTTCTCAACCACAATTGAAAAGCAATGTCTGATTTGAATTGCTTAATTTTCAGTAAAGTTTTATTTATTATTACTTTTGTCAGTTTCAAGTTATTTCAGTGACCATTGTGGGATTTTCTTTAATTATCAGAGGGGTGCCAACAATTTTGTCCATGACTGTATGTGACACCCTTACTTTATTCTCCTTTAAATTGACATAAAATGGAAATTTGTCCTTTCCCTTACTTTAGTGTGTAATTATGGAGAGTAAACATCTGGGCTTTACCACTGGTTTTTAATAATTCTCTGCTCTGTGTGGATCACGTTCTTTAACGCTACAGGCTCTGATGGTTCAGGGGTGGTGAGCATGACCCATGTATCAAAGCCTTAATCCTCGACACGAATGACCCGGGTTCGATTCTGGCCTCAGGTCCTTTGCTGCATGTCCTCCCCCCTCTCTAAAACCCCTTTCCTGTCAGCCTACTATGTGAAAAACAAGCCACTATTGTCATAAAAACACAGAAAAAGAGTTTATTAAAAAAAAAACCGATGGATATGAACTAATTTTTTTTGCCTTGAACCAATTTTCACTTAACCAGATTCAGGGGAAGGCCACTGTTTATGGGTCAAAAGGGGCTCTAACTCTATCACTATCAGCCATGTCTTATTGATGAATTACAAATGTAAAGGTTTTAATGATGTCTTCAATGTAAATGAAATTATATGTGAGTTATTAGTTAATGAGAAATCTAAAAGAATAGGAATTGAGTACATTCTTGTTCTTGCTCGCTCTGAATGTAGGTTCGTTTAGTAACCAGTTGGTAAAGTGATGCAAGTGTGTTCATCAGTCAAGGCCGAGCAAACAAACGGCTGTGGACACCTTAACCTGAGCATAACCGTACGAACACAGAGACAAGCAAACACGTGGCATCATCCAGAACAAGAACCGTACAAACCTCGAGAAGAGCCTTCTGTCCCAGGATCTGCAGGTAAACGCTCTCTCCTTCAAAGGGGCACACGTGGCGGAGCTCCTCACTTTTCAGGGAGAACAGCTGGGCTCCATTCAAGACTCCCAGACTATGGACTGTGCTAACGGAGGAGTTGCAAAAAGAAAGTTTAGCCTGTTGGTTTCAAAAATGGAAATTAAAGACAAAGATTTGAGACTGGAGAGCAGTCAGCCTTTTAAACTGGATGAATCTAAAGCTGACCCACAACCTAACATGACCCCCCCCTCTCAAGTTCACCTCAGAGAAATCAGTATAAACTTAGCACAAAAAGCAAGGACGTTTGTGTGCGCTTAATAATTTCTTTACTGTAACAATGTTTCCTGGCAATAAGTTTTAAACCATTGGAAAACCTGTTTATTTCTCTTCAAACGGCGGCACACTTGTAAGGACAGTGTGTGGATTCAGCTGTAGAGTTGAGCATGTTGGCTGTATGGAAACTCCCCAAATCTTCTCCGGCCAACTCAAGCAGCTTATTCTGCTTTTGACCTTTGGTGTCATTTTTGACTGGATCATTGAAGTTTGAGGAATCAACACATATTTGCCATTTAAAAAATAGATTCCATTCCCAAACAATGGCCTCAGTAACGTGTGAGAAGATCTGTACTCAACCCCACCACCTCCTTCTCATGATGACCACCAGCATCCCATTTCTCAACCAGTATTTGGCCCGAGTCAGTCACTCCACTGAGAAAATTCCTTTGCCTTACAAACGTGGTGCCGTTCAAGGGTAAATTAAAAAAGAAATCCACCAAACACGAACTCCATTACGTTTTGTGCTAATTTCAGTTGCAATATACAGTGAATAACAAGGTTTTACATCATTTTCATCGAATCGGTTCTTACAAAACAACCCCCGTTGAACATTAAATTACTTCAAACCAGCTGACCTTCTGCTTTTGATGTTGTTACGTGTACGCAGAGCGACAGTCGGCATAACCTCTCTGAAGTTGTAATCAACACTCACTTCTCACTGAAGCCCTTCGCAGAGAGCCAGGCCTTCACCTCGGCGCTTGGCGAGTGGTAGTTCAGGGGGACCAGGATGCTGGCTGTGGAGGGAACCTCCATCCGATCAAGTGAGTTTCTTTTTTTGGCCAGCCGCTGCAGAAGCTCATCGTTCATTACCATGACTGTTACAAGAGCCAAAAAAACACATGTCAAACAGATATGGAAAAGAACTAGATTTCATGGAGTACAATGCACTGACTCATTTTTTTCCAGATATGATTTAGGCCTTAAACACCCCTGAACCGAAAGCAAATGTGAACAAAATGAGTTGCGGATAAGAATGGACCTTAAGTGCTTTTTCTTTAGCAAAACGTAGCAAATCTAGCACAATTTGACAGATTGAATAAGGATTTTGCAACAGATCGATTCCTCAAGAGCTATTGGCTGAAAACCGGGGAACTTAAGTTCTCAGGTTCGCTTAGGTCTTTATTGGATTGTTTTATTTATTTATTTATAGTACTTTAAGATACTATCATCCATTGTGGACACCTCATAGGCCTGACACTTTACTCATAAATCTTTTCTAATTTTAGATACAAGAACCTTCAAAAACGTGGAGAGCTGATCATCGAGACTGCTTTATATGACGACCAGATAGTCTGGCTGCTAGAAAGCAAAAAATAAAGAATTAACAGAGCTCCAGTTCACAGTTTTCTACAAGCTAGGAGGCCCAGTAAATGTGGCTAAAAGTTCTTTTCTTGGATGAGACCTTTTTTTTTTGCCTGCCTTGCCTTCAAAACACTGTGCACTAAAATTAAGCCCTCTTGCCAACATGGAAAACATGGTATTTGTTTAAAAAGTACCACTGCACAACGCCTTGAACACATCATCCCTGCTATGAAACATGCTAGTGGCCGCATCCCGTTGTGGAGATGCTGTTTCTCAGCAGGGTTAGGCAAAGAAGTCAGAGTTGATGAGAAAATGGTTGACATAAATAGTAGTCAAAATCAGAGGAGAACCCATTAGAGGCTGCAAAAGACTTGACAGGAGCAGAGGTTGACCTTCTAGCCAGACAGTAACCCTAGACATATATCTAGCATTACAATTGAAGTCCAGTCCATCTGACTGTGCTTGAGCTTTTGCAGGATGGGTAAAAGTTCCAGATTTCTATTTGTAAAAGTAAAAAAAAATCCTCTTTCCAAGTTTCAGAGTCCCATTCCCAAAACTAAATATGCCCTTTACGTTTTGTTTTGTTTTTTTACACAGCTTTCAGTTGTATTAACATTCCTAAATTGGAGGGTTTGGGAATTAGTGTAAATTTCAAACCTTTGCAATTGATGTGTAAATATCAAATTATTTTTGGGCCTACCTGGATGTTGAACATCAGGGGAACAGAGAAGAAGCACATGGGCTCTGATATTTATTTAGTTAGTTTTTCAGTACTTTAACGTTACTGCATTTTATGGACCGGTGTTTTACCTCGCTCGTCATCTTCTCTCAACATCATTTTAGGTGCCGGGATCATGCTCTGATGTCGCCCTGCTGGGCTGGTCCTGTCTGTGTTCGATGGGGCATATTGGAAAGACTTTGTCCGAGGGACGAGAGCTGCTGTCTGTTGAGAACAAAGCTGGAGTTAGTTAAAATTGAGGTTGGAGAGTGTTTTCTTAAACAGACAAGGCAGTGTCCGTACCTTTGACTCTGTTCGAAGCACTGTGCGGTCTCTCTCTGTGTTCCTCACAGCAGACAGAGGCTCCAGAATATTAGAGGGAACAAATCCTATCTCGTTGTATGTATTCCGACACTTCCACCAGTTCTTTGACGAATCAAGGACCTGAAGAAAGTTAAGTTGAATCTGTCTGGTTCTGCTTATACATGTCGGTCCATCAACTTTGAGACCCCTTTGACGGTGCGCACAATACCTCTAGTGTTTCTCCACGTAGCACAGAGAGTTCATTGCTGTTTCTGGCCACAAAGTCATAACTGCAGTAAAACAGTCTCTCGTCGTTCGGAGGAAGACTATTTTCATTTCTGAAATTACATGCATGAATTGTGTAAAACATAAAATGACAAAGTATTGTCACCAAGCTGAGTCTGAACCACAACATCCTTCTTTGCCGTCTGTGCTGGCTATTTGAGAGCTCTTCTGGGGTCCACAAAGAATGCAGTTCTGGCAGTGCAGTGTGACCCATTCAGCACTGCATGGCTTGGTCATCAGAGAATCTGAGGGATTAGCCAATATGGCCACATGCCAACCTAACCGCAGCTTCACCTGGCTAGCAGGGCTCCAGGTAATTCACTTTTACCGCCTTAGCCATGCTGCTGACATGCACATCTCCTTCAGCCACTAATCTGGCTGCCACAAAATGTTTTCGACATCAATAAAAACAGTGGCATGGTCAGGCTCCTGCCAGAAATCCATCAGATATTGTTGGGCTACCTGTGCAACAAAGCTCCTGCTTGAGAGAAGCACACACACCTCCAAATTGCGCACAGACCGGTTAATGGAGGCCTAAGAAAATTATGTATCCCTTAAGCTTTAGTTTAAAAGTACAGTATATTTCTTTTACTGTTACAGAAAAAGCCTTTGCAACAAATTCAGCCACAAAAAACAAACAAAAAAAGCAAGCATAGACTCATTTATGACTTAAAAAAGTAAACTTCAGGTCTAAATTACTTTTGGGATGACACACTCTACTATGGAGGCCATTCTGTATAAAAAAGAGCTCACACATGCATCCTCCCTGTTCTGCTAAAAATCTGATGAAAGCCCTAATGATGTTTCCTCCTCCATTATGGTAAGAGTAAAACTGATGGTGATGGCACAGAAACCTCCTGTCCGTCTCAAGGTAAATAACATAGATTGTGAGGATACATTCAACTGTAATTGAGGTACCTGAGGCAGTAACATTGTGTAAGGTGGCTGGAAAAGCTGCAGGTAAAAACCTATTTTCAAGTAAAAAGAGTGCATATAATCCTGAGGTTTCCACATTTGTTCCAGTGACATTAAAAGGACCAGGGGGAGATCTCAGTCCGATGTGAAGAGGACTTTCATACAGTCTCACTGAATTTACATTACAAATACATCCAGTCACGTTAAAAAATATTTATATGCTTTCTGATTAGACTTGTTTGACATATCAAAAATACCTTTTAAAAGTAATCTTTAGGCAAGTATTAGACAAACTTTTCAAGAAGTCCATCTTTTTGTATTAAAACATTGTTTTTACTGGTCTGATGTTATATTCTTAAATCCTGTATTTTCATTCCCTGAACGTGGAAAAATCGTGATAATTAAAATAAATGAAGACTCTCAAACATCAGTCTCTGTGTAATTAATCTATAGAGGAACTTTTCAATAAAATTCTTCTTTACTGAATACATCTATAGAATCACTTGACATAATTGTCATCATCTCACATATCCTATCAAACATGGTTTTCCAGTGACAAAAGCCTTACAGTTTATTTCTCCCTTCTCCGTGGTTCTTGGCATTAGGTTGGGTTTGTTCCCGCTCTCTTTGCTTCTGCCTGCTTTCGTTTAAAGCGTCCTCATTGTGCTGTAACTGGATGGGATCGTCCATGACGTTGGCAAGAGGTTTCCACCCGTCCAGGAAGACAGGGGCATATGGAGGAACGCTAACATTCAGCTGGGCGCTGAGGATCAGAGAAGGGTCTTGTTAGAACAGCGACGCTTTAAATTGAAGCCGAGATTGGTAGACAGAGAAATACACAGACCCATAGGAGGTCCAGTTGGGTCCCAGAGATGTCCACAGCTTCTTTTCCTCTTCAGTCAGGTGCTCTTGGAGCAGAGAAACAGCGCCTCTGGTCAGAGCTGGACTCACCACAGACGAAGCTAATGATGGCCCTCCAGTGGTCTTCACCATCTGTAAAACAGACGATAAATACCGTCCCAGTTACAGGAGATTGAAGCAAGAGGGGAAACAATAAAGCAAACACTCACACACAGCAGGTCCTACCAATCTGAGAGGCAAAAAGATGTGGTGAGCTAGATCTGGTGCGTCCGGCTGTGAGATGGAGGACTTCAGGCGACCCTGAATCAGACAGGAAATAGCTTTATATATTCACTTCACAGCTATTTTATTTAACCTCCCAAAACTACTCTGTGAATAAATGTGTATTACCAGTAAACAGAGGGAATACTTCATCTTCTGAAAGATGTTCAGAAATTCCTGCTGGGATGGAGGGATGGCTTTTTTGTTCAACAAGTCGTCTGTAAAAAGAGTTTGTGCAAACATAATTAAAAGCAGAACAGCAGCGTGCAACTAATGAAGCATTCGCCGAAAAACAGACACAGAGTAGTTACAGGTTGCTACATTTGTAAAGATGGGTAGATGTTTAAATGTTGTTTATCATCTGGTGTAAGCATGATTGCAAGTGTGCAAAAAAAAAAACCAACCAAAAACCTGTTTTTAATATTAACGTTCACTTCTGTCCAGCGAAGAAAGGCGGAGCAGGGGAAAAGCATAATTTAAAACAAGAATTAAATAAAGGCAACAAATTAAATACTTTCAGAGTTCTCAATGACCTTCCGCATAGTAAAAAAAAAGAAAAGAAAAAGAAAGAAGTGGATTGCCAGAAATTCCCAGTCAAATTGTATGGAGGTGGTAGGTCACATGATACATTTTATGATACGAGGCAATACCTTGATTTTGTTTGCTGTAATTGATTAGGAATGATATCACTGTCAATATGTTGATAGTTAAAACAGCACATTAAACAATGAACAAACTCATTATTTAACCTATAATCATTAAAGGGAGGTAAAGAAGTCTCCCAGGCGCGCCGCTAGAGAACCGCACCAAAAAGTGGCCTCTAGGTGACACCACGCCTCCATGAGAACATTCATTTTAATGATTTTGTGCACATTTTTACCGGGGGTGCGAATAACATTTCATGTTGCTGTGGGTACTGTGTCAATACTTTTATTAAATAATGGCTTCTCGGTCATCACCAAGGAATGAAGTTAGCCTTAATCTTCCTGCGCTGACTAGACGACCTCTTTGTTTTATTTCTCAGCCTCACAAATCGAATTACAGGCTGTGACATGAAGCCACCTACGTAAGCTATGTAGTGAAGTCAGATTTATTGAACCGGCAACAATTGATAATGATTTAAGGAGTGAATGTAGGTGTGTTGCCGGTGGGAACAAAAACAAAGCAGCATCAGGTGAGTGATTAATAGGGTTAGGTGAGCAGAATTCCAGGTTGACCATCCCTAGTCATTAGGCTGCTCTCTATGGTTGGTTTGGCCTGCCTTCGAGACAAAAGGTGGGGACGTCACAACACATGCAAGAATTCTCTGAATTACTTGAGAGTGTTTTTCAGCAGTCTGCCTGCCTGGCTTGTTTTTAGTGTGTAAAACTAAATGTCTGCAAAATCTCAGCCCTTACTGGTCCACAGCCTTCATGACTCGTGTCCGGAAGTTGTGACCAGAGCCGGCTTGAGTCAGCACGGTGGTATATTTCACAGAAACTGAGCTTCAGATGAGTTTTTCCATCAGAGATTGATTTACATGCACAACTCACCTATTTTCTTGTCGTTTTTTATGCTTCTCTTGCTCTTCCTTTTGCTCCTTTGGTCAAGGATGCTCTGGGCTTCTGCCGTCTGTTGCAAGCGAGTCATGAATCCCTCTATTTCGTCAAAGCAGTGATTCAAGATTTCCTGCGGAATATTAGACATGTAACAGATTTTGCAGCCATGAAAATAAACAATTGTTACTCATGATATGTCAAACAATAGCTTTTAAATATTAAAAATAGGTTATTAGGTTTGGCATATAGTTTGTCTTCAGAATACAATGACATGTTACCCAAAGTCCTATTTCAAGAGCACAAACGTTTTAGAATATTCTAGGTGAACTATGTATCTGTTTCTGTATATTGTGGGGTTTAATTTTGATCAATATTAATGATATATTTGTAATTTCATGCTTATTGATGATTCATCAGATTTCATCTGCAGATAAAGACGTGGTCGTTACGTAACGGGAACAAGCACCCAAACTTTCAGCAGGACTTACAACTTCTCTGTCGGCTGTCTCCAGCATCACGTGGCTTGACTTCCCACCGGCGCCGTTCTCTGAGCCAACAAAAAACAGCCGTGTTCATGCAAGAACTGAGCCACTTTCGAGACGTAGTCTGCCCCATGTGTCAGGCATATCACATGCAGCAAATTTGATCAAACCCGTGCAGGAATACCTTTTCCAGCATCTGTGATGGTGGGCAGCCCAACTGGAGGAGGCTGCTCTTGGATCGGAGACAGCGGTTTGACAGACGAAGGCTTTCTTGGAATCACTTTAGGAGGTGTTTTCGACATTTCTTTGACGGGGATGCAAGCAGAATAAAAGTCATCTTCCGATACAAATTAGGAGGACTGACTGGCAGCATTAGTTGGCCCCTCTGGTGAAGCCGTGTTTTAAGCCTTAATGTTGATAAATTCTTTACTGGAGTAGCACAATAACACCCTGAAAATGTATAAAAAGCTGAACCTTTAAGAGTATATTATCTGATGCGCTCTACGTGCCAAACAATTTTCTGTCCAACCATCACAAATATAAAAGTGTGAAGTGTGCTGCACTTCATTGAGATTTTACCCGGATTCATGCTCTTTAGTCACATGTGACAAGGATTAGGGTATTGTGCAACAAACGACCAGTTTGGTCAGGTGTGAAACAAATAACGAATGACTGGTAAAGTACCTTAATATGCTAAGTATAATGGAGCATCACTCATGATGTGGGCTTCTTTTCTCCACCTTTAGACCCTTTGGGACACGTTAGACACTTCAGGAAGTTCCTTTTGTAAAATTGAAAATAGGTTGTCGACTGTCGAGGATTATAATCCAAAACGCAGTGCCAAAATCAACAAAGAAATAGCTTCCTTGGCACAAAATCAACTCTCTTCCCTGGGACTCTATCCTCTTTCTGACAAAAACATACAGGGCTATGAAGGATCCAGGACTCTGGATCGTCTGGAGAGATAGGGCAAAGAGAATTGGTCAAAGAGCCCTCTCTCTGTATGCTCCAACCTTGTCAAATGTTTTGGGAGAAGACCAAGTACTGTCTTTTGGGCAAAAGATGGTTAAATAAAGTATGAATGACAGGGGTAGTAATGATTGTGCCCGCCTGCACTCAGAGAATAGGCTGTTTTTTTAACAGTATTTCAACATTTGCTATGTGTAAAATAGTTGTAAAACTAGTTCAGCAGTTTGCAACATCGGGAACCTGTGTGTTGGCCTGCCCCACCAGCCGCTTTAGTAAAAGGCCTGTCAGGCCATTCAGTTTCCTCAAAAGTCGTTGTTGTTCGAGACTTTTTTCTCTGCTTGTGTTTGAGTTTGGGTAAGTAGAGTCTTGCTAAAGAGAGGCCTATAAAAAGTCAAAACCATCAGGTGGTAATATATAAAAAGGGGTTTAATAAAGAAGCAGGCATTCTCTGTAAGATGTTAATAAACCCTCCACATGTCAACACTATGTCTCAGAGTAGTAATTGGTCATTAAATTTAATAAGCATGTATAAGAAAAAGTTATATTTGGTTGCATTAAAAGCAATTTTATCTTAGAAAATGTGTAGCCTTAAATCAGGTTTTGCACAATTTGCTTGTTTAATTCCTACAGAAGGCAGAATTTAACCATTTATTTAGATTTCGGTGTGATTTTTGACACATGTATTGGTGGTTTTTGTCTGAAATGTTACACTAGAAAATTATTGCGTTAAAAAGCTGAAGGATTATCTTCCTCCTTATCTTGCGTTATTGCTAACAAAGAAGTTCTGCTTTGAAGGCTTTCTTCTGGTAAAATGCTGAGTTACATTTGAAGACAGATAACAGAAGTGAAGTCAATTCAGGAAAAGCCACTATGACCAGGAGGCATGCGGGTGACACAACCATCAGATTTCAGGGAGAAACTTCCCACGTTGAATGACTAAAGGATGAGCGGTTTTAGGCTACTCTCTCCTCATGACAAACTGTTTTAAGCGGTTAATTAACGAAATGCAGAAAAAAACACCTTGTATACAGCAGAAATGAGCCAATTATCCAAATATCAAAAGATGGATGTCAGATTTCCAAAGATAATAGTTACTTGTTACTACGAAAAATAGCTCCAAGTCATCTGACAGGTGCATCTTTGTCTTCATTTCTCATTTGCTTCATCTTTTTCTCTCCTCGTCAAAACAAAAAGACAACAACACACAGACAAAATCAAGATTCATCATTGTACCTTTTGCTGAGATGAGAGCGTTGAAGTCCAAGCCACAGTCACCAATCCTCCGGCTCAACTGTATGTGCACCGAGTTTTGGGTGTTTACAAAAAGGACGTCCTACCTTCTTGAGATGTGCCAGAACAAGAAAAACAAGTCTGGCTTTCCTTCTGCTGTCTCTCAGCGTTGTTTTTCCTCTCTGATTCTCCCATCCACACACGTACATGGCATTCATCGTCCCTCCCTGTCTTACTATGTGTAATTGTCAGCTTCTTCCTGCTTGTGCCGTAAGGTCAGCCAAATGTTATTCCAAGAATGCTTGGTTAAAACTCTGCCAACGTGCAGTTTCATTCGAAACTGTTACAGCAAACGCCAAAGTAAAACAGTCATTAGTAGAAATGAGAAGATTGAGAATTAAAGACCGAAATGTTCTTGATTCTGGAGGCATTGTTTTTTGCTATGTGTGTAAAAAGAACACATTAATTTTGATCCAGCAATCAACCCAAATATTTTAATAATGAAAACCTCTAGTTGTTGCACTTAATTTGCAGGAAATAGTTTAATCATTTCAGTAGTAGGTATCACTTAGACACTGCATTTTTCCTCAGAAAGAAATATGTGATATCTCCAACTAAATTGGAAGCTTCTTTACACAGTTTCAGGATAAGGCTGAAGGTTTCTGATAAGATTACGGAAACATAATCAATACAGTCCAAACAGTGCAGACCTCATGTCTTTTACTGAACAGCAGACTTTATGGGACATGGAGGTGAACCGCTTTCTTTTATGTAAGTGAGTAGTGACACCAACTGGTCACTGGGTCTACATAACAGGTTTTGCTCTGCTTTCCGACTGCATGGTTGGTCAATCTTATAGACAGAAATCACCGAATAAAATGCGATCTGGACTTAATTAATGGCCTGATTTTCAAGATTTTCTAACAAATTATGTATTTGCTTTTAAGGATTGCTTTCTGCTTCTTTTTCACAGTATCAAGGTTAATCAAAAAATGGCCCAATAAAATACAGAACAAAAAAAAACGTTTTTCTTGCACTAAACGAATATTTTGAAGGAAGTTTGTTCGAGATTGGAAACACAGAGGACGTCTAACGAGTTTCAGTCTGACCTTCACCCCTTTCACTTTTAATTCACAGAAAAAGAACAGTGATGTTCTTCTGACAGAAGACGTGGAAGTAGAAGGCCTTGGGAATGCGAAGCATCTGTTTGTTTACACACGGCAAGAGGAATGTATGAGAGGAGAACAACGTGTGTTATTTTAAAACACAGGTAGAGGTTGCCGAAGTAGCTAAAAGGCTCCATGGTAACACGGCACCTGGAGTGGATCTGAGGGACTACAGACCGTTATAGTGGCAGACTGAGGGAATGGTCCCATGAGTTAAGAAAAGCAACCAGTGAGCATATTCCAGTTATCCAGGAAACACACTTATTGGGCTCCTAGGGAACAGTTACTTCAGGGTTCTGGCCAAGAGATTACATCTCAATCTCGAACCTTGGATTTCCTCAAGATCTAATCTTCTCAAACAGAGAACCATGGGCTCAGAACCGACTCCAGGTTGGGAGTCGCTCTCTGCCTGGAGCGAGGATGTTCATGTATCCTGAAGTTTTGGTCATGCATGATTATAGGATGCAGGATGAGGAAGGATGAACTGTCTGGGATTTTAATAGCAGTAACAAAGGCGCTGCTTGGGTCCATCATGATTAAGAAAAAAAATCTCCTTTTCAGCTCTGACTACATTCCAGCCCTCCCCTGTGTTGATGAGACAAGGATCGTGATCGAAAGAATAAGATCCTAGACACAAGCGGCTGAAAGGAGCATCTTCTCTAAGGTCCATGGGCTAAGTTTTAGAGACGGGATGAGGGTCTCCGTCATCCGGGGACTTGTCTGGATAGAGCTGCTACTCCTATACATCACAGGGTGTCAGCTGTGGGGATGTGCCTTTTCTTTAGTTAAATCCTCAATTAAAGATTTGATGGCATGATGGAGAAAGCAGCCTCTCACTGCCGTTTCCTTCAGGAGGTAGTTCACAGATGTTTCCTCAAATCCTCTGCATCCCACTTCTACAGGACAATCCTGCATGTTCAGTTTGGAGTATCTGTCGTTTTTCTCGAATTTGCTTCTTCAGCATCATCTTATAATTGGAGCTACTATCTCCAACAGCTGCCAGCTTAGCTGTTGTTGACCACAGGGGGAAAGTCTGAATCTAGGTGTCAGGAGAAAAAACTACCTTCCTATCATGATTTTCTTCCTTTTTCCAATCTGGTGCTACTTTATGGCGCTTCAAGAGTTAAGTGAATGAATCAATGAAACCAATCAGTCAAACTTTATTTATATATCACTTTTCATACAGTCAGGTATAACACCAAGGCGCTTTGTAGAGATTATAACAAATGAACAGATATTGAACCACAAGTGACACACTCACAATAAAACGATTAAAGCGATCAAATCAAGTAGAGACAAAAAAACTAAGAATTATATTGAGTGTAAGACAATGAAGAAATAAAAGTAGAACTAAATCAGCCAATTAGAGGTTGAGGAAGTACAAAAATGCAGTAGATCAACACAGGAAACACAAGGAAATAATCAAGGAAACAGAGGAGATATGTGTAAATTTTTCTAAGGAAGAAGAACAATAAAGCTAAGACTATTTATAGACAACATACAAAAACAGAAATAGTAAATAACAAAATCTTGTACGGTAAAGAACAATGTTCTTTAAACATATGGCAGTATCAGTATTACCATGGTTGTTGACAACTTAAAAAGCAGTAAAAATTATAAATTTAAATACATATGTTAAACATACTATAATAAATGTATGTAAAAATAAAAAATAAGTAAAAGCCAGACTTAATAGATGTATGTTTAGTTTGTCCTCACATCTCCAGGAAGGGCCAAAATCGGTGTGATGCAAGTTCTTTCTGGTCTTTCAGGTGGTGGAGCTATAGTTGTATTAGGAACACCAACACACCAGAAGGCAGAGCATTTCAATAATCTATTCTACAAGTTATAAAAGCATGAACTAAAGTCTTTTCATTGGACTGTAAGGGAAGTAGAAGGTGTTGTCAACAGGTCCACCAATACCAGTGTTGAATGTTCATTCTGATCCATATACCTGAGGTCAGTGCAGTTTCTGTACTATGACTGGATCTAAAACTAGACCGGTATTTTTTCTGGATTCTGTTAGAATTTGAATAATGTTTAGTTGATTAAAATCAAACTGCAGAAAAACTTGACTCAAAGCCCAGAAGGAGCACAGCCACCAGTAGATGGTGTACATTACTCTGCGTATGACAAGTTTACTGAAATAAAAACAACAAATGAGGGAAAAAAGTTTATATCTGCACATCTATGTTCTGTTATGTTCGATTCACAGAGGAACCCTGTTGGATTTTGAGCTCGGAGTTTCACTGGGACCTCTGACTTTCACCCTTGTAAAAGGAGGCTTTTTACAGCCTATGTTTTGAAAAGTGGAATCTGTAAAATCGAACTTCATACTGAGCAAGCATGAAGCGACAGTGGAAAGAAAAATTCCCCATTAATGGGAAGGAAAACCTCCAGTAGAACTAGGCTCAGTATGAACGGTCATCTGCCTTGACCGACTGGGGGTTAGAGAAGACAGAGCAGAGACACAACAAGGGAGACAACATTAGATGGTAATAGCGGGTGATCTGTCTTCCCTGGATGATGTCACAGCTAACAGAACACCAGGCCAGGTGTGCCTACTATGAAGAAAAAAGAGAGAGAGCAAAAAGTTAAAATCTGAAATGACGACAAGCAATGAAAAACTGGAGAACAGTTGAACTCAGAGTGAGAAAAATAGGCCCTGATGTCCTCCAGCAGCATAACTATAGAGGTAGCTCAGGGTAACATGAATCTAACTACAAGCTTTGTAGTTAGACTCCGGGCTGCCATGTGTGGCGCCCGGGGAGCAATCTGGGGTTAAGGATCTTGCTAAGGGACCCAGAGTGCAGGCGCTGGGGATCGAACCGGGTACTTGCATCCTTCTCTGAGTGCAAGCGCGCTGCTCTAACCACTAGGCCAACACTCCCCATGAGGACTCTGGTCCAAAGATTACAACTTCTGTCTTGTCAGAATTTAAATGCCGGAAATTTAAAGTCATCCAGCTTTTTATGTCATCAAGAAATGACTGCAGACGAAGTAATTGATTGGATTCATCAGGATTTATAAATAAATACAGCTGGGTGTCATCAGCATAATAGTGGAAATTAATCCCATGCTGTCTGATAATTTTGCCAATCGGAAGCATATATATAGTAAAGAGAATTGGTCCAAGGACTGAACCTAGGGTGACCACCTGCTAATAAGCCCAAGGGGGGACAAGGTGCTTGGCGCGGCGGTGCCCCCACCTCACGGGCAGACTCACTGATAGTGGTTTACACATTTCTAGCACATACCACCTTACATGGTATATTAATAATGCCCTATTCCCATAAACATGTGTAATTGCTGATGTATGCTCAGGAATAGGCCAACCAATGTGTATTTCTTTCTAAATAAAGATTCATAATACGTTGAACATTCAATGAACAGATGCACTTCCAATTCCGATTTACTTTAGCTATTTAATTTTATTTATTTTTCATTACAATTTATTCACTTTAAATAAATTATAATTTAAAATTAAAGGATTAACAGGAATTGTAGTTGCTCTACACCACAGGAACTGTACAAAAGTCTTAACTCACGACTCCAGAGGTTCACAGAACGAGAAGGGGGAGGAAGGATGGTGAACTTGGATGTTGGTAAAGGCAGGCGCAGGAAAAAAAAAACTGTTCAACATCCTGGGGACACTTTTAGGACTTTGGGGTCACCTTTAGGACTCAAACCTTTTCAAGCCAAAACATGAAGTGGGCAGAATGTTTAGATGTCCACTTATAACATCAGTTTAATCCAAAACATTACAAAATTAACTAACCAGCAATCTAATCACAACGAGCCAACAGCCAGGATGTTTCTGAATCAGACCATTCATCAGCCTACCTTCCATAAGGTCGCCGCTGCATGACTGAAGGCTTCCCCTGGAGCCGCAGCACCAGAGCGCTTCGGCCGTCTCGGTGGAGCCGGTTGATGCAGTCAGGATCCAGCAGCATGAACGTCGGACTAGTTTTGGCTTGAACGGCCAACAGCCTCCATGAATACCAGGTTATCCTTGTTGATATTTATTAACACCAGACCTCTCAACTTTTATCAAAAGTTAAGAGTGAGATTATGCTAATTTGGGGGCGGGGCTTGTTTGGGGGCGGGGCTACCCGGACCCTGGAAGAGCCGGTGGAGTCAACTCCATCTCATTTTTATCCCCCAGACAATGAAGTAGACATGTATTACTTTTGTTAAAAAGAGAAAGAGACATATTAATACTTTATTGTTCAGTTAATGGATTAAGACATAAAAAAATACACAATTGTTCAAATAATACTGAATAAAATTAAGTAGTTTTAAGTTATTGACCGAATTATTACACTGTTACACATTCATCTATGGGTTGGTGCGTCTTTACGCATGATCCAGCTGCTGATGTCTCCCTCTTTTCAGCTCAATGCACTTCTAGACTGTTACAGTTTATAACATTCTCATCACCTTTCACAGCGACAGGTTTCTCAGTCGCCGCGCTGACAAGTCAAATCTCTATTGCTCTCGTCAGTGCGCTCTGGGCGGTGAGGTGGGCGGATTTTACCCCCGTGCGCTGCGTGCGAGGGATAAATAGCGGGGAAAATGCATAACTAAAGGGCTCCTATAAAGGGAACAGGGGTACTGACAGGTCTAAGATGAAGCCCCTGATCTTACAAGTTCTTTAAAATGACCCTTAAAAGTGCGCACCTGAATTAAAGCGCGAGGCAGCACGCCCACCGAAGCGCCACTGAATCTATGTTGTTAAAAAATAGCATGAAACACAGCTAGTAACTCTCCTATTGACTTTAACTGGCACACGTTGCTACCGATGTGAGGACATTAAACGTAGTGATTCACGTTTTGAATGGTGAATGGTGATAAAAGCACCTGCTCCGAGGGAAAGGAGGGGGGAGAGGAGCATGCGCGGAGGCACAGAAATACGGTGCATGTAGTTAAAAAATGCAGAATTAATAAAAACGAAACTTATAAACAGACTAAGTGGCTTTTAAAACTGCATCTGGTTAGCAGAACTGTTTTATGATCCAGCGTGCAGCCATGACTGGTTCTGAATGAACCGGTCATCTGGCAGCAGCTCCCCCCGCCCCCTCCCCTCCTGTGTACGCGGTACAGGACCTTACCGGCTCACTTTCACCACTGTTAAGACTAAAATTATTCATAACTCTGATCACTCTTCCTGCTGCTCTGTTAAAAATAACTGCAGCAGGAATTACTCATGGCCACAAGCTGTGAAAGAAGCTGAAACAGCTCAGCAGAAGGCGGAGTTTTGTCGTCCGCAGCCCAGACGGGCTTTGTGATTTTTATGCGTGAGAAATTCCATGTTTGCGTGTGAAATGCCATGTGTTGCGTGTGAGCGTGTGGAGTTAGTGAAATGCGTGTGTCACACGGTCAATGCGTGAGAGTTGAGAGCTATGATTAACACCGATTCAACTTTTTCATGAATAGTTTGAAGCTGTGGCCATAGTTACTTCGTCGTTCGAAAATAAGGTGGATAGAGCGACCAACTTTTTTTTGAGAAAGCATTGATTATGCGTGACACGGTCTCAATTTGCGGGACGCATGAATTGGGCTTTTATGGCTTGCCATACAAACGCTGTGCGCGCACGCGCTACGCGGGACAGGTGGTCACCCTAACTGAACCCTGTGGTACTCCACAAGCAGTGACGTGCAGTCAGGGGAGGCAAGTGAGGCCAGGCCTCACCTGTCATCATGGAAAGAAAGAAATTATATAATGATGATAACATAATATAAATTGTGATTCACTCAGTCATTTGTAATACGTTATTTTTTATCTAATTTCCTAATTTTTTTATCATATTCTCTTTAAAAACGCAGACTTTTCGCTATTTTTCATGTAAATCCTTGGTGGCGCTTGATAGGAAGCCGGTGAGGCCGCAGCGAGCTTGGCCTCCCCTGGGTTTGCGCAATCCCATGTTAACTGCGCTGGCTTCCATTCTGTGAATGCATCTTCCTGTCTCTAGATCATAAATTCAATTGTTCAAACAATTATGAACTGATTTGCCACAATTTAATGTATGTGGATTACGAATTGTGTTTTGGTCATCAAACTGTGTGCAGGTAACATGTTTTCGTGCTGCTGGCCGATCATAAACGGCAAAGAACTGGTTGCAGGGGAGGCTGGCAGTTCCTTGGCCTCTAGGCAGGGGGCGCTCAAGGAGCGCTCCTGATCCTAAAACTGTAGAATGACAGCAAGTTATGGATGTATTATTAGCGAGTTATGCTAAACAAGTAAAGCACTAAAAAGACTCTAAACATACAGTCGGAACAGGACTGATCAGGGAAGGCTTTCCTCCCTGGCAGTTATCTCCACTGAGACTGAGAGACTTTTAAAACTGAAGAAGATGAAGAGAACTTTTACCGGAAAGTGACCGATAGTTTTGTGCAGAAAGAGCGCCACATGGACTTCATTTATTAGTAGAGGTAAGACAGCGATAATAATTATTCATATTTGTGAATGAAATGAGCGTAATGTGGGTTATAGTTTTTGAAGTGGGTACAAATGCAGAAATCCATCATAACTCATAAACTGTTACCAATCAAATGACAAATAATTTATTTTTGTTTTTCTCATCAAAAAATCTATATTTTTTCCATGTCTCTTGGTGAATTTATTTGGTACAATCAGTCTCCTTCAGCACTTTGCAATGAGTCTACTCTGTAGAAGAGTGTTTATATTTGTAAATCTGACTCTGATGATGTCAGTGCACCACCTATGAACCCTACCGCACGTCACTGTCCACAAGTGACCCTAGAGTTTGAAGAAGATTTATTATTATTACATGAACAAACTGGAATCTGTCTGACAGATAAGATTTAAACCAGCCTAATGCTTTCCCCTTAATCTCTACAATATGCTTAAGTCTTTGTAGGAGAATATTGTGATCAACTGTATCAAATGCAGCACTGAGATCTAACAGGACAAGTACAGACACAAGTCCATTATCTGAGGCCATGAGAATATCATTAGTGACCTTCACCAGAGCTGTTTCAGTGCTATGATGAGCTCTGAAGCCTGACTGAAACTCCTCAAGTAGGTCATTGCTTTGTAAATGTTCACAAAGTTGATTAGCAACTACTTTCTCAAGAATTTTAAATAAGAAAAGAAGATTAGATATAGGTCTGTAATTTACTAACTCATCTTGATCAAGAGATGGTTTCTTTAGCAAAGGTTTAATAACAGCTACTTTAAAAAGCTGTGGTACATATCCATTTACTAAGGATGTCATCAAGAGAGGAAAAATTTGTTATTTAGCACCAAGTGAATACTTGTCACCAGCCTACATTATGTGGTGTGTAGATGAAAGCTCTGATGGCGAAAAATAACTCCTGTTTTATTTATTATTTTTTTTATCTTAGAAACAACAGCATTCTGGCCACCTGAAGTCATTTGCTCCAGAGATAAACGTCTGCTCTGTGCTGCAGCATTAAGATGGCGGTCCAACAGAGCAGAGGAGGACGGAGCGCCACCTGTGGCATGTTTGGTTTGAAGCTGTTTCAACTAAGGTCAGTAGCATCTGCTTCTAAATGAATGTTTACATTGTTAATCACAACTTCATAGAGCTTCCCACCAACCAAACAACGGAAAAATGTAGTTCTCTAAATGTTTTCAATTTGGAACTCAGGATTCTAGACAATAAACCATTTAACAATTTATCACCTAAACTCTTTCAACAAATAGGCCTGATTCTTTGCTTTCAAGTAAGAAAGAGTTTACCATTTTCTCTGAATGTGGACAAATGACCTCCATACATTACCTGTCAAAAATTTGGACTCACCTTTGTCGTTCAGTGGCTTCTTATTTTAATTAATGTCTACATTTCAGTTACAAAGCGAAGACATCAAACTAGGACTCAAAAGTATAGAGATTTGTGTATCAAACACAAAATTGTGAAATAACTCAAAACATTGTGTATATTTGGACTTTTTCTACTCCTTTTGATGACTGCTTTGGTCACTCTTGACTTTCTATGGATGAACTTCATGAGGTTTGTTCCAGCTGTCTTGAAGGAGTTCCCAGAGGTAGTAATAAAAATAAAGACAAACCATAAAAGGAAAAGGGAGACCAAACTTTGACTTGTAGTGTATGTTCTGCAGGCTTATTAACAGAGGAACACTTTTGCATTGATTTCCACTGCATAGTCTATCATGGATCTTTACCGTGTTGACAGAGTATTAGAATTGTAGTCCAAATCTGTGAAAACTCCAAATTTCCAAATGATGAAGAGGATTCCATGGCTGCTATGGTTCCTCCACAGGTGCATCATCGCAGCATCATTCAAACACAAACTGAACTCCAAATCTCAAGAAAGATTTTCACAGACTTTGCAGAATCACTCATTTTAAGGATTTCTATATCCACATAAGGAATTCAACTCTGCCAGAAACGGAAGAACGTCGTACTCGAAGCTTTCAGCATGTCACACGTGAGTTCTTTAAAAATCTGCATTGGTTTTTGTGGGTTTCATTGGGGAAGCTTTGACAACTCTTGAAGTTTAATGATGTTATAGAGAAATGCTCTTAAAGAAACACTTCTGCACTGCAAAAAAGGAACTAAAAGTGAGTAACATCTTCTTGAAATTAGTGTATTTTTCTATCTGCCACTGGAATAAGATTTTTGGACTTAAAATAAGAACAACTCATCTCCATCATCTTATTTCAAGTGCAGGATGTCTAATTATCTTATTTTAGGGGTACAAATGCTGATTCCATTGGGAAATAGCTGCTCAAATCAAGGAAAAATACACTAATTTCAAAAAAGTTTTACTTACTTTTAGTTCCCTTTTTGCCGTGTGGAGTTAGAGTGAATGTGCTACATGGTAAAGTCACGTAGAAGTGAACAGAAATCTAGATTTACAGAAAATGGTGATGTTGTTTTGGACTGGGCCTTAATGGAGTCATTATTTTCTATAATAGTGCTGAAGTACAACTATTATTTAATTGCTGGTAATAACTATTTTTATAAAAATGTTTTTTTACTAATTTAATCAACAGTCGTTGAACTTTCTGAGTGTTTGTCGCTTAATTTAGTTAAACGGTGTCTTTGAAAGCAGATTAGTTGAATCCATCATAAAGGTGGTCAGTAACAACCTTTCTATAACTAAAACGCTTTCTGTGTTGGGACATTTAAGACCTGAACTGCTCTAACAACAAGTATGTGTGACATAAACTCAGTGGCTCTCAGTTTAGGCAAAGATAGACACAATTTGTAGTGATGAGAAATACAAGTCCTTCAAATGTAAAAGGAAAGCAAGAAATTTATGTTTATGTTCAGTTTCTCAGTGTGCTTAAAGCCTTACCAGAAAAGGCTCACGCTGAAAATGTCAGATGGTGGAGAACCACGATCTGACATGATCATGATCAACGAATCAGATTTTACTTCTCTCCAGGTCTAACAGGCTGAAATTGCAATTTGTCTGTCGTCTAGAGATAACTTTTTATATCAGCCTCGTCATTTAAGGAGACGACTGCCCGAGGAAGTTTGTTTTCTCCAGATAAATCATCCCATTATCACTAGAAAACGGCCTTTGTTGTCTTTAGAAAAGGAGAAAATTAACTCGTTATAACGAGAAAACCATCGTCAAATAGTATGGGAGGGACCGGTCCGCTCTCGGCTTCCGTAATGAGGTTTGTGTAGAAACCTAGATCTGGCTTTTTATTCTTTTATGTTTTAAAACAGCTGATTTTAAGAAATATGCTGTGAAGGCCATGGTTGCTATGGTTCCCACTTAGGAGCATCGTGGCAGCATCATTTAAACACCAGCCAGATCCAACCTTAAAGCCTTCTCAGACCTTATTTGATTATTTTGCTGTAAAAAATCGCTTCTCTTAAAGATGTCCAGCTTCCTGACAACAATTATTGTCTCTGAAACTGACAAGAGTCAAACTAGAAACTTTCAGGAAGGAAAAAAGGAAGATTTCAGTACTTTCCAAGTCTGTCATGGTTCCTGTGTTTCTGTGTTCCTAACTCTTGAAGTTCACTGAAGTTTGTTTAAGTAAAAAAACAAAGAAAAAACTATTAAAGAAACACTTCTGGAGTTAGAGTGAATGCGCTACGTGGTAAAGTCACGTAGAAGTGAACAGAAATCTAGATTTACAGAAAATGGTGATGTTGTTTTGGACTGGGCCTTGATGGAGTCGTTATTTTCTATAATAGTGCTGAAGTACAACTATTATTTAATTGCTGGTAATAACTATTTTTATTAAAACATTTTTTACTAACTTAATCAACAGTCGTTGAACTTTCTGAGTGTTTGTCGCTTAATTTAGTTAAACGGTGTCTTTGAAAGCAGATTAGTTGAATCCATCATAAAGGTGGTCAGTAATAATGAGATATCATTATCATCATGAGATAATGGATAGTGGGGGGGTTTTCAGGGTTTTTTAATGCTTATGCTCAGTTTCTCAGTGTGCTTAAAGCCTTACCAGGAAAGCAAGAAATGCTTTAAAGGCAACAGGTTTTTTAATTTTCCTGGAACCAGTGATGAGCTACGGAAGCTGAGAGCGGGTGTATTTAAATGCTTTCTTTTACATTGTTTTCTCCAGATAATGACTTAGCTATGTTGTTATCACGAGAAAACAATAACTTTTTTCTTGAGATAATGACATGGTTATCATGAGATAATGGATAGTGGGGGGTTTTGTAAGGTTTTTTAATGCTTATGTTCAGTTTCTCAGTGTGCTTAAAGCCTTACCAGAAAAGGCTCACGCTGAAAATGTCAGATGGTGGAGAACCACGATCTGACATGATCATGATCAACGAATCAGATTTTACTTCTCTCCAGGTCTAACACAGGCTGAAATTGCAATTTGTCTGTCGTCTAGAGATAACGTTTTATATCAGCCTCGTCATTTAAGGAGACGACTGCCCGAGGAAGTTTGTTTTCTCCAGATAAATCATCCCATTATCACAAGAAAACGGCCTTTGTTGTCTTTTAGAAAAGGAGAAAATTAACTCGTTATAACGAGAAAACCATCGTCAAATAGTATGGGAGGGACCGGTCCGCTCTCGGCTTCCGTAATGAGGTTTGTGTAGAAACCTAGATCTGGCTTTTTATTCTTTTATGTTTTAAAACAGCTGATTTTAAGAAATATGCTGTGAAGGCCATGGTTGCTATGGTTCCCACTTAGGAGCATCATGGCAGCATCATTTAAACACCAGCCAGATCCAACCTTAAAGCCTTCTCAGACCTTATTTGATTATTTTGCTGTAAAAAATCGCTTCTCTTAAAGATGTCCAGCTTCCTGACAACAATTATTGTCTCTGAAACTGACAAAAGTCAAACTAGAAACTTTCAGGAAGGAAAAAAGGAAGATTTCAGTTCTTTTCAAGTCTGTCATGGTTTCTGTGTTTTTGTGTTCTTAACACTCTAAGTTCACTGAAGTTTGTTTAACTAAAAAACAAAGAAAAAAATATTAAAGAAACACTTCTGGAGTTAGAGTGAATGCGCTACGTGGTAAAGTCACGTAGAAGTGAACAGAAATCTAGATTTACAGAAAATGGTGATGTTGTTTTGGACTGGGCCTTGATGGAGTCGTTATTTTCTATAATAGTGCTGAAGTACAACTATTATTTAATTGCTGGTAATAACTATTTTTATTAAAACATTTTTTACTAACTTAATCAACAGTCGTTGAACTTTCTGAGTGTTTGTCGCTTAATTTAGTTAAACGGTGTCTTTGAAAGCAGATTAGTTGAATCCATCATAAAGGTGGTCAGTAATAACCTTTCTATAACTAAAACGCTTTCTGTGTTGGGACATTTAAGACCTGAACTGCTCTAACAACAAGTATGTGTGACATAAACTCAGTGGCTCTCAGTTTAGGCATAGATAGACACAATTTGTAGTGATGAGAAATGCAAGTCCTTCAAATGTAAAAGGAAAGCAAGAAATACTTTAAAGGCAACAGGTTTTTTAATTTTCCTGGAACCAGTGATGAGCTACGTAAGCTGAGAGCGGGTGTATTTGAATGCTTTCTTTTACATTGTTTTCTCCAGATAATGACTTAGCTATGTTGTTATCACGAGAAAACAATAACTTTTTTCTTGAGTTAATGACATGGTTATCATGACATAATGGATAGTGGGGGGTTTTTGTAAGGTTTTTGTAATGCTTATGTTCAGTTTCTCAGTGTGCTTAAAGCCTTACCAGAAAAGGCTCACGCTGAAAATGTCAGATGGTGGAGAACCACGATCTGACATGATCATGATCAACGAATCAGATTTTACTTCTCTCCAGGTCTAACAGGCTGAAATTGCAATTTGTCTGTCGTCTAGAGATAACTTTTTATATCAGCCTCGTCATTTAAGGAGACGACTGCCCGAGGAAGTTTGTTTTCTCCAGATAAATCATCCCATTATCACTAGAAAACGGCCTTTGTTGTCTTTAGAAAAGGAGAAAATTAACTCATAACGAGAAAACCATCGTCAAATAGTATGGGAGGGACCGGTCCGCTCTCGGCTTCCGTAATGAGGTTTGTGTAGAAACCTAGATCTGGCTTTTTTTTTTTATGTTTTAAAACAGCTGATTTTAAGAAATATGCTGTGAAGGCCATGGTTGCTATGGTTCCCACTTAGGAGCATCGTGGCAGCATCATTTAAGCACCAGCCAGATCCAACCTTAAAGCCTTCTCAGACCTTATTTGATTATTTTGCTGTAAAAAATCGCTTCTCTTAAAGATGTCCAGCTTCCTGACAACAATTATTGTCTCTGAAACTGACAAGAGTCAAACTAGAAACTTTCAGGAAGGAAAAAAGGAAGATTTCAGTACTTTCCAAGTCTGTCATGGTTTCTGTGTTTTTGTGTTCCTAACTCTTGAAGTTCACTGAAGTTTGTTTAACTAAAAAAACAAAGAAAAAACTATTAAAGAAACACTTCTGGAGTTAGAGTGAATGTGCTACGTGGTAAAGTCACGTAGAAGTGAACAGAAATCTAGATTTACAGAAAATGGTGATGTTGTTTTGGACTGGGCCTTGATGGAGTCGTTATTTTCTATAATAGTGCTGAAGTACAACTATTATTTAATTGCTGGTAATAACTATTTTTATTAAAACATTTTTTACTAACTTAATCAACAGTCGTTGAACTTTCTGAGTGTTTGTCGCTTAATTTAGTTAAACGGTGTCTTTGAAAGCAGATTAGTTGAATCCATCATAAAGGTGGTCAGTAATAATGAGATATCATTATCATCATGAGATAATGGATAGTGGGGGGGTTTTCAGGGTTTTTTAATGCTTATGCTCAGTTTCTCAGTGTGCTTAAAGCCTTACCAGGAAAGCAAGAAATGCTTTAAAGGCAACAGGTTTTTTAATTTTCCTGCAACCAGTGATGAGCTACGTAAGCTGAGAGCGGGTGTATTTAAATGCTTTCTTTTACATTGTTTTCTCCAGATAATGACTTAGCTATGTTGTTATCACGAGAAAACAATAACTTTTTTCTTGAGATAATGACATGGTTATCATGAGATAATGGATAGTGGGGGGTTTTGTAAGGTTTTTTAATGCTTATGTTCAGTTTCTCAGTGTGCTTAAAGCCTTACCAGAAAAGGCTCACGCTGAAAATGTCAGATGGTGGAGAACCACGATCTGACATGATCATGATCAACGAATCAGATTTTACTTCTCTCCAGGTCTAACAGGCTGAAATTGCAATTTGTCTGTCGTCTAGAGATAACTTTTTATATCAGCCTCGTCATTTAAGGAGACGACTGCCTGAGGAAGTTTGTTTTCTCCAGATAAATCATCCCATTATCACAAGAAAACGGCCTTTGTTGTCTTTTAGAAAAGGAGAAAATTAACTCGTTATAACGAGAAAACCATCGTCAAATAGTATGGGAGGGACCGGTCCGCTCTCGGCTTCCGTAATGAGGTTTGTGTAGAAACCTAGATCTGGCTTTTTATTCTTTTATGTTTTAAAACAGCTGATTTTAAGAAATATGCTGTGAAGGCCATGGTTGCTATGGTTCCCACTTAGGAGCATCATGGCAGCATCATTTAAACACCAGCCAGATCCAACCTTAAAGCCTTCTCAGACCTTATTTGATTATTTTGCTGTAAAAAATCGCTTCTCTTAAAGATGTCCAGCTTCCTGACAACAATTATTGTCTCTGAAACTGACAAAAGTCAAACTAGAAACTTTCAGGAAGGAAAAAAGGAAGATTTCAGTTCTTTTCAAGTCTGTCAGGGTTTCTGTGTTTTTGTGTTCTTAACACTCTAAGTTCACTGAAGTTTGTTTAACTAAAAAACAAAGAAAAAAATATTAAAGAAACACTTCTGGAGTTAGAGTGAATGTGCTACGTGGTAAAGTCACGTAGAAGTGAACAGAAATCTAGATTTACAGAAAATGGTGATGTTGTTTTGGACTGGGCCTTGATGGAGTCGTTATTTTCTATAATAGTGCTGAAGTACAACTATTATTTAATTGCTGGTAATAACTATTTTTATTAAAACATTTTTTACTAACTTAATCAACAGTCGTTGAACTTTCTGAGTGTTTGTCGCTTAATTTAGTTAAACGGTGTCTTTGAAAGCAGATTAGTTGAATCCATCATAAAGGTGGTCAGTAATAACCTTTCTATAACTAAAACGCTTTCTGTGTTGGGACATTTAAGACCTGAACTGCTCTAACAACAAGTATGTGTGACATAAACTCAGTGGCTCTCAGTTTAGGCATAGATAGACACAATTTGTGTGATGAGAAATGCAAGTCCTTCAAATGTAAAAGGAAAGAAAGAAATGCTTTAAAGGCAACAGGTTTTTTAATTTTCCTGGAACCAGTGATGAGCTACGTAAGCTGAGAGCGGGTGTATTTGAATGCTTTCTTTTACATTGTTTTCTCCAGATAATGACTTAGCTATGTTGTTATCACGAGAAAACAATAACAGTTTTCTTGAGTTAATGACATGGTTATCATGAGATAATGGATAGCCGGGTTTTTTCACGTTTTTTTTAATGCTTATGTTCAGTTTCTCAGTGTGCTTAAAGCCTTACCAGAAAAGGCTCACGCTGAAAATGTCAGATGGTGGAGAACCACGATCTGACATGATCATGATCAACGAATCAGATTTTACTTCTCTCCAGGTCTAACAGGCTGAAATTGCAATTTGTCTGTCGTCTAGAGATAACTTTTTATATCAGCCTCGTCATTTAAGGAGACGACTGCCCGAGGCAGTTTGTTTTCTCCAGATAAATCATCCCATTATCACAAGAAAACGGCCTTTGTTGTCTTTAGAAAAGGAGAAAATTAACTCATAACGAGAAAACCATTGTCAAATAGTATGGGAGGGACCGGTCCGCTCTCGGCTTCCGTAATGAGGTTTGTGTAGAAACCTAGATCTGGCTTTTTATTTTTTTATGTTTTAAAACAACTGATTTTAAGAAATATGCTGTGAAGGCCATGGTTGCTATGGTTCCCACTTAGGAGCATCGTGGCAGCATCATTTAAGCACCAGCCAGATCCAACCTTAAAGCCTTCTCAGACCTTATTTGATTATTTTGCTGTAAAAAATCACTTCTATTAAAGATGTCCAGCTTCCTGACAACAATTATTGTCTCTGAAACTGACAAGAGTCAAACTAGAAACTTTCAGGAAGGAAAAAAGGAAGATTTCAGTACTTTCCAAGTCTGTCATGGTTTCTGTGTTTTTGTGTTCCTAACTCTTGAAGTTCACTGAAGTTTGTTTAACTAAAAAAACAAAGAAAAAACTATTAAAGAAACACTTCTGGAGTTAGAGTGAATGCGCTACGTGGTAAAGTCACGTAGAAGTGAACAGAAATCTAGATTTACAGAAAATGGTGATGTTGTTTTGGACTGGGCCTTGATGGAGTCGTTATTTTCTATAATAGTGCTGAAGTACAACTATTATTTAATTGCTGGTAATAACTATTTTTATTAAAACATTTTTTACTAACTTAATCAACAGTCGTTGAACTTTCTGAGTGTTTGTCGCTTAATTTAGTTAAACGGTGTCTTTGAAAGCAGATTAGTTGAATCCATCATAAAGGTGGTCAGTAATAACCTTTCTATAACTAAAAAGCTTTCTGTGTTGGGACATTTAAGACCTGAACTGCTCTAACAACAAGTATGTGTGACATAAACTCAGTGGCTCTCAGTTTAGGCATAGATAGACACAATTTGTGTGATGAGAAATGCAAGTCCTTCAAATGTAAAAGGAACGAAAGAAATGCTTTAAAGGCAACAGGTTTTTTAATTTTCCTGGAACCAGTGATGAGCTACGTAAGCTGAGAGCGGGTGTATTTGAATGCTTTCTTTTACATTGTTTTCTCCAGATAATGACTTAGCTATGTTGTTATCACGAGAAAACAATAACAGTTTTCTTGAGTTAATGACATGGTTATCATGAGATAATGGATAGCCGGGTTTTTTCACGGTTTTTTTAATGCTTATGTTCAGTTTCTCAGTGTGCTTAAAGCCTTACCAGAAAAGGCTCACGCTGAAAATGTCAGATGGTGGAGAACCACGATCTGACATGATCATGATCAACGAATCAGATTTTACTTCTCTCCAGGTCTAACAGGCTGAAATTGCAATTTGTCTGTCGTCTAGAGATAACTTTTTATATCAGCCTCGTCATTTAAGGAGACGACTGCCCGAGGAAGTTTGTTTTCTCCAGATAAATCATCCCATTATCACAAGAAAACGGCCTTTGTTGTCTTTTAGAAAAGGAGAAAATTAACTCATAACGAGAAAACCATTGTCAAATAGTATGGGAGGGACCGGTCCGCTCTCGGCTTCCGTAATGAGGTTTGTGTAGAAACCTAGATCTGGCTTTTTTTATGTTTTATGTTTTAAAACAACTGATTTTAAGAAATATGCTGTGAAGGCCATGGTTGCTATGGTTCCCACTTAGGAGCATCATGGCAGCATCATTTAAACACCAGCCAGATCCAACCTTAAAGCCTTCTCAGACCTTATTTGATTATTTTGCCGTAAAAATCACTTCTATTAAAGATGTCCAGCTTCCTGACAACAATTATTGTCTCCGAAACTGACAAAAGTCAAACTAGAAACTTTCAGGAAGGAAAAAAGGTAGATTTCAGTTCTTTTCAAGTCTGTCATGGTTTCTGTGTTTTTGTGTTCTTAACGCTTGAAGTTCACTGAAGTTTGTTTAACTAAAAAAACAAAGAAAAAACTATTAAAGAAACACTTCTGGAGTTAGGGTGAATGTGCTACGTGGTAAAGTCACGTAGAAGTGAACAGAAATCTAGATTTACAGAAAATGGTGATGTTGTTTTGGACTGGGCCTTGATGGAGTCGTTATTTTCTATAATAGTGCTGAAGTACAACTATTATTTAATTGCTGGTAATAACTATTTTTATTAAAACATTTTTTACTAACTTAATCAACAGTCGTTGAACTTTCTGAGTGTTTGTCGCTTAATTTAGTTAAACGGTGTCTTTGAAAGCAGATTAGTTGAATCCATCATAAAGGTGGTCAGTAATAACCTTTCTATAACTAAAACGCTTTCTGTGTTGGGACATTTAAGACCTGAACTGCTCTAACAACAAGTATGTGTGACATAAACTCAGTGGCTCTCAGTTTAGGCATAGATAGACACAATTTGTAGTGATGAGAAATGCAAGTCCTTCAAATGTAAAAGGAAAGAAAGAAATGCTTTAAAGGCAACAGGTTTTTTCATTTTCCTGGAACCAGTGATGAGCTACGTAAGCTGAGAGCGGGTGTATTTGAATGCTTTCTTTTACATTGTTTTTACAGATAATGACTTAGCTATGTTGTTATCACGAGAAGACAATAACTGACAATGACATGGTTATCATGAGATCATGCATCAAGCTAAATTAGATAAAATTAGATGGAAAATGTGTTATTTTCACATTTCATATGAAAGTAAATATTGGACTGTGACCATAGACGACAGGCTGATAAGTGGGGGCATATTTTATTTTCTCTCAAAGAATGTTCATGCAGCGACGAATAGAAACACTGGTTGCTTCTTGAACACAAAAGTGACTGATTTAAAAGCTGAGAATTGATGTGTTGTGCAATTACTGTTTAAAGTTATTTAATGTTTAATAAATAACTCTATGTTAAGTATTGTCTGGTGATCATCAGCTCTTAAGATGATATTAAGACAATAGTTGAAAGGGATGAATTCGAGCACTAGCGATCTGTTAACAGCAAACTCTGCACACACATAGAATAAAGGAGTGACAACTTCTCTTCAAGTTCAAGAATTTAATAACAGAAATAAAATGAACATCCAGAGAACATCCATCCATCCATTTTCTGACCCGCTTAATCCCTCATGGGGTCGCGGGGGTTGCTGGTGCCTATCTCCAGCGTTCAAATCCTCTCTACTAGGCTAGTTAAACTTAACTAAACTATAATAATAATAATAATAATACTAAGCAAAATGAAGATTAAAAAGAAGCTAAGGAACTATTTACATGCAATAACAAAAAGACAAAACAAAAGTAGTTGATCATAATCACCTTTCCTGTAACAGCTGAAGAGAAATAAACAAAGCCGTTTTTGGCGTGGAAGGATTTCTTCCTCCTGCGCCTGGCGCTGAAGTTAAGACAGCAGACTTAACTCTGATTTGCCCGGTTATATCCTCCGAGCGAAGAGAGATTCCTCCCAGGTGCTGGCTTGTGCGTCTTTCAGGCCCTGCCAGGGCCCATCGTTGTTCAGGCCAGAGCGGACTCTGGATCAGGCGTCGCTGGCCCAGCCACACTCCTTCAGATGTCCCAGGCCCTCCAGAGCAGACCCAGGAAGACGAGTGAAGACGAACTGGCTTTGTCCTGGAGTGCTTTGATCTTTTTGTCTGTGGGGGGTGGTCTAACAGCATGGAGCCCTGCTGAGAGAGAGGCCGTCCCAGCCTGAAAGCATGAAACTCTTTCACACAACCCCCTTCTGAGTTGTCCACTGGCTACATGGCCAGAATTCAATCTGACATTGATTATTTCATCATGGCTTTAATATGGCACAACAGATGCATTACTGTTGTGAAACCAGAAATAGTAAGTTATAGTGCTGGGAAAATCTCTTTGCCCTAATCTGGTTTAAGTTTTTTTTCAAACTTGTGTGTTTCAAAATTGACAAACACATTTTAATAGCAGATAAAGATAACGTGAGTAAATACAAAATGCAGTTTTCATCCCATGGCCATATGTGAAAGAGTCATCATTCCCCTGGTCCTGATCCAAGTCTGGAAAGTTTTGCAGAGGGACTTTTAAGGTGACCAGTCTCCAGCAAACCACCGTGAGAGCCACTATGCACAAACAGAGAAGATTTGGAACAGTGGGAAACTTTCCCAGCTCTGGCTGGCCTACCAGAATCATTAAGGTGACCAGATTTCTCAAATGAAATCCGGTGACACTTCCAACTTCATGAACAACAAGAATTTTGTCATGATGGTTTGTAGGAACTGGAGCTGTTCCAGGGAGTTGGAGGTGTAACGGCGCACAAGGCTGATAGGGGTGGAAAGCATGTGGTAGGGGTTAAAGGCAGACAAAACACCCACCTGCCTCAGCTTCTACCAACAGCAATGCAACAAGCTATCAAAATAGCACGCAAGATTTGATAGTCATTAATGCAATGTTGAAATCAGAGACATTTCTGGTGGTAGTTTATGTTGGAAACAGGTTGTCCAAAACAGGCACTGTCCCTGGAAAATGGGGAATTCTCCCTACTGTAGGTTCATTAGTGAATTTCTGCATTACCGTTAAAATGGCTCGTCCTTTGTTTTCAGCTAGAATGTTGGACACATGGAGAGGAAAATGATTGAAGGTTTAAAGAAATGATGAGAGCAACGGCGGAAGTGATTCAGTCGCTCCAACAGCAGTAGCTTATGTAGATAGAGGTTAGCAAGACCCAGTTTTTGTTTTGGTTGCCCACTTTAATTTATCGGCAAGTGAATATGCATTTTAGCTAAATATTTAGGTCCGAAATAAATATTTAGTTTGCAAATTAAATATTTAGCTAAGAAAATGAAAATTTAGTTTTGAAAATAAATATACTAATAATCTAAAACTAAATATTTCATTTTTGAATGAAGTATTTAGTTTGAAAACTAAATATTTAGTTTGCAAACTGACTGTGGACCTAAATATTTATCTCCAAACTAAATTTTTAGGTCTGAAATAGATATTCGGTTTGCAAATTATGTATTTAGAATTTTTTCTCTTAAAGCCACAGTGTGTTTTAACATACTGGCGTACCATCTAGTGGTGCACTAAATATATTACAAATGACCTGCCGTTAAGCACGTAATAACTACTACAGAAGCCATGGCTATGGTCATCTTTTGAGATGTTTTTTAGCACTGGTGAAAAGTCTGTTTGTTTTTTTTCTAAAGTCTCTTGTAAATTCTGTGATTTGTGGTTTTTGGGCTTGTTTCTGAACGTGCAGTCGCTCATTTGGGCTCTAAAATTATAAACACGAGTAAAGACACCCGCCCGCGCTGTTGCGCTATAGACATCTATCACTCCATCCCTCTGCGTACACTCATACTCCCTGAGAGGGAGACAAGACAAACAAACGAGCCGTCTCCGTAGAAGAGTAGCTGCTGGACCACACAGCCCTGTTTCTAACATAACGCCAAAATAAACTTCACTATTATATTGAATTAACTTACCTGTCCAGCAGAAGCCTGCAGCCTCCGCATCCGTTTTAATCTCCGCTCTCTCCTGAATTATCTACACTCCACCTGGTAATGATAGTTATGCCGATGTAGCCTCTCGTTTTTTTTGGCGGTTATTACTTCTTTTTCTTTTGTTGACTTTCTCTTCCCTCTCGCTGGGAAAAGAGTATGGATGTTCGTCCATTTCCACAGAAAAAGGCAAGCAGAATGATCTACAGCAGGGATTCCCAAACTGTGGTGCATGCACCCCTGGGGGTGCGCGAGCTGAAATCTGTAATGGCGGTTTGACAGTGTTTTATCCCCACACCATAAAGGCGTTTAAATAAACATTTCCTTCGTGGAAACTAAAATCAAAACAGCAAATTTAATAAATAAATAAAATTGATTGACATGAAAATCTGTTTATTTTAAAAAGTCTTGTTCTACACTTCATTTTAAGATGAATTTATCTTCTTCTACGCATTATGCTTCAATGCGTAGAAGAAGCAGCTTGTGCCCTCTACTTGATTCATTCTCGCAAATATGCTCAATTGGCTGAAACCAGGGAATCGGAGGCAACAGATGAGTGAATTGCAAACCAATGACAAATGTCAATGTCATTGACAAGTCTCTCCAACTCCTTCCTCGCTTCACGTCGTGTACGTCAGTAGAGGGACAATTAAATTGGGGCCGAAAGTTTTTACAAGCTTAAACTGAGCGACAGTCTCTCTTTCAATCGCGCAGCGCGTACAAACAGCGCTGCTCATGTTGCGGTGACTCTGAACCTCTACCAGCACTGACGTCTATGACTCGCCCACCCCCCGCTGCAGCCTCCGCGATTTCTTGACTATGGTCACGCACAGAGCTGCAATACGTTTCATTGCGATTCAGACAGGCGCAGTTCATTTTACAGATGCGGTTTTTAGAAGACCCTTAGGGAAAACGAGTACGGCTGACAAGTTTGTCCCTTTTTGGCTACTGAAATCATAAACGGCAATGAGAACGGTTTAATTTTTGATGTGATGTTATTAGACTTTGCCAGAATAAGCAATAATTGAATTTTGTTCATTAAAAGCCAAATTAATTACACACTGTCCCATTGTATAGCTCAAATTACCTTCAACCCATACCCCTAAACCTAATGAGTTGTGCCAGTCTTGGCGGCACCAGCAACTTTACAAACAGCACGGGCCAATAATTTTCCCCCTTGGTCATCATTCGAAAACTGCATTATGTTTTCTCTCAGATTAGCTTTGTCTGATCCTAAAATTCATCTCATAATTTGAAATATTTAAGTTGGAAGCAAAAGCGGAAACCAGAAATCTTTAAGATGGTAAATACTTTTCCACATCACTGGATTTAACAATAACATGGAGAGAAGTTGTCTTTGCTGTGAAATCATGTTTGTTTTCATGCAGCAACATTTAAAAACTGAATTACTGCTGGGACACATCTGTAAAGTGGACTCAGTCGGCCTCTCTCAGTTCAGGAACAGTTCTGCTGCTTTAAGGTATGCAGGTTCTTATAATGTTCAAGGAAATATCAAACATCTTTACAAAGCAGCCGATCACTACCTGTTCAGGAAGTCAATGATGAGGTTCGGTTCAAAACTTTGATCAGTCGGTTAAAATTTGAAACGAACTTCATAAAAAGGGTATAGATCAAGATTTCCTCTGACTTCCCTCAAAGATTACAGATTATTTCTTCAAAACAATAATTTCTCTAAAAACAATCTTCTAAGATTTAAAGTCTCTCAGAAACCAATCAAAGTCAAACAACAAACGCAGAAAGTGGTTGATTTGAATTTGTTCCATCTGTGTTATTATCTGCATGTTTTATTGGGGAATAATCTGGTTTAGAGGGATTTTATTTTGGGAAAAATTACAATCATGATGATTATGGTAAATTACTCATTAAGAAAAACAATGCATCTAAAGGAATAAAATCTGATATAATGAGCAATATTCTGTGCTGTAATATTTGTGATATTCCTGTACAATCAATCTATCTGGCCGTCAGAAAGCAGCAAAGACCTCAGTAGACAGGACTTCTAGGGAGTGTCCATGCTGCCGAGACGAGCGGATAAAATCTAATTCTCATGTTTTAAACATTAACACAAACACTATATGATAATATTAATAACAACTAAATTACATTAAATCTTTGTAAAATGAAAAAAAATTCTGGAATATAGAAAAATCCCTTTGGTAAAATCCTAAATATAATAGGACACAACATACAGATCTGCTTTATGTTTTTAAAGGAGAAGTCCGGTCAAAATCAGAATTCAAACTCCTGAAAGTACTTTAAATATAAAATTATTACATACTGTTCAATAAATCATAAGCTTTTTTAATTAAGAGTAATTTTCATTTGAAGGTCCTTTTATGGGGGCAGCCATCTTGGTGAAGAACAGTACTGCCACCTCCCAGTTTGTGACGTTTTGTCGCGGGATCGACTGTAGAGCAAGTCCCAATGCCCTATCTGTCCCCTTGTAAATAAATATCCGTTTTCATGCCAAAATATTTTTTTAACCCCTTAAACAAAGATAGACATGGTATTAAGCGTTTAAATTTAAAGTAATACTAATTTTACATTTTAGAGACATAAAAAGACAACAAATAAGCATTAAAGTACGGTTTATGGGTTGGGTTCTGCAATGTTATGAGTATAAAACTCATCTTTAGAACCAATCTCTGCGTAAAATGGTGATCTGCACCGCCTAATCTACTTTCAGCTGTTATCATCAGTTATTGCAACCGTAAACTGCAGAAAATACAGGCAGAGCGGCTCCTTCTGAGTTTACTCTCTGCTCCTGTCTATGGAGCGATATTTGTGCCTTCAGGTTGAGCGCGCAGGAACCAATCCGAGCGCGCAGTGAGACAACACGGGCGCGCTCAAAACCGGTCTGGCGCGCGCTCAATTCTGAAAAACTCTTCTTAACCCACTGTCGTCCTCGCGCTCAGTTCCATCTCTGCTCGCGCCCTCGACCTTTTCCTTCCACGCTCAACACCAGCTGTGCGCTCCCTCGACTCTGTCTCTGCGCTCACGACTTCAAAAACTACCCACCTCACCAGCCAATCACAGACTGGTTTCTTTTCAGCCAATCAGAGTATGGCTTGCAAATACTGCATTCAGATGGATTAAATCAAAATGCTGCAGTTTTTGGCAGAAATTACTAAACATAATGGTGTAATTGAAGAAAAAAAGAAAAACAAATAAACAGTTTAATATTTTAGCCTAAAATATTTAAACTAAAATATTTGAGTTACTAAGAGTTACTAAGTGAGGTGTGAAAATACTGTTGTCTCTGTTTTAAAGATTTTTTCCAGCTTCTGGCAGGTAATGTAAAATTTCCTTTGGTTTATATTGAAGAAATTCCTACACTACATCCAGAATCAACATTTCATTACTTTACTGTAGGTTTTTCAATATAGACCTAGATGATAATGCATATGGAAAGTCCTGAATTGAATTAGAAAGAGATCTATAGAAACAGATAAAGGTGAAGACGAAGAAACCATCAAAACTTGAATCAATTTGTCTTTGCAAATCATGAATAGTCAAATATAGCAGTTGAAACACCCAAACAACCGTTGATCTTGTTGATTTATACTAACCTGACCCTAGCCAGATGTATTTCGCTCCGCCTAGCTTCACTCACATCCATCTGGGACTGATCCATAGGAATGGCCTTTTTTGAAGGCTGGGCCTTATCAAAAATCCTTGCATATGATTGGATAAGCCACTTGTCTGTCATCTTTATCGACGTGCTATTTCAACCACTCACACCGAAGCTAACCCGTGACGCTGTGAGAGCGACGCAGGAAAAAACAAAACTTTTTTTTTTTTTTTTATGTGTTTGCCGCTCTAGTGGCACACGTTGTATTGACAGTGAGCTGACAGGAAGAGGGGGGAAGACAGGCGGCAAAGCGCCGCGGGTCGGAGTCGATCCTGGGCCGACCGCGTCGAGGACTAAAGGCCTCCTAACATGGTTCGCGCTAACCGCTCCGCCACGGGTGCGTCCGCCACGGGCGCGTCCCTGAAAACAAAACTTGCCAAATCTGGTCGGGAGAAGGGCGAAAACATCGTTTCAACAACAAAAACCAACAAAAGCCTTCAGAGCCGTTTGCTTGCTTCCTCGATGCGAGCCCCCATTGTCTGAATCAAAACAGTCTCACGGTCGCTTCTCCACTACGTCACATCTATGAAACTCCAGCCCTGCGTCCTGATTGGCTGGACAATAAAATTGGTTGGAGAAATCACTCTCTATGGGAGATGTCCCAGATGTATGTGAGTGAAGCTAGGCGGAGCGATATCAATCTGGCTAGGGTCAGGTTAGATTTATACACCCTCACAATGAATGTTTAGCCCCAATTTATGAACCTCGATTTTAAAATGGACAGGGATTTTAAACTTGACAGTCGAAAAAGGACCTCAGTTAGGTCATTTTTATCATTTAAGGAACAAAGCAAAGGTAAAACCTATTCTTTCAAGGCAAAAATATGGAAACACCACTCCAAGCCTTCATTTCATCATGGCTGGATTAGCGTAATTCTCTTTATCTCTCAATCGGTCAGTCCTCACCCAAATGTCTGCAGCTGGTTCCAATGCTGCTGCACACCTTTTAACTGAAAAACATAAAATAAAGCACATTACCCCATCCTGGCCTCCCTTCACTGGTTGCCTGTTTATTTTAGAATTCAGTTAAAATATCTTCTGTTTGTTTTTAAGGTTTTAAACAGCTTTGCCCACCTTACTTAAATGAGCTTCTCCTTCACCTTTACACTTCTGCTGTTCATTCAGATCTGCTGACCAACTGCTCACGGTCATTCAAAGTTCTGAGCAGAAGCTTAGAGGGAACAGGGTTTTCTCTACTGGGTTCCCTAAGTTATAGAACGACTTACCTTTGTACATTTGACAGGCCCCTCCGTTTTCCAGTTCTAAAACCTGTTTTAAAACCTATTTTTACTCATTGGCCTTCAACCTTACTGAGATTTCATCTTTCTCAACTTTTCTTGGTACTTGTATTTCTGCTGTGCCGGCTGGTTGTATTATGTTTTATATGTAGTTATTATTATAATAACACCTACAACAATAATAATAATAATAATTATTATTATTATTATTATTATTATTATTATTGGTGGTGTTTTAAATTGTTGATTGTTTAGCCAAGTCATTTTATTATATGTTATCTCTTATATGATGTATCTCTTATCTAAAGTGCTCTTTAAATAATGATGACAATGATGATGATTATGATCAGAAAAAACTTTTGCATCACCACCCAGAAGCTGGAAGGAAAAGAGACAAAAACATTTTTCACACCTCACTCAGTAACTCTTAGTAACTGTAATATTTTAGTTTAAATATTTTAGCCTAAATATTTTAGGCTAAAATATTAAACTGTTTATTTGTTTCTCTTTTTTTCTTCAATCACACTATTATATTTAGTAATTTCTGCCAAAAACTGGAGCATTTTGATTTTATCCATCTGAATGCAGTATTTGCAAGCCATACTCTGATTGACTGAAAAGAAACCAGTCTGTGATTGGCTGGTGAAGTGGACAGATTTTGAAGTCGTGAGCGCAGAGACAGAGTCGAGGGAGTGCACAGCTGGTGTTGAGCGTGGAAGGAAAAGGTTGAGCGCGCGAGCAGAGATGGAACTGAGCGCGAGGACGACAGTGGGTTGAGAAGAGTTTTTCAGAATTGAGCGTGCGCCAGACCGGTTTTGAGCGCGCCCATGTTGTCTCACTGCGCGCTCGGATTGGTTCCTGCACGCTCAACCTGAAGGCACAAATATCGCTCCATACTATTGAGTTTGCTTGTAAAGCGCGGAGAACTGCCGTCGGCTCTCCGCGATGTTACGTCACAGGATGTGATGTCAGGCGGCCATTACTGCCCATATTTGGGCAGTAAAGGCCGCCCCCATACACAGTGATCCAGACGACGATTTATGCTTTTATTTTCTTATTGATTAACGCTAAATTCATTAAATAACCACGAAAGTATTAGTTTTAGGTATAGCTAATGATTCCCTGATTTTTCCTTGTTGACTGGACTTCTCCTTTAATAAATTAAACCTCAAAGTAGGTTCTGCTCCAATCTCATCTTTGTGGTCCTTATCTTCTCCAGGTCACAAAGGTATCTGGAAAGCGCCATCGCTCTCCTGACTCTGTCAACCTTCCCCAGAAGAGGAAGCGTACAAGGCCAGCTTGTCTTTGCCAACCTTCTGTTGTGACCTCAGCTCCTGAGACCTCCAGTGCTCCTGAGCCCTCTTCGCTCCCAGCCTGTTCACTACGAGCTCCACCACCACTCCAGGGCCCTTTCTTCCCTCCTGAGCCCTCCACCCGCCCTGAGCCCTCCACCTGCCCTGAGC
Source organism: Fundulus diaphanus (assembly GCA_037039145.1). NCBI lineage: Eukaryota > Metazoa > Chordata > Actinopteri > Cyprinodontiformes > Fundulidae > Fundulus > Fundulus diaphanus. Next base: position 19,975,045 of record CM073140.1, on the reverse strand, counting down.
CTGCCACCTGCCCTGAGCCTGCCACCTGCCCTGAGCCTGCCACCTGCCCTGAGCCTGCCACCTCTACCTGGCCCTTCACTACATGGCCTTCTGCTCCTGGACCCTCCACCTCTACCTGGCCCTTCACTACATGGCCTTCTGCTCCTGGATCCTCCACCTCTACCTGGCCCTTCACTACATGGCCTTCTGCTCCTGGGCCCTCCACCTCTACCTGGCCTTTCACTACATGGCCTTCTGCTCCTGGGCTCTCGACCCGCCCTGAACCCGCCACCACTACCGGGCCTTCGATCTTTCAGCATGCCTCTAGTGCCCCTGGGCCCTTCTCCGCTCCTCTGCCATTCCCATCACCACTCCAGGGCCCTTTCTTCCCTCCTGAGCCCTCCACCCGCCCTGAGCCCTCCACCTGCCCTGAGCCTGCCACCTGCCCTGAGCCTGCCACCTCTACCTGGCCCTTCACTACATGGCCTTCTGCTCCTGGACCCTCCACCTCTACCTGGCCCTTCACTACATGGCCTTCTGCTCCTGGACCCTCCACCTCTACCTGGCCCTTCACTACATGGCCTTCTGCTCCTGGACCCTCCACCTCTACCTGGCCCTTCACTACATGGCCTTCTGCTCCTGGACCCTCCACCTCTACCTGGCCCTTCACTACATGGCCTTCTGCTCCTGGACCCTCCACCTCTACCTGGCCCTTCACTACATGGCCTTCTGCTCCTGGATCCTCCACCTCTACCTGGCCCTTCACTACATGGCCTTCTGCTCCTGGACCCTCCACCTCTACCTGGCCCTTCACTACATGGCCTTCTGCTCCTGGACCCTCCACCTCTACCTGGCCCTTCACTACATGGCCTTCTGCTCCTGGACCCTCCACCTCTACCTGGCCCTTCACTACATGGCCTTCTGCTCCTGGACCCTCCACCTCTACCTGGCCCTTCACTACATGGCCTTCTGCTCCTGGACCCTCCACCTCTACCTGGCCTTTCACTACATGGCCTTCTGCTCCTGGGCTCTCAACCCGCCCTGAACCCGCCACCACAACCGGGCCTTCGATCTTTCAGCATGCCTCTAGTGCCCCTGGGCCCTTCTCCGCTCCTCTGCCATTCCCATCACTATGGCCTATACCATACGGCCCACCACTGCTCTTTGGAGCCTTCCCCTTTGCTTGGCCATGCACCCCTCCTGCGTCATCAACCACTTCAGAATCTGCTACTCCTAATGAATCCTCCACCAGTCAGCCCTCCAATCCTGGGGCCTCCACTGCTCCACTGCCCTATCCATTCCTTTGGCCTCTACCTTTTTACCCTCCAATGTTCCTGGGCACCTGCCCTAATTGTGGATATGGCAATTACCCTCAGAATTTCTATCCTCCCCAGCCTGCCACAGCTACTGGAACTTCCACCACTCAGCCCTTTGTTTCTGAGCTCTTCAAGGCTCCTGAACCTGCCCCTGCTACTAAGCCCCGCACCACTAGGGGCTCTGTTCGTAAGCCTGGCCATGTTACTAAGCTCCGCACATCTAAGGGCTCTGCTCGTAAGTCTGCTTGTGTTACTAGGCACCCCACCTTTGAAGGCTCTGTTCCTGAACCTGCCACAGCTACTGGAACTTCCACCACTCAGCCCTCTGTTCTTGACCTCTTCAAGGCTCCTGAGCCAGCCTCTGCTACTAAGTCCCGCACCACTAGGGGCTCTGTTCGTAAGCCTGGCCATGTTACTAAGCTCCGCACATCTAAGGGCTCTGCTCGTAAGTCTGCTTGTGTTACTAGGCACCCCACCACTGAAGGCTCTGTTCCTGAACCTGCCACAGCTACTGGAACTTCCACCACTCAGCCCTCTGTTTCTGAGCTCTTCAAGGCTCCTGAACCTGCCTCTGTTCCTGAGCCGTCCACCACTCAGCCCTCTGTTCCTGAGCCCCTGATATCTCCTGGGCCATCCACCACTGAACCCTTACCCTGCGTTTATGAAAATTTGATCCCAAAGCGTAGGGGCACCATCGACCCTGCAGACCTCCCAGTTGTCCGTTCCTTGCCTGTTTTCAACCAGCCCTCCATTGCTGATGTACAGGAAGATGAACCTGTAATGATCCACAACCACCCAATGGAAGAGTACCAGCAGGTGTTCCATGAAGTGGTCGACGACATGCTGCGGTCAGTTTATAATTATATTTAAAGTCCGGACTTCTATACTAATGTTTTATAGAAATTCAGTTTTTGTGTTTCTGACTTCCATTTTGATGTTTCTCCTTATCGCAGGTACAATAACGGTCGTATCCGACCTTACAGTGTGGCTCATGGGCGGCGCATTAAACAACAGCTTTGGGAAAGGATGAACAAGCCCACGATTTCAACGTCTGTCAACAACGATGGGTTAGTGAGTGTAGAAATGACCTATGGGAGTGGGCAAAATCCTCCACTTTACAACTTGGACACAGAAGACCCCGAATTTGAAGTGCCAAGAAAAAAACATTGAAAAAAGACAAACCTCCACCTTCTGGCTCTTGCAGATTTAACATCCACCTGCAAAACCTCCACCGTCAGTCTTTTGCAGAGTTGACATCTGCCTGCAAAACCTCCACCTTCTAGCTCCTGCAGTGTTGACATCCACCTGCAAAACCTCCTCCTTCAATCTCCTGCAGTGTTGACATCCACCTGCAAAACCTCCACTCTCAATCTCCTGCTGAATTAATATCCACCTGCAAAACATCCACCCTCAATCTCCTGCTGAATTAATATCCACCTGCAAAACTGTAGCCCTCAGTGTCCACCTGCAGATTTAACGTCCATCTGCAAAACCTCCACCTTTCAGGCTCCTGCTGAATTGACCTCCTCCCGCAAAACCTCCACCTTCAGGCTTCTACAGCATTGACATCCACCTGCAAAACCTCCTGCTTCATTCTTTTGTAGAGTTGACATCCCCCTGCAAAACCTTCACCTTCAGCTTCCTGCAGCATTGACATCCACCTGCAAAACACCTCTACCCTCAGTCTCCTGCAGCGTTGACATCCACCTGCAAAACCTCCACCTTCTGGCCCCTGCAGTGTTGACATCCACCTGCAAAACCTCCACCTTCTGGCTCCTGCAGATTTAACATCCACCTGCAAAACCTCCTCCTTCAATCTCCTGCAGTGTTGACATCCACCTGCAAAACCTCCACCTTCTGGCTCCTGCAGATTTAACATCCACCTGCAAAACCTCCACCTTCTGGCTCCTGCAGATTTAACATCCACCTGCAAAACCTCCTCCTTCAATCTCCTGCAGCATTGACATCCACCTGCAAAACCTCCACCTTCTGGCTCCTGCAGATTTAACAACCACCTACAAAACATCCACCCTCAATCTCCTGCTGAATTAATATCCATCTGCAAAACTGTAGCCCTCAGTGTCCACCTGCAGATTTAACATCCATCTGCAAATCCTCCACCTTTCAGGCTCCTGCTGAATTGACCTCCTCCCGCAAAACCTCCACTTTCTAGCTCCTGCAGCGTTGACATTCACCTGCAAAACCTCCACCTTCTGGCTCCTGCAGATTTAACATCCACCTGCAAAACCTCCTCCTTCAATCTCCTGCAGTGTTGACATCCACCTGCAAAACCTCCACCTTCTGGCTCCTGCAGATTTAACATCCACCTGCAAAACCTCCTCCTTCAATCTCCTGCAGTGTTGACATCCACCTGCAAAACCTCCACCTTCTGGCTCCTGCAGATTTAACATCCACCTGCAAAACCTCCTCCTTCAATCTCCTGCAGTGTTGACATCCACCTGTAAAACCTCCAGCCTCATTCTTTTACAGAGTTGACAACCACCTGCAAAACATCCACCCTCAATCTCCTGCTGAATTAATATCCACCTGCAAAACTGTAGCCCTCAGTGTCCACCTGCAGAATTAACATCCACCTGCAAAACCTCCACTTTTCAGGCTCCTACTGAATATACCTCCTCCTGCAAAACCTCCACCTTCAGCTTCCTGCAGTATTGACATCCACCTACAAAAACCTCTATCCTCAATCTCCTGCAGCGTTGACATCCACCTGCAAAACCTCCACCTTCTGGCTCCTGCAGATTTAACAACCACCTACAAAACATCCACCCTCAATCTCCTGCTGAATTAATATCCATCTGCAAAACTGTAGCCCTCAGTGTCCACCTGCAGATTTAACATCCATCTGCAAATCCTCCACCTTTCAGGCTCCTGCTGAATTGACCTCCTCCCGCAAAACCTCCACTTTCTAGCTCCTGCAGCGTTGACATTCACCTGCAAAACCTCCACCTTCTGGCTCCTGCAGATTTAACGTCCACCTGCAAATCCTCCACCCTCATTCTTTTGTAGAGTTAACATCTGCCTGCAAAACCTCCACCTTCTAGCTCCTGCAGATTTAACATCCACCTGCAAAACCTCCTCCTTCAATCTCCTGCGGTGTTGACATGCACCTGCAAAACCTCCACCGTCACTCTTTTGCAGAGTTGACATCCACCTGCAAAACCTCTACCTCATGGCTCCTGCAGATTTCGCATCCACCTGCAAAACATCCACCCTCAATCTCCTGCTGAATTAATATCCACCTGCAAAACTGTAGCCCTCAGTGTCCACCTGCAGATTTAACACCCATCTGCAAAACCTCCACCTTTCAGGCTCCTGCTGAATTGACCTCCTCCCGCAAAACCTCCACCTTCAGCCTCTACAGCATTGACATCCACCTGCAAAACCACCTGCTTCATTCTTTTGTAGAGTTGACATCCCCCTGCAAAACATTCACCTTCAGCTTCCTGCAGCATTGACATCCACCTGCAAAACACCTCTACCTTCAGTCTCCAGCAGCGTTGACATCCACCAGCAAAACCTCCACCTTCTGGCTCCTGCAGTGTTGACATCCACCTGCAAAACGTCCACCTTCTGGCTCCTGCAGATTTAACATCCACCTGCAAAACCTCCACCGTCAGTCTTTTGCAGAGTTGACATCCACCTGCAAAACCTCTACCTCATGGCTCCTGCAGATTTCGCATCCACCTGCAAAACATCCACCCTCAATCTCCTGCTGAATTAATATCCACCTGCAAAACTGTAGCCCTCAGTGTCCACCTGCAGATTTAACGTCCATCTGCAAAACCTCCACCTTTCAGGCTCCTGCTGAATTGACCTCCTCCCGCAAAACCTCCACCTTCAGGCTTCTACAGCATTGACATCCACCTGCAAAACCTCCTGCTTCATTCTTTTGTAGAGTTGACATCCCCCTGCAAAACCTTCACCTTCAGCTTCCTGCAGCATTGACATCCACCTGCAAAACACCTCTACCCTCAGTCTCCTGCAGCGTTGACATCCACCTGCAAAACCTCCACCTTCTGGTTCCTGCAGTGTTGACATTCACCTGCAAAACCTCCACCTTCTGGCTCCTGCAGATTTAACATCCACCTGCAAAACCTCCTCCTTCAATCTCCTGCAGTGTTGACATCCACCTGCAAAACCTCCTCCTTCAATCTCCTGCAGTGTTGACATCCACCTGCAAAACCTCCACCTTCTGGCTCCTGCAGATTTAACATCCACCTGCAAAACCTCCACCTTCTGGCTCCTGCAGATTTAACAACCAACTACAAAACATCCACCCTCAATCTCCTGCTGAATTAATATCCATCTGCAAAACTGTAGCCCTCAGTGTCCACCTGCAGATTTAACATCCATCTGCAAATCCTCCACCTTTCAGGCTCCTGCTGAATTGACCTCCTCCCCCAAAACCTCCACTTTCTAGCTCCTGCAGCGTTGACATTCACCCGCAAAACCTCCACCTTCTGGCTCCTGCAGTGTTGACATGCGCCTGCAAAACCTCCACCGTCAGTCTTTTGCAGAGTTGACATCCACCTGCAAAACCTCTACCTCATGGCTCCTGCAGATTTCGCATCCACCTGCAAAACATCCACCCTCAGTCTCCTGCTGAATTAATATCCACCTGCAAAACTGTAGCCCTCAGTGTCCACCTGCAGATTTAACATCCATCTGCAAAACCTCCACCTTTCAGGCTCCTGCTGAATTGACCTCCTCCCGCAAAACCTCCACCTTCAGGCCTCTACAGCATTGACATCCACCTGCAAAACCTCCACCTTCTGGCTCCTGCAGTGTTGACATCCACCTGCAAAACCTCCACCTTCTGGCTCCTGCAGATTTAACATCCACCTGCAAAACCTCCTCCTTCAATCTCCTGCAGTGTTGACATCCACCTGCAAAACCTCCACCTTCTGGCTCCTGCATATTTAACATCCACCTGCAAAACCTCCACCGTCAGTCTTTTGCAGAGTTGACATCCACCTGCAAAACCTCTACCTCATGGCTCCTGCAGATTTTGCATCCACCTGCAAAACATCCACCCTCAATCTCCTGCTGAATTAATATCCATCTGCAAAACTGTAGCCCTCAGTGTCCACCTGCAGATTTAACGTCCATCTGCAAAACCTCCACCTTTCAGGCTCCTGCTGAATTGACCTCCTTCCGCAAAACCTCCACCTTCAGGCTTCTACAGCATTGAAATCCACCTGCAAAACCTCCTGCTTCATTCTTTTGTAGAGTTGACATCCCCCTGCAAAACCTTCACCTTCAGCTTCCTGCAGCATTGACATCCACCTGCAAAACACCTCTACCCTCAGTCTCCTGCAGCGTTGACATCCACCTGCAAAACCTCCACCTTCTGGCTCCTGCAGTGTTGACATCCACCTGCAAAACCTCCACCTTCTGACTCCTGCAGATTTAACATCCACCTGCAAAACCTCCTCCTTCAATCTCCTGCAGTGTTGACATCCACCTGCAAAACCTCCACCTTCTGGCTCCTGCAGATTTAACATCCACCTGCAAAACCTCCTCCTTCAGGTTCCTGCAGCATTGACATCCACCTGCAAAACCTCCACCTTCTAGCTCCTGCAGATTTAACATCCACCTGCAAACCCCCCACCATCACTCTTTTGCAGATTTAACATCCACCTGCAAAACCTCCACCTTATGGCTCCTGCAGATTTAACATCCACCTGCAAAACCTCCTCCTTCAATCTCCTGCAGTGTTGACATCTACCTGCAAAACCTCCAGCCTCATTATTTTACAGAGTTCACACCCACCTGCAAAACATCCACCCTCAATCTCCTGCTGAATTAATATCCATCTGCAAAACTGTAGCCCTCAGTGTCCACCTGCAGATTTAACATCCATCTGCAAATCCTCCACCTTTGAGGCTCCTGCTGAATTGACCTCCTCCCGCAAAACCTCCACTTTCTAGCTCCTGCAGATTTAACGTCCACCTGCAAAACCTCCACCCTCATTCTTTTGTAGAGTTAATATCTGCCTGCAAAACTTCCACCTTCTAGCTCCTGCAGATTTAACATCCACCTGCAAAACCTCCTCCTTCAATCTCCTGCAGTGTTGACATCCACCTGCAAAACCTCCACTCTCAATCTCCTGCTGAATTAATATCCACCTGCAAAACTGTAGCCCTCAGTGTCCACCTGCAGAATTAACATCCACCTGCAAAACCTCCACCTTTCAGGCTCCTGCTGAATATACCTCCTCCTGCAAAACCTCCACATTCATGTTCCTGCAGCATTGACATCCACCTCCAAAACTTCCACCTTCTGGCTCCTGCAGATTTAACGTCCATCTGCAAAACCTCCCCTTCAATTTCCTGCAGAGTTGACATCCACCTGCAAAACATCCACCCTCAATCTCCTCCTGAATTAATATCTACCTGCAAAACTGTACTCATAAGTGTCCACCTACAGATTTAACATCCACCTGAAAACCCTCCACCTTTCAGGCTCCTGCTGAATTGATCTCCTCCCTCAAAACCTCCACCTTCAGGCTCCTGCAGCATTGACATCCACCTGCAAAACCACCACCCTCATTCTTTTGTAGAGTTGAGATCTGTCTGCAAAAGCTCCATCCTCATTCTCTTGGAGAATTAACATCCGCCTGCAAAACGTCCACCCTTGGTGTCCTTCAGCTTTATAATCTGCAGGCAAAATCTCCACCCTCAGTCTTCTCCTGAAGAGTCAAGGTCCACCTGCCAAATCTTCACCCTCATTCTCTTGCAAAGTTGACATCTGTCTGCAAAACCACAGCCAACAGGCATCCACCAGCATAAGCTCCATCCTCAGGCTCCTGGGATCCACCTTTAAAGCTTTCAATTTCTATTACCCTCAATCTCTTGCAGCGTTGACATCCACCTGCAAAAACCTCTACCCTCAATCTCCTGCAGCGTTGACATCCACCTGCAAAACCTCCTCCCTCAATCTCCTGCAGCGCTAACATCCACCTGTAAAGTCTCCACCCTCATTTTTTTGCAGGGTTGACATCTGCCTGCAAAACCTCCCACTCCTGGTCCCGCCCCGGAAGTCCCGCCCTTATCCTCCTTCCACTTCCGATGTGACATTACCATGTGACCTATGATTTGTGACTACCAGGTGAGTGACTTATGACCTATGATTTGTGACTACCAGGTGAGTGACTTATGACCTATGATTATGACCGACCGACAGATGCTAGTGGCCATTTTGAGACATTGGCTTTCTGATATTTACCACATTACTGCCTATTTTAACCGTCTGATGACTGCCTCCTACAAACTGCGTAAAGTAACAAAATCAAAGACTGGCCTCAAATCGGAGAAGCGGTCAGTGGATCATCAGCAATAGAAATGGATGAAATAAGTGGCACGTATTTCCAATCTCTTTGAGGTACATATTGCCGGGGCATCCTCTTCTCTGTGAGAAAAACACTGACATGTTAGGACCAGCCTCTAGAACCACTCCTCTTCTAAGACCCCAGTACTCTGCTCCATAGAAGGAGTGAATCAAGGCTGAATGAAAGAATCAGACTTTCTTTCAAGCCAGTATAAATGTTGCCGTGGTAATTCACACATTTAAACTATTAAAGAATAGGATTAAATTCTGCACCATACAAACGTCTCACCATTGTATTATGAGTAACTCTTGATGGCTTAGCAGCCAATTCTTTGAGACTACCTCCTATTCAGTTTGTAATTCTTACTCTTTAATCATTTTTGTTCTCCATAAAACAATTTTGCTATATTGAGAAATATTCCAACTAACGTCATCTGATTTTTATATATAAATGAATCCGTTTGTCTTTCAAGAAGCTGTTGATTGGTGTTCCTACAACATATATTTTATCAGTTTCAAACCCAGGCAAATGTTACTCACCCAGTTTCTTTTTGCTACCAGACTTTGGCCTCTGGGGGATCTCTGTAGTTCATTATAACCACACTGGGAGTTTTTAATCCTGCCTCAAGTCTTTGTCAATTATTATCTGTCGCAGACAAAAGTATTATACTACAACTCTGTATTTGAGGACATAGGCCTCATGCTGTATCTGCAACTGTATAATAGCAATGTGTTTTATCACATACAAGCATAAGTATCAGTTTCTTTCCCCACTACTCACATACTTACCCACACATATCCACTCACACCAATAGGGTAATTTCTCCCACATCACCACAGGCAGAGAGATAAGCGGGGTAAAACCCCATCAAGATTATTTTTCTTCCGTTTCCAGCTAATTTACTAAGACTAAAAATAAAGTATTTTTCCCACCCTTACCGATAAGTCTCTATTGCTCTAGAAGAAAATGAAGATTATTATTGTATATCTCTAATCGATAAGTCTAGTTCTGCCCAGTTAACTATAGTGGTATCAAAATACACTTACAAAGGGTATGATGATTAAATCGTAAAGAGAGTGAGAAAGAGTTTAGGGTACACTAGTCTGCTGTTTTTTTTTTAAGGCGGTCTAATACCTATAACTAAAACTACCCAACCAGGGCGAACGACGGGAAGCTTGGGTCGGCAGGCCAGAGGCAAAACAAAAAGGAGTTCAGGTGGCCCACCAGGGGGTTGACGGCCACGGAAGAGTTCCGGAACCCACTGGAGAGCGCTGGAGGAATCAGACGGCGACTTGGGAGCGCCAGAGAACTCAGAAGGCTTGGGTGCGCTGGACAGTGGTGGCTGAAGAGCTCGAGCAACGGCTTAAGAGTGACGCCTGGAGAGCCTGAGCGACGCTTGAGAGCGGCGGCGGCTTGAAAGCGGTGGCGTCTTGAGAGCGGCGGCGGCTTGAGAGCGGCGGCGGCCTTAGAGTGGCAGCGGCCTGAGAGCGGCGGGTGTCGCGGTGGGCGAACCCGGCGGTGGTATGGCAGAGTCAGTGGCTGGGCGTCACGATGGAAGACCCCAGCGGCGGTACAGCATCTCAGGCGGCCGGCGGAACCTTGAAGGCCGGCGGCAGGACCTTGGGGGCTTGAGAACGCTGGAGGACACCGGGGGCTTGAGAACGCAGGGAGACTCAGGCGCCGGCAGCCGAGCAACAGAGACTCAGGTTGCCGGCAGCGGATCACAAGCGACTCAGGCGGCTGGTAACGTACCCTCTGTGGCAACGGAGGAGGACCCAAGAAGGCCGGCGACGGAGCTTCACATGAGTCCTCTTTGCGTGACGCTTCAGAGCAGGACCCTCAGGCTGCTGCCAGCAGATGCAGCAGACGAGGCGGTCAGGCAGGATTGTGAGTCTTTGACTTTTTTAAAAAATGATGCTTTACTTGACGCAGTTTTCAGGAGGCGGTCGTTAGACAGGTAAAAAAGGCAGTAATGTGGTAAACATCAGAAAGCCAATGTCTCAAAATGGCCACTAGTATCTGGTCATCTTTAAGTTGGTCATAGGATACAAGTCTTAGGTTACATGTCATAAATCTTTAATCATAGATCTTAGGCTACAGGTCACACATCTGGTAGTCACAAATCATAGGTCATAGGTCACGCATCTGGTAGTAATAAATCATAGGTCATAGGTCACCCATCTGGTAGTCATAAATCATAGGTCACGTGGTGATGTCATACTGGAAGTGGGAGGAGGCTATGGGCGGGACTTCCGGGCTGGACCGGGAGTGGGCATGGTATCTGTCACATTGGAATGGGGGTGGGGTTTCAGTTTGATGATTGAAGGTGTAGTCTACTCTCTCCACCCTCATTCTTTTGCAGTTTTGCAGACACCTGTCTGCAAAACCACAGCCTGCAAACATCCACCTGCAAAAGCTTCACCCTCAGGCTCCTGCAAACATGTGATCCACCTTTAAAACTTTTAATTTAAGGCTCCTGCTAAATTGATCTCCTCCTCCAAAACCTCCATTTTAAGTCTCTTGCAGAGTTCACATCCATCTGCAAAACGTCCACCCTCGGTGTCCTTCAGCATTACCATCTGCAGGCAAAATCTCAACCTTTTGTCTTCTCCTGCAGAGTTAAGGTCCACCTGCCAAACCTCCATCCTCATTTTCAGGCAAAGCTGACATCTGTCTGCAAAACCGCAGCCTACAGACCTCCGCCTGCAAAAGCTCCATCCTTAGGCTCCCGCAAATATGTGATCCGTCTTTAAGACTTTCACTTTCAGGCTCCTGCTGAATTGATTTCCTCCTCCTCCAAAACCTCCGCCTTGAGACTCTTGCAGAGTTTACATCCACCTGCAAAACCCCCACCCTCATTCTTTTGCAGAGTTGACATCTGCGTGCACAACCATGTCTTCTTCTGCTTTAAATGACTTCACGCAAAAGGTCCTGAACTCATGAGGAAACCTCCACCATCCAGGTTAGCAGTTCTTCATCATTTACAACCTCTGACCATTCTCAATCTTTCAGTCCTATTGGGGGATCATATATTGCTGAGTGATAATATACTCCAGTTAAAGCTTGTGGTAAATATGACATAATTGAAACTTCCTCCACAGTGACCTGAAGAGAACGTGTTCTTTTGATGAATGCTGTCAAACTTGATGATGTTGATTCTCCAACTAATCTCTTCTCTGAAAGCAACAGTTGTTGTTGGGTAGCAACGGTAGACCTACACCCATCATCTCTACATGCTACCTGTCTCCAAATTTCATAAAACGTTTGATTTTTACAGCAGCGCCAACATCAAACATCAGCTTTCACCTCTGCAGCCGGTCTTCAAGTCTTCTCTCCTCTGAAAAGACAATCAGCCTCCCCCTACATGGCCGCTTGATAAAGAGTCTGTCTTAAACTTTTTCAAGTTGAAGCTCTATATCCCCTCCACCCTCTGACATCCACCATCAGCAGGTGGGTCATATCTCCACTGTTCTCAAAGCTCACATTGTGACCTATAACCTGCTGACCTGTTTCTGTTTCCTGTAGAAATCAGGCAGCAGATCCACCTACAGAGTTACGTTTGGGGATTGACGGGTAGGTCTGTTGAATCTGGCATGTACTGCTTAATTTACTACAGTCAGTGATAGTGCAAAGTTACTTCTCGCCAAGGCTGTGATGCTGACTTTGGCTTAAACTGAGGCAAAAACTAAACCTAGCACCAAAACATGATTCAACCATACGTTTGTGTTTCCACTTTTATGTTTCCGTCTTTTCAGATTTTCCAGGAAGGTCCTTTTGTTAAAGGTGGCCACTTCCAACTGAAGCAAAGATTTGAGGCAAGATAGTTTTATGAAGCTGTCCAAGAACAAAGTGGCATGGGCTGGACTGAATAGGATCAGTTATACATGTGTTGTGAAAAAGTTACGTTTTGCCAGTAATTGTGCTTCTGTAATCAGTCACTAAGAATTGTCCGTTTGAGTCTTTAGGCCGTCCTCAGATGAGGGGAGGGGCCAGAGGATGAGAGAACCTTGTTGTGGGTCAAATGCAGATGGTATTTTACTTGAGAGATCTTGGGAATCAGAATAAGGGCCATCAGGGGACAACCAGATGTGTTTCTGAGTGGGTAAACAACTCGATCTAAAATAAGTGATAACCACAATAAGATTTTCATGCTTCTGTTGTTTATGGAGCTGAATGTTTCAACAGCATTTAAAGCCAACATGGAGAAAGAAATGGACGTCAACATTTGAGGTAAAGCGAATGATTCATCCAGAGAACATATTGATAAAGAAGGCAGGATCTCATATCTGAAATAGTTTGGCAAAATTCCCTTTGTTTAGTAGATGGACCAAGTGATGGAAACAGCCAATGAATGTCAGCAATTGAAGGGGTTGGTTTCTAAACATAACTTTGAACAGATAAAATGTTCAACCAACTCTAGCACTAGTGAAGCCTGAAGACTGAGCGAATCATATCATTTCTGAGGACACATTTGTCTTATTAAGTAAAGCCAAACTGTTCTGAAGTGATCTAAATTGTCTTTTGATCTTTAAGTTACTGCACTAAGGTGTAAAAATATAACTGAACGAAATAAAAAGAGAAGCAAACTCAAGTTTTCTAATGATTTTGCTCAACATTAGATGAAAAAAAAATTCTGAAAACTCAAGGTCTGAATCAGCTGTTTTTTTAAATCTGTAGTTGTCAGTTAAAACCTGTTTAATGCTAAAATGCTCACGTTCACACCTTCTGTCTTTTTCAGAACCTCGTGCTTAGGCCATGATGGAGTGTGGAACTGGACGACCCTGGACACACGGAGGTGAATGATGCTGAAGAGTTTGGGCTCTGGGAAAGCCTTAGATTGCTGGCTTAACGTTCATATTAAGAGTCGTTCCCTACTCCTTCCTCCCATGGTGCACCTCTGCAGGTACAGCTCTTTAGGCTCATCAGGTGGAGCCTTTAGAGAGGAGCTGGAGCTCTGGAACAGACGCGGGATCGTTTGTTCACCTGCGTGCTAATCAAGCTCATCTCTGACGCTTTTTGCTTTCTTCTCGTCCTCCTCCACAGATTGACGCGTTCTTCCTATTCACTCTCCTGGAGCTTTGTGCATGGAGATCTGCGTCTGTTGTCCAGTCCCTTACCTGAACCTTTACGCTGCTCCTCCACCCTTCCACCAGTCCTCCTGCAGATCTCTGTCACCAGCCAGACTCAGAGCCACGGTGCACTTGCCTCCTCCCAGACTTCCCCACACCCTGTCGACCGTAAGCGCTTCTTCTTGTGTTAAGATTAATTTCAAATCTATTTTTTGAGTGGTTCTAATACCTACCTCTCCTCCTAGTGCAGCCCTGGAAATCAGCCCGGATTCCGATCAACCGTCATTTTGTTCTATTGTAAATAAACCTGTTCAACCTTTATCTGACACGGCGTTCTTGCTGCTGCACCAGAGGTCTCTCTCATATCATGACACATTTTCCTTCTTCATAGCAACTGCTTGCAGTACTCACTCTGGCCTCTGCTTCTTTGAGGGGGTAACTGTATCTGACCAGCATCTCGCCAAGATGCAGAGCCTGTTTGTCTCCTAGTGTCTTCTTAATAGTGCTTGTGTGCTCTGCCTGGTGGAGATTCAGTCTTGGATTCTTTGTGCTGTTCTCTGCATCACTGGGAAATATTTGCTACTTCAGGTCAAGTCTGTATTATCCAATAACTTCTGGTCAGTTCCTGTTCAACCTGCATCATCTATTCAAGTCAGCTCCTGCCTTCATCACCGGTTCCAGTATGTCTCTGCCTGCTTCCATCTGGTGAAGTCTGGTTCTGCCTGCCTGCCTGCCTCGTCAGCCACTATTCATGGGTCAAGTCTAGCTCTGTCTGGATGCCTTTTCATCCGTTACTCAGCCATTTCAATAAACCTTTTAAAACGTAACTCTGTCGTCTGTCTGAATATCGGGTTCTCAGAACAATATCATCACACTGTTGGATAACACAGAAGAAAAGAGTACTGGTTACTGTAAAAACGCTCCAAAAACAAAGAAATGTCACAGCCAGTCAGTGGATGATCATATACAATAAATGAGATTCACAATATGCTCTAGAAATAGTGCAGACTAATAGGGGAAAATATTAAGAGGTTTGACAATATTTTACTAATAAAAATCCAAATAACATGTCATGTACTTGTATTTAGTCCCACTGAGAGAACACCTTCCCACCTTTCTCTGGGATGACGACCACAAGCCCTCTTTGCACATCTAGTTTCAGGATCCTGGTGTGGGAGTTTGTTGGAGGGCGTTGCTGCTACTTAGTACCTAAACCTTTTTATTCCATACATTCTGAGTCCTGAGTTTGATTCTGTGTGTGGATCAGGAAACTTCATCTAAAAGCTGACATTCTTACATCTTGTCTCAAACTCAATCTGGATGGAGTGTTTCTGTGATAATAAAACTTTAAGTCTCTCCGAAGATTCTGAATTGAGTTTAGATCTGAGCTTTGATTGGACCATTATGCTCTGATCTCAACCATTTAATGGCCGTTCCAGCGGTACATTTAGGCTCATTGTCTTGCTGGAAGGTGCAGCTCTGCCCCACTTGGGTCTTTTTCAGGCCTGCCCAGCTTGACCTATCTTCTCATAGACTTACCAGTTTCTGGCTCTGCTTAAAAACACGGATCCCCACAAGACGATATCACCACCTATTCACCATGGAGATGATGTGTAGTGTTAGTTTTCTGCCACAAGGTGCAGTTTAAAACGTTAAATTGTGGACACATCTGTCCAGACTCCAGAACACCTTCTTGGCACTTGGCAGTATACATCATCAGGCCTCCTCATGCCTCTTCTTCAACATCCCCTTTATTATGATGCTGCCACCACGTTTTACTATAGAGATGGTATATTTAATGACAATGTGCTGTAAAATGCTACAATGAAATTAGTTGTACCTCTCATAAAGTGCAATCCTTAAAAGTAATAACACACACACACTATTATATGCAAAGGTATCAAAAGAGTACCAGGCATAAACCAGATGATCAGCAACCAAATAACATTTGATCAAAAAGAACAAGTAAAAACAAAGAGGAAAAGTCTAATTGTTTCTACTTATTACATGAACAGTTAAAATGTGAGATGAGTCACTTCAGCTATAATTGTTAATGATTGTCACATATCAGTGGCATGTGTGTGTGTGTGGGGGGGGGGGGGGGCAATTTAATATCTACATTTTAAATTAGTTTCACAAAGATTTTTATTTAAAATCCAAAAGTGGAACTGTCAGGGTCTGTTTGCTCTGGTTCTGGGTCTGTTCCCACAGGTGGTGTTGGTGACTGTGGGGGCGTGCCCCACACCTGCGGCTCATCTGGAGCGGATTCCACTGGCTTCTTAAGCAGTGCTGAGACAGATGGAAGACGCCGGAGCCTTAACCAGTCGTGGTACGACGTGGCCTGACCAAGTCCTGGAGTCCTGCTTTGTGAGTCTGCTACTTTGGACTAATTTTTGGTTTCTATATTTTTATCACAGTTGCATGTGCTTGGATGCACTTACCTGTCCTGGAGTTTTGATGAAGAGTGTTCCAGTGGTCTTCAATGCTCAGCTTTTGCTCTGGCGCTCCCCCTCAAACTTACTGGCTAATACCCAGCCGGGGTGAGTTTCCTCTTCCCGGATTCCACGGACGCTCTTCACTTCCTGCACTCTGGTCAATCCATCTGTCTACTACTGCCTGTGGAGGTTGCCTCGGGTTCTTCGCCAGTTTCCATCAGCCGCCCTCCAGTCACCACCCACACACCAGAGTAGACACTAGCTCCCTCGGCACTTACTCTTCCCAGTTCCTTGTTCTCCGGCTAAGGGTAAGCTGCGCGCTATCTGGCTCCATCTCTGGTTGCGACGCATGACTCATTATTCCCTCTTCCCTTTCAGTTAACCCCGCCCAGACGTTCAGGCCTCGATCCCGGTGTCTAGCAGTCTCCATCTTGTTTTGCTTCCTGCTCCTTTAATAAACATCTTAAACTGTGTGTTGGCTTCCCGAACTATTTCTGCATGTGGGCTAGATCCTTAAAAAACATGACAGAAGAAGGCTCCAGCCAACAAAGCCCAGCAGAAATGTTCGGGCGGCAGTTAGCCGCACAACAGGAGCAGATGCACTCACTCGGGTTAGCCGTTAGCTCCACTCACGACCAGCTACAGCAGGTAGCCGCTCATTTTAGCCAGCTCACCAATTCTGTGACCTCCGTGTTGTCCCAACCTGAGGTCGTAGGTTTACTTCCGCATACTGAAGGTACGTCACCTAGCCCCGAGAGATTCTCTGGTGAGAGCGGAAGTTGTGGCGGATTTCTATTTCAATGCAAGTTGGTGTTTAATCGTTCTCCTCATCTCTTCCCCTCCGATCAGATCAAGATATCCTACGTTCTCCGACTACTATCAGGCAGGGCTCTCAGATGGGCCGAGGCTCGGTTTCCTGAATGTAATGCTTTTGGCTGCACGTTTTCACAGTTTGTTTCTGAGTTTAGCACTGTTTTCCGCCGAATCTAGCTCCGTACAACAGTCGCGTAACTTGCTTGCTTTAAGACAGAAGGGTCGCCGTGTTTCAGATTTCTCTGTGGATTTTCGCACATTAGCAGCCACGGCTAAATGGCCTGATAAACCGTTAAAGGCAGTGTTTTTTACTGCGTTGGACGAGGCTTTAAGAGACGAATTGGCCCGAATTGACGAACCAGAGTCTTTCGAGGAGCTGGTTGCGTTGGCCGTTCGTTTAGACGCTCAATTGAGGAGCCAAGGGCGCAGTTTCTCGGATAGAGCGGGTCGATCGGCGGGTCCGTCCCATAACCAACTGGGGGCGCCACGACAAGCCGCATCGGCTCCTCCCGAACCCATGCAGCTGGGTCAGGTCCGCTTGTCGCAGGAGGAGCGACAACAGCGTTTTGCGGGGGAATTGTGTTTGTATTGCGGCGCGAAGGGTCACTTCGTTAAAGAGTGCCCCGCGCGGCCAAAAGAGCGAGTCCGCCGGTTATAATGGGGAAAGCGGCGGACGTTATCAGGACAGCTCCCCATAAGGAAGAGAGTGATCGGATTAAGTCTCGGCTTTGTTTACCCTTGTCTCTTAGATCAGGTAGGGATTGTATGGAGGTCTTAGCCTTAGTCGATTCTGGATCGAACTTCAACTTGATTGATCAGAGGCTTGTTGACCAACTTCAGGTTCCCACGGAAAGGCTAGCCGAACCGTTAGAGGTGTCAGCCCTTGATGGTCAGGGATTGACCAGGATTACCCACCGTACCAGTCTTCTTGACGTTATTGTTTCTGGTAATCATAGAGAAAGGCTTTCATTTTTTGTGTTCCCTGTAAGACGTTCTCCAGTGGTTTGGGGGTTAGCATGGTTAACTATTCATAACCCACAGATTAATTGGACTGAGTCTTGGTTGGAATCTTGGTCACCTGCCTGCCATTCCCGTTGTTTACAGTCTGCTCGGCCTGTCTCTCATTCCCCGGCCTTAGCACCTCAGCAAGAGGACCCCATAGACCTTTCACGAGTTCCCCAGGATTATCACGACCTTTGTGCAGTTTTTAGTAAGAGTCAGGCTAGTTCACTTCCGCCTCACCGTCCATATGACTGTGCTATCGATTTGTTACCTGGAGCTCCCCTGCCGACCAGTCGTCTCTATAACATCTCGAGGTCTGAACGTCAAGCGCTCGAAGAGTACATCAGTGAGTCGTTGTCGGCGGGGTTGATTCGACCATCCTCCTCCCTTTTGGGCGCCGGTTTTTTCTTCGTAGGGAGGAAGGATGGGTCCCTCAGGCCTTGTATTGATTATCGGGGGTTAAATCAGATAACCGTTAAGAACAGATCCTCTTCCTCTCCTTTCATCGGCGCTCAAACCAGTCCAGAATGCATCTGTCTTTACGAAACTTGATTTGCGTAACGCTTACCACTTAGTTCGGGTACGACAAGGGGATGAGTGGAAGACTGCCTTTAAGATACCACTGGGCCATTTCGAGTATCTAGTCATGCCTTTCGGATTATGTAATGCCCCTGCAGTATTTCAGGCTCTGGTAAATGATGTATTAAGGGATTTCCTAAACGTTTTTGTCTTTGTGTACTTGGATGACATTTTGATCTACTCTAGCAATCTCGAGCAACACAAACATCATGTTCGTCTGGTCCTACAACGCTTACTAGAGAACCGTCTCTTCGTTAAGGCTGAGAAATGCGACTTTCACCAACCCTCCGTCTCTTTTTTAGGTCTCATTTTAGAAGGGGGACGGGTTAGATCAGACCCTGAGAAAGTTAAGGCAGTGGTAGAATGGCCCACACCTGATTCTCGCAAACAGCTCCAACGATTCCTAGGTTTTGCCAATTTTTATAGACGGTTTATCAGGAATTATAGCTACTCCCCTTCATGCACTTACATCCACAAAGGTTCCGTTTACCTGGGGACCCGAGGCTGAGACAGCATTCAACCAACTTAAGTCTCAGTTCTCTCAGGCTCCCATCCTTATTCACCCTGATCCTAGCAAACAATTTACTCTGGAGATAGATGCTTCAGACACAGGGGTAGGATCAGTACTTTCGCAATTATCCAAGACTGACAATAAACTTCATCCATGTGCATTATTTACGAGACGCCTTACTTCGGCCGAGCGTAATTATGATGTGGGTGATAGAGAACTCCTAGCTATAAAATTAGCGTTGGAGGAGTGGCAGCACTGGCTCGAGGGATTCGAGCAACCCATTATTATTTGGACTGATCACAAGAACCTTGCCTATACACATAGTCTGCTCGCCATCTTAACTCCCGTCAAGCCCACTGGTCTCTTTTTTTTTTCTCACGATTTAACCTCTCCATCACCTTCAGACCAGGATCTAGAAACGTCCAACCAGACGCCTTTTCTCGTCAGTTCACCTCTCACGAGGTGGACGGAGAGGTGAAGAGGATCCTCCCCTCCACCTGTTCCGTTGGTGGTCTGTAGTGGGATCTTGAGGACAGAATTCGCCAGGCCCTATATTTGCACCCAGATCCCGGAAATGGTCCAGCAGGCCTGAGGTATGTGCCCAGATCTGTACGTCTGGAGGTGTTACAGTGGTGCCATGATTCTAAGCTTTCAGCTCACCCAGGTATTTATCGTACCCAGTCTCAGGTGTCCAGGCATTTTTGGTGGCCGTCTTGGACCAAAGACGTTAGAGACTATGTGTTAGCCTGTCCAGTTTGTGCTCAGAACAAGGTATCTAATCAACCACCCTCAGGACTACTTCAACCCCTACCCATCCCCAAACGACCCTGGTCCCACATTGCTGTGGATTTTGTTACTGGACTACCCACGTCCCAAGGTATGAACACTATTCTAACCGTTGTTGACCGTTTTTCCAAGGCGTGCCATCTCATCCCCATCCGCAAACTACCTAATGCTCATCAGACCGCACAGCTCCTCATCCGCCACATCTTCAGGCTTCATGGAATACCTGCTGAAATACTTTCTGACCTGGGTCCTCAGTTCATCTCTCAAGTCTGACAACACTTCTGCTCTGCTCTCGGTGCCCGCTACACCCTCACCTCAGGATACCATCCGCAGACGAACAGTCAAATGGAACGCATGAATCAACAACTGGAATCCACCCTTCGTTGCCTCACTTCGCCATCCCCCACCGATTGGAATAAGTTTTTACCTTGGGTTGAATACGCTCTTAACTCTCACATATCAGCATCTACCGGTCTGTCCCCTTTTGAAGTTTCACTAGGTTACCAACCCCCACTACTATCCACTGATGAACTGACCATTCCGTTCTCCTCGGTTAATCATTATATTGCTCGTTGTCAGGATACCTGGAAAGCCACCATTACCGCCCTCACACGCGCCGCAGAGCAAGAGGTTCGCCGACCGGCACCGTCGACCAGCTCCTCAGTATCACCTCAGTATGGCTCTCCTCCAGAGATGTTCTCTCTAACCCTTCAGCTAAGAAGCTAGCCCCCCGATTCTCTGGACCTTACGAGATCGAAACCATCATCAGACCCACCACTTTTTGGTTCCGCCTACCTCCCCATTCTCGAGTACATCCCACATTCCACGTATCCCAGATTAAGCCTGTTCGAGTCCTGCTTTGTGAGTCTGCTTGATTCTGCTACTTTGGACTAATTTTTGGTTTCTATATTTTTATCACAGTTGCATGTGCTTGGATGCACTTACCTGTCCTGGAGTTTTGATGAAGAGTGTTCCAGTGGTCTTCAATGCTCAGATTTTGCTCTGGCGCTCCCCCTCAAACTTACTGGCTAATACCCAGTCGGGGTGAGTTTCCTCTTCCCGGATTCCACGGACGCTCTTCACTTCCTGCACTCTGGTCAATCCATCTGTCTACTACTGCCTGTGGAGGTTGCCTCAGGTTCCTCGCCAGTTTCCATCAGCCGCCCTCCAGTCACCACCCACACACCAGAGTAGACACTAGCTCCCTCGGCACTTACTCTTCCCAGTTCCTTGTTCTCCGGCTAAGGGTAAGCTGCGCACGATCTGGCTCCATCTCTGGTTGCGACGCATGACTCATTATTCCCTCTTCCCTTTCAGTTAACCCCGACCAGACGTTCAGGCCTCAATCCCAGTGTCTAGCAGTCTCCGTCTTGTTTTGCTTCCTGCTCCTTTAATAAACATCTTAAACTGTGTGTTGGCTTCCCAAACTATTTCTGCATGTGGGCTAGATCCTTAAAAAACATGACAGGAACTCATTATCCTACAGACTCATTAAATGCATATTCTTGTTAACTGTCCTCTTTGCTCTTTCCAGTTTGTTTCTTGTAGATAAAATTTTATAGATGGTAAAGTCCCAAAATTGATAATGTCGGATATAGTCAATTCTGAATTAACCATTTCCCCTTTCAACATTTATAATACACAATATTCTAGTTATCTGAGATCAAGATTTTTTTAATTGATCAGCTTTTGCTAAAAGCTGGATAATGTTTTAGCGTTTGCTAAAACAAAAGAGGATGCTTATTTTTGTAGGGAGAAGTAGATGTTTCAAGCCTGATAAAATTCATCAGAATGCAGGAAATGGCAATTAGGAGTGTGTAGTGTCATGATTTGGCTTGGATGAACCCGGACACAGCACGCACACACAGAGCATTTTTGAGAGTTTATTGCAAAGGGTGGATGGTGGATGACAAGAACCAGAGTCAGTTACCAGACGGAGATGCAGGAGCTGGCTGACAGGAATGGAGCAGGGAGAAATCCAGAGGAGCTGGGCTGCTGCAGAACCAGGACGGAAGACCAGAGGACAACGGAGATGAAGGAGCAGAATCAGCAACGCAGCAAACAGGTACTTAAACAGACGAGGAGCAGGACGTGACAGACGAGGACTGGAACTGACAGGCTTGATGGTAATGTTGGCTGAGGACAGGAGCGAACAGACTTGACAAGCGTGGTGTTGGTTTGACTGAAGACGAGCCGGCGACCAGGAGCAAACTAAAGGGAGCTTATGTAGGGAGGCTGGCAGGTGGAGTGAGTTCAGACTGATTAGGGCCTAATAGGTGTGACTGTGGAGGGTGAGCTGAGTGACAGGAGGACGAACTGAAAAATAACAGAGAAAAAGCCAGACCAAAACTAAACCATGACACCTAGTACAAATAAAACATGTTTGTGCCTTGCCAAAGAAGATACAATCGCAGTTTCGCCCATGTCTAAATAATTTAAAAGTAATAATTAGTTTTCTTTTATATAATTTTATTTATTTATTACAAATAAAAGGTCATATGGTTCTTCTTTTTTGTCTGTTTTGATTTTTTTTGGTTAGAGAAATTACATCCAAAAGGTCATCTTTTTATTTTATTTTTCAATTGTGTTTTCAGTCACTTGCTTTTGGTGTTTTTATCATTATACAATTTTATTCATTTGTTCCTATCTTATGAAGTGCTGTGTAATCTGTTTTAAAAATGTTCAGCACAAGAATAAAGTATCAAGAGTCTTTATTGTCATCATGTAACCATAAAAAAAACTTCGGTGAAACACCAGCTCAGAAGTCACATGTAACACAAAGACACGAATAAAGACATCCATGAAAAAAACGAAGAATGGGTATTTTTAGGGAAGACCCGGAAAATACAAAAACACAGTAAAAGAAAAGATATATATAAAATGTAGCTAAAGGCTAAATTTACAGTTAACCTGTATAGCAGAAGAAAAGACTTATCAGGAAAAAATACAGTGCAATTGTTAATGGATAATAAGAATAGATGATCATAATAAAGATAAGTCAGATAAAAATAAAATGTTTATGTTGAATGTACCAAACAACTCTTCCTGAGAAGCTAAATGGTGGGCAAATATTCCTTAACATCTGAGGAAATTTAAATATTCAAGTAAAGAAAGACAAATAGCATAGTCAGTTTACAGAACAATGTAAAATACTGTGCAGATGCGTGAATGTACCAAACACTCCCAAAGAAGTTAAAAAGGTGTGCAAATTGTCATTACCGAAAACTGTAATGTTCAAGTTAAAAAACAAAATGTCATTTGCTTGGATGTCCAGACAAACACTCCCTAAGAAGCTAAAGAGTGTGCAAATTAACCTTGCCTGCAATCTGAATTCTCGCAGTATTTTGTTAACAAACACACGAGAATCCATCAATGTCTCCTTCCATCCATCTCTGGTTTCAATCGTTTTTGACCGAAAATAAAAACAGTTCAGGCCAATCATGTTGCAGTATTGTGGTTTAAGGCGGGACATGCCGCTGCAACAAAAGCAATAGTGTCCAAACCCACATGAACATGGCAGCGCAGGAAGACACATGCCTAGCTGCTGCTATCGCGTCTGTTTTGTAAATCATCCGTTTTTTTCTTTGATAGAAGAACAACAAGAAGTGCCTTGACAAGCTTACCATGTTGTGATTTCTTATAGCGCCTGCTGCTTACATTTTAATTTGATACTGTGATTGGCTAAAACCAACCTTTGGTAGGCGGGCATTAGGTGTCACTTCGCCCAATCAGCTTGGAGAGTTTTGCTGAATGTCCCTCCTTTCCCGAAACAGATTCAATGGGAGCACTCCCAGATTGATAATGTGCAGAACGGAGAGTGCTACACATTATCAATCTGGCTGGCCAGGTTATGTGCAAATAGTCGAGAGCAGAAATGTAAATGTTCCAGTTCCAGTTACTGCTGCTAAGAATCAATAAACCACCAGCCTAATTTATAATCTGTTACATGTTTGCTTTTCCACAGGTTCTTGATTCGAGTGAGAACTATTTACACTGCCCCCACATGCTAATGTCTATTTGCACACATTAAGTTTCAGGGGGGGTTTGTTTGGACATCCATGCAAATTGCAAAGTTCTTTAACTTGAAGATTCAAGTCTTTAATGACTATTTTGCACTACTTTAACAACTCTGGGGATGTTCTTTCATGATCTTTGATTTCTCCAGCGCTTTCAACACCATTCATTCACGACTCCTGAAGGACAAACTAGAGTGGTCAGGAGAGGACCACCACCTGTCCCCGTGGACATTGGATTACCTCACTGGTGGACGACAGTAAGTGAGGGCAACAGGATGCACCTCTGACGGGCTGGTCTGTGATTACGGGAGCACCACAGGGAACTGTGCTGGCACCGTTTCTGTTCACCCTCTACACCAGTGGTTCCCAACCGTGGTCCTCAAATACCCCTGTTCTGCATGGTTTAGATGTGGGTCTGTTCCAGCTCACGTGATTCAAATCAGTGCATGACTTCCTCTGCAGCCATCAGTTGCTGCAAAAGCCTCTTAATCATCCATTCATTTAAATCAGCTGTGTGGCAGTAAGGAGACACCTAAAACAAGCAGGGCTGGCGTGCTACAGGACCAGGATTGGGAACCACTCCTCTACACGGCAGACTTCTCCATCAGCTAGGTTGCCACCTTCAGAATTTCTCTGAGGACTCTGCCATAGCTGGTCTCATTACAGATGAGGACAACTCAGAGTACAGAGTGTGGATAGACAGCTTTGTAGACTGGTGCCAGCAGGAAAAATAAAGGAGCTGGTGGTGTGCTTTCACAGACGGAGACCCACCTCACTGATACCAGTTAATATCCAGAGAACTGATGTGAAGATAGTGGCCATTTATAAATACCTGAACCATAAAGTGGACTGGAGTCACAACACTGATGCTCTTTACAGGAAGAGTCATAGCAGACTTTACCTGCTGAGGGGGTGCAGATCTTTTGGAGTGCAGGGGGCCTCCTGAAGACCTTCTTTGACTCTATGGTGGCATCAACCATCTTCTATGGTGGGGTCTGTTGGATCAGCAGCTGATCAGTAGCTTAGAGGAAGCGGCTGGATAAACTCATTAGGTGGGCCAGCTCTGTCCTGAGATGCCCCCTGGGCACAGTGCAGTTGGTGGTAGACAAAAGGACTGAAAGAAAAATAACATAATCGATGGACAATGTGTCCCCTCCTATGCATGGAGCTGTTGCAGAGCTGGGGAGCTCTTTCAGTGACATGCTGCACCCGAGATGTTCAAAAGAGCATTATCCTTTCCTCAGGTCCTTCCTCCCAGCTGCTGTTTATCTCCGCTGCTCACAACAAACTCAACAAGTTTTTTACAGCATACTACTGGTTGCACGGCTTCTGTTCTGATCATAAATCGTTTACACTGTCTCTCAGATGCTGATTTCCCTTTGTGCACGGTAAAGTGACTCCTATCTGTCTTTTTTGACTCAAAGATTTAAATCTTATCAGATTCTAAGGACTATTTGCACGCTTTTAGCTTTTCAGCAAGTTCTGTGGATCTGTGGCGTCTCTGCATTTGGGGCCAGTGGGGCCTGGTCCCACTAGATGTCACTGTGGAGCTCTATGAGCTCCAAACTCAATAATACGCGGGACATGATTTTTCTTTACAAAGTAATGCTGTCTAAAGAATGAGAGAGAGATTCCCTTACTAATAAAATTCTGTTAGAAACATGTGTGTTTATATATGTAAGTCTGCCAGAATACTGACAAGCTCAGTAGACTAAATCCTCTTGAGGCACCTTGACATTGTCCCTCCACCCCGAACATCTGAAATCGCAGTGCGCATGCCCAACATCAAATCCTTTGGCCCCAAGTTTGGATCGTCCAATCAAAATACCTGAATTGCACACGTTAATGTTTAGGTTCTGCCGGATAGTACGCGGACATCTAGGCAAGGCAAATTCTTTTGTAAAGCAAATTTCAGTACAAGGAAAGGCAAAGTGCTTTACATGATTAAAACATTGAAAATAAAAACAGAATTAAAGCAAGTAAAAAAACACTGTTGGAATAAAATGTAGGACAATTTAAACAAAATAAAAAATAGGAAAATGAAAACTAAAAGCATATATTAATCTAGTGTTGGTTGTCCTTGCTGGCTCATTGAAGGATTGACGCAAATCTTCTCTGTTTGATAAATTAACATTATGAGTGAGCCTTTATTTATAATTGTATGTATGAAAATTAAATTACATTTAGCTTTTATAAAATGGATTTTCTTGTGTGTTGGTTTATGCTAATGTATCTCTTAAATGTAACATTGATCAAAGTCAGGTTGCATGCATCACAAAAAATATTTAGTTGCTGCTAATAGGTGTTGAGTGTTTGTGGCCCACTTAACTTATCATACCAGAGACGCTGCTGTGGATGCAGCTATTTTATTATGTCTGTGTGCGAACCTGCGTGATTTCTGAGCCAAAATTTCATTAAAGATTCTTGATATACTGTGTTGGTAATTTAGCATTTTTCCAAGCATATAAAAAAATAAATTGTATTTAATTTGCAATAAACAGAAATCAGACTGATTTGTTAACTCATCATTGCATTTCTCTCTCTCGCTCTCTCTCTCGCTCTCTCTCTCTCTCTCTCTCTCTCTCTCTCTCTCTCTCTCTCTCTCTCTCCCTCTCTCTGTCCAGTCAAATCGCTGATTAATATTAAGAGGGGGAAAAACAATCATCCATCCAGCACCCGTGCATTTTATTTGAGTGTTACAGAAACCCGCTGGAAGGCAGTAACAGGCCGCTTTAACCCACGCCACGGAACAGTAGCGGCAGTGGCTTCCTCTCTGCAGCGTCGCCCTGCCCCGCTGCTCCGTTTGGGGGGGACGCCTCGCTCAGCCCCCGCTGTCTCCTCATTGGCTCAGCTGCTGGAGCCGCTCCTTCGCTTCTTCTTACGGTCGAGACGACACTTTGTTCCAGCTGCCCAAAGTGCCTTGACATTCTCCAAAACACCCCGGTGGAAAGTTTTGACAGTCAGAAAGATCACGCGCGTCGCCCTGGTAGAGATCGAAAACAACTAAAGCAAAGAGTCGAGGAAGCCCGGTGAGAAGAGGAGCGGAGAAATCAACACCAGCAGCTGGACTCCTGGAAACTCTACCCCTCTGGGGGGACCGTGCGCTCACATGGTATGTCCACAACACACCGTTGTTTTGCCTTCACACTGCGCGAACGCGGCTTCGGCGTCCCGACACCTTCTGCGCACCCTCCCACCCAGGTTTTCCAAACTAAAACGTTACTCTTTATTCTTTATCTTACAGTTAACTGACTCTTTTTTTTAAAATCAGTTAACACATGGGTGTTGCTTTGAGGCTGTGGCTCACCTTCTTAAAAGATAATCGCTTCTGTGCATTTTTAGGCAAACAGCAATCCTGGAGCTGAATGTGTACAGCATGTTTAAAAGCGCAGCTGTCTGCAGCTGCAGCCAAGTCAAATGCAGGCAGTCGTGCCTTATGTTAAAGCCCCTGTGTTACGCTGCAACACACTTTTCTACCTATAAACCGCACTGATGGTGCATATAGGCCTAATCAGATAACTTAAATTACTTCATATGCAAAAACTTAGAATATCTGTGACTAAAACTTCACATGTATTACCTTTAATCAGACCTAGACATCTCACTTGTAGACATGTAAGAAAACTAAAGATTAATTACACTTTTTCTTCAATTTCTGATAGGATGTGCAGCAGGTGAGGGGTATTTTTCCACGAGCGGCCGTCCAAACTGTAGGTGGGGGGTTACTGTGTGTTGGTGCACTCTTGGTTTACAGCTGCATTATTACATTTTCAGGGAACGAGGATCTTATGCATATACACCATGTCGTATATCTGCCTAAAAGGCAGGTCCACGACATACTATTTATACATAAGGTCCTCAGCCAGGGGGCTTTTTCAGGGAAAGGGTGAACAAAGATTGTGTCTCATGCTTCATGCCTCAGTCATAAACTGCAGATTTTATTCCTTGCTTAAAAAAAAAAGATAGCTCAGTAGTTAACAGACAGTCATTCTTGGGATGTTTTGCCACAAACCGATGACTGCAGTGGACATGATTTTGTGTGCTATGATGATTTCATGTTCAGGGAAACCCGAACCTCTATTTGTTATTTTTTCTCATATTTTGCTGACATTTCAGATTTGACAGTTGATCTTCTGGTGGCCGACTTGAAAGCGAGCTTAACACAAACACTGTGGTAACTTAGCTGATGTTTTGATAAGTGAAACTGTTTAGGTTACTTTTCACCCACTACAGAAACGTAAAAGTCCTCAATGCGCAAACATGCACAGGGACGTGTTAAATTACACGCCACACCTCACAAGAATATTCGTTTTTTAAATATATATATTTTGTGTTAAAACCGCAAACTTCATTGTATTTTATTTGGGTTTTATGCAGTAGACCAACACAAATCACGTCATCATTGTGATGTGCAGGTAAAAATAGAAATCTGAAAAGTTTGGTTTGTATCCGACCAGCTCAGATAGCCAAGTGCAACTAAATGTCTTCAGAAGTCTCCTGATCAGTAAACAGACTCCACTTGTGCATAATTTAATCTTGTTTTATAAATGGATGTTTTGTGAAAGCCTGAGAGGTTTGCTAGAAAACATCAGTGGACAAATAACATCTCAACGACCAAGGAACACGACAGGTCATGTCAGGATTTGAACATCTCATAGGCCACAAATACAGAGTTCAGTGTGTTATCTGAAAATGTAATAGCAAACCTGTGAAGAGCTTTAGCCACAAAAGTTGCCAAGAAGCCTATGCTATCTTTGGAGGAGCTGCAGAGCTCCACAGCTGGGGTCGGAGAATCTGTTGGTAGGGCTGCTATTAGGTGTGCACTCGATCACTGCCTTCCAGAAATGCATAAATCCTACATTTATGGAAGAGGTACAAGAAGAAAGCGATTGTTGAGAGAAAGCTGCATAGCTAGTCCTGTTTGCAGCCGTGTAAAGAGCACATCAGACATGCGGAACAGGGTGACAACGTTTCACCACTCGTGCAGAATCCTTCTTCTGTGGAAGAGAACTAACTCTGCACATGATCCTGTACACATTATCCTGACCAAGAAACAGGGTGGTGGCAGCATCATGGTGTGGCGATGATTTCCTTCAAGCAGGGACAGAAAAGCTGGACATTACTGATGGCAGAATAATAGGGCTTGGGATTCGCGTTGCATTGTGGGACGTGGCAGCCATGTTGACGGCTACGCGAACGTTAACTTAACGCTGACATAACATTGTTGAACGAAGAGAAGTAGAAGTAGAATAGATAGAAAAAAGATGTTAAAATCCCGAAAAGGATCTGGAATTTACCGGGACACATTAAATAGAGAAGCCAGGGACCGGTATGTTGACAAAATCAGCATTATTAATAATTTGGATCCATATGAAGTTCCAAACAATGAGTGGAGCGCCGACGACGACTTGTTACCACCGTTTTGCATATCGGACGTCTTCGGCTACCTTGTTTGTGGTGTGAGCGCCTATACTTCAGAACAGTTCCGAAGCTACAAGTCTCATGTGCAGTTGAGCTGCAGATCATAAAGCCAGCAAACATTGGGAACACAGTAATTCGTACAAAGGTAAGCTGCTCAGACGGGCTCTGGCACCTGCTAGTTTAGTAGCTGCTAACCGTTAGTGCTAACAACCACTCACGCATGTAATGTACTTTTAACTAGCTGCTATGTGTTTCAAAGGTATAGTTAGTAACGAAGAGGAGGAAATGCTATATCAACCGTCTCTGGGCGCGCATTCATGCATGTGTGTGGTGTCGCGGTTGAAGGAAAGAAAAAATGTAGGCTATAAAATAAAACCGTGCATCTTTAACTTACCGGAATGAAAATGCAGGGAACACACTCTCATTGACATCGGGATATTATGGAAAGTTATGTTCGGTCGTCTTACAGCCGCGATCCAAGCGAGCCGACGACTCTTCGTTATCGCTGACACTTGTTCTCCGTGGTTGCGCCTCCAGCCAGGAAGCGGTGGAAAGTTAACCCATTTTCTATGTTTTTCCCATGGCGATCATGTGTTGCGCTGTTACAGCCCACAATACAGCAACGGTTTACCATGGTTGAAATCAAGTTAAGGTGAAATTAATCAAATTAAAACACGACTGAGAGGGAGTACAGTACGCGGTGGTCATAGGCAGTAGTCTGAGTAGCGGTAAAGGAGGCAATCAACATGGCAGACACGCGAATAATTACGTCATGACGCCCAAGCCCTATTTGACATAAATACAGGGCACCCTTGGAAGAAAACCTATTACAAGCAGCAAAAGACTTGAGACCCCGGTGGATGTCCAACTTCTAGCTGCCCAGCAGCCCAAAACATACAGCCAGAGCTACCATAGAACGGTCGAGATCAGTGCATATAACTTTGTTATATTAAGGATGCACGATATATTGTAAATTGCCATTGTCATCAAATCAGTATATGCAATAACAATCCTGAAAAGAAAATATCATCATTGCAACGTTCATCAACAATATTGCATGTTATATGTTTTTCCTAATATATTGCCTCTATTCAGGTATTGGGCTCTTGCCTCATTCATTGCGGTTGCGTCATGTTCGATCAGGAGCCCATCAGCGCTGATGTGTCTGTAAACCATTCCTCTGCCTTTTAGATTAAATATGGTAAAATATAGGTAAGGTTTGAAGAGTCTTTTTATTACTACAGAAGTCCACAATGCAAACACCACATTATCAGATAAAAGAAGCAGGGGATCCGAGAACAGGTCTATACCTGAACACCTCCCTAGTTAGAATGGTCTAGTTAAACTCTAGGCCTGTATGAAATACTTTAAGATTGATGTTTAAAAAAGCTCTTCATCCTATTTGACTACGCTGAACCAGTCTGAGCTAGTCTGCAAAAACCGGGACCATACATTTCAGTCTCTAGTGTAAAGCTGTTTGAGACACATCCCCAAAAGACAAGCTATAATTGCAGCAAAGGGTGGTTCTACAAAGTATTGACCCAGTGGGTCACTCAAAATCCCCCCAAAAATACAGTGAACAAAACGTGAACAAGATCAAGAGTTAGGAAGTCTTTTGCATGGCACTGCATATAAAATGCATAGAAGAGTTGAGGCCGACTTATACCATAAAAAGCGACCCACACAAAAACAAACTGAATATCTTGATCTGACATAAACCTCAAAGACCCACAGATGGCACAACCCTGAGCCCTCAAGTCAGATGTTTTCAGTTAAAGGACATATACATATATGTTCCCCTGACAGACTGTGTTCTTTGTAATGTGCATGTTTATATACTGTGTAACCTTAGGGTACTATGGGATATCAGTACAGAGTACATAGCGTACAGAAACCTGCTTTTCTTGATGTTCTGATGTTTGTGAGAATAATCCCAAATATAATTTAGTACATACTGAAAGAAAAAAACTTTTATACAACTTTAGCTCAGCAGGTTAAATTGAGTACAAACTGTGGTTGCCTGTTTCTTTTTACCTACTCCCTCAAAAAGCTCCTGTTTGACCAGAACCAGAAATATACCAGAGCTCTTTATGAAAACCTGTGCCATTCTGTGGGGGCGTGATGGGTGTGCTGGGGGAAGCAGACCCTTGGGGACAAATATAAGTTAGGGTTAGCCAAGTATAGAAAAGAAAAAGGAAATATACTGTAGTTGTTTGGATTAGTGTCTTTGTCGGAGGTTAAAATTGCAGGTCTGAGCTTTTGTTGAGTTCAAACTAAAGATTCAGGTTTGAAATGATACAAAATGTATAGCTTTTGAAGAATACATAACATAAACCTCAACTTTTACAATGAGGATTATTGAGAAACATAAAGAGTTTGGTTCTAACAGGGGAAAATATTTTCACAGACTCACTGTGGAAGCAGAGGTAGCCTGTGGTTTGATGGGGCCTTAAAGGGGACATATCATGCCTTTCAGTCCTTCCCTTTCACATTTAAATCGTTCAGTTGTGGTCTAAATAAAGTGGAACTGCTATGCGTTGCTTTTAATTCCTTGTTAATTTAGCACCACAGGCTTCTCTTTTACCCCTGTTCTGAGGTGCGTCTGAAAGCAACTCGTTCTGGTGCGGTCTCTTTAAATGCGAACGAGTCACCTCACCCCCGCCTCCAGGTCACAGAGCTTCCACTCCACAGCGTCTGTTGTGTCTTTGTGTCATGCTATTTGTGTACATCCTACGCCGGTGTCCGCCTCAAAGGTAATTTCACCATTGTAACGCATGGTGGCAATAAAAGATTCTTCATTCTTGTTTGGCCATCTTTGGAGTATGCTGGGGGACGGTGTAATGAATTGTGTGGACAATTCTGAACATTTTCACTTGACCACTTGTAGCTGCATCCTTCAGCTTGGACTACAAAATCGCTCAGAAAAATAAAAATGGGGGATTCACGAAATTGGTAAGCCAGACCTGCTGACCTTGTTTAACAGTTCAGCAGCAAAGGTGGTGACATAATTGTTCCAAAAAATTTAATAGAAAGCAGAGAAAACTAAACAGCTTGTAAAACTATGACCCAAACAGAATATAAAGATATCTACGCAGCTCCTGGACAGCACACGTTCAAAAGTGGATTTTGCAAGACCCTTTTGGGCAGAATTTCACCAGTCACGATAGCGACGCTAAGAAATCTCTGATGATATCCGTCGCTTTTAATTTTGCTCCATGCAAACAATACAACAAATTTTAAAGGTAACTATGCACTAAAATCAATTGTAAAAAAACAAAAAAAAAGAAGAAAAAAGAAAGTATTTTACTTGACAACCAGATCTGTCACTTATTATTTATTTGAATCAATAAAAGTTGGGATAAAGTGTTAAGAAAGTACAAACTGTACATAGATTGAGGACAAATAATTATTTGTCCTTTTTATTGCCTTTGGAAGTGTTGTCTTGAGTTCAGCCTTCAGAAGAGAAGTGCATCAGTTTTAGGAGAGTCATGAAGGATGGCCCCAGTGGTTTTTTATAAGGAATAGGTGCAAAATGTCACCCCAGAAAGCAGCGCTGTGTAATCTTTAGCCACTAGGGGAGCTTGAACTGTAACTTCTAGGTTTAGCGCCCCTGAAGGCCACTGGCAACACTGCACTGTCACAAAATTAAGCAGTCTTCCTCCATGTTTTGGAATCTGATAGCAGACCACTTTGGACCAGCACATTGAGAAGTCATGGAGTTACTTGTAAATATCAAGATCACATTCACCTATCTAGATTAAATCCTCAGAGAACCAAAAATATGTCTCATCAGGAAAGTGTCATATACGTTTTGTTGCCAACAGCTATTTTAGCCTGGGAGCTCAGCATTTAGCTCCTACAAAGCTGAAAAATATAGACTCAGACATATTAATAACTTACCAGTCTAATAATAACAATGCTCCATCCTGATAATGTTTTGATGGTTGTTTTTGTGGATAAAAATAGCCCCAGCACCGGGCACGTTGACCGTATATAAATAGACATGTTGCCATCTACTAGCAGTATCACAAAACTACCATAATACTGGCTTGCTTAATTTATAAATCACTTGTAACTAATGGCAGACCAAGCCTGACCCTTTGCAATGCCTCACAGTAAAGTGGTAGCTCAGCGTGATCGAAGACCAACTGTTATTAATTAAATACATAGATCTACAGCAACTTTAAGAGCCTCATATCAAAACGTTTACTCACGTCAGTCAACTCTGCAAACAATTTTTTGCATTTTTTCCCCACTTGATCTTGGACCATTCTGCATTGTTTCTCTAGGAGATGCTTATAGCCGTTAGCCGCTTCCTTGTTTCGTCCCCTGCTGCACATGCACAGTGTTGTACTTCCTCTGTTATTAAAAATAAACACGAAAGGCTTTATTTACTAACAAATTGAGCAAAAACAAACCATAAAATGGCAATATAATAACTAATACAGCAGCAGGATCTGATAATCTTTCATAAAAACTTTGTATGCAACCAAAGTGATCTACTGAGGTATACGTTTTAAAAAAAAAAGTCAAATGACGTGGCTCTGCACCTTTAAGGGGAGCTCAGACTGCCATATGCGGTGCTCTAGGTCACATGATCCTTTCAGTGATGGTTCCAACACTTTCAAGTTACAAGGGCAGGTGTTTGAGAAACGCACCAATTGACCTGAAAAATCATTTTTTATATTAAATCAAGCTAATATCTAGGTAAAAACCTACATAGTACTGCTCTAAAATCAAAGATGTATATTACATGGGAGGTAGACCCGCCTGGTGCGGAAATCCTACGCAGGTGCTTAGGGGTTCAGGTTCTTTAATGCCTTTAACTGCATTGGACTAGAAGTGGAAAAAAAAAAACATGGTTAAATAAACATCAGCACCGAACCAGGTGACATTTCTGAAACACCTTGGCTACATGTACTTACATGAACTATTAAAGATTTTTGCAATCAGAATCCAAATTTCTACCTTTGAACATCCAGACTAACACATAAGCGTTACACACAAATACTTATACAAAGGCATATTTTGTAATTCTTAACAGAACTGTAATCTGTAGTTTGTGGAGCTAACTGAGATCTAAACATTAAGAGTTTTAAGTTTCGACATTAATAAATTGACCACAGCCTATCGTCTCCAGTTTTCCCAGCTTCACCTACTGCATGCTCTGCATGCACCTCAGCACCACCCACAGTACCAGCCAATGCAAAGCCAACACCTCCCAACAGATTTTCTTTCCTCCAGCTCCCATTCACTGAATGGCTGCGCCTTGCCTAGCCTCCCCTCCTCTCTACTTATATATGCATATTTTTGTCACAGTCTCACTCGCCTCTGCCTGTGTGTATTTATTTCTGAACACACCTGCCCTATCTGGCTGTGTGTCTTCAACAGTCTTTCTGGGTCAGACGCCTCTTGTAATTTTCCATCCTGACTCGGTGATACCGACAAAGGTTGCTTCTAAACCATGTGGCTTGGTGAAACCTCGAAGCCGGCTCAATCTATTTTGGACCTGGCCGGCTCATCTTAGCTGACTCGGGCTGCGGTCATTCAGCAGTGAGATTCGGCTGCTCATTAGTGCGCCGCTGCATGTGATATTATATATAATGTGTAAAGCACTAAAGATGACTTTGGGGTTTGAGCCTGTCTCTAGTCTAAATCCAGTGAATTTCAGGTAGTAGTTTTATTTTTCCCCTTTTTATGTACAGTTTGATTACAGATCCACAGCCTCTATGTATGTTTTTGGAAGTTTTGTTTGTTGACCAATTGACTGAGCGTATTGGTGGCTTGACTTCATTCATAGCTCCTCTAGACACAAAGATTATACTCAATGTTGGAATTTCACCATGGAAAAAAATGGGTTCATGGTCATTTTCACAGTGTGTGAAAGCAGGATATGCTTAAATCCCACATCATGTTTCAGATTGTGTAATTTATGTCAGTACAGACCTGTTTTGCAACAGAGAAAATCATGCTGCAGTGAAAGAAATTAAAACAAAAACATTTAAACACAAACATCTTTAATAAGAACAGTTCATCTTCAATTAATCAACAGATCAAAGTTTTATCTTGAAAAAGAAAGGGATTTATATGTATTTAAACAACAACAATTTATCTTGTTTTACTTATTAAACATAGGCAACAACAGAAATGTGTCTTAAACTGTGGAAAAGGTTAGAACGCCTTACCCTCTAATAGCTAGTCTCATTATCATTATTATACTAAAATAACTTCCATCCTCTCTCTTTCAGCTGTGAGATCTTTTCCACTTTTTAACAGGATGGAGGTATAGAAAACAAGAATAGATTTAGCCTATGAAATAGTTCATGTTTCTGCATTGACTGGGCTTGAGATCAGGCCTGGTGTGCTTAAAACAGTTTAAAACAACTGAATGAGTCTTGCCTGGGTGTCGGAATAATTTCTAACCATTGAGTGGAGCAATAAAAAGCGAAAGATTATACCCTGCATGTGAGTCTGCAACCATGCCCTTGTGCATAATTCTAGTGAAGGCTTTCTTAATTGGGTACATTTTCTATCAAACCACGATCAGCAGCTGTTTAATCAGCTTTATGTCTCAAGGCATGTCATTCAGAAGTAGAGTAACCTTGTAGTTACTCCAAAGGTGTGCTCCATGCTGAACGTTTTGGAGATTGGGTTTCTGTGGTGTGGATTCAGACACAGGCCAGTCTGGCCACTACTTTATTTGTACTGAAGGGGAGATGGGTCTGCCCTTAATTCCCCAGTAAAACGTGTGACATAATTTATTTTTGCCCTATACAATTCTGCACAGCATTGCACTGGACAATCAGGTTTAATTTGCAGTGTGTCGAGCCAACATGGGACAGATTATTAAATGTTAGGGCTGTTAAAATAACAAGATATTATATATCATTTGCATGGTCATTATTTGTTTGAGGCAAAGTGTTTCAGGTTTTTGCATGTGTCTTTTGGTCTTTAATAAATCCCCCGTTTTCTTTCTGACACTTCAGAATCAGAGAGCAATGTCTCATTTTTCTACCATACTTTGCTCATCTATCTTACAAATTCTGTGGGTCAGGCCTTTCAAAATTTGAATAAAGATGGACTTTGTGTGTAATTGACAATTGTGCTATATGTAGTACAATTCCATAAATCACGCTCTGGGACAGACCACACTCGGTTTAACAGGAGCCTTGTATTGTTCGGATTTTGAACGTTTGCAAAAGCACACAATCCTCTGAACTCCAGCTAGCACTCTGCAAACTAATAAAATATATATTAACAAATAAGATTTGACTTTCAGTGTTGGTCTGTAGAGAGATGTTTATTATTCATCCTTTAGACACGGCTATGTGGCATATGTTGTATCAAAGACAATCAGACTTTATCCTGATGACAGGGCAAAGTTTTGAAGAGATCAACATTAAATTCTCATTTATTAAGATTTATAAGCAACTCTAAACCGGAAGCATTTGTGCCAGCATGCTTCAAGATTGGTTATGAAATTTTTCTCTACATACAGTACATCTGCACCAAACTTGAGCTGCTATACCTTGAACATGGCTGTCCAGGAACGTAAAGTTTCAGAAAGTCCTTCTCTATGGGTTCACTGACAAACTCCAATATAGTTTTTGTGGAGTTCAAACCTTTTCCTGGCACGCTTCCCACACAAGTCAAACAGGAGCAGTATTTTTTGGGTCGCGGACTTTGACCCGAGCAGCCATCGGCGCTATCTTGAGCTAAATTTACCAGGTAGATCAGGCTTGGACTAGTTGGCACATCTGCTGATGATGTATTTTGTCACATTAGAGGGAAATGATTCATTTCAGCATCCTTTTGGAGATCTTTATTAAACATTGTCGAGATTTCTGAAAAACCGGAAAACTTGCAGCCTTCCTAGCGCACAAAGGACAGCCACACCTCCAAAGCTGAGCTCCAGCTAGCACTCTGCAAACTAATAAAATAATATTTGACTTTCAGTTTTGGTCTATAAAAGATGTTTATTCTTAATCTCAATTTAAAGTGTGGATTCTTCTGAGAGTTTACTTTTTACTCTCTCTGTGAAGTACAAGGACTGGCCTTAAGTTTGCCTCTATTCTCCACACCCCACAGGTGTTGTATAGGATAGTTTACAGGTCTGGGGACGGAGATGGCCGAGGAAGAAGGTTCATTTTGTGTCTGGAGACCCATTTCTGCGTCATCTGGCCATATGTTTTGGATCATTAGCCAATTCAAAGACTCATCACTGGCCAGTTTTCAGTTTTTCTAACTGAGTCCACCAGATTGTTACTTGAATTCTCCTGGTATTTGAAAGAATTTGTGATGCCATGTTTTCTAACGAGGTTTTCAGGGGCTTTGGAAGAATGACAGACTCACAGTATCATAGGTCCTCCACCTGGCTTGACTATGGGCATAAGGTGCTTTAGCGAGTGCTTGTTGCTAAAAATAATTCTTATTCACATCTGACTCTTGATAGCGCTGAGAAAACTACCTACTCTCATAACAGTGGTGCACCAAAGGCTTTTTCACCTGCTACCCAAACACCAGGTTGGCATGTAGATGGTGTCTAATGGTTGTTATGGGGGCTTGGTGATCCCAAGATGCCTGTTTTTATCTAGTTCTCTTAAAACAAGTGTTGGAGATTGTTTTGGACCATCCCTGTATATAATCCACTTCGTTCATGTCAAGATTATCTTGGCTCCTTGTCCAGCTTTCTTATTTGTGCTGTGATTGTAGATATGTGAAGATTTAGATAAGAAACTGTTTTCTGTACCCAGTTCTTGACGTATAGTACACCTGTCTTACTTGAATGGTTACAATTACTTCACTAGTGGTTTCTGTTAAAAAGACTATTTTTTTTAACATATGATTTTTTTGTTCTTGTTGTCGAATAAATCTCAATAGTGAATTGATTTAACAAAATCATGGATCTCAATTTAAAAGGTGAATGCTTCCAAATCTTTCAATGTGAGATGGCCCTACTGCTATTACAGTAAATTGTTTTAAGGCTTTTTAGACATCTTTGCCAGACATCCCAATACATGTGAAGGGTGCTGTATTTTAGTTAAACTGAACTGGTATCCTTTAGATTGATCCCTCTGCTTCCTTTGATTGTGGTTAGATGGAGAAGCCTGCTCTGGATTCCAGAGAGGAGAGAGCCTGGCTGGGAGAGGGCCAGTCTGAAGTGCAGCTTGCAGCCAGTCCTGATACAGCAGAGCCAGACGATGCAGATCGACCCGCCTGGGATTCGAAAATCCAGTATGTGTTGGCTCAGGTCGGCTTCAGCGTGGGCCTGGGGAACGTCTGGCGGTTTCCATACCTTTGCCACCAAAATGGAGGAGGTGAGGGCCTTGGAATGAAGATTTCTAATCCTGGAGGTTAAACATAGCGAAACCCAGGACATGCCAACATTTAACAAACTTGTTTAATGAAAAGGAAATCGTAATTGCTACTTGTGTTTTTGTAAATCTGTCTTCTTTCCATTCTTTCAGGGGCCTTCATGCTCTTGTATGTTTTTCTTTTACTGATTGTGGGAGTCCCCCTGTTTTTTATGGAGCTGGCAGCGGGCCAAAGTATTCGACAGGGAAGTATTGGCGTATGGAAGCACATCTCCCCGAAGCTGGTGGGGATCGGCTACTCCAGCTGTGTGGTGAGAGTTGCTCTTTAAAGCTGAGGCATGTAAAAGCCACGTGGAAGCAGGAGAATTCTCTGTTTACTCCCAAAAAAAAAAGAAGTAAAAAACAAGGCAACTGGACTTGTTATCCGTAGTAGAAAAAAATTTAAGACTCTCTGTTTTCTGTACTTGTGGTTTGCACACGAGCTAGTGAAAGGATTACTGACCGGCGATAATAAGGTTTCTGGCTTATAAAGGCAGAGCCGTTGATTTGTCTGTTTAAGTAATCTGCAGATTCCTGTCATCCGCTGCTTAGCCTGTGGTGTTTCTTTTGTCCCACGTTCTGTAAACTAACTTTCTTTTGATCAGTCGCAGCGGCGTGTGTATACTTAGAAATAGTGGTCACGTCATTTCATGCTAGAACTTGAGAGCGGAGCAGATCACTGTAGCTCTTTGCTGTCAGACTGTTGTGTAACACTTTTCTATGCAGACAAGGCAACCTCACAGCCCAAAGAGATACATAACAGTATATGCAATGTTATAGTAAAATTATTATTATTATTAATTTAGGATCTAGTTTTTTTTTTCCTTTGCTTTTTTTATCTCATTGTCAGTGTTGTAAATGGTCAGGCCACATGTCTTGACACAGGAATACAAATTTAAGTGCTGGTCAAAGACATCAAGGTCCCCCCAATTTAAATTTTGAAGTCTTAAATTTTTTAAGTTTTGAAGCCAGTAAAAAAAAAAAAAAAAAGCTCTACCATTTAAATGGCTTAGAGTCCTTTTAATAAGAGGCCAGAGCAGTATTTGACAAAAAATTATCTCTGGTTGTTACAAACATACAGCAGCACAGAGCTCTCCATCCCTATCTATTGCTGCTTACCGCTGCAGTTTTAGGCAAGACAAATTTATTTGTATAGCACAATTCAGTACAGAGACAATGCAAAGTGCTCTACATGATTAAAATATAGGAAAATAAAACAGAATAAAAGCAAGTAGGAATAAAATGTAGAAACAAAATAGAACATTAAAAACAGTTGGACTACAAAGTTGAACTAATCATGTTTCAGTAAAACAGTTTAACTAGAACAGTCAAAGGCAATTCTAAACAAATGTGTTTTTAATCTTGATTTAAAGGAACTCAGGCTTTCAGCACTTTTACAGTTTTCTGGAAGTTTGTTCCAGATAAGTGGAGCATAGGAACTAAATGCTGCTTCTCCATGTTCGGTTCTGGTTCTAGGTATGCAGAGTAGACTGGAGCCAGAAGACCTTAATGGTCTGGAGGGTTTATACGCTGTTAATAAGTCTGTGATGTATTTAGGTGCTAATCCATTCAGGGATTTATAGACTAACAGAAGTATTTTAAAGTCTATTCTCTGAGATACAGGGAGCCAGTGTAATGACTTTAGAACTGGGGTGATGTGCTCTACTTTCTTAGTCTTAGTGAGGACGCGGGCAGCAGCGTTCTGGATCAGCTGCAGCTGTCTGATCCACTTTTTAGGCAGACCTGTGAAAACACCGTTGCAGTAATCAATTCGCCTAAAAATAAACACATGGATTAGTTTTTCCAGATCCTTCTGAGACATTAGTCCTTTAATCCTGGAAATTCTTCAGGTTCTTCAGGTGATAGAAAGCCGACCATGTAACGGTTTGTAAATGCTTTTGGAGGTTCAGGTCATAGTCCATCACTACTCCCAGGTTTCCCGCCTGATCAGTGGTTCCTAGCTGAAGCAGCTGAAGCTGTGTGCTATTGGTCCAAAGATTATTACTTCAGTTTTGTTTTTATTCAATTGAAGAAAAAGTTTTAATCCCCCCCCCCCCCCTCCCTTTGTTCTCTAGGAAAAACAAAAAGGCCAGACTAAGGTTTCCCTTATATCCATATAAACTGTTAAGCATGGAGGTGAAGTCTCATGGTTCGGGGTGAGATGAAGCAGGACTTGGTCATCTCTCCATCATAGAATCCACTATGAATCCTGTTGTTTATCAACTACTGTATGCTTCAGGGAAACGTGAGACCAACTGTAAAAAAATGATCAAGCTAAAGCAGAACTGGATCCTGCATCATGGCCATGACGGAAAAAAAAAACAGTAGATCTACTAAGAACTGACTGGGAATGGAAAGTCCTGGGCAAAGCCTGGATCTTAATCTCATTAGGATCCTTTGGTTCTACCTCAAATGTGCTGTCCATACAAGAAAACCATCAGACGGGTCACAGCTGAATATGAGGAATGGGCCACCTTTGTTCAGACTGATGTCAGAGAGCGGTAGATGGCTGGAAGACAGTGTTTATTTTGACAACACATTCTAATTTAGTTTTAGTCATAATTTTTCGACTATAAATGTCTATATTTCAGTCGCTTTTAGTCAGCTTTTGTCATTTTAGCTTTCGTCTGGTTTTATTTTACTACATCTGAGAACATTTTGCTAAATTCAGTCAACTAAAATATAAGTCACAGAAGAAAATCTTTCCTAGGGCTTCATACATCGTTAAGACAGAATATTTTTGAACCTTCTGAACATATATATGGAATAAAGGTGAAGCAGTATTTCTTTACACTGATTAGTTTTTTAACAAC
Source organism: Fundulus diaphanus (assembly GCA_037039145.1). NCBI lineage: Eukaryota > Metazoa > Chordata > Actinopteri > Cyprinodontiformes > Fundulidae > Fundulus > Fundulus diaphanus. Next base: position 19,933,601 of record CM073140.1, on the reverse strand, counting down.
TTTTATCAAGATGATTCTTCAATAAATTTTCTAAAACAAAAATCTTTAAATAAGATCTTAAATAAACAAACAAAAAAAGAGCTAAAAGGCTCAGATACAAAAAAAAATCAAACCAACATGCATTATTATCAGCCCTGCTCTAGCTAAACAATAAATGTGTACATAAAATGTATCCATTTATTTCAGCAGGACACACATTCCTCTGAAATAATCAGGATGAAACAGCTACCTCACAGTACCACTAACTTTAACAGCACAGCAAGTCATTACTTCAATTTATAGACCTATAAACAGGTGGTGTAAAACTTTCCCACATGTCCGCTCCTTTTTTAACGCCGTCGACCTCTTCGCACATCAGTCCAGGAGCACCTGGCTACTCCCCCCCCCCCCCAAAAAAAAGTTATAAAATAAAGTACATTTTTGTAAGTGCCACTCAATCCATTTATATAAAAGCAAATGAGATTATCAATATGTGAAGATTTCTTTTTAAGCAGCGCAATGTTTAATAGGGGGGTTATCTAATGTTATCAAATAATCTTTTGTAAATTCAGTGAAATGTTGTAAACTTTTTTTCAAGACCTTAAAATGAGAAAAGAAGCAAAGAATGTCAGGGTAAAAAAACCCATCTAAAGCAGATATTCAGAAATAAGGAAAACAAATCAACAAACACATGCAGCAAGACCTGAGAAATTAACTGATTTTCATTTCATCAACTGAATTACCTCCTTGGAAATATGTCTTTGCAAATGCAAACCGTGTTTTCTCGGATACATAGATGCAACTAAAGAAACTGGAACAAGTTGTGTCTCTGTGACAATCTGCTGATTCCAGTGTGCAAAAAGATCCAGCTTTAAACTGGTTCTTTGCCAAGTTGTTTGTTGTTTGTGCAAAACCTTAGAAGCCTTTTTATATGCCTGACTGATTCATTCAGCAGACTTTAGTCACTTAAAAACACACCTGTAAACTGTCCCGCACTGAATGTTGAATAGTGAAACAACAGCAAAGGTCTAAAGAAAACTTAAATATTTCGTCAGAAAATGCTGTAAAATCCTTTTATGACCACTTGAAAAGATTAATAACAGCCTGGAAGGAAAATATAAGACTTTTTCTCAGCGTATGAATCATGTGAGAGTTCACAGTAAAAGTACCCCCAACTGAAGCCTGTTTTTCTCCTAGGTTTGTTTTTATGTAGCTCTTTACTACAATGTCATCATTGCATGGAGTCTTTTCTACTTGGGAAACTCCTTCCAGTATCCGTTGCCGTGGGAACACTGCCCGATTGATGTAGCCACCAATGACACAGGTACTGGCGTAATGGAGAAGTTTAATCAAATGTGTCCTGTGAGCCCCTGACCATGGTCTACTCTGTTGTCTGTCTTCAATAAACAGTGAAGGAATGTGCGAGTAGCTCCCCAACGCCATATTTCTGGTTCAGGAAAGCCCTGAACATCACCAACTCCATAGAGGAATCTGGAGAGTTTAACCCCATCATGACAGGCTGCTTGTTGGCTGCTTGGGCGATTGTGTCGCTGGCTATGATCAAGGGCATCAAGTCGTCTGCAAGGGTAAGAGAATCCCAACCTCAACGATGCTCATGTCATCAGTAAGTCTTTGAAAGGGCTGTGAGGGACCTTTCTTCATTGCTAACACTGATGATCGGTGGGTTCTGTGCAGCCGTAAAATAAAACTGAAAAACAAGATGGGTTTGGACCTGAAGGATGGCAGATTTAAATATTTGTAGTTTGCAGAAGTGACTAATTTGCTATCGATTTTATTGATGTATTTACATTATGTAAAATGTGGAAATTGAATTGTTGTTGTTTATGAATAAAATATGTGCTTATTTTTTTATTTAAAACCTGCAACATGCAATACTTACAGTTTTTAATCCCCTTGTCCAATTACAAAAACTCAGTTTAGATAATAGTATGATAATTAAACGCTGTTTAATACCCAACTGTAATAATCTGTGGAGTCTCTACATCTGGGGCCAGTGGTGCCTGGCCCCACCAGATGTCGCTGTGGAGCTCTATGTTTGCAATAATCAGTGGGACAGGATCGTTCTTTATGGAGTAATATTGTAAAAAAAGACCAACTTCCTTACCAATAAAATTCTGTTAGAAACATATGTGTATATATATATATATATATATATATATATATATATATATATATATATATATATATATATATATATATATACATATGTATATGTAAGTCTGCCAGGGAACTGACAAGCTCAGTAGCCTAAATCCTCTTGAAGCGTCTTGATATTGGGGCCGGCCCACCAACATTTATTTAAATAATGGACATCTGAAATCGCAGTACGGACGCCCAACACGCTCTCAGTAGACAGCTGTGGGCCACAAATCCTGTGGCCCCAATTTTGGATTGTCCAATCAAAATTCTTGAATTGCACACGTTAAATTTACATTGTGCCGGAAAGTGTACGACCATTAAGTGTTGTATGAATCTTTTCTGTTCAATAAATGAACAATATTAGTGAGCCTTTATTTGTCATTTTATTTATAAAGGTTGAATTACATTTAGCTTGCATAAAATTACATTTCCAGTGTGATGGTTTGTGCAAATGTATGTGTGTAATGTAAAATTGATCAAAGTCAGGTTGTATGCATCACAAAAAATTAGTTGCTGCTAATAGGTGTTGAGGTTTTGTGCCCCACTTAACTTATCATACCAGAGACGCCACTGGTAATAATTACTTTGAGTGTTTTTTTAGGTTATACACTTTGCTTGACCAAATGTTTTAAATCTTGCTGCATTGAAGGAAAAATAATATTCTTGGAAATAAACAATTCTGTGTCCTTTCTCACCGTAGGTGATGTACTTTTCTTCAGTTTTTCCCTATGTGGTGCTCTTCATCTTCCTCATCAGAGGGATGTTATTGGATGGAGCCATTGATGGGGTCACATATATGTTTTATCCAAAAGTAAGCAAACCACAAGTGTTTTGTTCTGCATCGCATTTCGGTTGATCCCAAAAGAAAATCAGTATTTAAAAAAGCTGAGAGGCCATTTTATTTCTTGAGTCAACAACCTGGTGAGAATTTCTCATTGTATATTTTTTTTTCAGCTGGAGATTTGGGGCAACGTACAGGTGTGGCGACAGGCAGCCACGCAGGTGTTTTTCGCGCTGGGTCTGGGCTACGGCTCTGTCATCGCGTATTCCTCCTACAATCCGATCCACAACAACTGCCACAGGGACGCCCTGATGGTCTCCTGTATCAACTTTATGACATCTGTGCTGGCCTCCCTCGTGGTTTTCGTGGTGCTGGGTTTCCGGGCCAAGACCATCGCCCTGCACTGTGTTGCTGAGTATGTATACCTGTGTGTTTGTGGCTGAAAATGTTTTAATCTCACTTTCACGTTATTATTATCTTCCCATAAAACTGCCTTCCTAATCTTTTCTTTTTTTGTTTTATCTGATCTTCCAGAAATCTTGGCGTGTTAAATCTTATGTCTTATAATGGGTCCGGCCAGTACTGGTGGCCTTCGTTCAATGTGACAGATCCGAGCTCCGTGACGCTACCTGAATACAGACAGTGGTACAAAGAGTACGGCTCCAAGCTGGGGCCTCAGTTCACCGACTGCAATTTGGAGGAGGAGATGAACAAGGTAATGCTGACACTGAATAAGCTCTATTCAGCCTACCAGTAACAACTAATGTTACTGCTTTCAAAATGTTTCCATATTAGTTATTATGATGAATGATAAATGGCTGTTTTTATTTTATAAAGAATTTGATAATCAGTTTTACTTTATGCAATATAACTACATTTCAGGTATTAAAGTTTATTATTCAAGCCCAGGGTTTGTTAAATCTGCCAAAAAAGTAAACAAAATCAACTTTGTGAAAATGTTTTAAACTTCCAGCTCTGACTTGTGTGTGTGTGTTTATTGGACCTTATTGCAATGCAACAAGAAAACAAAGTGCGAGTTCAGCCCCTCATAAAATAGATTTTCTCCAGTCTTTTTCATAATTAGCCTGAATGAGCATATTTTAACTCTTTGGGCTGTTTCTTTTTAGTTTGTTTTTTAAATTTTTTATTTATGTTTATGTCTACTTTTTTTTCTGTCTACTTTGACAACATAGATGTACAAACAGTTTAATTAAAAAAGAAAATAACAAATTCACAAGAGCATCTCAGTATTCAGGTGAAACCAGTTTAAAGGCAATTCTACCAAGTATTAAGGAATTATAAGTAAAACTTCTGAATTTGAAGAATTAAAAAATATCAACTACAGAATATTCTCTCACTTATTATTCTGGCATTTTATGCAGTGCACGTAAACATCTGGTGTTCGCTGTATCAAAAATGTGGTAGCAAAGGTTATATAAAATGTGCATGTAAAACACATGCATGTAAAACACATGCACATTTCTGTTTATTTAATCATACTTAAAAGTTCAATGAAAATAAACTCATTTAATTAAGAAAAACCTATTGACAAACAAATCGAAAAAAGCAAATGAGAGTACAGCATAAAGTGAGCAATGTCACACTTAACTGAGCTTTTGCTCTAACAGAAGAGGTGTCTGTTGAAACAGTAAATGCTTTGAAATTTATTTTAAGCGTTTTAAATATTTGATTCACATAGAAATAGCCACAAAATGCTTTATAGGGAGATGTACATAACTCTCAAACCTCTTTTCCTGTCAGTGCGCTGTACAGTTTTTACTATCTTGGCTGGTTGTAGATCAGATTTAATAGCAGGAACAGATAAAGTGTTTAAGGTGTAGAGGGGTGAAGATGCATGGCAGTATTGACGAGCAACAGAGATAAAAACCCTTTTCTTTGCAGCCATGCATGAGAAGTAGGAGCTATAAGACGATGCTGCTTGCAGAAGGCTTGTTTTAGCAATACAAACATTATAGGAAATGCTGCTAGAGCGGAAAGAAACGATAGAAATAGAGGAGGTGCAATGTTATCTCTCAGTGTTTATATCGTCTAAAAATCTTTACAGTCAAACAGAAAGCACCAGGAGGACTAGACAGCATGATGTGTACTGTCTCAGTTTCTCTGCAAGCTCCTCTTTGTGTGTGTGTCCAGGGTGTCGAAGGGACGGGCCTGGCATTCATAGCGTTCACTGAAGTGATGGCCCTCTTCCCGGCCAGCCCCTTCTGGTCCACGCTGTTTTTCCTGATGCTCCTCAACCTGGGCATGAGCACCATGTTCGGGACCATGCAGGGAATCCTCACGCCTCTCATGGATAACTTTAAACTCTTGGGCCGCCATCGGACCCTCCTCACAGGTCCTTCAGCACATGCTCAAGCACTCACTTTCTCACAGCGATTGTTAGCTTGTGAATTTTTTAACATTATTTAAAATGATCAGCATATTTAAGACATTAAATATGCATATTAAGCATATATTTTATTACAACCACGTACCTGAATGTATTTAATTGAGATTCCACCTCGTAGCTCATAATTGTGAACTGAAACTAGAATTATGCTTTGATTGTTTTTTTTGTTGTTTTTATTTTGGCATAGGTGTAAACATCTTTGGTCTTCATGATGCTGTTTATTCAATGGTGTTCTCTAAGAAACCTCTGAGGCCTGCAGAGGACAACTGTGAAGGCCTCAGGTGTTTTTCTAAATTGTCACTTATTGTCTTCTGACAACTTAAACCTCTCAGGGTAAAGCAAGTTGAAAACAAATGCACGCCACACTTTTCAGATTTTTGTACGACTTTCACACAATCTTGGCAAAGTTTTATGCCCTTCCTGACTCAACCAGGATTCAAACCCAGGTCCCCATATCAAAGATGCATAGCCCACTATGCCACAGATGGCCTGTAAATGAGGAATGATTATCGTATCTTGTTTAATTATTTGTATTGTACTCTGTTCCTACCTGTTTTTCAGTGTTCAGCTGTGTGTTGGGGTTCATAATTGGATTATTGTTCACCCAGCGATCTGGCAATTATTTTGTGACTATGTTTGATGACTACTCTGCAACCCTACCACTAGTCATTGTTGTCATTTTCGAAACAATTAGTGTGTCGTGGGTTTATGGCACAGATCGGTAAGAGATACTCTTTCATTTACAAAATATTTATATAAAATCTTTTTCTAACATGTTTCATGATCATGCCTAATTTATTATGCCCGCCTTTGTGAAATATGTCCCATCTCTGCAGGTTCCTGGATGACATCGAACTCATGCTCAAGTGGCGCCCCCCAGTGGTGTACAAATATCTGTGGAAGTACGTCTGTCTGCTGGCAATGGTTGGTCTCCTTGCTGCCAGTTTTTTGCGAATGGTTTTCAAGAGGCCCACGTACACCGCCTGGAATCAAACGGCAGTAAGATTTGCTTATTTAATCAGACATGTTTGAAGATATTTAAAAGAGAAATTGCAACCCAGAATGTCAGTGAGGTTTTGTTCAACATGTAAAGACATGGGAAATGTGTCAGTAACCAAAGGGTTGTTATTGAAAGCTTTCTCTGAAGGCACCTTTGACCCTTAACTCGCGGTGTGGTCCTGACCTTTGACCTGGCCTATGTGAAAGTGAAATTCAGCTCAGTCAGATTTAGACCTGGGGATTTATGTTACCCCAGACCATTTGCCTCATCACTTCACTGAAAATGTGTTGTAGCTGTTTTTACTGTACAAAAATCTATCTGAATGAATTATAATAGCATTAGAAAGTTGATTTTTTTGTAATAAACTCATATGTCTAGATTAAGTATACGCTGGGTAGATATCATTTGTGTTTTATTTCTGTTATATTTCTGTTAGAAACTCCAGTTTCAGTTTCTCAGAAAAGTAAAATATTTCATGACACAAAAAAACCTTTCTGAATGCAGAAATGTCAACCTGCTGAAAAATATGTCTATTTGCTGTAGGCCTACAGCATTGTCTGTCTATATTTGGTTGACGCTTCTTTTGCATGCCTTACTGCAGCGTGGCATGGAGGTAATCAGCCTGTAGCACTGCTGAGGTGTAATGGAAGCCCAGGACCCTTTAATAGCTCCCTTCAGCTTGTCTGCGGTGTTGAACCTCTCCTAAATCTTCCCCACTTTTTCCTTCCAATCAACTTTCCATTAAGTCAAGTTTATTTGTGTAGCACATTTCAGCAGCAAGGCAGTTTAAAGTGCTTTACATCATGAAAACATAAAATCATCATAAACACATCGAAACAGTCACCGGTTGTGAGACCAGTAACAAACATTAAACTGTATCAGCTGAAAACATCAATACAGATCAAATATGTTGGTCGGTGTGGAGCATAGGAGCATAATGCTGCTTCTCCATGTTTGGTTCTGGTTCTGGGTATGCAGAGGAGACCAGAACCAGAAGATCTGAGTGGTCTGGAGGGTTTATACAGCAACAACAGGTTTTTAATGTATTTTGGTCCTAAGCCATACAGTGATTTATAAACTTACAGAAGTTTTTAAAGTCTATTCTCTGAGCTACAGGGAGCCAGTGTAAGGACTCTAGAGCTGGGGTGATGTGCTCTATCTTCCTGCTTTTAGTGAGAAAGCGAGCAGCAGCATTCTGGATCAGCTGCAGGTTGATTTTTTTAAGCAGACCTGTGAAAACACCATTGAAGTAATCAATGTGACTAAGATAAAGGCATGGAGGCGTTTCTCTAGATCGCGTTGGAACATCAGTCCTTTAATCATGGAAATATTCTACAGATGGTAGAAGGCTGACTTTGTGACTTTCTTTATGTGTTCCTGAAGGTTCCGGTCTGAGTCCATCACTACACCTAGATTTCAGGCCTGATCACTAGCTTGTAGTTGTAATAACTGAAGCTGTGTGCTGACTCTAGTTCGTTCCTCTTTAGGTTCAAAGATAATAACTTCAGTTTTGTTTCTGTTCAGCTGGAAAAAGTTTTGGCACATCCATGCTTTGATTTATTCTAAGGATCCGTTCAGTGCATGGATGGGTACAGAGTCACCTGGTGACATCATAATGTAGAGCGGTGTGTCATCTGCATAGTTATGGTAACTAATCTTATTTCTTGTTATAACCTCAGCTAGTGGGAGCATATTGAATAGAAGGGGTCCCAGGATTGAACCTTGGAGTACCCCACATGTGACTTTTGTCTGCTCTGAGGAGAAGTTACCTACTGACACAAAGAAGTCCCTGTTCTTTTGGACTTTTTAAGGAAGGTTGTAGACAGACTTATAATTTCTTCTAAGCCTAAATAGTTGAGTAGTTGAAATGTAGCCATTTTTTCTGCATTTATGTTTGAGCACAGCTGTCAACTCAACAGTCTTTCCCATCTGTTTTGCGTATTAAAAGTCTGTTTTTATTCAGTTTTATAAAATATTTAAATTTTGTGAGAAATATTAAATATTCAAATCTGAATATTGAGGTTGCATCAGTTGTAAGCTATTATAATGATAATTAATATTAATAAACACTTGAAATGCCTCACTCTGTGTGTAGTACATCTATAAGATAGGGGAGTTTACCTTTTTTAATTACTAATAAATCAACTTTTCAGGGTTTTTTTAGGTTCACATGCTCTTGTATGGGATTAAAATTCTGTGATTAATAAGTTAAGAGCATCACAAACTTCAGTGCCATCTTCTTCACCCTTTTGTCTGCTGTTTGTCTTTTCAGGCTTCCGAGATGACCCTTGAGTACCCGGGCTGGGCCCTGACTATGATCGTCATGCTCATAGTGTTCGCCAGCCTTCCCGTGCCCATCGGCTACATCTATTCCACGCTGAAAAACCGCAACGCCCTCGACGTTCCCCCCCAGGAGGGCCCCGGCCCGCAGGTGTACCGCGAGCTGTATACCAAGTGCAACTCCACCGATCAGCTGGACTCCAACTCTCATCCGGCCCCCTATGAGGTAGACGGGATTCGTCCCAGGACTTCCTTCCTCCCGGTGGGCAACGAGCAGTACCAGCTCCTGCCCCAGCAGGAGGAGGAGGGGGAAGAGGAAGAGGAGCAAGACACAGGGGTCTGAGGGGGATATTCGGGCCGATAAAATGCTTTGGACTGGGATGAGGAAAAGCAAGACGAGGGAGAGTACAACATTACAGACTAAAGTGAAAACAGTCAGTTACAGCATTTTTGTTTATTAGAACAAATATCCCTGTTTTATATGTTTATGTTTAGCAAACACTAGTGTTAATAAGATACAAATCCTTTAAAGTATTCACATTAAATCCAACTCCTATGTTTGGCTCCCTACCTCCACTTTCTGAACCACGCATAAGCTGTCTGAAGAATGAAGCGCAGCTAGTTTTGACTACCTTAATTTCATCTGGGAGTCCTAACCGAGCGGCCGGTGATGAATCCAGCCACCAATGAGCTATGAGGGAGTAGGTTTTTAGATAAATAAGAATTAATTTGCTAGAAACTGTGACGTATTTGCATGTCTGCGTGTGACGGTGTAAATGTGTGTGTACCAGGTGTGGATCAGGTCAGAGACAGGCATTTTACCGGTTTTGTTTGTTTTTGTGATCAGTGTTTTAAGATTGGAGTTTTTGAAAGATGGAGCTCCACATTCTAACGTCTTGACAGGACAACATATCAGGTACCATCCCAGCCTCAGAGCAAACTTTATTTTACTTTGATATGCAATATTTGGGGGTTTTGCTCAACATTTTCTTTCTCCTGCTTTTTCACACATTACAAGTTTGGCTGCTTGGTTCTATGCTGTCCTGTTTATATATTTGTGGCTGCTGAGTCCCATTAGCTGGCTTTACATACCCAGAAACAACCAGCCCCACATACATTTCAAATGGTATTAAATAACTGGTCTGTTGTCTTGCGTTGTTGTAAAAAGGGAATCACAGATATGTAACCAAACAATTTTATTTATCAGTTTAAAATTCTGGCTATGTTTAACATACAAGTAGCATTTTTGACTAAGTAAAGGAAAAACAGAGGAAACGGTGAGAAAAGAAACCAATTTGAACCAAGAACATCGGAATAAGAGCTTTGTGTTTTGCTGCACCTTTTTGGCTTTTCTAACAGCTTCAGTTCTTTTAATAATGTAAAAAAAAACATTTTATATAAATCTCTTATTGTCTCTTACTAGGAATTGGACATTGTATGATAACAATGACCAGTGTTTCCCGCAGGAATTTGGTTATGCGAGGCGGGGGGTTGTTGGACGACACGTTGCCCGCGGACCGACTCGCGGAGGGGGGGGGGGGGGGGGGGGAAGAGACGACGACACGTTGTCCGCGGACCGAATCGCGGAGCGGGGGGGGGGGGGGGGGGGAGACGACGACACGTTTCCCGCGGACCGAATCGCGGAGAGGGGGGGGGGGGGGGGAGAGACGACGACACGTTGTCCGCGGACCGAATCGCGGAGCGGGGGGGGGGGGGGGGAGACGACGACACGTTGCCCGCGGACCGGATCGCGGGGGGGGGGGAGAGAGACGACGACACGTTGTCCGCGGACCGACTCGCGGAGCGGGGGGTATACATGTGTTTTTTTCCCTGCCATTCACGCACGCACGAAAGCAACAACAACAAACCGCGTGTTAACGTCACTTTTTTTTTTTTTTTGGGGGGAATGTTGGCGAGGCGGTAGCGTGAGTTTGGCGAGGCGGCCGCCTCGCCAAGATAGCGCTGCGGGAAACCCTGATGACCCAAAATACCAAAGCATCATTGTATAGAAAAATATTAAAAAAGTCCTTTAATGTCCCACAGTGGAAAAATTCAGGTGTCCCGGCAGCACGGTGATTCGTAAATGAAAGAATGCAGATACACACAATGGTATAAAATATAAATTTAAGAATAAAAGACTGTACAGTAAGGACCAATTTACAACATAAGAATAATACTGTACAGTTATCAGTTGTTAAAAATGGCATCCTCAAGAAATGAGGGATGTGTGCACATGAGTAGGGTGATTTGAAGAAATCTGTCATTCATCCTTGTAAATGTATTTACAAGAGTAAATAAACTGCAAAAACAGCAGCGATGGAAACACTTAATGGGTTTGTTGGGGGAAGAGATGGTTATAAAGTCTAACAGCTACTGGGAAGAAGGACATGTGATAATGCCCACTAATGAATTTAGGACGCAGCAGTCTGTCTCTGAAGGAGCTCTCTGGTTCTGCAACGGTTCTTCTGTCTCCCACCGCCGCCTGCACTGGGTCGAGAGGGCATCCAAGAACAGAGCTGAGCTACCTGATAACATACCAAAGTGTTTTTGCAAAAAGGTTATACAAAATATAAAATGATAACATTTTGCTTTTATTTAAAACAGTCTCATGGAGTTATTAAAAGGTTTGAATTACCAACCGTTACGTTTAGCAGTAGTGTTCAGGTATTTATGCTCATTGTGCAGACTGTTCTAACTTTAACTCTTCTGTTGTCTCTAGAATAAGATTGGATGTACATAAAGCTGATATTAGCTGTTTGTCTGGTCTGGCTATCTGCTCCAATAACAATCCTGCAGTTGGTTGCTCAACAGACATTGAGTTCATAGCTTGCCAGCTATGATTGTGAAACATCCATCCAGTCCCTAATGCGGTTTATCCATAGATCTCCAGTGGTTGAGAATCTGTATGGGGGGGAAGTACCCAGGTAGAACCCATGCATGCACAGGGAGAACGTACAATCTCCATGCAGAAAGGCCCTGACAGGGATTCAAATCTGGACCTTCTTGCTGCAAGGCAACAGTGTCAACAACTGTTTGTTTCAGGTCAGTAGTGAATATCTCAAAACAACTGATATAATCTTTCCTTTAAGCAAGGGGGGTCAGCAGTGTGCAGCAGCTACACAACTCTAGTTCCAAACAGCTGGCAAAAAAACAGCTTTCCAACACTATCTCTGGCATCTAGTTAAAGAAGGACTTTAAAGTGTAGTAATAGTCTGAAATAGTTAGTGGTTTTGAAGCTAACCTTTCCAAACCGTGTTATCCTTTTTATGGTGGTAACCAGCCTACATGTAGTTGTAACATTTTTGTATTGCTAACATATCAGCGCTGCATATATTTATCATGAAACTATTTAAATAACACTATTTTAGACTGATTGAATAAGGAAACAGTCTAAAGTGTTGCCGTCTGGCTGAGTTTTTACTCAAATTTGCCCCATTCCTTCACTTGATATGCAGACGAGTACCTATCAGAATGTGCTTGTTTTTTTCTGTTAGTCATCTTTATGTCTTTCATTGAAAAGGTACAAACAACCATATAGAGATTTATGATTCATCGCTGAACATACCTGTCATCCAGTCACAAACAGTTTGTGCTTCTCTTTATTTCACTAAAATCTTGTTTTCTTTTTTTTAGATGTGCACTACAGTTCTAGTTTGGCTTTTCTCTAAAGATATCCAAACAATTTCTCACACTAAAGTCAAGTTCAAGTCTTCTACCTATTTGTCTTCCGTGTCTTTAGTGGGTTTTCTGTTTTTAAGGTGTGTTGCTTGGAGCTTTGATATCTTTCATGGACAACTTGGATGTTTCCTTCCCACAGCCTTTTTAAGTTATTTGACCCATAAAACTGTAGAAACAACAAACAACTTGAATCTTCCTGTCAATTGTTACATTTTAACTGCAGACTCATTTGCATAATTAGACATATGCAAGTATTGGTTTCAAAGATACTAATCAAATGGGAACTCCATATTTCTTTCTCCCCCAGTGATCCCACGTGTTTTTCATTGCTTTGTTCTGAAAATGTATTTAACATTGATTAAAACAATGTCCGTACGTCTTCCACAGAAGTAATTTCCTCTTTTCTTTCTTTGTTGAGAACGCAACCACTGTATACGAGCTGCAACAGTAGTTTTCCTATTTGTGTGTATGCTGTGTTTTTCTGAGACCAGGGTGGTTTGAGCGCATCTGATCTGAACTGGTTTGGTTTTGAAATAAAAAAATAATGTGACAGTAAGACAGTAACTTTATTTTGTCTTGGGTTCTATCTCAGAAGATCACGCTACAAGTTTACGCATTTGTAGCAGTGTTGTGCAAGATGGCTACAAAACTAAAGCTCTGAAATGCATCGGCCTGACCCTTACTTTCACTATTCACACGTTCAAAAGTCCTTCTTTTTTTATGTATATTATTTTCAACATGCATTATAATTTTTTTGTAGTTTGGCTCAAAATAAAGTTTCTAGTTTAATACAAAAAAACAGGGCGAGCTAGAATCTGCTCATCCAGAAAATTGCAAAAAGTCACCACCTAAATTTAACTTAGTAAATAGGTGGGAACCTCCCATGGAAAGTTATTTATGGAGGATTGCGTTTCTCCTGGCAGCTAGTAAATAAACCTGAACTGATGCAATGAGTCCCTTCTCATTTCTTAAGCACCCTTCTTTATGGATGATGCGTCCTGTGGTCATGGAAAGGTTGTAGCCTGTTGCAAAGACGGACAATCATTGGTATCTATCAAGCAAGGAAAACATCTAAGAAGTGAGGAACCATCGTCTTTGTGGAAGATTTGTGGTCAGAAAAAAAACCTTAAATGATTGTGATTATTCCATTTAAAAACAAAAAACACACAGCAGAACTCCCAGCTGTGTTCAATAAGGAAAATTAGAAAGTTTCTGCACCCACGATGCAAAGGTGATTTAAGGAATTGGAGCTAAACAACCCTATAGCTTTATATATATATATATATATATATATATATATATATATATATATATATCAATATATATATCAAACTGGGGTTAATGTAACAAAAAAGCTTAAATTTGCCAGGACATAAAGGCTGAACTCTGGAGCAATGGAAGAAAGTCATGTGGACTGATGAGCCCAGATTTACCCTGTTCCTGAGTGATGGGTGCATCAGAAGAGGATCGTGTAGTGAGGCATCCATGAGCCTTGTGCCTACGTGGGGGCAGTGCTTTGACCTGCGGTCGCTACAGTTGGTCAGGTATGCAACATCATCTGCTCAATGAATGAGATCAGCTGACTACCTTAATATACCTAATGACCCCTAGTTATTCCATCTGGGTATCTGGGAGTCTTTCCTGATGGGTCAGTCATGTTCCGAGTTGACCATGGCAGGATTCATTGGGCCCAAATGGTGAAGGAGATGTCCAAGGAAATGCTGTCACTAACAAAAATAATGTTTTGAAAATTCAAAATGTTATCCAATAATGTTGCAGCAAATGGATGTCCTAATTAAAGCTAAAGGCTGTCCAACAAAATGTAGCAAGTGTAAGTTTTTTTTGGACAGGCGGTGTAATACTGCCGGTGGTTCCACAAACCTTTATCAGTCAGTTTCTTATAGGTTTCTATGTAAATTCAGAATAACCCAGTAAAAAATGACTAAACCTGGACAAAATATGTTCAAGATAACAAACTCTTAGCCCTGGGCAACAGCTTTGCCATTAACGTACAACCTTATAATAAAAAAGACTCATGCTGTGTTGAATTTTGGTATTATTGACTTTTGTGATAAACACTTGTCCTTTTGAGCTTTACTCTATAATTTTATTTATTATTATGTAACCCTTGCTTTCCCTTGCAGTGTTTCTGTGACTTTTAGAAAACAGAGACTCTGGGTTGTGTTTTTGATGGATGCGGGAGGTGTGCAGAAATAGAGGCACCAGACACAGGGTTCTGAGTTGTGGGGAGACTTTGGGGGTATTTATTCCTTCTTGCCACTCTTCTTCTCCAACCTTTCAGACAGTGAAAGCTAACTGTCTTTAGAACATTCATTCATTTTCAACATAATAAATCACAAAGGATCTCAGAGCTATTGTATCCTCCACTGCCAATATAGTAAAACCACACATTGCACATTTCACATTCTGGTCTTAAGTTGCAAACTCAAATATAACATACAATCAACCAAACACCAAAGCCTTGGAATTGTAATTATATACACGACCAGAAACATCAAACCTTTCAATGAAACCTTTGGCTGGTAATAAAACATTCAGTTTGTAGTTATTTAGCAAACTAAACAAACATAGAAATAGTCAGATGACCTGTTTTAAAACCATGTTATTGTACATTGTGCAGCAGGCTGTCAGGGATGCTGCTTACCTTACAGACACTGAAAACAAACTGGGAGGAATATGGAAGCTTTCCGGTTGGCAAAAAACTTCTGGAATATGATGTTCCACTAGGACAAACAGTGACATAAATGTGCAAGAAAAGGGCGCTGGAAACGTGGCAGTTCTGACATATTTATGTCACTAACTTACAATTACATTAAGTTGTGAGCTGGAGTTGAGGTGGCCGTTTGCTTCCTAGCGCGGTAATCTAATGCATCAGGATGTTTGGCTGGACTTGTTTATGTGCTATAAGTAAAACGTTGCTCATGTCAAATCCTAAATTGTCATTTTCAGCTGTTTACCAACATGTGCAGAACTTAGGATATCTCTGGTAAATATTTCTGTTGCAACAAATAAAGTAAGCATTTACTTAATAATGTGGTTTCCAACAGAAAAGGGTGAACACTAATATTTGAAACGAACTCCCCTGTATTTTCTGTTTTTTTTAAGATCCAGTGAAATCTTGCTTTGGAGATCATTGATGCACTTGTCCACCATTGTTTTCAAGTTTAATGTTGAAAAAATGATTTAGAAAAGTGTCTGAATGTGTTGTTTTGTAATTATGGTATTCTTTGTATTTATTTATTTATTACATTTTTGTCTTTAAAATACCAGAATTTACACATAACCTTATATTTTTGTCTGTCGGATTACATCATTTTTAAATATTAAATCATCAGCTGTGCAGATTAGTCACTCGGTACTTGAGTAGCCTTCTTACTGAATACTTTTTTACTCTCACTTAAGTAATTTTTTGGTTGACAACTTTTTACTTTTACTTGAGTAAAAATGTGTTGAAGCAGTGCTACTCTTACTTAAGTACAAATTGTGGCAACTCTACCCACCTCTGATATTAACACTATTGGATTGTTAACCAACTGACTAGTTGTGTCCATCTGGATTTTTTACACACTGTAGCAGGGCCCCTCACCTGGAAAAAAAACATCCATCCTGATCCGTCCGTTTGCTCCAACTTTAGGCCCAGTTCTCAGCTCCTTGTAAAACAAAATGTTCAGAAGAGGTTGCTTTTGAAGAATTACAATCATTTAAAACATATCTCTGGAAAACATTTTTGCGGGTTTTTAATCTCATCATGTAACCAGGGAAATAGACCATAATTAAAGATTTGAATGATTTGCGTTAAGCTGCTATTTCTGCCATTTTGTTGCTGTCTGATACAGAATTTAATGATCACATCATTCAACTCCTGTGCTGAAATCCAGACACATCTTTCAGGCAGGGTTTTTTTTCTGTTCATCTAGAGAATTGGGGCTACCTCAAGGCCTCATTTTCTTCATGTCTGTCTTTTCAGAACAGATAACCTCTCACTATATGACTCCATGCAGTCCTTGTCAGACTGTCAGTGCATTATACATTTTTTAGTTTAAATTCAATTCCTCTTGCCTTCCAAACTCTAAGAAACAGTGGTGTGGTTTAAAAAACATATACAGAGATGAAAACAAGTGACAATGTACATGTTTGTGCAACGCATGCATTTGAGACTGTAATTCATGCTTTTATTATTTCTTGCTACATAAATTCTGATCATAATCTTTGCCTGTACGCTTGCAAGAAGCTGTTCAGTCACATCTGTTTTAGCCTCCCTGCAATGACTCCCAGACTATTTCTTGGATAAGTTTATCGTATATGCTGGTTTTTGCAGAAAGAACAAATGCCCAAATCTTTACAAGCCTAATTCTCCTGATAGGTCGAGGTATCGACATCAGTTGCTTTGGATTTTTTCAGATCCAGGCTCAAAGAGAGAGGCGATAGAAGCAGTCTGTACAAATTGGATCTGTCTCACATATGATCATTTTAAATCACTTAAAGCCTGTTTGATCACACTGGCAAACATGTTAATTCTTATTTCTTTTTTTGGTTTTATTGTCTTACAATTTATATACATTTCTGAGAATAACTCATCATACAGTATTTGTAAATTATTCAAAACTACTAAAAAAAGATCCTATTCACAGTTTTATTACATCTTTTTCTATTCTTTGTTTTTTTTCCTGGCTCTCAGCAGTCTGTGACCAGTGATGACGAAGGTTTGGACATTAATATTTTAAATCTTGTGCCACTCATATGCTCCACTCTACCTCGTAGACAGATTTCTCAAGTGCTTGTATGAATGTGCGGGGAAATCAAAAAGCCTTCCACCTGTCGCGGCCCATCAGAAGTGTTGGTGCGGTCGGGGAGGGATGAGAGAGGGAGAGGGATATTGACCGTCAGAAGGAGGAGAACGGCGCGCGTTCAGGCGGGACAGCAGGGCGCGCAGGACATCAGCACACCGGCCGGGTCAAGGAGCTGCAAGGATGGAGATCAGACCGGACAGGTTCAAGGCAGCGGCGGGTAAAACCTTAGGGAAAATTCACAGGTAGGCAATCACGATCCAGTTTAAATATTTCTGGGCGCAGACTTTGACCTGTGCCAGCGTTTTTACGCATGTTTTCTCTCGGACGCAGCGACACGCGCCGCTCTGTGTGTTTGTTCGCTTGGTTTGAATTTACAGTTTAGAAAGTTTATTAGATACAACTAGAGAGCGAATACAGTTCTGATCACTTGTTTTACGCCACAAAAGTAGCGTTTTGTGCGCCGCTTTGGGAAGTGTATGGACTGACAGAAGTGGATAAAAATGGGTCACCTGATGGTGAGGTATTTGTTGTTCTCTCTCTTTTTTTTCTACATTTGCATAGTTTTCACCCAAAAAATCCATATTTTCAGGGTCAAAGTGAGGTTTCAGACCAGAGGAAATTCTGGTTATATAATACTTTCGTGCTGGCTGGGCCAGTAAAGCAGGAAAGTATTATCTATCTATCTATCTATCTATCTATCTATCTATCTATCTATCTATCTATCTATCTATCTATCTATCTATCTATCTATCTATCTATCTATCTATCTATCTATCTATCTATCTATCTATCTGTCCGTCCGTCCATCCAGTTTTTATTTTAATTTAATGTATATGAACTGATTTATTTTGTAGTACATCTGTAGTAGAAAGTACATCTTTCAGTAATGTATGAAAGAAATGATAAATTGTAAAACATAAATCCAAAATGAAAAAGCTTGTAAAACGAGAAAGAAAGGCAGAAAAGGGGGAAAGAAACTGATGTACATCCTAACATTCAAGATATGCCAAAAAATAAAAATAATAAATTATAATAAGAAGAAGAAGAAGAAAAATTGTGCACTTTTTTTCTTTTTAGCATGGCTTTACACTGTGAATGTACTTTTTGTAAAGAATAGGAGATAGGAGATTACGTTCTGGCACCTTGTAGAGTATTGGTTTATGAGTAAATTTAATGTCCTTTTTAAATATTTAACATGACAGAGAAAATGGCCGATGACGCAATGGTTATTGGTATTTGGCCAAACAAAACATACTGTCTTCAGGACGTCATGTTTGATATTTTTTACTTATGTTTTTGGCTATTTTAATATCTAAAAGATGTTTCTGTTGCAACCAAGAAAAAAAATTTGATTTCTTCTAAATAAAAACCTTTCTTAGATGGTCACGTAAAGTACAAGACCTCATTTGCATTCTTTAAATGCCGTGTTCAGGTGCCTCTACAGTTTATAAAGAAACCTTTATATACTATGAAACTATGTCTTTATTTGCAGAAAGTAAGTAAAGTGGTGCGAATATGTATAGGCATTTCATATCTACTCCAGAGTTGCATCAGGAGCTGGTCTGCTGACTATATTTCAGGGGGAAAAAAGAGAGAGATTAAAGATACTGATAGAACCTCATGCAATAACCACCGCTTTAAGCTTCCGCTCTCTCAGGATTTGAGGTAGCAACCAAACGTACAAATCCCGTCCTGAAATAGCCTGTTTTTCAGTCCAGCTGTCGAGCCATGCAAATCCCTGAACTCTCCCCTCCCACTCGCTCCATCCTGCCTCCATGTCACTTCCTCCTGCCGCTGTCTCCTCCTCCTCATCATCCACATCATCATCGTCACGCATCCATTAAACAAAACTATCCAGGCAACTCTTCAGCCTGCTGAGGGTCACCCGGTTAAGCACCTTTAAAGATTTCAAGCTCAGTTTCAGATTGGTTTTAGTGAAGGTTTTTGGGACTTTTGTCATCATGCCTCGACAAGCGTTCAAAGCGGTTCATTGTTTCCCTTTATAGTTATGAATCTGCACAAAAAGATTTAAAAACGTGTTCAAACACAGGCCAGGACTGCTGTGTCTTACTAGTTGGATGCAATCTCTCCTCCGCACACACAAAACCACGATCCCCGCTGATGAAAGCAGTCAGAAATGCATCTATTATTTAAACATTTCCTTCCTCAGAAAGCATCTCCTGTTTCTATATCAAACTGCAATAGGTAAGCACAAACTTCAGCAGCGTAAGGTCCAGTGTGTTCTAAGTCTCTGCAGTAGATAAATCCTAAAAAAAAAGATCTGTTTTCCTTGTGCCAGGGAAACCTCCAAAGATATGTTTACTGCTGCAGAATCACTGCTATCTAATGGAAATAGTGATGAAATGTAACGGTTTTCAGTAAAGGCAGTTGCGAAAAGAAACTTTAAAAAATAGCAGGCAAATGCATCTGTTGGATTGCTTGAGAGCTTGCCTTCGCTACACACTAGGCAATACAGAAAATAACAGGTAATCCATATTTAATCCACTTGACTTGGGGCAGAGTGCATGTGTCTGTTACTACCCTTAATTTTTCATTGTAGAAGTAGCTGGAATAAAATATTCAAACAAGGGCAAGATGAACTGTGCAAATAGTTCCCTTTACCCATGGTTGGACATCAGCGATAGTTTTTTTAGGGTGATAGTGCATGCGGCTGTACTCTTAGTTATTTCAGCACAGTTAACTGGGTCAATCTGGTATGTAATGATGTGTGTGGAAGTGTTTTAAGTAAAAAGGCTTTTTGCAAATGACGCATGCAACATAGATGAGCAGTTTGGAGAGTCAGCTGCATTCACCCAGCATGCTTTATTTTTCATGCCGCAATGTTGGTACGCATCCACACTATCAGCCCAGCTCTGCTGTATTGTTGTTCAGTGCACTGTTCTGGTTGTGCTTTAACCACAGCGCCACATCAACAGTTGGTAGTTTTGTAAGGGTATCCTGAAGATAATGAGTCTATGAAGGTCACGCGTGTGGCTATTTGAACTCTGGGTGGGTTTCGGTGTGTGCGTGACTCGACAGGAGAGTGGGGGGAGAAAGAAAAGTGCTGTGACAGGATGGGGAGGAGGGTGTCTCCCTGGGTGACACAGTCCCACCGAGACCCAATCTGTTCACTTCAGGGAGAGAGAGCGGCTCACAAAGGAAGGAGGAGGGGGGAATCACCACTTTCCGAATCACTAACAAAGCGCATTCCTTTATAATGTATTTGCCGTAAATTCTCAAAGAGGGGACTAACGGGGATCAATTTCTTAACGTGAAAGCGGAGCAGAAGCTGACCAGGGCATGTGCCTGTTATATAATATTTTTGCCCCCCACACTGGCTTTCACTCTATCTCTGTCATCCTCATAAGAGAGGATTATGCAGAACACACAGTGAACTGCAGAACTGGTGAATTTGATGCACAAACACCAGACCCAGGTCACTGAGCAGGCAGGGCCAAACGCTGTCATCACATTATTGCAAACTCAAAAAATAAGATCAATTTCAATCACTAACTTCAAACACCAAACTAAACTACAGGTAAATCTTGTAAATCTTACATTGTCACTTAAAATTATGTGATAAATAGTAAAAATCATCACTTTTAATCTCTGTGCTCCTACCTGGGAAGGTTTAAAATGCTCAAATGAGTAGGTACTATGTCTTGCATACGCTATAACTGTAAACACCATTTCTTATGTGTGAGGCTTCTTTACAGTCACAAAATAAAATTACCCTTTTGAAGATTGAAATGTTTACTCATTCTGCATATAGCATATTTTTGATTTTTTTTTCAACAATGGCTTTTCTTCTTGCCACTTATCCAAAAATAGGTGAGATTATACCTGTCTGGTGTTCTGATGTTCATGTTCTCTAACCTCTGTTCTGCCTTTAGAGAACAGCAGCATTTATACTGATTTAAACTTCCCACAAGTGGGCTCTGTTTAATGATTTCTGAAGGCAGTTGGTTCCACTGGGTGTTATTTAGTGGATTTAGAGTTAAGGGATATGGGACAAACTTAATTATTGGACTTAAAACTTTTTTAGTTGGAATTAAAGCTTGCTGATCTTAAAGTTTAATGATCAGATCAATGTAAATAAATCTTGACATATTCGTCGGTCCATTTAGGCTCTGATTGCTGTGGTCCATCGTCAGATCAGATGGAGATATGAGTCTTCGCCGAGGCCGTTCCTGTTCTAATTATGATGTTTCAGAGAGCCCGAGGTCACGGGGCTTCTGCCTGCTCATGCTCTCCTGCTCATTAATTGTTGCCAGCTGAGACCAGTCAGGTTCTCGCTACGCTACGCTGAGGGCAGACGCTGAGTGGAAGTTCAGCCGGTGAGGTTTCCAGCTCTATTGTAATAGAGAGGCTCAAATAAAGACGAAGCGACCTGGGAGACCGTGCTTTCCCCGTGTCTCTGACCTTTGGTTTTCACAACCTGTACAGGTGCAGGAAGGTTCCCTGTTGGCAGCCTTTAAGACCCCGATCTGCTCTGCTATGTGATGGTACGCTGAAACCCTCACAGGGCAGAGCGAGAGTGGCCTTTGGTGGGAGACGCACGTAATTACCAACCATTTTTTGCTCTGGGCCGCCCTCGTTAGTTAGCAACATATGCGTGGATGTCGAGCTGCAATCTGTTTTTTGATGTTTAATGAGGATCCTCCTGCAGCTCCCACTACCTCTGAAGTCTAATTCAGCTTGGGCTCCACTCAGGGGGCTCGAGTCAGCGCAATTGTTTAGCACACCGAGGACAGCGGCGCGAGAGCAGCCAACTGGCTCAACCCAAAGTATGTAAACAACTTCGCAGAGGGACCTCAGTTTGCAAGGGTTTAAAGAACACAAACTATTTCTAAACCGTTTGAAAGAGTCGATAAAAGTTAGGAGTTTCCAAAAATGTCTGAATAAGCGATGAAAAAAATAGAGTGATCAAATATCTGTATTTTAAGATCCCATTGTCTAAAACTTTATCTATCCTTCACCTGCCACTCCTTTTTTTTCAACCCTCCATCCATCCATCATCCTTTAAACCTTTGTCCATCAATCCTTTCTTCATCTGTCCATGGCTTCTTTATCCATCCAACCATCCTTCTTTTCTTCCTGTCTCCATGTTTTTTTTTCAGGATCCATATTCTAAGATTTAGAAATTTGTTATATTTTGGTTAAACTGGTTTAAAAGGACCATGGCCAGGAGAATACCTGTCTTGGGACAGGTATTTTGACATAAAAATGTGTGGGAATGGCCCCACATCTTGCGTATTTGTTTTTTTAGTACTGTTACCCACGTGCTAATGCATGTCCTTTGGCTGATTCTAACAATCTACCTGTTTCACCACCTGTCAGCATAATTACAGATACTAAATTGACGATATAGTCCCTACTGTCAGGCAGGCAAAATCTCAATAATGTACTCATTTTTGCGTCTGTACGTGTTTAATACGACGTATATGTTGAGTAAGAGATTAAGTTTTTAAAAAAATGTAATCTCTACAGAATGTCAAATACAGATGAGTCACATGTCAGCATCACCACAGACGTTCGCCGTGCCAAAGGTAGAACATGCTGAAGCATGTCCACTGCCTGCTTGTCTCTCCATATTCATTTCCGGAAGTAAATCATTTTTGTAATCCTAATCTGAACGTGGCGACAGATTAAGAGAGGGACAGAGAGAGAGAGAGAGAGAGAGAGAGAGAGAGAGAGAGAGAGAGGGAGGCTGCAACCTCGCTAATCTTTTCTAGATTCAAAAAAATGCTGCTTTTCTAAGTGTTTCTTTTACATTTCTCATTCTTTTTTGCAAATACAATCAAAGATTTCAAGTTGTTTTTCCCCCTGTCCTTGAATGAGTTATGTATATTTGTTTTCTTTGATTTTCTGAATGTGTTCTGTACGTATTTACTGCTTTGCACGGGTTGGCAAATGGATTAGCGAGTCTGCTGTATGAAAAGAGGAAAGGGGCTGGAGTGGAATCTACAAGCATGAGTAAGAAATATTAAACACATTATGGCTAAAACCAGCTGCACATTCAAAGAACCACCAGCCAGTGGATGGATAGACTGTGGCAGACAATGGTCTGAAAAAAAAGATGGAGTAAAATATTAATGCAACTCAAAAACATGTTAATAATTAACCATCACCAGAGTCGGTCTTTCCCTCTGTTCGAGTTTGTGCAGAAGTTTTCCTGGAGTTTCAGCAGGCCAGAGGAGTTTAGTTAGTGCAGCCCAGACACTATGATGTCTTCACTTCAGCTCCAATCCTCCTGGTCATCATGTCAGGTGGACTGAATGATCCTCCAGCTCAGCGACTAACTGGATTTGCACCATGCGAAGCGCAGATCTGACAAATGAGTGTGTGTTTTCTGTGAAGTGTAACATGGTAAAAAAATAAATAAAACACTCTACTCCCACAGTTAAATAGAAAACACTGAGGTGGCTTGGTTTGATTTCAAGTGGATCAGAGGTCTGCTCACGTTATGCTTGTATGCTCATCCACAGATGGCCACTCCCCTGTTTGACTCCTGTAGAAAAAAATGGACTCCAGAAAAAATAATCCCATAAATTTAAACAACAATATATACCAGAGAGAGTTTTGAATTTTTCTTTAAGGAAAAACTGGATGTATTTATTTTCTGGACACACGTTCACACGTCACAGTCATAAAAAAAAAACCAAGTAAAATCTGTTTTTTTGAAGGTTTGTAGCTTAAAATATACATTAAACTTTTATACCGTATGCTTTTTTTCGGATGTTTCCTTAACAATATCATATTTCAAAACATATAAATTATTTGGAGTTGAGGACTGAGTCAAATGATCCTCATACATGTTTTAATTAGAGGTGCATCAATCAATCAGCCAGACCAACCAACATTTCCTTGATCAGCTCTGGTCAATGTTCAGCTTGTTGGATATTGATTTTTTTTTGTCCATTAAATGCATCAAAACTTAGAACTCCCAGCTATTTAAGACTATAAAAGCATCTGCCGTTAGCTTGTGCCTCACCTTTTTTTTTCTTCAACCTTCTGCTTTTTTGTCACAGGTAAATGTTTCAGATCATCACACAAATTTGAAAGTTGGACAAAAATAACCCCAGTGAATACAAAAAGCAGTTTTCACTTTTATTTAGAGAGAAAAGCAATTCAAACCAACTTGAAAACATACAAGAAGCGTATCAGTCTCATTGGTAACTGTTATTTAGCAAAGATTTTTGGGATGCTAAGAGTGTCTAAAGCAGAAAAGATGATGGAAACAGAGAGAGCTGATTGGCTGAGCCACCTAAACAGTGGAGGAAATGAGCACATAAACTTCTTTAACAATACAATTATTGATATGTAGATGACATAAACTTTATCATCCCTAAAGAGGGAAATTAATTAGTTTCAGTGCCTCGACAGGTTAAAGGCACGGATCTAGTAATGTAATTTTATTGAGGATAAATAAATAATAGGAAATAATCATGAATAAAAAGTGGAGAAATTTACAAAGAATATACATAAAAAGTATTTTCTGTATTGTACATGTTGATGTCAGTAGCCTTAATGGTCATCTAGAACAGGGGTCACCAACATGAAGCACCAGGTAGCCCCCAAAGACCACATGTGGTGCCCTCAAGCCTGTTCAAAGAAATAGCGGAAACCTCCAGTGAGCTGCATTTAAATTGATATTTTACTTAGTTGCTCTTTCTTTCTATGCATACTTGTATTTACATAGATTTAAAAATGACAAAAGCATTAAATGCATATTTATATTACATAAAGTTAAGGTGAGCTTGGACTCTTCTAGTTCAAAGGTCAGTCCAGGTAGCCCTTCGTATGACACAGTAACAATGAAGTAGCTCTCAGTTTCAAAAAGGTTGGTGACCCCTGATCTAGAAGTTCGCTTGTGTGATGCCATCTCCTCGCTTTTGATGCTGCACGGAGCGGTTTTCACTTTCCAGGCTGGTGCATAAAATCACCAAGACGCGCAGAGAGAAAGATGTACTGATCTGGGGCAATATGCTTCAAAGTCTGTGTACTTGTATCGTTATCCAGGGACCAATTTACCTTTTAACTTTCCTCTATTCTCCTCCAAGAGCTGTGTGCTGGGCAGCAATAAAATAAGCAAATCCTAATAATGAGGATGTAAATAAGGTGCGTTAACAAATTTTGATGCTTTACATTTATTTATGATGGAGAATGATTTAGGTTGATTTTACAGTAAATATCTTAGTTATAGCTTCTTTAATATTGTAATATTTAATATTATTTAGTTTTTTTCTGGACTTCCTTGGAGAAAAACCTTGTCATTTCTCCTTGCCCGTCAGCCAATCACTGAGAAGCAGGATGTTCAAATCAGAATCAAAAGCCTGATCGGTTAGTGTATATAGTTTTTTGTTGTTGTAAACTTTGGAAGTTTAGGTAAGTTAGCCTCACAGGTGTCTGTTTAAAAAGCTGAAACTAACTCAAAAAAGTTTTCTAAATTTGTACGTTTATAGTTGTGAGAAAGAAGATGTAAGAGAGTGAGCATTGACTTCAATATCAATAAAAAAATCTAAGTATTGAATAATCTTCAGTTTAGGCTATCTATATAGTGCCAATTCAAAACAATGATCACATAAGGCACAGTAATAAACTATATTCAGTGCCACATTTCTTTAATCTGAGTATACTATCTTTAATAACTATGCAGTATTTTTAAAATTTTTATCCCCTACCTCTCTTATTCTCATTTTGTGTTTTTATATTTTTTTGTACCTTTGTGTGTATCTACATGCCTTCATTTGCGTTTCCCTTTGCTGCTGGTACGCCTGAATTTCCCCAACATGGGGCAAAAAGGACATTTCTATTCTACTCTATTCCAGAAGAATACATGTAATCGATTATATGTAATCAATGTAAAAGTCTGTATATACACAACACAAAAACATTTTGAGTGAAATTTCTTGAAAATATCAGGATATATAAAATATATATATAATATATATTTTTATTCAATCCCTTTTTAACCAGGGGAAAAAACTCACTGAGATCATCAGTCTCTTTAACTAGCGCGCCGTAAGATGAGAGAGTCTATGCTGAAAGCAAAACACAACTTTTATTAATGCTCAAAAGAGTCCAAAAATAAGACAAAAGTCTAACAGCAAAGAAACTCCCATAAGCAGAAAAAAAACATATTTTAGGCGACCCACACGCTTAAAAAGCCCAATGCTTGACTCATTTGTGCTTTTTTTCCTTTTCCCCCTTTTTTTGTCTACTTGCTTTAGGCTCATCGAGAAACGACAGGCAAATGGAGAAACCATTGAGCTGTCAGCTGAAGGCCGCCCGGAGCTGGTGGAGGAGAAGGAACTGCCTGTGGTGGACTGCACCTGCTTCGGCCTCCCCAGGCGGTACATCATCGCCATCCTGTCTGGTCTGGGATTCTGCATCTCCTTTGGTATTCGATGCAACCTGGGGGTTGCTATCGTTAGCATGGTCAATGACCATACTGTCTACAGAGGAAATAAGGAGGTGCTTGTGGTAAGTAGTGGAAATACTTTGCAAACATGTAGGTCTTTTACATTAGCATCCCAAATCTGCCTGATTTCAGGAATTTGCTTACATTTGTTCCTTTCCTGTTTTATAACGCTGATTTCAGGTCATTCTACAGTCTGTGGCCTCTTCCAACATAATATCAGTATCATTTGAATATAAAAACAAAATATAAGGTCTCTGATAGAGCTTTCTTCCATTATTATGTCAGCACTCTGGTTGTGAATTAACATATTTACATTATGTGTCATAATTAGTCACAATTAGTAGAGTTTGTGCCTGATTCACTAAAGGGTTGCACCTTTTTTGCCACTTACAAAACAGCAAACTGCAGTTTATAAATCCATCTGAAAGAAAAACTTGCCCTTCAAACTTTGCTGCCTGTCAAATGGTTTTTATCAGCGTAGAATTAGCTTCCCCATGTTTTGGATGAGGCATTTCACATTCAAGAAAAACACTCTGATTTATATTTATGTTCGTTTTAGCAATAGCAAATGTAGATGTCAATAAAGAGTCCTATTTTTAGGCTCTCAGCATTTTACTGTTTAATACATTAGGTTACATCTTACTACAGCAACTTGGAATATTATGAAATCATGTTTTATTTTCTTCAATGTTTTTTTTTAACTTCTTGTGAATAGGTACAAGGGAAAATTCATGCTACCGTCACATACAGTGTTATGGAAAAGTACCCGCCACCTACATTCTTCTGCTTTTGCTTTTCTGTCCCAGCTCAGTTTTGTCTCAGATCCTTAAAAATACATTTGAAGACAGATAATATTACATAGATTTACAGAAGTAAATACAAAATTAACTTTTAAAATTTTGAACCAACCTGCCCCTACCTGACAAAGAAATCGACCCCTAAACCCAATAGGGGGTTGTCAACAGCCATCAGGTGTTTGCACTAACTGGGAATGAGTCTTTTGTATTGCTGTGGAGATATTTTGGCCCATTCAATTTGTTCATATTAGCTTTTTAAGGACGACCAGCCTGTTTAAAGTCATTCTTCAGTATCTCGATATGGATTTATGTCCAGAAGTGGACTTAGCCACTCCATACCCTTGTGTTTTGTCTTTTCTGCCCCAGCTAGAGGTGGACTTTATTCATAGTCATAAACTGAAGGCCAGACATTCTCCTGTGGGACTTTCTGACAGAGAGTAGAGTTCATGGTTTCATTTCTGGCAAGTCATCCTGGTCCAAGCAGCATTCCTAGAGCACCACACTACAACGCCACTGTTTAGCTGTCGGTATGAGGAACAGAGAAGTGAAAGATGTGCAATAAATATCCATGTTAAGAAATCTAACGTGGGACAGCTACTTCGGGGCCTGCTGTAACAGGGAGCCACGCAGAGCCCCATGATACTCGCTTTCTGAAAGGCTGTGTTGTCAGATAAGTTCAATTTGAGGAATTTCTTAAATCAACAGGACCGGATTCAATCCGGCCTAAGTGTGGCTGGTAATATCCAACCAAAACAACAGTTAAATAAAGCCGTATCTATAATATTTTCATTTCCGCCCAGATTAGCTTTGATTGCTTATTTTCCCTTAACAAATGAATTCATTTTTTGAAAACTACACTTTATAGTTACTCAAGTTATGTTTGTCTGATATTAAAATTAGTTTGGTGCTCTAAAGCAATTCATTTAAATTTTTTAGAGCGAACTAATTTCTTACAGCACTGTGCATCCAAACTTTATAAAAAGTCCCCGACGAGGCTGAGGTTTAACCTATGGACCTTCTTGTTCTGAGGCAATAATGTTAACCTCTGCCTTTCTGTGCCACCTTGGTTTAAAACGACATTTTTAAATTTGTTTCTTTCCCGATGGTTAAAGTTTTTTGTTACAGATACAGCAGGTACCTAGACCCGAATGCAAAGAAGCTTTTTGCCTGTTTCTCTCTTCCTCTGCGTTCACAGTGGAGGGGCACATTTTAGGCGGTAAAGCAAGAACTGTGATTAGACACAAATGGAGCACACTCCTCCCACCTACTCATCTTGATCGGCATATTTGTTGACATCTCATTACCTTTTGCTTGGTTAATTTGACAGAGAGCACCTATTAGACACAAATTATGTGCAATATAAATGAGGGCTTACGAGTAGATGAATGAAAAGAAATGCATTTGTTAGTGCTGCAGCTGATGAAATGTAATTCTTCCTTTCAGGCGGCACAGTTCAGCTGGGACCCAGAGACGGTGGGGATGATCCACGGCTCCTTCTTCTGGGGCTACATAGTTACACAGATCCCCGGTGGCTTTATATGTCGGAAATTTGCAGCAAACAGGTTAATATTCCCAAATATGGCTGATGTGTAATCTACACCATAGCTTCTGCAGGAGGCTGCTACATGTAGTTTATTTTAGTGTAAGCCTGTATTTGCGGTTGACTATGATGACACCTGCTTGCCTTTTGTATGTTTTAAGAGTGTTTGGCTTTGCCATAGTGGCGACGTCTGTCCTCAACATGCTGATCCCCTCGGCAGCGCGCTGCCATTACAGCTGCGTCATACTCGTGAGGATATGTCAAGGCCTTGTCGAGGTACAGTATGTGTCGGTGTGCAGATCGCCACGCTGGACTGAATACACAAGCACGTCCCGACTGTGTTTTGTCCTGCAGGGTGTGTCGTACCCAGCCTGCCACGGGATCTGGGCCAAGTGGGCCCCTCCTCTTGAGAGAAGTCGATTAGCCACAACAGCCTTTTGTGGTAACAGTCGTTTGCGTCTTGCTGTCAGATTTCCTTTTCGTGTCTGGAAGTTGTCTGAAGACAAGATGGAGCGGCAAAACATGTTTCTGAATTTTAAGAGGGCCCAGTTATTATAAACATTAGAACAGCTAAAATGTGTGCTAAAGTTATGAAGCAGAAAATTATTTATCTATTGTTTTTCTTTGCATTTGCTTCTTTGTCAGGATCCTATGCAGGGGCAGTGGTGGCCATGCCCTTAGCTGGGGTACTGGTGCAATACATCGGGTGGCCTTCTATATTTTACGTCTATGGTTGGTATCCTTATACTGCTTTTACAGGGCCTTGCAAAAGTATTCATATCTGTTGACCTTGTCTGCATTTTGCCACGTTACAAGCGTTAACTTCGAAATGTGTTTAGCTTCGATTCTATTGCAAATTTTTGAAGGAAAAGGGTTCATGGTTCTTGAAAAAACAGTACAAGCTCAGTCAGATTAGATGGAGAGCGACTTTCTGCATAAATCTTTAATTGTTGCTAAACATTCTCAGTTGGATTTAAGTCTGGACTTAGACTGGGCCGTTCCTGAAAGTCAGATCTCAACTCCGCTGGTTTACCCCCACATTCTGCTTTTTATTATCTTTCACACAAAGAGGGGTCAGGAGTCCATACAAGGAGGGGTCAGGAAATCACACAAGGATGTCAATCAACTTCAACCACACAGCGGGATAAGCAATAAATTCCTTATCTGGGCGAACAGTCCATCGGTTGCTCTCCCTGTTTGAAGTAGAAACAACAAAACATTCCTGCAAGCCAACTCTTGAAACAGACCGAATGCCTGTAACTTTTTAATGAAAATAAAATGATCACATTTATATTTTTCTAACACTGGTCTCATTTGATCCAGATTCAGCCTCTTCCATTGTTTCCTGCCCCTTCTAGGTCGTTTGTGGCAAAACTTTTTTCGCCACACTTTCTCAGCGGCTTTCTTCTTGCAACTCTTCTATAAATGCCAGATTCATGTACAGAAGTTCACAAGTTAGAGTTGTTTAGTCCACAGATTCTCCAACCTGAGCCGTGGATTTCTGCAGCTCCTCTTGGCTGTTTCTCTGATTAATGCCGTCCTTGCCCGGCCGGTCATTTTAGGTGGGCGGCCATATTGGGTAGGTTTGGAGAGGTGCCTGCTTTTTTCACTTTAAGATTATGAGTTGAGTCATGGTTGGTGGGATGTTGAAATCTTTAAATTATAACCCTGCTCTATAGATCACCTCAACTTTCTCCCTGACCGCCCTCTTTGAATTAGGAAGTGATTGGTGGCACTGGATTTTATTTTGGCGTATCAGAGTAAAGGATGGCCTAAAACCAGTTAACTTTTAAGACTTTTATTTGTAAAAGATTACACACCATGAATCATTTTCCTTCTGCTTCAAAATTATGTTATTTTTGTGTTAAACTTTAGAAGTAGTTTTGGGGGCTGCTTTTAAATTTCTCCTCTTTCTCTCTTTCATTTAAATACTGTTTTTCAAATACTCTCTCTCTCTCTCCCCTTTTCCCAAAATTTCTGCATCTCTTCCTCTCCCAGGCAGTTTCGGGATATTCTGGTATTTATTCTGGATTCTCGTCTCATATGAGAGCCCTGCAGCCCATCCTACTATCACTCCAGAGGAGAGAAAATACATCGAAGAAGCAATTGGGGAATCAGCAGCTTATCTTAATCCCCTTCATGTATGCAACCATGAGCCACTCAAATATATTTATTCATAAATTTACAAATAATTGAGATCACAACAATGCTAGATATAAATACTTTTACTCCCGTTTTCCTTTTGATGGCAGAAATTCAACACCCCATGGAAACATTTCTTCACCTCCATGCCAGTCTATGCCATCATTGTGGCCAATTTCTGCAGGAGCTGGACCTTCTACCTGCTGCTCATCAGCCAGCCTGCTTATTTTGAAGAGGTTTTTGGCTTTGAGATAAGCAAGGTGAGTTGCGTTGTATTCAGTGGTGGTTTTTATGTGGGACATGCCCTGTGCGCGTCATTAGCACTCAAAAAAAAAACTCATATCAGCTGTGTCCCAACAAGTCTGCCTTTGCTTAGTTGCATGTCCGGTAAATGTTGAGCAGCAGCCTCATCCCCATGTTGTTTTGCACAGTTTAAGCATTGAACTGCAGCCTCTAAGTCGGGTTATTTTATTGTTTTTAAAAAAAAAAATCTGAGCCACATGTAGCCTAAAATGCAAAATACCCAAAGGTATGGAAAGGTATTTAATTAGAAAATGTTTTGTAAAGCACACAACTAGTATTAATATTTCTTTAATTTCTGATGTTTATGATAAGTTCCAGCATAAAAAGGGAAAAAAAATCCAGAATGGTGTTTATCCAGGGAGTAGGCATGCGTGTGGAAAGATCGCCTTATTTGAATGTATTTTAAGGTTTTAACACATCTAAGCATGTCTAAGCTATGAATTATTGATCCTTCAGTGCCTAACTGATTTTTCTTTTTATTATTTCTTCAACGAGATATTCTCTCATGCCTAAGTAAAAAAGGGTATTTAAACTAAATCGTTTTCTTTTGGGTGTTTTACATAATTCCTTAGAAGTCTCAGGAATTTTGTAAAACTTTCATTTTGCAAATAACTTGGCAATTGTTGGAAGATTTTCTCGCATGTCCATCTGTTTAAAACCCCCATTGAACTTCCATAGATCCTCCGGTGATATTTGCTTTTTCTGGAAAGTGAGGTGCTCAGTTATACCTGCGGTTCAGATGATGTTGCTCCATCCTTTTCTTAGCAATTTTTATTTTTCATCAGTTTCTAGGGAGGGTTTAGGCTTTGACAGCTTGCATGTAGACCCATCTTTCCTCCCTTTTTTTTCTTCTCCATCATTTGCTGTGGTCTGTACTAGTAAAGTGGTGTATTATATTTGAGATGTTTAGCGTTTTTGCTGTTGAACTGAGGAAGTTATCTTCACTAGGGGTTGCCAATTAGTTTGGAGGGAGAACATTTCATAATTTCCTCTAAGTAATCAGTAAATTCTTTTTATGGCCTATTATTCTCAGATGCAATGGCCACATACCCGCCAACATTCAAAATACTTCATACATAATGGGATGCAGTACAGTAGGCAAGAACAATAGTTGTAAATACAAACAGATAGGAGATGGTCCTGTGTTGCTTTGGGTAATATTTATAGGTTTGTCTAAGTCTGAATTTCTGTCTCATCAGGACTCGTTCAACTGTCCAAAGAAAAAAGAAAGAACAAAAGAGAAATGATGTTTTGCATTTGAAGACAATCTAAATTTGTGTGTTTTCATTAATAAAAACCTCCCCTCTTTGCCTGGGTTTCTAACTCATAATCACTGGCTCACTCCTCCTACCCACTCCATATTTTTCCCTTTCAGGTGGGCTTCGTGTCAGCTTTGCCCCATCTGGTGATGACAATCATCGTGCCTATCGGAGGCCAACTGGCCGACTACCTGAGAACCCACAACCTGATGTCCACCACTAACGTCAGAAAGCTCATGAACTGCGGAGGTGAGAGCATCAGACATGAAAGGAGGATCTGCGGAGAAGCACTGAACATGAGGGAACAAAGAAATCAACACCAGAGAGTCTCATCAATGAAATACAAAACCACCACTGTTTAAGCTGGTTTGTCACGTTTTCAATAGAGCTGCGAGAGAGAATTTGAATATTTTTAAATAAATACTATGTAGCGATTGAAAAATTAAATATCCATTCTTGGTTACGTTTTTTTATTTCTTCTTAGAGTCTAAGAACATTTTTAAAAAGAAAAAAATTAAGTAAGGGAATAGCAAACACATTTCCCATCTTCTGGATTAATATGAATGTGCAATAATTATGCTACATGACATTAAAAAAATTAACAGTGTTATAAATATCAGTGACTCGTTTATCAACGCCAGCTCTTCTCAGCGTTCAGTATAAGTCCTTAAAGTGCAGCAGTATGCAGAATTAGAATCATATTAATATTTCAGCACATCTTGAAGGTCATATCACCATGTGTTAAAAAAACATGGTTGGCATTTCTGACATATTTATGATGCACTGCTTGGTAATCAAGAGCAGCGCCAAGAAAGGCTTTGAAGGTTTTGTTAACTGTGGACTTCCCTGTTTCAGGTTTCGGGATGGAGGCCACCCTCCTTCTGGTGGTCGGATATTCTCACACCAAAGTTATTGCCATTACTTTCCTTGTCCTCGCTGTGGGATTCAGCGGTTTTGCAATCTCAGGTAAGAGACACGTTTCATACAGTGTTTAATGATTTAGACTAAATTTTACTAACCTTATGTCATCTTATCAAAACAACAGTTCTGAAAAGATTTTTTTGAATACCGTGGATAAATGATGCAAATGCAACATATTGAGAAGTATATCGCTTAGACCTATTTTCCCATTTTGTTGTACGTAGTCATCGCAAGCAAGGGTAAAATATATGGTTTTCATGAAATTTTGACAAATAAGAATCCAAAAATTGTGGCAAGCACATGTATTCAGCCCCATTTGCATTGTTACTCCTAAATTAAATTCCCATGTAACCAACTTCATTCAGAAGTTCCCTGACTTCTAAATAGTGTTTATTTGTGTGTAATTTAAGATTAGCATGAACAAAGCTGTTCTTTGAAGGTCTGAGAGGTTTGTTAGAGAAGATTAGTGAACAAACCTCAGGAATACCAAGGACCATGTTTTAAGCAGACTTGGGTCATGAAGCTATACCCCAAGCTACAGACTGTAAATACATGGCCCTCCACCTAAACTGCCAGGAGAGGAGAAAAAAACTGAGAGACAGCCAAGACGCAGACGGCAACTTTGGAGGAGATGCAGAGATCATAAGCTCAACAGCTCTGCACTCCACAGAGCTGGCCTTTATGGAGTGACTCGAAGAAAGAACTTGTTGAAAGAAAACTATGGGAACTGGCATGCCACAAGATACGTAAAGGGAACAGCAAAGATGTGGAAGAAGATGTTCTGGTCAGCTAAGACCAGTGGCAGCTTGTCAATAGGGGGTGCTCAGGTGACAGGTGCCCCCAACAAAACTGCAGGGAAAAAATACTTCTGTTCTCTCATAAAACATATCTGACTTTGGATTTTTCAGCATTACCATTAAATTTTGGGTTTATTGTTTTGTCTAGGCCTCCTAATTTTAATGTTTCAATGCCACAGGGCGCTGGACAAATGAGTGTGTATGTATTCTTTTAACCTTTTGGCCTACATGTGATTTCATGTTGGTCTTTAATTAACATACAGATTCTCCTTGGGCAAATCAGAGCGTTTTGGGTCATTCTTCTTCCAATCCGATTAATTCATCATACCTGTCAATCAAAGTCACACCACTGGCAGATTAGACGCACAGGTGCGGAGGTCACTCAAACATGATGCAAACAGAGGAGTCAGACAGTAACAACAAAAAGACAGGAGAGAATGGCGCCACAAAAGAAACCGTGGTGATTTATTTCCAAAACAATAATTTTACGAGGCTTTTGCTGGACAAAGGAACTTGGACCAGATCGACCACATTCAAAAATCCAGCTGCAGGAAAGTGACTGCAGGGGGATTTATGTCTGAGTAGAATTTATCCTTGTTTATCCTAAACCTAATCACAGTTATAAATCAGTTGCCAGACTTAAAAAACAAACAAAGAACACAGATGCTGTTCATCCCAACAGACTTAGCTTGAGCTGAAAAATTTCTGCCACTAAAGCTGGCAGAGACATGGCCATGACAGCGTGCACCTATTGCAGCAAAAGGTTGGTTTACTAAGTGTTGGCTGAATATAAGCATGCCGCACCTTTTGTGAATTGAAGTTTGTGGTTGCAACCTGACAAAATATGAAGGGGAATGAATACTTTGGAAAGTATGTTTGTCCTTCAGGTCACATCAGTCTTTAAAGAATATTTACACTGGAGAATATTTAAAGTGAAGTTTTTCCTTGACCCTGCCCTCCCTGGTTGTCGCTGTCATTAGGAGAGTGTCTATCTATCTGACTAGTAGGTTAGTTTACTAGTTGTGCCCATTACAGCATGTTAACCCACAACTTCTCATCAGTTTATTAAAACTGAGGAAGGGTTTTAGTTGAGAGTAAACTGCAGATCTGCATACTGTAGATCCAAATGCTGAAGAAACACCATTTGTTTGCACACCAACTTATCCCACATGTTGATTTCTTCATCACCAGGTCCAGAAACCAGGCAGGCCTCTCTTTAGGTTTGGTTTGGTATAGGTCTATATTAGGGACTGTGGCTTAAATGGGCTCATTTAGATCATTACATGTTTATTTGTCTTTCTTTTATGTGCTTATAAAGAAGAAATAAAGGAAGTAAGCGAAGTCCACTGGAACACAGTACAGAATCAGAATATAAAAGATTAAACAAAGCCCTATAATACCAGTAGGAGCTAAATTCCTTCTGATGTTAAAAGAGATATATGTTAAAATGTACTCTTTAAAAAAATCAAAAAGCAAACAGAAGAGAGACTTGAATTTCTACTCCCAAGGTATAATTAGATCAAGATATAGATGCATGTCTGTCTTCTTTGCTGTACTGGGAACCCAGTGGTCCTGGCAAATCCTGACCCCACAGCGAAACAAAGATTTTCAAACCTGTGGGACTCAAAAATGTGAGTAGTTTTCTTCTAGGTCTGAGTTGGGACATTCAGCATCCAAATTATACATAAGTCTTAAGCAAGGGAATGAGGATTGGTTTTAGAATATTCCCCCTTTTGGGTAACGGACCTATGACCTATGCAGACAGAAAATGAGGATTAACAGGGGCGATGAACATTGGTACCATTTATGTGATGATAGTGGTGTGAAGCCTATTGGCTTATTCACAAGTGGAGTCTGGACTGGTATGATGAGTCCAAAGAAAGAAAAGAAAATCTTACTCATCAATAAAATAACAGCCTTGCCTTTGGAGGGACTGAATTTATATACCACTTTTCTAGTCATACTGACCACTCAAAGCCGTTTACACTTGAGCCACGTTCAACCATAGACACGCTGATCAGTCGGCAACCCAGGGGCACATTGACATGTGACAGGAGAAAGCTGGACTCAGACCCACAATCCTCTAAGTGAAAGATAAATCTGCTTCACCCACCGGAGCCACAGTCACCAAAGTGGAGTTCACTTGAATCCATGCAGTTTCTTTTAACAAAGCTGCAGTTTTAGCAGAAAAGAGCATAACGTTTATGTCTCATGGAGCTCCTGTGAGACTCAGTCTCATTCAGTTCGAGTTTCTTACTTAACAGAATCGAAAAGTCAATGCGGAGGATAGTGGATGTATTCCATTCATAATTTATGGATTACCCAAGCCCTTAGTGTTCTCAAAGGCTTTACAAGTCAGCAAACAAATGTCAGTACATATTATAGTATCTATACAAGATGTACTGGTCTGTTTGATGCTCTGTATTTCTTTCTTTTTTTATTTACAGTAGAAGCTATATGTTACCTTTAATTTCTACCTCTTTTGCTTGTAAGGGGTCATACGTTCCTGCAGAGTTATTTTTGTGGTGAAATCTTTCTGTGTTGATTTCCCCATTTTTTTAGATCAACATCCTGTAAAAAAAACATCCTGTCTGTTAGATTTATACTTACAATTTTCTGGTATATCAGTTATTTCATGGTGCTATGCAAGCTAACAACTCTCCCTGTGGCTCTACGGTTCCCCAGGAGTGAATGCTGCTTGTCGGGACTTTGATGCAATCAACTGGTTTCCTTATATAGGACATTTTGACCAATCTGTATAATCTGACCCAATCTGTATAATATGATTGAACTTGATTTTGTAAAGTGCCTTGAGATGACATGTTTCATGATTTGGCGCTATATAAATAAAATTGAATTGAATTGAATTGAATTGAATTAACAAGGTTTCCAGATCCTCTGCCGTGCTTTCCAGTGGACACCAGCTAATCTAACTCTAAGTCTTTCTATAATCTTGACCACAGGTGTTAATAAATCTGGAGGCATCTGGACTGTTAGGGGGGAAAAAAACGTTTTAACCCCAAAAAGTTCATGCGCAGTTTGTTTGTTTGTCTGTTTTTTAAGGGTTCAATGTCAATCACCTGGATATTGCTCCTCGATATGCCAGCATACTGATGGGAATTTCCAACGGAGTGGGAACGCTATCAGGAATGGTGTGTCCTCTCATAGTGGGGGCCATGACCAAACATAAGGTGACTGATTTACTTGCATTAAGCTAACCACAAGGATTTAGGTCAAACGACACTAAGCTGGATCTTTTTGTAATTTTAGACACGTGAGGAGTGGCAGTACGTCTTCCTCATAGCATCCCTCGTTCACTACGGAGGAGTGATATTTTATGGTAGGTGTGGTTCTCCGACATAGTCAGTTGTTTACAGCTAAAAGCTGATTGTACCTCCTCTCCCACTCAGGGATCTTTGCATCCGGGGAGAAGCAGTCGTGGGCCGACATAGAAGACACAAGCGAAGAGAAATGTGGAATAATCAATGAGGATGAACTGGCCAATGAGACGGAGGAGCTCTACCGTGGAGGCGGCCAGTACGGGGCCATGGGCCAGCCAGTGGTTGGTACAAATGGAGGAGGAGGCGGAGGAGGCGGGGGAGCAGGATGGGTTTCAGACTGGGATAAGTCTGAGGAGTATGTGCAGCCACCGGGATACAACTCCTACATGCACCCTGGAGGGAAGGAGGAGAAGTTGACATAGAAGACTGAAGTGATTCAGGTTTTTAAAAATAATAATGATGATTTATGGGAAGGGGTCGAAAGAGTTTTTGAGGTACTGAAAGGACATTTACAGCAGCACATGTCAAGAGTCTGGATCCGCGATGTTGAAGGTGTGTGCGTGTGCGTGAGTGAGTGAGTGAGCAGTCAATCCAGTGGGTTTGCAAAAATGTAAATTTTTGATTTGCAAAATCTGGACTCCTCTCCCAGACTTTCCCCCTGCTCCTGACTTCACGATTGAGGGCCAGAGTTGTGTTTCCACAACATCACTGAGGAGCCTGTGTGTCTGTGTGTGTGAGATAAAAGAGTGGTGCTCCTTTGCTGTATTTAAATATTTATTTGTGAGCTGTGTAATTTATATTTTGGTTGTTTTCACTTTATGGCACAAAGCAGTGTTTAAATGACTAAATACAGAGCGTAAAGGTGCAGTAACAAATACGGTATATCAATCACAATGGGTGTTTGGGTGTTGGCTCAATGCACATAAATGTCAACTGAATTTTGGGGGAACCTACTGACCCGTGTGTGTGTGTGTGTGTGTGTGTGTGTGTGTGTGTGTGTGTGTGTGTGTGTGTGTGTGTGTGTGTGTGTGTGTGTGTGTGTGTGTGTGTGTGTGTGTGTGTGTGTGCACGTTCTTGTGCTTGCAGTTGAGCAAGAACAATTTTTGCTAATTTTATTAGTAAAGTGAGGACCTTTTTTGATCCTCGCTTCTTTTCTGGGCTAGGGGTTAGGTTTAGCACAAAGGTGTCATTTAGGTTTAGGTTAGAGTTCGGTATAAACTGGTAAAGGCTAGGGTCAGGGTTAGAACATAGAAAGACTTGAAAATGAATAGAGGTCTATGGAAGTCAAGGCACGGTCCTCACTTTGTACTTTAAACCAGGATGTGTGCGTGATTGTGTGTGTCCCTGGTTTTAAAACATACCTGTGGTGTTTAGCAGTGTGTCCCGTGGGTCAAGCCAAACTACAACACATACAGTTCTGGTCAGAGGTTTACATGCACCTTATGATGCATTTCAGCCGTTTCTTGTCCAGGCTGGATTGATCGGACAACAAACAACTTCAATGAATTTGAAACATAAGAACTGTGAGCATGAGCATGAATTCACTGTGGATTTCCTCCCTTCCACGCCTCGTGAAATTAGACAAACAGGCTCAAACGTACACATATAGTGAGCAGAGTACTGAACAGATCTTACAATGTTTTTCTATGTAAATATTTTTTTCTAAAATCTCTATTGATATGAAATGTACAGCAGATGTTGGAAACAACCCAAATAGTCCACCAATGAACTTGTGGGCAAAAGATTGGAATGACACAGGGGGAAAGTATTGAACCCCCTTGAAGAAATGTTTTAAGTACTTAAAGGAAAAGCACTTTAATTGTCATGAAAACTTCAAGATGTCTCCTGTACCGTGAAACTAGTTGCTCCATCCTTAGGTGGGATTTTAACCCCTTCTTCCACACAAACTATTTAAATCTTGAAGGCCCTGGGTGTCTGGTCTTCCACATTAATCTCATCTTCAGATCCTTATCAAGAATGCCCCAGTTAAGTCTTCCAGTAGCATGTGCTGTAAGAGCCTACACCATGATGTCCCCTCGTGCAAACCTCACCTTTGGCGGTTTTTGGTTGACAATGACATCGAAACAGTTCAGCTTTGGCATTATCTGACCAGAGTATATTCTGTAAATATTTGGCTTGTTCAGATCTTCCGTAGCAGACTTTCCAGCGAGGTTTCTCTTCAGTAGGTGAATCGAGTGCAATGAATGTGCATCAAGGTCATTGCATGTACGTATTGTGTTGCTGGGGAATAAAATGGTACACGCTTTCTCCAGGTCATCCCAAAAGATGGCTGGTTTTAGTGCCACTGGTAATGGTGTGTTGCCCAAAGTAGGTAGAATAATGAAAAAGTAAAACTACCTCCAGGTTCTACAGCTTCACCTCAAGACAAATTCTGGTTGGTTGAATCTTGGACACAGTTGGGTGTCCAAACAGTACAGAGATCCCAAACATACACCAAAAATGGTTTTGGGATGAATAAAGCAGGCTGATTTTAAGCTTCTAGTATGGCAGAGACTACAACCACACAGAAAAATGTGTTGAGTGTGTTTAAAATTTCGTCCATGCCTGGAGCCAAACTTATTTAATTGAACTGTGATGAAAGAATTATACAGTGACCTAGTTGATGGCTATAGAAAAGTGTGCATGGCATCTCTGCAAATTGTTATGGGACATTTTAATTAAGTTGTTTGTTTGATAATGATTCCACCCTGGAGAGAAATCTCTTCCAATAAATAATTGATATGACCTTCCCAAAGATGTTGAGTGTATGCAAATTTCCCATCTGAACTGTACATCAGGTTAGACGTTTACTCCGTCCCATCAGGGATGTGACAGAGAAGTGTAACAGCAGCTTTACTGCTTCTCTACCAGATAAGGACAGTAGTTGCAGTGAACCCCAGTTCAAGGGGTCATGCCTTTCCTTCTGCCTCTTTGGCTTCCTTACTCCTGTCCTTTCTTTAATTTCATGTCTCAGTCCTTTCTAGCTTAATTTTCAGTCGTGTTTGTGTCGTCGGGTCAGGTGTTGCGTGTGCAATTGTGGCGGTAAGTGTGCAGTTGTGTGCAGGTGCTGTTGCTGAAATATTGTGCGGTGAGCATGTTTTAATTTGCACAGTTATTCCGCAACTTTCCAGCCCTCTCTCTGGTTTTGTCATAATACACAACAACAACAACACACAGAGGGTTGCTTTCATCCATGCACAGCAAAGTGCAAACATGCAGAAGGAATGGCGGCACACGGATTTCCGTCGTAAGAGAGAACCCACTACACTACTGCCAATTGATTGGACAAACAGGCATTTAAAGGCAAATTGGATCAGCAAATATGTAAAATGCAGCCAATCAAAATTAGTTTTTCTATTCTCTACATCCTGTTATAGTATCTATGGTATTGGTGGGTCTTTCTAGCAGAGGAACCATTGAACTGTATGACCAGCTGAGTGTGTTGCATTGAATTCATAAAATGTGTGGATGAAGAAACACATACACAAAACTCCTGCTTTATTCTGAAGTAACAGCTTTCAAATAAAAAAAATGTATAGATGAGTCATTTTCAGTTCCCACTTGTGATCAACAAAGAATGTTAAAAAAGGATGTGAGGGCATAACAGTGACAAGTGTTGGTAGCCTCTGTTGGCATAATCATTGTTCAAAAGTGGGTGAAGTCAGATTTTGTTTTGATTGTAATGTATTTAAGACATGAATGATCATTTCCTGTGTAAAATTTTATTTACGTGTCGTATCAGTGTATCTTTAATGAATTTTCTTCTTCGTCAAACTTAATGGCTGTTCAAATGTTCTTCTCTTCTCTCTTGATGTGTGGTTGTTGGATGAGAATCGGTGCACAAGGATGGGGGGAGTCATCATATTTAAACTAGCAGAAATGTGGAAGAAATATTTTATGTATAAAAATGTAAATGTGAGATAAACCTTGTGTAAAATAAAGATTGGAGCAACTTCAGAGGATTTCAGCACAACCGTGTCATCGGGATTCATTATTTACGCTGAAGGTCTGCAACACTGCAATGCTCTGGATCAGTGTTTTACACGGAGGGCACAATGTATTTCTCTCTCTCTCTCTCTTGTCTCTCTCTGTCTTTCTCTCTCTCTCTCTCTCTCTCTCCGTCTCTATCAGGACAGATGGATCCAGGATTATTGCTGTGATTTTAGGCAAAGATTAGATCGGAGAGCAGATGCACTCAGTGGGAAGCGTAAGGCAGGAACATGGACGTCAAAGACAAGGGAAGTGAGAATGATGAGGCAGAGGGTGGGGCATGCTGTGTGTATGTGTGTGTCCACCGACTGAAGGACATAATGTATCCTTAAACTGGGTGTGAGACCTACAGGAACATGTATCCACTGTTCAGTTGGGTTAAAATTGTTTTTTTGTTTTGTTTTTTTCAAAGTCAAAACATTCATCTTTTTATATTATAGAATCTAATGATTTACATTATAATTTCAACTTCACAACTTTTTTTCAAGTTTAGGTTTTATTTCTCCCAAAGATAAATTTCATCAAATGTATTTGGCAATTGCCCCAAGCTGGTTTCTCTCTGATATTTTACATTTTCTTAATTCATTTAATGATTTAACAATCAATTCTAACCTTGATTAGCCAAACCTCAGCGATTCACATTCACCTTGTTTTCTGTAGTTGCCACAAATCCAATAACGTTTTGAATAGAATAGGATAGAATAATCATTTATTGTCCCTCAGAGAAGAAATTCGTGTGTATCAGCGGCAAGCAAGGGTAAGGTTTACAACAGAAGAAAAATTACTATTCAATCTGAAAAACTCACACAGAAAGAAGAGACAATTAGAAGAATTTATTGATACAATATTTTAAGACTTTGGCGCTTAGACCTCGGCAGGAAACATTCACGCTGAATTATACTTCAATATGCATAAGCAGGTGTATGAGAATAGGAATGATCCCCCAGGCCTGAAACTGGTGGTGGAGTGGAGATAGAAGTTTGTTCAGTCCATGTGATGATCTGTTTGAGCTAGATGTCCAATTTGATAAACACGGGTTTGCATGACTGTCCATGATGAGCAAGCTTGAAGCGACTGTGGAGAGGAAAAACTCCCCTTTGGGAAGAAACCTCTGGCAGAACCAGGCTCAACATGGCGGTCTTCTGCCGGACCGATTGAGATATGACAGGGAATTCTGTAGAGTCCAGGAGGAATTACACTCTAATAGGAACAAGGTTGTAGGAGCACATAGGAAAGCCAGATGGAGCTGCTATGATGGTGGAGAAGGGGATGGAGGTGGGTTGAATCCAGTCATCAGAGCCCAGATCAGACATCGCACAGCGACTGCTTGCTTGCTGGGTAGAAGTTGAGCTGGATTTAAAGTTCTTTTAAGACGGATCCAGGACACTGATTGGCTTCGAGGAGGAGCAGTTCAAAGCTGATTGGCTTGCGTCGGAGCGAATGAGTCCCTGATTGATGGAGGTAAGCAATGAGTTTCTTCAGTCTGAATTTCCGCATTTAGCTCCATTACATTTATTGAAAAATGGCATATTCATATTAAATTAAATTAAATGTGCAATGGAATAGGGTGACAAGAAAGTGTACAAAATGTTCAACAGACTACATTTTTTTGGGAGCAGTGATGGTTGTAAAGTCTAACAGCTGCTCAGGGGAATGAGAACGATGTCTCCCACCACCTGCACTGGTTCGAGGAGGGATCCTAGCACAGAGCTGGCCTTCCTGATGTCCACATCTAACCTCTTTCTCTCAGCGATAAGCTCCAGCTCCAGCAAACTGCACCACAGAAGTTGCCTGATGCCACAAAAGAGTCAGAAAAGGTCTTCAGGAGCGACCATACACTCCAAAAGCCTCCTCAGCAGACAGTGGTTTCTCTGAACCTTCCTGTAAAGAGCATCAATGTGGTGATGACTTCTGTCCAGGTCATTGTTCGAGTGAACACCCAGGTACTTACATGAGTTCACAATCTCAACGTCAGTTGTCTGAATGTTTACCAGTGTCAGTGTGGTGGATCTATGTTTGCGGAAGCGTCATCTGGGGACTTCTGAAGATGGCAGCCTGGGGAGTTAATGGAGAAGTCTGAAGGATGGAGTGTGAACAGGAATGGTCCAAGCACGGTTCCCTTCAGATCCCCCGTACTGCAGAGACAGAGCCTGAAATACTGTGGTG
This sequence comes from Fundulus diaphanus, assembly GCA_037039145.1. Lineage (NCBI taxonomy): Eukaryota > Metazoa > Chordata > Actinopteri > Cyprinodontiformes > Fundulidae > Fundulus > Fundulus diaphanus. The sequence goes on along the minus strand of CM073140.1, from coordinate 19,889,885 downwards.
GCTACAGTATGTCAGGACACAAACTCTTTATTAACTCTTCATCATTACCACCAGAGGGTGCTGCAACTCCTGGAAAAATCTAACAAAGCTTTCACATGTAAGGGGTCTGCAACCTGTGGCACACCAGGAACCAAACTAAGCAGATTTTTCTTTTATTAAAGTGCTTCAAAACACATCAGGTTTTCTACCTTCATCCAATAGCTGCACAGAAATAACACAAAAGAAAGACACCAATAGTATGAGAAAAATATTTGTTTAGTAAGTGTTTATTCTTAGGTCACAAACTACATGCTTTGTTCATCTTTCAACATAAAGATGAAAAGTGCAATGCTCTCATTTAAACTGACCATCAGATCGGGGGGAAAAAAAGCAAAGGAGACACAGAAACATGTTTGTAGCATGTTTTTGTTTTTTTGTGCCAGACGGACTGGTCTCAGTATTCAGAGACGGCTGATCAACTAGGAATTTCACTCACTGTCATCTCTCAGGTTTACAGGGAATGGCTGAAAAAGGTACATATCCACTCAGAGGCAGTTGTGTGGCTCATGCTGGTGGTAGAGCTACACGCTTTGTCTGAACTGAGCATTATTTATCTAACATAGCCAACATGCATGTTGCTAATGCCCATTTCCATCCATTTATCCAGGGGAACTATGCACCATGTCACAAAGTCTCAGATCATCTGGATCTGGTTTCGTGAACAGGAGAACAGGTCACGATCACTAGATCTCAATCCAACAGAGCCTCTTTGGGATGTGATGGAGCAGGGCTCCAGCAGAGCTCACTCATTTTCAGGCAACAAAACCACAGCAACTGTGCGATGCTTTCATGTCAATATTTGGCCAAATTCTCTGAGGAATATTTCTGAAACCATGTGGAGTCCATCTCACAAAGAATGAGGACGGCTCTTAAGGCAAAAGCAGGTACTAGTGGAGTCAATGGTGGTGAGTGTAATTCTGCGGGGGGTTTTTTGTTGCTTTTTTTTACTGAGTGAATTTATTACTTTCTCTGCCATATTTGTCTATAGAGCAGGGGTGTCTAATGTGTGGCCTGGGGGCCATTTGCGGCCCTTCATTGATTGTGTGCAGCCCCCAATGCGGTACCGCGCACGTGACGTCACGGCCTTAAGAGTAACGCCCCTTTTGCCGCACCGGTAGGGCAAACAGTCGTAGAACGCACATACAAACCAGCCATTACAAGCGCAACAGACCCAGCGATATGACCGACTTTGCAGCCATTAAACTTACCCAAGACGATGTCCCAGGCGCACGGTTTACTGGTCGCACTGTCGAAGAGCACACCAACCTTCAGCTGAAACGGTGGCTTGAGTGTCGAGGGCTCAAAAAAACCGGAAGACGGGCCGAGTTGATTCAACGGTAAGCTTTGTTTTTTTCCCTGCTCGGCGTTCATGCCTTTGTTATGATTTCCACCGTGCTCCGTTCACGTCGGCCTTTTTTGTTTGTTTGCAATCAACGTCCAGGAATCTGTATATCTTGCCAATAGGTAGCTACAAAACGATTGTTCACATCTCAGAATCTTTCGCTTAAGAGATTCAGGGCGTTTGTTTTTGAGTAAGCTATCCCGGTAACAGGGTACCATGTTAGCGCCTGCTAACATGCTAGCCTATATGCTATCATCACCCTTTCCACCGACAAAATGCTTGCTACATATGTAGGTGAATTTGGTAACTTTTTCCGGGTTGAAATGTTGTGTAGGCCGCCCGCACAAGTGTACCCAACGCACACATTTCTCCTTGGCACTCTTGAGTTTCGGGAAATTAATGAAGAAAACATCCTTCATATGCGGCCGATCAGCGTACCTCGAGTCGCTGTTGCACGTCCCATAGCAACAATGTTTATAAACCATGGTCTTAGATGTTGGAAAAAGCAGTCGTTTACCGAGTAAAACCTAGGCTAACGCACGTCTCTTCCACACCAAAACAGCGGCGCGTTTGGGAGTTTGCCCTACTGCGTACCACGTGATGCGACGTCATCGTGACGTTGTGTTTCTAAAAATAGCTCGCGCGCGGTACCGCATTGCAATTGAAGAATTATTTGGCCCACCAGCTCGTAAACGTGTAAGTTTAGACTTCCACCCACTCCCTTGATTATGTAACTCATAAAAGCTCTGACATTTTGGTAAATCTTGTGAATGTCCTTGTACATATTCCAAAAAAAATTGTAAATGCTAAAAAAAAAATATTTTGTTCTTATCGCTGAGAATAGACCTTTGTTTCTGTATTTCTTTCCCCCCAAATCAAGCTAAAGGATAACTCCCCTGTGCCAGAGCCTTTACTCCACCTGGCAGACCAGGGAACATGCAGGAACATGCACCTGCCCACACTGCCAAAGGTGTGGGCAGGTGCCAAGTCCTGATGGAAAATAAAATCAGCATCTACAAAACACTTGTCTTCAGAGAGAAGCATGAAGTGCTCTAGAATTTCCAGGTAGACGGCTGCATTGAGTGTGGGCTTCAAAAAACAAAGACCAACACCAGCAGATGACATGGCACCCTGAACCATCACGGACTGTGGAAACTTCACCCTGGACCTCAAGCAACGTGGATCATGTGCCTCTCCGCTCTTCCTCTAGACTCTGGGACCTTGAATTCCAAATGAAATACAGAATTTACTTTTATCTGGAAACAGGACTTTGAACTGTTGAGCGGCAGTCTCTGGTTCAGGCGTGGCTTGACACGAGGAATGTGACAATTGTAGCCCTTGTCTAGTATTCCTCTGTGTGCAGTGGCTCTTGGTGCACCGATTCCAGCCTCAGTCCACTCCTTGTGAAGCTCCCCCAAATCCTTGAATGGATTTCACTTGATAGTCCTCTCAAGGCTACGGTTCTCCCTGATGCTGGTGCACATTTCTTCCTTCCACTCAATTTACTGTAAATATGCTTGGATACAGAACTCTGTGAACAGGCAGCTTCTACCTTGTGCAGGTTGTCAATGACTGCCTTCTGGACATCTGTCCAGTTAGTAGTCTTCCCCATGATTATGTTGCACGCTGACCCAGAGTGAGAGGCCGTTTAAAGGCTCAGGAAAGTTTGCAGGTTTTCTGAGTTAATTAGCTGACTAGGGTGTGACACCATGAGTTTCCGATAAGGAACTTTTTCCACAGCGTTCTACTTTTCTAGAGACGCTGAATTTGGGGATTTCATTATCTGTAAGCCATAACCATCAAAATGATAAGGAACAAAGGCTTGGAATATATCAATATGTGTAATGATTCTATATAATATATGAGTTTCACTTTCTGGGATGACTGGCAAAAAAATACTGCACTTTTACGCAGTATTCTAATTTGTTTAGATATACCTATAGAGTCTTTTTTTGTATGTAACGATGCCAAAATGGAGTTGCAATTATCAAGAGTCGCCATCAGAGTGCAGCAAGCATTCAATCATCTCTAGGGATTCGTGGTAAATATTCCGGGTAAAACTTTCAAAATAAACCATTGGAAGAAAGCGGCGTTCAAATAAAGACGAGACACTGGGTGAAATTTGCTCAAACGGCGAGTTTGAAACGACGTAACGCAACGCCCCGTTAAATAACTACCGCTCATCTGCATCTTCAGTAAGCGAGGCGAGGTTAAAGAGAAGGAAGGATCTGCTAGAAAGGAAAAACTGTCCGGGGAAGCCGCGCCCAAGTAAAGACAACTGTTGATGATTGGCGGATTTTCGCAGTCTTTGGGCGGAGCTTTATCCCAAAGCCCTGCTGCGATTGGACAGAAGAGATGTCATTCTTTAACGCCGTCCTTTGATTGGCCGCCCGACGAAACGGATTAACGCCTCACTTCCAATGAACCTCAGCTGAGAAGAAGTAGGAATTACTACTACGTTTTCTTGCCTGTAAATCTTCGCGGACAGTCGACTATTCTACCCGCGCACTTTCACGGTTGTCCAGCTCGACCAGTCTCATTTTCAGCCGTCTTGGCAGACAAGTTGTCAAACACTGACGCGCTTCTTTCTCGTGCTTTGAATAAGGAAATAGTGTCTTGCTAACGTTATGTAGCAAGCTAATCTCATTTCACTGTCGGAAACCCAACTTTCATTTCTCAGTTGCTACACGGCGCGGCGGAAAGGTAAGCTCGGTGGAACGTCTTTTCTTACTCTGAGCGCTCATTCACGTGGACCCGGCGCGGATAAACACGGGCTAGACGTTTATAAAAACGCCTGTATGGGGAGATAAATCTGGTTTGGACTCCTCGCCATGTCTGTTCGGGGAGGAGAGGGTTGTAGCCGGGGAGGAGGAGGAGAGGAGAGGGGGGGGGGGGGAGAGAGAATCTGTTAATGATCACCTGGTACTTTGTGGATTAGGGGATTATGAAATCGCGGCTTCTGAGTTTCAGCAGAGTCGTCCACCTGTTGACTCGGGTTTTGTTTTTGTTTTGTTTTTGTTTTTTTTCGCAGGCATGACCGAGTACAAACTTGTGGTGGTCGGGGCTGGAGGTGTGGGGAAGAGCGCTCTCACCATCCAGCTGATCCAGAATCACTTCGTGGACGAATACGATCCCACCATCGAGGTGAGAGGGCACTGACGCGTTGTTTGCTCTAAATCCACGAGTGGGTGTGTAGAGGACTTTTTTAGAGGCAGTCTGATCTGTCATGTTGGAGCCTCAGAGGACAGAAGGATGGACGTGTAAAATAATAGCTGTAAAAGCTGCTTTATTTTAAAGAAGTAACACAATTTGCCGTAGTTTTTTGTATTATTATTATTATTATTATTATTAGTCTTTCTTATTTCTCTCTGGATTTCAGCTTTCAATGTCATGTAGGTCCACCCTTTTTATAGATTGTTACACATGATCTTATCCAGATCTCTTGACTTTAATTTCTTGACGTGAAAACCTTAATTTCTTTTATTCGTGTAGATTAGGCCTGTGCTGGTGCCTTTATGATATTCTCTCAAAATAACCCTGAGTAAAAATATGATGGCATCTACAAATAATTACTGCTACACTTTGGTTTTGATGTATAGATTTCAGCTAAACGAAATCTAGAAAAATCAGATGATAAATTTGTTGTTTATATGTAGCAGATTGCACCTTTTAGCCTTTCTGCTCTATTTCAAGCAGCACTGAAAATATCTCGAGCTAATATTACCTCTAATCAGGATGCAAAGGCTGCTGGCTGCGTCTTATTTGACATGCTGCTCAGAGCTTGCCAAATGCAGTTTTGAAATATTTTATGCTATAATAAGAGAAATTAAATGTGCTCCTTCTTACTTCCACACCACGACTGCCTAATTGTCGTGGCTGGAAATATTTCCTCATGTTTCTTACAAGAAAGAAAATTTTCTTTTAGGAGACTTCCTTCAGCTCGCTGACTAGCAGTGTGCAGCAACAGCAAAGTTCTATGCTCCATACAGCCAGATAATGCTCCACGCACCCCAGCAGCTCAAAGAGTAAACCAAAGTAAGCGTGGAAGTGGTGGAAAATCTCTGCATAACGATAACCGGCTCATTCCTCGACATGGGAGCCTTTGTCTTTCTTTCTTTTTACCTCATTTCATTGAGTTAAAATTGAACAGTTTTCCTTCCTTTTGCATTGTAGCCATGTAGGATAATACTGAAGTCATTACATCCTCCCAACCAATCACACACGCAGACCCAGGAACCAAGCCCCGCCCCCTTCAGAGTTCAGAGAGCAAGAGAGCACTCGTTCTTTTTTTCTTTTTTTAAAACTTACAGTTTTGGTAAAATGTTGGTTGAATAAAGGGTTGAGTTTGAATTCAGTGTTTGTGTGTTCTGTATCTAAAAATAGGTTGCTAAGCAACAGCATAAAATGGCCAGGGCTGCACTTAATTTTTTTTAAATTTGTTGATAATTGTCAATATGATTTCTATTTTATCGATATCGATCAATATATCGATAAAATAGAAATATTTTTATATTATATATATTTATATCGTCCAGCCCTAATTGAATTTCACAAAAAAAGACACCAAATGATTACAACATTGAAGATTAGGCATGAATTGCTCCACAACTTTGAGTGAAAACGTGTGATGCTGTGACGTAACAATCCATTGACAAACTCGCTGTCCTGCACCGCAATTTTAATACCGCACAGCTAAAGTCAATTGTTCATTTGGTACCAACAAGTTGCTGGTTAGGTAGCCAAGTAGCCAGTCTGCAGTTGGCTGCTTAACAAGCTTTCCAGCAGTAGATTAGTTCTAAAACAGCATTACCTCAATAAAATGACGGATGGCACACATTTAGTTTCCGCTTTCTTCCTCGACCAGAGCTGGAAGTATTTCCAAGCAGCCGGACTTGTGTTCTGTTTCAGCCAGCTGACCAGCAGCGGGCAGGAACAGGGCTTAGCTCTGGTGTAACTTTTTAAAAGCTCGGTATGCCTCGATTTAACAGGCCCATGCTTAATGTGGATGCTGTTTTCCCTCAGCAGAGACGCTCCCACATCACAACTGTGAAGTAGATGCAAAGGACATCGCGCCTCATAACGCCGGCATAATGAGGTGGAGCCATCTCTTCACAGATCACAAGCACGTTTCAGGCCGTCTTTTCAGCCCTCCTAGAGAGAAACTGTTTTAACTTGCTGCAGTCACGTCTGGGAACTTGAAGCCCAGAAGACTTTCAGTTTAATTTACTTAAAGATATATAAATAATTGATGTGTCATTGACTCATGATGCGGGCCTTGAATAGCTCAGCTACTAAAAACTAATTGTTTGGATGTTTGTGTGATGCAGGACTCGTACAGAAAACAGGTGGTGATCGACGGGGAGACATGTCTGCTGGACATCCTGGACACTGCAGGTCAGGAGGAGTACAGCGCCATGAGGGACCAGTACATGAGGACCGGAGAGGGCTTCCTCTGTGTGTTTGCCATCAACAACACCAAGTCCTTTGAGGACGTTCACCTTTACAGGTACAGAACGATTAGAGGGGGGAGGCAACTCCAAATGCAATAAAATGGTGCTAGAGAGAGACGTTGTGCTGATGCAGAACAGTTTGAGTCCACCTTCACTGTTCAGACGTCTGGTTACTGCAGGGCTAAACAGTTTATCTATCAGGGCTGTTTCCTACAGAGCAGGAACTGTGCTCGTTTATCTCGAACACACGTGCTGAGTGTGGTTAAAAGTTCTGTGGCCATTTGAATCAAAACAGCTCCTGCAGCTTTGTTGCTTACCTTAAATCGGGGTCAACGGGGTTATTAGGGTTTAGATTTTCCATCTGACCTTTTGCGGTGCAGTTTATATTCAAACATGACCTAGTAGCTGACCCAGAAAGGTGTGTGACGGCACCTGTTCAGTAAGGAGCGCCTCGTTCCCTAAGGGCTCTTTTTTTTGTTTTTGTCTTTAGAGAGCAGATCAACCGGGTGAAGGACAGCGACAGCGTTCCCATGGTGCTGGTGGGGAACAAGAGCGATCTGAGCACCCGCACGGTGGAGACGAGGCAGGCTCAGGAGCTGGCCCGGAGCTACGGCGTGCCGTTCGTAGAGACCTCTGCTAAAACCCGACAGGTGAGTGGAAACGGCAACACCAGAGGGTCATCTTAGTCGGAAGACAATGCAAAAGTTTATTCCTCTGTCATTGATTTGAAAAAGTGAAATCCGTAATTGTAATAGATTCATTACACACAGACTGAATGTATTTTGTTAGTAATATGAGGATTGTGGCTTACGGCTAATAAAACCCCCAAATTCCTCTTGACAATCCCCCACAGGGGTTTAGGTCAGGCCTAATCCTCCTGGGTAGGTCTGTAGTAGCCTCTAAGCACCGTCTTCATACCTTGCAAACCCTCCACAAAACTATTTTCAAAGTTGCGGTTATACATGTTGCTTGTGCACTTTTTCCTTCCACTATACTTTCTGTTAATATGTTTGGATGCAGCACTAGTCTGAACAGTCTTTAGCGGTGACTTTTTCTGTGGCTTTCCTCCTTGTGAAGGGTTTCAAAGACTGCTAGAAAATGTTCACTTTTTTTTCCCTCCATGATTGTGGAGATGGTAACATAGCTACAAGCTTTCTTTACTAAAAATACTTTTTTAAAAATAATAATAATAATACATTTTATTTAAAAGGCACCTTTGTGGACACTCAAGGTCACTGTAAAAAAAATAGAAACACATCAAAGATAAAAAAAACAAAAAAGAAACACGTCAATGTGAAAAACAAAATCGAAACAGAATAAAAACCATTTTAAAAGATACAAAGGTTGAAACAGGGAAGTTGACATTAAAAGTTTATATTATTGTTTTTTTGTAATATGTTAAATATAAGAGAAACTGATTTGAAAAGCCTTTACATGTAAGCTATAATCGCCAAAATCACCGGGGGGGGGGGGGGGGGGGATACACTTCAAATATTTCACTTTGTGTTGAATTACTGAAACAAACCTTTTGAAGGTAATTCTGACTTGCTGTCCAGAACTGCTTTTATGCAGAAAAACTGGTGTTGTTGGGTAACTGTTCTCGTCTGTGCGACCCACATTTCATCCTTTCTGTTCTCGCAGGGTGTGGAGGAAGCCTTCTATTCGCTAGTGCGGGAGATCAGAAGATACAAGGAGACCAACCGCAGCAACAAGAAGAGCAAGAAGAGCAATCAGAGACGTTGCATTATACTATAGCACACACGTACAAGCCAGCATCCCTGAGAGCACTTGTATCGTACTGCCCATCCCCCCCCCCCCCCCCCCCGACTTGCACACTGCTCCTCTCTGTGGAGGCGTCGGTGACCGCTTCTATGGTCGCCATGTTTGTCATTTATTCAGTGTTCATCTGCTTAAGGAGGATTTTACTGTATGCCGTGCAGAACTGCTCTTTGCACAACAACGCGGGGGGAGGAGCTCTATCTGCCTTTGCATTAATTTGACTTTTTTTTTCTTTTAATCAAACCCTAGGGTTTGATGCAAGAGAACAAATACCTTCAATATATATATATATACATTTTTTTTTTTTTCCATGGGAGAACATTTCCTCGTTGCTTTGGTCAGATTTTTCCACGGATTAAATATATATTTTTTTGCCATCGTGTACTTTATTAATAGAATTTTGTTGCCTCTGAAACACAACGGCAGCATGTTTTGTACGCGTCGGTCATATTGTTATAGGTCCTTCTGCTAAAACCTTCAGACCGCGTTTCAGTCTCCCCTGCTTCACTTTATACTTTTCAGTTTGTGTTCATTAGACGTTAGGATGAGTTTGTGCCACTTTCAGAGTTGACTCAGGAATATGCTTTGTTTTATTTTTTTCCCCAAGGCAGAGTAAAATGATTGCAGGCCCGTAAACTGGCTTCATGCGTAACAGTCAGCGTTGGTCGTTGCATTTCAAACTCGCTGTCTGCACACACTCTGTTACAGCACCTCATCACCGCCGCATGTGGGTTGTGAAAACATTTGCGTGGTATAACTTGCACACTCATGCTTCAGCCAGTGTTTCATTTTCTGATTGTGCGCAACGCTGGTTGAAAAACAAAAGTTTTTGATCATTTGTCACTAATAGTTTTCTATTTTTGTAAAACTACTTGATGCATCCCCCCCCAGTGTAAGAAAAATAAAATATAATGCTGAATGCACAGTAAATTAAAAACATCCGTCGTTGCATTCTTTAGCAGCCTCTCTGGTGTGCTACATCAGTTTAATGTAATGTCATTGTAAAACAAGGTGTATACAGATTAATCAACAGATTAATGGGAGTCAGATAAACTGCAGGAATATAAAGGTCGTTTAGCAGCTGTCGTGGAGCCATTTAGGAAGGTCAGCACTGAAAGATCCTAAAGAAGGTAAGGATCCTCCTGTGAGCTCAGCCCCCTCACCATACTCTGCAGAGCCCCCTCCCCCTCCTTGGCCACATTGCAGCTGCAGTCCCAAGCTAAACTGTCTCAGTGCTGAGAGTTCATTTATTAAACATGCAAGATCCTAATTGGAGCCATGTCTGATGGAAAATAAGGTATGCTTATAAAATGACATTTAGCTTTTACGTCAGTTTTACCTTTGCTAAAGGGGACCATTGTTAGGGTTTTCTGTGTGATTGCTTATTGCAGAACAGAAATACCCTTTACTGTCGCACAGCTCGGAAATTCAGGTGCAGCAGCAGCAAAATGAAACGTTTTTTGTTTTTTTTAAATGACTTATGAAAGCAAAAAAGTATTACTTAAGACTGTATTGCACAAATACTATTCTCAGTCTGTACCAAAACAAAGTACAGACTGAAGGTTTTGTCTGCCGGCTGCTAAACCAGAGGAAGAGCTGTGGTTTCTGAGGTCTGACAGTTTAGTCTGACGATGTAATATTGGCAAGTTGGAGCAGAACATTGACTTTAATATCGTTAACGTGTTCATCTGACAACCCAAAAATGATTACCCAACAGCCACAAGTTCATATTTCACTTTATTTTACAAAAAAAAGGCACTACAAATAAATGTATTCATAAAAAACATGAAGAGTATCATCTCTGGGTTTTTACAGGCACCAAAAGACGGAACAGAGGTAGAGGATCGGGGTCCAGCTTCATCTTCCGGATGCGGTTTTATCACCATCCGAATCGAGACACCAGCTTGCTCTGGTCATCCAGGTCTTTCTGAACCTTCTTCCTCATGTAGAAGATTGGACAATCGCGGCTGCAGGACAGCGGGCATCGACAGCGTTACGTTTTTAGTTATTAAAGCTGAAAGTTACCGGTTGTGATGAAAAGCCGTGTCGTCTGTACCTTGTGCAGAGCACATCCTCATGGAGCGACCCTTGGCAGCGTTGGCACTGAGTCCACAGACGGGAGAACCGCTCCTCCAACGTGTTCAGGTGGAAGATCTATATGATTATTTAAAAAAAGATTTAAAGGGGGAAATCTTTTCATCCCGTTAGTAAAAAAGAAAAACAGAAAAATGTTATTTGAGCTGCTTGCGTACCTCTTTCTGATAAAGTTCAGATTCCTTCTTTTTGCAGAAATCGCACACAGCCGCTGGGAAAACAAGTATAAGACGTTAAAAATAAATCCTGCTCTTAAAAACATAAAGCATTGGAAAGCTAGAGGTAGTTAGCCAGAAGAAAACCCCTTTAATGCAAAGCGTTGGGACGATGGAGGGAAGCAAAAGAAAAACCCACCATCTGTCTTGAGCACAGCTTTGCACCCGATGCAGGTGCTTCTCTTCTGAGCGAACGCCATGAGGCCTCCAACCTTCGAGGTCAACACAGTCTTACAGCGAGTGTGGTCGCCCTCTATAAAAAAAAAATAAAAAAAAAAGTCAAAGAAAAACCTCAGACTCCTACATTTCTCTTCTGAAAGACACGGGACGCAGCTTGGATGTTTCTGTCATCGCATTTCTAGAGTTGTATTTCCTTACATTTGATGTTTGTCCTGACCTGAGAAAGTATTCACTCCCCTCTAAACCACATTGTCAATCTACAACTACAAACCCTGATGTATATTATTGGGATTTTATGTAATAGATCAACCCAAAGCTGTGCATGATTGTGAAGGAGAACGCAAATATAAACCACAAAGGTGTGGCACGCATTTGTGTTTAGTCCCCTTAAACCAAATACAATGCGACTAGTGGTCTTGAGAAACCCTCTAATAGGGGGTTTTCAGCTGACGTCACGCTCACGTGACTACTCTGCGCGTCCGCCATATTGGGTGGTAGTCGTTTCGCACCGTTGACCTGCATTGTATGACGCCTTAGGCAGTGTTGGAAGTGAACAATGGGGAAAACGTGTTTAATGGTTGGTAGCACGGCCCGTGGAGGTGGAGATCAACGCTCTTTCTTTCGCCTACCAGCCGTGATAGTGAATCAGTGTGAAAAAACAAAACAGCTCTCTGAACAACGCCGTCACCTATGGCTGACACGGATATCCAGGTCCGATTTGCAGCTGGAATACGCCAGAGTCTGCGGTGCTCACTTTGTCACAGGTAAATTAACTGTTAAGTATTTAAAACATGTAAACCGTTGCTGTATTGTGGGCTGTAACAGCGCAACACATGATCGCCATGGGAAAAACATAGAAACGGGTTAATTTTCCACCGCTTTCCTGCCTGGAGGCGCAACCACGGAGAACAGCTGTTAGAGGTAACAAAGAGTCGTCGGCTCGCTTGGATCGCGGCTGTAAGACGACCGAACATAACTTTCCACAGTATCCTGATGTCAATGAGAGTGTGTTCTAAACCTTTGAAACACATAGCAGCTAGTTAAAAGTACATTACATGCGTGAGTGGTTGTTAGCACTAACGGTTAGCAGGTGCCAGAGCCCGTCTGAGCGCAGCTTACCTTTGAACGAGTTACTGTGTTCCCACTGTTTGCTGGCTTTATGATCTGCAGCTCCTGAACCCATCCATTCGTAAACTGCACATGAGACTCCAAGGACTTGTAGCTTCAGAACTGTTCTGAAGTATAGGCGCTCACGCCACAAACAAGGTAGCCGAAGACGTCCGATATGGAAAGTGACGTCCGCGCTACTTCCGGGTTACGCCGGTAGGCTTTTGCCGGCGTAAATACGGTAAATACAACTTAATTTTGCACTGGTCATTGTTCTGATTAAATAATTAAAGCCGCGAGCGGCGTCGAGCGGCCCTGCAGCCAAGCGCCTTCGCGCACCGCCGGCAGTCAGCCACCGCAGAAGCATGCGCCGCATTTGCGTCGGATTGTTTACATTTTTACCATCTTATTAAAACTCACCCGTCCACGTATGATGGCGATTTCCTTCATGTACATAACTTCGACATCTCGTACCCAACCAGATGTGAACTGGTTGTGAGCCTCTAGACCCTTGTAAGCTCTCATTTCCTCAAGAGTGTGCAGAGGGTTTTCACTGAACACCAGGTAATGCACTATGTCGCCGTGCTCTACATTTGGCCAATCATCAGGATTACGGCTAAACAAGGCACCATGGAGGGCATAGGGGTCCATATGGTCGATCACGGAACATTTCCTCAGATATACGTCCTTATCTGGTCGCTCTAGCGTGCTGGCGTACTTATCCATTCTCGATACGAAAATACGTGTAGGACAACTAGAGATAAGGAAGTGTACCACCCAATATGGCGGACCGGAAGTTGGCCAGTGACGTCAGTGAAAACCCCCTATTAGCAGATAGGCCACCTATGTGTCATTTAATCTAGGGTTCTCATACTCAGCAGGACGCTCTCTGCCTTGGTCTCCCCCAGGATGGGCTCAAATATTCTCAGCAGGGGTTTGGACAGCTGCTGCTCCAGGTAGTATTGTGTGTCGATGGGGATGGTGTTCTCCAGCACGTAAATCGGGTCCTGAAATTTGGAAGAAGTAGGAAGAACAGCAGAATTTAAAAACGTGTGAGAAAGGAGAGAAAAAAATAAATAAATACAACACACATCAACCCAGAAGGTCAGAGATTGTCGCAGACCTCTGACTTCATGTACGCTGCTGCTCCCTTTGCAGCCTTGATGATGACGTAGGGAACCCGGTCTCCCATGTTCGGGGCGCTACCTGCGTCCCTTTTTCGCATCCTGTCAAAACACCAGCGGTAAAAAAAAAAAAAAAAACAGAAGAAATGCCTAAACCTCAACTAAAATAACGATGTTGAGTTATCGGATAATCAATCGGACCTTTCGGCGAGCTCGACGTGTGCCTGCTTGCCGGCGTACTCCTGGGCTGTACGCGTCAGCTCCTTAGTGATGACCAGCTGACTGATGTCGATGCGGTTGCACAGCAGGTCTGAGATCACTTCTTTTGCATGATCCACAGCACCTTGAGGATCCCTACAAAGATTAAAAAAACAAAAAGGGCATCTAAAAACAAATTTGATGTTTAAAAATAAATGCAATACATGTCATCTTTATTACACTTCAGTGGGGCACATATATGAGCACCGTACCTGTCAATGAGGATCTTTTGTAGACAAGTGTTAATAAGATTGGCCACTAGAGGGCAGTTGTCTCTGCGGACTGTCTCTATGCCCTTACAGTCCATCTTGTCATGCGTGTCTGGACTGGAGGAGAAATAGAGGCCGGCGTAGCGCTTCTTATTGATCAGCAGGTAGGGGTAGTACACCTGTGGAGATGAAAGCGCAGACCGTCCTTACTCAGGCTGCCCTCAGGGCTGCTTCAGATAATAAAAAGAAGCCTGCAGAAACCATTTTCATCGTGTTTATCCAGCATCGTCAGTCAACTTTTGTCTGTTTTATATGTATACAAATCAAAGCTTAATTTAAACTTGAGTAAATATTGCTAGAAAAGTGGCTCTTTAAATAGAAAACCTGCAAAAACAGGCCAATAATTAAGCACATACTTTAATTGAAACTATTGCTTAAAAAAATAAAATAAAATAAAAAAGACAGTGGTTGTGGCAACTTTACTTTAAGAAATTTGGTTATTACTGGATGGATAATAAAATAGGGAATCTAGCCTATTTCTTTTCTACCTTTTACTTTGTGTTTTGATGCTTGTCCAGATTTTTCAAGAACCCTCTAAGAACAACAACATTCGATGCATATTAAGATATGCTGATAGTAAAACTAAGCTATAAAACAATCATAGCATGCTAGAAGTGATGTGAGAGGTTATTTAAGATTCTCAAAAAAGCAAAAGCTAGCAGATTTGTCGGCTTTAACCTCGAGCCTGAGTTAAAGAGTTACTCAGATCAAAATGATGACCGTTTCAGAGTATGAGGACCATACTGTGGTAAACTTTAAGAGGCCTAAATGCAAGAGCAATCTTTTCTAAATGGAAACATCGAAATCATCAGTAGTGGCTCGGCTAAGCTCTCAGGTACAGTCTTCACTGCACAACTTATCAAGAATAATATTTGATATGTTGTGCAGCATTGTACAGCAGTAAACGGGAGATTCTCAGCGTGAGCAATAGTCTTATTGCTCACGCTGAGATATATATATATATAAACTTCAGGGTGTTATGAACTTTCATTTTCCATTGCTAATGTAATATTTAGCCAGTAGGACAGTCTCAAGAGAGCAGACACAAATGACATTGGTCAAAATGCTAAAAGGTCACAGAGTGATGGATGAGAAAGAGAGGAAAGCAGAAAATATGCTTATATAGCAACTGATATCATCACTGCAACATTTACCAATAATATAGCCATCACTAGATTTTCTAATATTGTGCAGCCTTACTGGAAAATGTCCGTCAGTGGTCAAGTCTTGTCTGGAAAGTAACCAGGAGGAAGAGGAAGCTCAGCAGGCTGCGTCAGACGGCCATTTGTTTTTAAACGATCACTAATATAGTCATATTACTCATCAGGTCGCTACCTTCTCAAACTCCAGCTTGATGGGAGGCGTAAAATGAGACGACACCCACTCAGCTGCTTCCCTGCCGATTTCCATGGCTTCCTTTACGGTAGCGACGCCGAGCTTCACCATGACGGAGTCTGTGTCCCCATAAACCACCTTAAGAAACACAAGAGAAATAAAGAACCATTACTCCTGCAATTCTGTTTATGTTCTTCTACATAATTATCTAAAAAAAAAAAAAAAAGCAACCCCTGACAAACCAACGTGTGTTTTAGTGAGGGTCGGACACACCGGCGTGTCTCACCTTGGCATCAGCTTGGTAGCCGTTGGAAATGGTGTATTTGGACTCCACCAGCTGCTTGGTTTTCTCAATCATCTGTCGTCCGAAACCGGTGACGCTCTGAAAGAGACCAAAGCAAACATTAGAAAACGTGTCTCGTCGATATACGTCAGCTACAAAAGCAGGTGGTGTGCAGCCAGTCGACAAACTGGGGGTCTGAAACAACTAAAGCAAATCATCGGGCTGCGACGGCTTCTCATTAAGCAGAGAGGCTGCAGTGGTTTAGCATTTCCCTGTCAAAGAGTCTGTGCAATCCGACGCTTACAGTTGATCGACATTTGCATACACTGCACAAAAAGACAAAACCACATTCATATTCAAAAGTTTACATACATCTCCTTAGCAACATGTAGAATTGCCTCTAAAACTGGAGAGCTTAGTTTGGACTTTTGAGCCTTTCTACAGTCAGAATTGCTGCAACTGAGTTTGTAAACTGCTTTGATCACGCAGACCTTTGCAGCTCCAACCACAACTTTTCTATAATTACAGTGAAATGATCACTGTAACATCGACTCCGTTGTGCTTAACCCGCTTAGCAACTCATTTGCCGTGATGCTCAGCATCGCTGTCCCTCTGGGAGACCCATTAGCACCCAAGTTTCATCTTCTGTGCTAATGACCTCGGATGCTTCTTCAACAATCACATAATGTTCTTTCCCCATGGATCCATTTATTTAGTGAAGTGCAGCAGTCCGTCCTGCAGCGAACACCTATACTTCACAATTCAGATGAGGCTTTTCAGGTTCGTGACACTTTCTAAAGCCTCAGCATGAATCTTCTAAAAGTCAGAGGCCTACAGAGCCAGAGCATCATCGCCTGGGCTTTCTTAAGCGGTTTAAAGCAACGGTAGCGTTCATGTACACAAACTTCTGACTAAAAACACATTATCTCTCTAATTATTGTGCCGTTTAGCAGAAATAATATTGGTAATTATAACCAACCCAAAAGAGATGTTTACTGATTGAAAGTCAGAAAATTAGGGGGAAAAGCAGCTTTTTAAAAAAAAAAAAAAAAAAAAACACAGCATAAGTAAATATCTTGTTTCATCGGTACATCTCCACCTGTTCTGTGGTTTCTTATCTTAACCCTACATCTTTGCCGTTTACTCTTCCTGCCCTTAATTTACATCTGCGCACAACAATACAAACAAGGCAGGAATCTCAAACTCCTCTGAAAGAAAAACAAAACAGCTTTTCAAGACCAAAAGCAGCCATTCCCTCCCGCAGCCATTCCCCCCCGCAGCCTTTCACCCCTAGACGCGCCTTTGAACAGACGCCGCTCACCTGTGAGATCTCCAAGCAGGGCAGTTTGCCCACCTGGGCCCCGGTGAAGCCGTACACAGAGTTTGCGCTGATTTTCAGGGCTAGCTGTCTACCATCCAGCACCTGCTTCTTGAAAGGGTCGGTTTCCTTCTTCAGCTCTGCTTTAGCCCTACGGGGGACAAACAGGAATAAACAATGTAGATGTTAAATATGTAGCTAAGTGATGTGCACAGCCAGATGAGACTTATTATCCACCATCCACAGGGAAAAAAAAAAAGAGTCATCTAATGCAGGCATAATA
This sequence comes from Fundulus diaphanus, assembly GCA_037039145.1. NCBI lineage: Eukaryota > Metazoa > Chordata > Actinopteri > Cyprinodontiformes > Fundulidae > Fundulus > Fundulus diaphanus. The sequence continues at coordinate 19,872,809 of CM073140.1, read as the reverse complement.
TGTTGCATTATTCATTTTCTAGAGCATCCCCTGTGAAACTGGGTACCCTAAATATGAAACAGCTATGGACGAATCCAAACTCTAATGCAATGACTATAAGCGGCTTTTAATTTTAGAGTACTTCAAACCTCTTTCGGGCAGACAGCAGGTTCTCTAGGATCTCTGGAAGAAGACCTTTTCTCACAGAGCTCTTTACAAACTGATCACCCGTGGGAGTCTTGATGAAGTCATCCGACGACAGTCTGGAGGGACCCAAACATAATAAACACATTTAACACAATAAATGTGTGATTCAGGCCAATTTAGTCAATGACTGTGTTCTGCTGATCTCCAGGTTCTGTGAAGCTTTGGCCTAATTTGTCTCACTGAAACTCATTTTACGTCTGCTTTCCTCAAAGAACTTCCACACTGAAGAGGGTTGTCCTGAGGGCGTCCTGATCGTGCCGGCATATGTTGCTTTTGGCTTATTTAATTTCCCTCTGGGATCAATAAAGTACATTGGAAAAGCCATTTCTTTGTCGTCCGTTCCTGGTGGGTTGGTGCTGACGCAAGAACGGACCAAAAAATGCTCACCCCAGTTTCTCAGCGGAGCCCTTCTGCAGCAAGGTGGTGTAGCACAGATTGTGAGCCATCATGATGGACGGATACAGGGAGGAAAAGTCCAGGGTGGTGATAGGAAGGCTGTAATATCTAAAAAAAAAAAAAAAAAAAAAAAAAAAAAGATAAATTATAAATGTTTTAAAAAAAATCTGGAGAGCTGTGGTCCTTTGGACACACAGAAGCCTAAAGAAGCAGTAGAGGTACGTACCCTTTCTCTGGCTCAATGACCGTAGCTCCTGTGTAGTCTTCTCCTCCCTCTGTCTTTACAACAGGCATTACCAGATCCTGCTTCATTGCCTTAAAAGCACACAAACACACCTACGTTTGGTGCATTAACCAAGCACTGGTGTACCTGTTCTACCTGTAAGTCAGTTTAACAGACTTAGCGTTCATGAGTGAATCCACGCATGCATGGATACCAGCATAATTTGTTGTCTGTCTTTTCCACTGCGTGGTTTTTCACAGCGTAGAAAGGCTTAGCGTGGTTTTGGTTATTTATTGCATGTAGTGCCATATAACCAATACCAAGTAATGCCAAGGCTCAGCCTAGCTTGTGTGATGAAGTGACAGAAAGATCCCGCAGTGTATCGCGCCTTAAATTCCTTATTTGGTGACATCGTCTGAAAGTCCAACGTAGGGCTGGACGATAATTCAATAACAATATATATCGATCAATAGATGTATATCAATAATGGAAAAAAAGGGTCAATAAAAAGTTAAATAGAATAACAGTTTTCCTTCCTTTTGTATTCTAGCCATGTAGGTTAATACTACAGTCATTACATCCTCCCAACCAATCACAAACGCAGATCCAGGAAGCTCCGCCCCCTTTAAAGAGTTCAGAGAGCACGCGTTCTTTTTTTGTTTTACAAAAACTTGCAGTTTTGGTAAAAAGTTGGTTGAATCAAGTTTGAATTCAGCGTTTGTGTGTTCTGTATCTAAAAATAAGTTGCTAAGCAACAGCATAAAATGGCCAGGGCTGCACTTTAAATATATATTTTGAATTTGTTGATAATTATCAAAATCGATCAATATGATTTTTATATTATCAATATGCTTTTTTTCTATATATCGTCCAGCCCTAGTCCAACGCACAACTTACACCATAAATGCGTCCCAAAAAAGGTTTTGCTGTCAGATTCTGAATTAAAACCCCGTTACTCCGACAGAGAAGCAGCCTCTCTCTGATCGGAACGATTTTACGAGTCCACCTGCGTGGGAGCATCTGCTGAATGAAAAGGAGGCAATGTAAGCGAAACCTGAGCTTCCTACCTGCCGCAGCAGCTGGGAGACGACTTTGATCTGCTGTCCTCTCGAGAGCAGGTAAGTGAGAGGCACTCCCGTCACTCTGGCCATTTCCATGTAGTTGATCACGCACATCAGCTTCTGCAGCAGGCGCAGCGGCAGGTAGGCGTCTTTCAGGCAGTAGACCGCCAAACGCCGCCGCGTTTGTTCGTTTCCATTCTGATGCGGAAGAAAACAGGCGGTGAACAAAGTAAGGAAAAAAAAAAAAGCAATTATGATCTATTTTTTAAAATAAAGAAACTATGTTTTACCTGCAGATCAGTGATGATGGAGTGCTGCACATCCTCCTTCTGTTCTTGCAGAAAATGGAAACTCACGGCGTTCAGCGTGTAGGAGCGCAATTTGTAATCCCTCAGGAGAACCTGCGAGAAGCACACCGGTCCATAATCCTCCACACATTTTGTACACGCGTTTACATTTTTAAATAGATGAGCCACGCAGTGAGCGCTGACCTGCAGCAGATCAAACTGAACCCGGCCCTCTATGTTGATGGTCTTGTTCTCTCTGCGTCCCATCTGCTTACTCTGGAAACTGGAATCGCGAAGGACTGACCTGACGCCTCGCACTCGGCCCAAGAATGGAAAATAGTTCACCTGAGAAGAAGGCAGAAAGTCCAGGAGAAAACTGATATGTTTTACTCCAAGCGGAAAAGTTTTTTTTTGTATTCTTGCAAAGTATTTTACGTGTTAAAATGTAATTAAATTCAGATTACATTATTTATTCACGACAAATGTTCTCAGGGCTTTTCAAAAATTCAGCTCATCTACAGAAATGTACAATCCAGGGTTCCTACTCATTTTATATAATATCAAAATTTCAAAAGCTCAGAGGAATAAAATCCTCCCATCGCCTCGTTTTTTTCATCCTTATCCACACCTGGAAAAAGCTTCAAAGCAAACTTTAAACAAAGACTTTCCCAGGCTGCGTAGAAACCTTGCTAATGAAATCTGTCCAATCAAGTAGACAAATCTAAATTTAATTACTTTCATTTTGAGTTGGATTCTAGTTATAACACAATGCAGTCAAATTGAGTTTGTAATGCCAATTAGAACGAGGTTTTCTATCGAAGGAAGGAGAAATATCCAACAGAAGCTGGAACCGATTCAAGGGGCTTTTAAAAACGGGGATCAAACCAACCTTCAAAGCATTCGCTCTGTTCAGCAAGTAGGGGAAGTCAAAGTTCTGGATGTTGTATCCGGTAATGATGTCTGGGTCCACTGTCCTCAAAAACTCTGCCCAGCTCTGGCCAGAAGAACAACAAAAATATAGTTTAAAGTCAAATAAAGAAAAATGTGTTCAAACCTGCTGCACGAGTTTCTTATTCTTCCTCCTTGAGGCAGGTCCTCTACCTGAAGAAGCTGCTTCTCCTGAGTAAAGCATAATATCTGAGAGCCGACGATGCTCGAGCACGACTGGAGGGTGAAAACCGTGCGGATGAACGGCTCGGTCTCCCCCTGCCGTTGGACCATGGAGGCTATCTGAATCACTGGATCTTTTTCGGGTTCTGGGAAGATTCCTGGACAAAAAAAAAAAAAAAAAACGCCGGATAAACAGAACAGGCATCAACGTGTGTCTGACTGGTGTCGTGGTTAAATAACGCAGCAGAAAGCAGAACAAAGAAAGGACCTTTTCTTCCAGCGCACTCTATGTCAAAGCTAAGGACCCTGAGCGGCGCGATCTTCTGCCATTCTCCCTCTGCGGGGTGAGTTATCAAGTCGGTCCATCCGACGTCAACTTCATACTGACAGAAAGAAACCTGCAGGACAAATACAAGAGGGGCAGTAGCACAGCTGTTTTACTCTGCCGACAAGGTCAAATCAGGAAGGAAGAGGAGTGAACGACAAACCAAGCAAGCAACACAGGAGGGATCAGGAGAGTTAGCTATGGAAATATACGATGTAAAAAAGCAACACTAACCTTGCCTGGGATCTGAGAGTCTGCGTCCGCTGAGCTCTTCTCCTCGCGCACTCTGTACTTGCCTTTGGGAAGTTCAATCCAGCAGCACCCCACCACATCACTGTCCACCATGAACCTGAGGAACATGAGCCGGCTAATTAGGCTGCGCAAGTGAGGCTCGGCACATCCTTTGAGTCAGTCTGAACGTGTTTTTGTTCCTCCACAACCACAAACATTTCATTAGGATTTCAATACAGCTGTGAAAATGTGCGAGGTGGATGGAAAATGATGAGTGGTTTAAATTTTTTTTTTATCAGTAACAACATAAACGAGTGGCATGCGTCTGCATTCAATGCTTTCTAGACTTACCTTACGCTGCAATTATGGCCTGCGGAACTTTTTTAACCACAGCTAACACCTGGTCAGGTTGGGTGGAGAGCAGCTGCGAACAACATTTCTAAGGTGCTGCCCTAGATTCTCTAGTCATTTAAAAACACAGATGTGCTTTAATCTAAACCGCTGCACTGTAGCCATGTAGGCAGGTGCTACATGGTTTGCACCAAGTTGCAAACAGCAACTCTATAAAGGCCTTCTCTAAACATCGGTTTTATTCTCTCTACTCTTCATTCCACCTGAGCTGTCGATCAGTACAGCTCCTCCAGAGACATCTCCTCTGATTCGCCTTGCAAAGGTTGTCATTATAGGTGGTCAGCCGTGTCTTAGTAGGGTCACAGTTTTTCCATATATAAAAAAAAATTATTTGCTAGTTTAATAAAAGTTTTTAATTCATTCAATCATTTTATTTACACCTTACAGTTATGTACTACTTCGAGTTGGTCTGTCACATCAATTATATTGACGTTTTGGATTGCAAAGGTACAAATTGTTAACCTGACAACAGCCAGCTGTATGTCGCTCCGCCTAGCTCCACTCACATACATCTGGGACACCGCAGATAGAGAATGATTTCTCCAACCAAATTTATGGTCTGGCCAATCAGGACGCAGGGCTGGATTTTCATAGATGTGACGTAGTGGAGACTCGACCATGACGTGAGACTGTTTTGATAGCAATGGCGGCTCGTCGAGGAAGCAAGCGTTAGCATTAATGCTGCTATTTCTTCCGTGTTGTCCAATCTACCTAATATTGTTTCATTAAAAGAACATCAGAGAACGCCTCTGAAGGCTTTTGTTGGTGGAAACCATGTTTTCGCCCTTCTCCCGACCGGATTTGGCAAGTTTTGTTTTCCGGGGCGCGTCCGCGTCCCGGAGCGGTTAGCGCTAACTATGTTAGGAGGCCTTTAGTCCTCAACGCGGTCGGCCCGGAATCGACTCCAACCCGCGGCGCTTTGCCACCTGTCTTCCCCCCTCTTCCTGTCAGCTCACTGTCAATAAAACGCATGCCACTAGAGCCGCAAACACATTATTATTTTTTTTATTTTTTTTTTCTGCGTCGCTATCATCAGCGTCACGGGTTAGCTTCGGTGTGAGTGGTTGAAATAGCACGTCAATAAAGATGACAGACAAGTGGCTTATCCAATCATATGCAAGAATTTTTGATAAGGCCCAGCCTTCTGTAAATGCAATTCCTATGGCGGAGTCCCAGATGTATGTGAGTGGAGCTAGGCGGAGCGACATACAGCTGGCTGTTGTCAGGTTAACAAATTGTGGGGGGGAAAAAAAAATTTGCCTTTTAGTTCTTTATTCTCCAGTCTTGTGTAGAAAGATGATATTAATTTTGTTGTGATCTAGAAACTATTAAAGTGTTTCTTTTTTTAATAAAGCAGACCATGTTATAAATACTTAGATCAAGAAACTATTTACTGAACACTTTTTTCGCACCCAGTCTACCCACCTAATTTCAAAATCTATGTTGGCCTCATAGGCCTGGTAGCTCTGGATGGGAAAAGGCCCAAACTTAAAGCCCAGTTCCAGCAGCCGCTTGGCCGGTGCAATGAGACGAGGCATCGCCATCGTTATCCTCAAGAAATCCAGGATGCGCTTCCCGTGGTAACCATACATGCCTGTAGTTGAAAGAAGAGAGAAGTTTGGGATTTTATCAATATTAAAGAACACTGTTATAAAATAAAATACTGCCCTGATAGAGGCTTGTTATTTTATAATGGCATCCTTTATTTATAACCCCCTAAAACAGTGATCACAGCTCACGGTAGCTGACAAAGTCCTTTAAAAGCCTCATTTCTATGTACTTACTCTCTTTGCGGCAGATGTCCACAGCAAGCACCGTGATGGATATATTGTCCTTATTGGAGCGCATGTCCTTAAGAACAACTGCGTTCAGCTCTCTTTTAAATTCCCCAAGGTAACTAGAAGTGAATCCTTAAAAATAAAAACATAGATGAAAATTTTGTAGGACCCATTACCATCGGTCACAATATTTTGCACCTAATAAAGATAAACTAAACAGGAGATTGACACCTCATAGAACCAATGTCATTTTTTTGCAAGCAATTATTGTTTAAGTTTACCTTATCAGAAGAAGAAAAAATAATGTCAAGCACTCACCGTTTGGTGCAGGAACATAGAAGTAAGGCGCAAAGCCATGAACATGACAGCACACACTGTTGCCGCTGTCCGTTACACCAAACATCCGAATGATTGGTACTTTTCCTTGGGACTGACCAGGCATGCCAGCTATAGAGCCACCTGCAGGGAAAAAGCAAAAACAAAAAATGTTATTATCTTACATAACCTCATCGGTCTCTGCGGTAAAGCTACACGCCCTAACTTTTTTTCTAGCCCTTTTAATCCTACAGGGCGTCCTTGTGCTATCTAGATCCAGCTTATTTTCCCTCAATATTTACCGAGGTAATAGTCGAGATCAATCTGCTGGAAAACCAAGGTGTCAGAGGATGGGTCCAACGTGGGAGCGTGAGGCCTCTTCCAACGAGGGTTGAGGTCCGCTGAGAAAAGGTCACCTGACAGGACAGGAGGGTAAGGCAGCGTTAAGACTTGAGGACATTATGATATCGCTAGAGGTAACCGTTATGGTTAAACTGCGACTAAAGATTACATGAGGTGCTATGTGATATTAAAGATTTAGAAACGTGTTTTTTGTAAAAGAGATGTATAAAAGCTATGCGTGTGTGGCCCAACACTCACCCACAGGGATGACATCGTGTCCCGCCTGTCCCTCCATGACCTCCGCATCCATGTCCGCATCGTTAAACATGGACAACTCCTCCTCAAACTGGGATGGGCTGTCCTCCCATTCGCCAGTCGTTTTACCGCGCTTGGCCTGGGATGCGCCACCCATGACGGGGCCACCGTTGCGTCGTTTGAACTCCATACCTATGAGCGATTTAATTCAAAATAAAGAGGCCGCATGCTAAATCAAAACATTTAGAATAGAGACAGAACGTGCTTAACGAGCACAGAAAAAGAAAAAAAGCTAGATACATTGGGTGCAGATTTAAAAAAATATGACACAAAAACACTAAACCTCCACGTAAGATATTAAAACAAGGACCATAGATAGCAACTAAAGGCATTCACAAGTTACCCAATTGATAAATAGAGTCCACCTGTGCGTAATCCCTGTATAAATCCAGATGTTCCATGAAGCTCTCAAAGGTTCGTTAGTGAACAAACCGCATCATAAAGACTAAGGGACACACAAGACCGGTCGGGGATAAAGTTGTGGGTGAGTCTAAAGACCCAAAACAATATTCCAAGCTTTAACCATCTCACACAGAGCAATTACTCCACATTGCTGAAAAACAACATTAGTATAGCACCACTGCAAACTTACCAGACAGAAGGACAACTATTACTTCTACACTCTCCAAGTATGTCCTCTCTTTCAAACCCGCCTTTGAAAGAAAGCTAGAAGGTGTCTGCAGTTTGCCCAAATGTCGTGCAACGCATGCAGAAAACACGTGAAAGCTCATCAGAGGACATAGAAACCCAACTTTTCGGTCTACATGCAAAACACTTTGAATACATAAGCCTCATAGTAAAATCATGGTGGTGGCAGCATTATGCCATGGTGAAGCTTTTCCTCAGCAGAGACAAGGAAGATGGCAAGAGCTGGTGGGAAGATAGACGGAGCTAAATACGGGGTGGTTCTGGAAGAAACCCTGTTAGAGACTGACTACAAACTGGGGAGGAGGAGGTATACTTTCCAGCAGGACAGTAAACAAATAGCCAAAGAATATTAAGTTAATCAGCTCTGTGTGGAAAATAAACAACAGAACTGAACCAAATGAGAATCAGTCAAAACTAGTGTTTACACATGCTCACCAGCCAAACCTGACTGAGTCTGAGCCATTTTGCAAAAATAAAAAAATAAAAAAACATCTAGATGTGCAAAACGGCACGTACTTAAACTAACTTGCAGCTGGAATTGCATCTGAAAACTGTTTCTACAAAAGTTAGGCCAAATGTTGGGGCAGAATACCAACCTTTCACAATGTTCACTGCTTTGCATTTCCCATCACAGAAAATCCCAGTAAAATAAACTGACTTTTATGATTGTAACGTGACAAAAGTGGAGAAAGCTTCAGGGGTACACTACCAAATAATAGTAGTAGTATCAATGTTGAAAGAGTCACATCAAGGCAAATTATGATGCATAGATTGCCAGCAGCTACTCTTTTCAAGAGCCTAAACAAAACGCAGCTGCAAGTCAGTCGCATTTAGCATTTACTTGTTGGGTTAATTAAAACACACCGAGAACAGTGTACAATATAACAGTGGAACACGTGCTTTTCATCGCAAACTCGAGGGCAGCTTTTTTTTTTCTTTACAGCAAGCTACAAAACGCAGCTAGCAAGCTCGGATATAAACACAACTATGGTCTCGCGCTGCGATTTCTCCACAGTAGCTAAAGGATTATGTCCGGACAAATCTACCCGAACAATTATCAACGGCCGATGCGTCCTTAATGATGTTATAAATACCTGTAAAACTTGCTCTTCCGCCACAAGCCCCCTCTGACAACAACTCCCGCCACTCGTCTTTAATTCGTGAGCTTTCGCCGTCGAAAGCGCGGAAAAAGGTTTCCGCGTTGCTACTGGATGTGAATCTAAAGGAACCGCCAATGACGACACAGAAAAAGGCGGAAGTCAGAGTACCTCCATTGACATCGCAGAGGAAGCTAAACTAGATTTGTCTACACCTTGTAGCAGAAAACAACCGTGTCTTCTTGGCAAATTGACGTCACACCAGACCTATCCCTCTCTTTTGTTTTAACACGGCATTTTTGAAATATGGTATATTCAAACTGTATTATGATGTGTTATCCCTGTTTTTTTATTAGGTGCGCTTCATGTTTTAGCTTGAAGTGTACTGTTTTCATCTCAATAAAGGTTTGTCAAAAAAAAGATTCGACACCTAAAAAAAAAGAAATCAACACGTGATGGCGTTTTTATTTTGCTTTCAATGTTTCGTGTCTTTCAATAAATTCTAATATTTAATATGGTCAAATATAATAATAATAATTATAATATAGTTATTATAAAAATTTTGTGGATAATAAAAGTGGCAAAAAAGGTTTAAATCCTCTTGATAATGATTTCTTGAAACTTTACCGGCATTTTAAAAGACCCTTTTCCAAAGCACAAACTTATAAAGCAGTTAACAGTTCGTTTTGGAAAGAATTTGATTAAAAATAACGCATTTGAACACACCCTTTGTGATCTCATCATACAAGAAATAACATACCATGGAGCTTTATTGGTGGAAATGCGGAAAAAGAGGAGACTATTCACATATATTTTGGGACTGTCCAGTGTCCAGTAATCGAGGGATAGACCCTTTTCACATGACGTCACTCAACTTCCGTTTTGAAGCGGAGCAGGGTATCTTTACTTCCGGCTACATGCTTTTACATAGAAAATTCGGGAGGTGAAGAGGTGTTTCACTGATAATCAGCGCGATTTCATAAGGTAAGACTCAGACCACAGTGTGTCGCATTGACTATCTTTATTTTCCTTAGTATTGGTAGCAATCATTGCTGTTATATAGATGCTTTGATCGGGACAGTAACATGTAGATCAAAGCTAACATGCAGCAGCTTGTTAGCTTACCTTACCAAACTTTTACCTATCAGTAATCAGCGTGATTTCATCAAGTAAGACTGAGAGCACAATATTAAACGTGTCTTATTGACTATCTTTATTTTCGTTAGTATTTGTAGCAATCATTGCTGTTATATAGATGCTTTGATTGGGACAGTAACATGAAGATCAAAGCTAACATGCAGCAGCTTGTTAGCTTACTTTACCTGTCATTAATCTGATGTAGATGTTATAAAATGATTACTGTAGCTTTGCTATTATAGAAATAAATCTTGTTCACAGAGTGAAAAAAGAGACATTTATCTGCTACATTGTTCCCCTTACTTGATTATGGTGACGTGTTATATATAATTGCAGTCACTGAATTAAAAAGATCTTATTCCATTTGAATCTTTTTGTTCATTCCTAAAAAAATTACCGTGGGTCTATTGGACAGTACTTCTGTTTCTGAATTTTCTGTGTATTATAATGAATTTTCTTCATAATATTATTTGCACTTATATTAATGCACTTTTTTTTTTAGTTTTTGTGCAAAATACTGTATATTTTAAGTAGAAGCCTGAAATTGTTTTATTATACTGTATTAGTAATGACATGTGCTGCTGACCTCTTAGTCAGATCAACCTTTAAAAAAGAGATCTTAATCTCAATGGGAGTTTATCTGGTTAAATAAAGGTTTTAAAAAGTATTATAATTAATCTATTTTTTCTCCCCTTGTGTCCATCTCTCAGCAGCATCATATCCACCAAGCATGGCACAATCACAGAGAAACTGCTACTGCAGTGTCCCACAGTGTTCGAAAAACGTTCCATATCTCGGTTTTCACGACTTCCCGGCTGATGCTGAGACCGGAGCCTATTGGGTGACAGCAATAAGAAGAGACGAGGGGCCGAATTTTAAAATCCTTCGCAGCAGCACTTACGCCTGCAGTCAGCACTTCTCTTCCGAGGACACCTATGTTTCTGCAAGTGGTCTTTAACAAATTAAACATCTGTCTTTCTTAAAGATAATTGAGTTATAAGTTTATTTAGCTATTCCCAAGATAATTTCAGTGGCTCACCACGTAAATTTTTATTAGAGCTGTCAAAATCAATTTGTTAATGAAAGGAAATTAATCTGAGAAATTAATTAATTTCTGCATATACAAATGGTTTTTAAAAATACTCACCTGTACACTGTAATCGCACACCGTCTCTTTCTCCTGCATTGTTTACATTTCAATTGTTTACTGTTAAATCACTGCTGCACTTTATCCTGTAATTTACTGTAATTCTCAAGCTGTATGCAAACGGAATTTCGTTCTGTACGCACTCTGTGCATACATAATGACAAATAAAGTTGTCTAAGTCTAATTTGTCTATGGATGAACCCAGAACCACACACACGGGACTTAAAATGAAAGTCTTTATTGAAGGTTTGATGGGATGGAGGGTGATGTAACCAGCGAGGTAGAACTGCACGGGAACAGGGTGATGGTGTTGGCAGGAGCTGACGGCCCAGAGAGAGACTTCTTGGAACCAGGAACAGGCAGCAGGGTCCACAGCTCGGAAGAGAATTGACAGTTCAGGGAAGAACCCACCAGAGCTCGGCAGCAGGCTCTTCTGTAAGGCAGAGGGGAACCGGAGCAAGGCAGCAGGATAAACAGGACAGGTAAAAGGTAAAATGGACAGAGCTGCTATGAAGTATCTATGTAATAAATAACTAAAATATATGAAGTGTGATGTCTGAAGTTTTTTAAAATCCATGTTTTTTTGGTCAGTTCCTGAAAAATAACAGTATAGGACACAAGGGGTTTGCCCCGACAGCAGCATAATCCATAAATACTATAGTGAACTGATTATTAGTGTGCATGCAGTGTGCATTCAACATTATTGACAGCGTCTTTCTCAGTCTATGATGTCCTAAACTATCACAGTTTTAACAGGAATGGGCAGAATTATTTTATTAATTGAGGCTCCAAATGTACTGACGAGACTGAGAAACACACTGAACCCACAGAGGAATTTTGAGGGATACTGCAAAGTCTGCAACCTCAGTAAAATACTACACACAAAAAAAAAAAACGGGAGGGAATGAGGCTCCTCATTTTTATTCATAGAGGTGTGACAGCGTGCTCCAACTGTGACCAAGTGGCTAAAAGCATTGACACTGTAACAAAACAAAGTATGAAAAGGCTCAACATTATACATCAACTATATCCCTGGTGAGACTCATTGGCTAAAAGCTGTGAAACAGATAAGCTGATATAGCAATAAAGCTAGCGTAGCAATATAATGGAGAAATAGAAAACTAATAAATGACAAAAGTCCTGTCTGTAGCATTGCTATCATTATCCTAGCATCTATGCTAACAACAGAGCTAAGAAGACAAAGCTCTTACCTTCATAATCGAAAAGGTATTGTTCCACAAAGAACTTGTCATCTTTGTCGAGTTTGGAGGCTGGTGTGGTCGAAAGCTTTTGTGCCAGTCTGTGCACGTCTCCCAAACGAAATTTGGGTAGATTGGTGAGGGACTGTGTGAATTCCCTATGTAAAAACACTGCTCGCGGAGAAAGCGGAAGTAAAGATACCCTGCTTCACCGCAGAACGGAAGTTGCATGACGTCTTCTTCTTCTTCTTCTTCTATTGTTTTATGGCGGTTGGCAAACAACGTTTGGTGCATTACCGCCACCAACTGAAATGGAGTGTGAATCGGGATGACCTACTCTAATATCCTACTACTATAAATAATAAAAAAAAAAAAATAATAATAATAAAAATAAATAAATAAATAAATAAATAACTAAATCCGTTTTATCAAATTAGTCTTTTTAAGATATCTTAATAATAAAGAATAACCCTCTGATTTGGTGTTCATATCTAAAAGATATTTTATGTTTAACTTTAATTTACTGTTTTGTAATCTATTTACCAATTCATTTCTCTCAATATGATATTTACTACAAAATAATATAACGTGCTCCACTGTTTCTTCAACAAAACAAAAATCACACTTTCCTGTATCATGAATCCCCATTTTAAATAATGTGCTATTTAACCCTGTATGTCCAAAACGTAATCTTGACATTACTGTTTCTTCCCTTCTATTCCTTGATGTCATCCTCATTAATCCTACTTTTCTTTGAATATTATAAAACCATCTTCCAGTTCTTTCTTCTTCCCACTGTTTCTGCCACCTTGCTCTAATCCTTTTCTTAATTACTGATTTTATTTCACCTTTACTAAATGGAATTATTATATCAATTAAACTGTATTTACTTGCTCTTTTTGCATATTTATCTGCCATCTCATTCCCTTTTATTCCTATATGAGAAGGAATCCATATAAAAGAAACAGTTAATCCCATTGCTTGAATTCTGAATAATAGTTGCTGAATTTCTACCAATAAATCCGGTCTACTATCTGAATGATTGTTTTTAAATGAATATAATGTTGAACTAGAATCTGAACAAATTACACTTCTTAGTGGTCTAATTTCTTCAATCCATTCTAATGCTAACATGATGCCAAACATTTCTCCTGTGTAAACTGAAACTTCATTACTAATTCTTTTACCTGATTTAAAATTAAATTCTGGAACTACAAACGAAACACCATTCCTATTATTTGAATCTTTTGAAGCATCTGTATAAATTTTTACATATCCATAATATTCTTTATCTATATATTGCTCAACCATATTTGAATCTAAAATATCCTGTTTATTTTTCCGTTTATACAACAATCTTAAATCTACATCAATTTCAGGTAGGATAGATGGATGAAGTATTGATCTAATAACTGTTCTACTGCCATTTATTTGAGATAATTCAAGATCTATTATATTAGAATCTGCTATCCACCCAAAAGAATTTAATTTCTTCTTCCCTTTTTCCCAACTTGGTTTTAAAATTTCTTGACATGGATGATTTTCACAATGATTTTTTAACTGAAACCAGTAAGTGGAAAGTAATTGTAATCTCCTCAACTTTAGTGGCATTTCTCCCATTTCTACTTGTAATGCTGAAGTTGGTGTAGTTCTTATGGCCCCTGTGCATAATCTCAAAGCTTGATACTGAACAATATCCAATTTTTTAAGTAATGAAAATGATGCTGAACCAAAAGCTATACATCCATAATCAAAAACAGACCTAATTAATCCTATATAAATTGATTTCAATGCCTTCCTCTCAGCTCCCCATTCATTCCCAACCAAACATCTCATAACATTTATAACTCTTTTGCATTTATCGATCATCTTCTCAATATGAACTTTCCAAGTAAGCCTTTCATCCAACCATATACCCAAAAATTTAAATTGTTTTACCCTTTCCAAATCATATTTATAAATTTGTAACTTTAATTCTTCAGAAACTTTTTTCCTTGTAAAAAACAAAATCTTTGTTTTATCCACAGAAATCTTGAATCCCCATCTAAAAGACCAATCTTCTATTTTATTAATGGCTTCTTGAACTTTTTTAATGATGAAACTTATATTTTTACCCCTCTTCCAAATTGCTCCATCATCAGCAAATAATGAAACACCCATTTTATTTTCCACATCCTCAAACATATCATTAATCATAATAGAAAAAAATAATGGACTAACTATACTTCCTTGAGGAATACCATTTTCAACATAAAGATTTTCTGATAATTGATTTCCTATTCTTACTTGTATTGATCTATTATTGAGAAAATCATTTATCCAATTAAACATTGAACCCCCAATTCCCATCTTCTTTAATTTTATCAAAAATCCTTCTTTCCACATCATATCGTAAGCTTTTTCAATGTCAAAGAATACAGCTATCACACTCTCTTTATTAACTTGTGCCTTTCTTATTTCATGTTCCAATAACAAAATAGAATCCATTGTATTTCTACCTTTCCTGAAACCACTTTGAAACTTAGATAAATACCCTATCTTTTCAACAAAATAAGTCATCCGTTCATTTATCATTCTTTCCATTACTTTACATAAATGCGATGTTAATGCAATTGGCCTATAACTCCCTGGATTTGATCTTTCTTTACCTGGTTTTAAAATAGGAACAATAATTGCCTCCTTCCAAACTTTAGGTAAATGACCCACTTCCCAAATCTTATTATAGAAATCCAATAAAATCCTTTTAGATGAATTACTTAACTGATTTATCATTATATATGAAATTTGATCTTTACCTGGAGAAGAATTTTTTGATTTCCCTAAAGCATTCTTAAGCTCTACAAAAGAAAATGGAAGATTTAATAAGTCATTACTATTTATATTTTTAATTAACAATTGCCTGTTATCATTAATTGTACCTTCTCTTGCTTTTATTTCTTTTTCAGTTAAATTATTTGAGCTATGAATTTTAGCAAACTTCTCCACTAACATATTTGCTTTCTCCTCCTCTGTCACAGCACATATATCCCCATCCTTCAGAACTGGATATCCATATTCTCTCTTAATTCCATTCATTCTTTTTATCATTCCCCAGATATTTGAAATTTTTGTTTCTCTACCAACCGACTCACAAAACGATTGCCAGTAAACCCTTTTTGCATATTTAACAGTTCTTTTGACTAGAGCTTGCAACCTTTTATATTCAATAAAATACTGAAAATTTTGATTTTTCTTTAACATTCGAAACGCTTTATTTCGAGATTTAATAGCAAAGTCACACTCTTTTGTCCACCACGGTACTATTTTCTTCTTCCCGCTTCCTTTTTTCCTTTGTATAGATTGTCTAGCTGCACCTAATATAGCTTCACAAACAGAAGCATTTATATTATCTACCTCAAAATTAATATCAACCTTTTGCATTTCTTCATCACTAATTCTCTTATATTTTTCCCAATCAGCATTTGCAAAAACCCATCTTTCTCTACCTTCAATATAATTTTGTCTTGTCTCACAACCCACTTTTATTAGTATTGGATAATGGTCACTACCTATGGTTGAATCTTTTAAAACTTTCCAATTACTGATTCCTGCAATATTTTTAGATACTAATGTAATATCTATTGCTGATTCTGACCCATTCCTAATATTAATTCTGGTACCACTCCCATCATTAATACAAACCAAGTTCTTCATATCCATTACTTCTTCTATCACCTCTCCATTAGAATCATTACTACTATCCCAAAGTGTACTGTGAGCATTAAAGTCCCCACAACAAATGATCTTTCCATTTATATTTTCTATCAGTTCACCCATTTCCTCTAAACAAAGCTTTTTACAAGGATTATAAAAATTTAATATTTTAATATTTCCATTTTTAATCCAAACTTCTATAGCTATCCATTCTAATTTTTTCCCTTTTCCTAGAAATCTATATTGAACTCCTTGTTTTATAAATATTATACATCCACCCCCACTTCCCTGTTCCCTGTCCCTTCGTACACTATCATATCCCTTTATCACAAAATCTAATTCTGTTTTAAGCCATGTTTCTTGCACACAAATGATATCCGGTTTATTTTCCAAATGATTTATGTAACCTTTAAACTCTTGACCATTACTTATTAAACTCCTAGCATTCCACTGAAGGAGAATCATATTCTCCCTCCCCCTGTTTTACCATCATTCTCAAGCTTTTTATTTATCAACTCCCAAGAAAGATCTTTTGCAGAAAAGAATTTTTCTGCCCCTTTCACTATAATTTTTATTTTTTCTGTTTTTTGTTTCACTTGATCAGTACAATTAATAACATAAGCCATGAATAAAATTCATTTATCCATTGTAATATCCAATCCTGACATATTTCTTTGGTTTTGCTCTGATCTTGCAATCTGCTGAATCTGTGAACCTCCTTGAATTGTTCTTTTTCCTTCCAGAACCTTCTTGGCTGCTTCTGCATAGCTAATGTTTTTAGCTGTTTTAAGTTGTTGTATTTCTGCTGCTCTTTTCCTAGCTTCACAACCTCCATATGCAACATTATGCTGACCACCACAGTTACAACATTTTATCTGATCACCTTTGCATTCCTCATATTTATGTTCTCCTCCACATTTAGCACATCTTTCCTTCCCTTTACAAACCAATGCTATATGACCATATCTCTGGCACTTAAAACAACGCAATGGAGGAGGGACATACGGCCTAACTGGAAAACTCATGAAACCTATTTTGATTTTATCTGGGAGAACATCTCCGTGAAACTCCAATAATACTGACAAACTTTGAACCTTTTTACCATCCACTGATCTTAACAGCCTTTTCAATCTTTTAACTTTACCTCCCTGGATACTTTTTTGAAGTTTTTCAAGATCCTCTTCAATCGGAATGCCATAGATAACTCCACGACATACCTTATTTTCCCCAAATATTTTCCTTTCACAAACTACTTTTTTACAAACATTATCAATTTGCATCGCTTTATTTTTCTGATCTTCAGTTTTACACTGAATCAACATATTTCCATCTCTCAGAACTTTCACTACTTCCAACTCACCTAACTTCTTCTTCAGTTCCCTGGAAACCGCAACAGGACTCAAAATCATCTCCTCATCCTCCTTCCTGAATTTCAATAATATTTTAAATTCCTCTTTTTCCATTTTCCTTCTCACTGTTCTATTTTCCTCTTCCGAGCTGTCTTCCTCTAAACTTCTCTTAACATTCTGATTACCGATTTCCTTGCTGTCATCTTTTCTCAAGTATCCTTTTCCTCTTCCTCTTCCTCTACCTACTGGAGTCCAATTATCAAAATCCATGTCCTCATCGTCATCTACCTGAGATGCCATCCCGATCCAGTCACACTTCAGTTTATGCCAACCACCAAGCTCAAAAATACTTATATTTTCCGCCACTTCCAAAAATCGCCGACGGTCCCAGGCAGGTTCTCGGCAGCACCTTTCAGTCCCGGCCAGTTGCATGACGTCACTGTGAAAAGGGTCTATTCTGGAAAGAGGAAATCAATAACATTTTAAAAACAAATATATCACTTAACCCACTGTGGGTCCTGCCAGGACGCATAATGTAAAATAAAACGTGGCACAGAGAAAGTGCATATTTCAACAATACTTTTATCATGATAACCATTAACCAGAAAGCAGAAAATGCCATATAAATAAATGGACTCAGAAACTGACATTTTTAATCAAATTTTTGGTACTGTTTCCTTGTAGCAAGAAGCTCCTCATTTCTAACCAATGTAGGTTGCAACTTTTAGTCAGACAGTGTCATTCTACAGACATGAATAATTATGTAAATATTCAACCATTGCTCAAAATTGTTGCGAAGTATCCTTGATCAATTTGTATGTTTATGCATGTAATATATTCTGCAGTGTAAGGGCTGCACAGTAGCACACAGCGGCCAAGTAAAACTCAGGGCTGCACAGTGGCGCAGTTGGTAGTACTGTTTCCTTGTAGCATGAAGCTCCTGAGTTCAAACCCCAGCATGGAGTCAGCATGTTCTCCCTGGGCATGTGTGGGTTAACTTTGGGTACTCTGGCTTCTTCCCACACTCCAAAAACAGCACTGTTAGGGGGATTGCCCTTAGGCATGGGTGTGGTTGCCCTGTGATGGACTGTCCAGGGTTTATCCTTCCTCTCACCCAATGACTGCTGGAGAGTTCCTAGCACCCCTGTGACCCTGCATGGCTAAATAGGTATGGATAGATTCTGCAGTATTACCAGATTTGTTGGTGATGTTGGGAAGTTATTAACTCAGCATGACTTTACATTATTAAGCTATCCACTGTCAAGACCTTTAGAAAACAGATATCTGTTCTAAAACTGAATCTGCTTGCACAATGTGTTTGTTTTACTTATGTCTCAATGTTTGTGGTGCTTTGGCTTTTTCCTGATTCACATGTACACAGTGAGGTCACAGGTCACAGAGCCACCCATCCATCCATCTTCTGACCCACTTAATGGTGAAATGTTCTGTCACTTCAGGAAAGCAGGATTGGGCTGACAGATGTTTACAGATAACAAGCAATGGAACATCAAGGGGTGAAGAGTTATGCAGATGTGCATCAATTAACTGTTGATGAGCTGCTGCATTCCTAATGTGTTTTTCCTCTTTAGAAACTGTTTGTGTACTATGAAAGAGCCGAGACAGCATGGTGTTGGGGGGCTGTAAGGAAGCCATCGCTTATGCGCCACCAAGGTAGTCACAGTACCATATTCGCTGATTAACGCAATGTTTAGTCTGTTTTGCAGCTCAAGGGTGTGATGTGGCAAATAAAGATGTACTCTCTGTGACCACCAATGTGTTTCACCCATTAGAGTGGAAGATGACCAACATTCACTTGCTTGTGTAAAACTCCCTGTCTTGTTTCACTCAGTGACTACTCTGTTTTGGAAAACTCACATTTTTGCAGATTATTGTTAGCTCAAATTGTGAGTTATAAATGACCAGAGAACGTTTTCAGACATGTTTATATTTGTGGGTTTACAATACAACATGCAAATAAAAAGATCTAAAGAAAACTTGCTCACAATGAAATGACAGGCAACTTATTTTTATTGTCAGTGTTTTGTGCCTTCTCCTCCCAGGGCCCCTGGGAGGGGAGCCTTATCACCCTTATAAAAATCCACCCCTTTGTTAGATAACTGATAGACATTAACAAGCAACAAATAAGGAACTAAATATGCAAGTAAATAAATAAATAAATAAATAAGATTTAAAAAAAATTGTATTACATTTTATTCCATAATTGTTTTATCTGTATAATTCCAGTAAAACATGTCTTTCTGATTAATTGAACTAAAAATGTCAATCTGTTAAATTTTTGCCTATTTTATAACATGCAGTTGTAATGTACCTTTCAAATAAAATAGTAACAAAAAAAATACTAAACCCCTTTAATTTTTGTTCAACCAATCACGTTCCTTTGTTGAAGAAGGAAACATCCAATCATCTTCGTGTTATTGCGGAGGCGGAGACAGCGACTAGAACCTGACCAATAGGGGCGAAGCTCATGAATAATGCGTCAGCAGGGACTCCGCATTCGGCCCCTCCTCCTTCAGCTCCCCAGCGTTTTGTAGCAAACCAATGTGAGTCGGTGACATTTAACCATAGCCGCCGCCCCCTTCTTCCTCCCTCTAGTCTCCACTGTTTTCCACCTTTACGGACTGACCGCGACAGCTGCCAATGCTTAGCTCCTCTTCGTGAAGCTGGGACAAAACTGAAGGGTGAGTCGACCTTTGTATTTTATCCCCACGCCGCTGTTGACGAGCTTATGAGGGGGGAACGCTCTGACGGACTCGGCCTCTCTGAGCTGCGCTGTAGGTGCTCCATGTCACGTCCACCTCGCCAGCCCATTAAAGGAGCTCAAGCATTCGCACATCGACATGCTGTGCAGACGGAGAGCTCTGATCGCGAATTTAAACCGCATTTCAGGGCGTTATTTCCCGCAAGAGTCAATTTAATGTTCGCTCGGGCCTTCTGGAAAATTACCTCGGCGAGGTCAAACAAGCGCAAGGCTATAATATATTCTCTGTAAACTGGTTTCTTCCTGCACAAACTAGGCTAAATTCACCAGAAACCGTGTGCAAGAAGTGGCAGCCTGAGGGGCCCCTGACAAAAGTTCAGCTCCAGCATGTGATGTTTACTCTCAAAACACATTCAACGATAGCGGTTTATTCATTTGCTACTTTAATTGTATCTAATTTCCTGTTAATTCAGTGGGAAATGTAGATCTGCATGCAATAGCCTATAAATTGATCTAGGGCATTAAAAAGCTTCCCCATAGCTGCTATGATGGTGGTCCTCTCCATTTAGGCCTTAGGTCAGTCTGTGTGGTGTGTCCATTATGTCCACTGTAGATGCAGTTCAGGATAAATCTCCAGTAGTGCGAGGTCTGCATGTTACTTCTATATGCATAAATATGAACGGAAATGGAAAGATAGATAGCTCAGAGCAAACCCCATAGTTTGGGGGGAAAAAACCCTCCCCCACCCTATTGTATGTTCATGTGAACAGGGGCCCATTTTTGTAGTTTTCCATGTGCCTCCGCTCCATGTGATTTCAACATTTCACTGGGGAGAACGTCAGGTTGTGCCAAAATAAAACCCAAAGGATCAAGTTTGTACTTGCTCATCTGTGGCTTTTTTTTTTTATAATTTCTTTTAATTTTTTGCAACCACATCCAGTCTAACCTACTAAGGGACAGTATGTTGTAATTTAACTCAAGCAGGAAGAATCCACCTGTCTGAATCATGCACTGCCCTTGAGAAAATGGCTGTTGAGAAATTTAAAGTTAAAAATGTAAGCATACCAAAGCAAGTGCTTAGATTTTTAAAAACAAGCCTGGTGGGTAATGTCAATTTCTCTTATAAGTAAAATAAAGAGATTGATAAGTTCAAATTCTTGTACGTTTTCACATGACTAAACAAACCCTTTTCTCCTTTTCGTGGCTATTCTCAGTGATTTAGGTTTCTGCGTCAGAAGCGAAAGCCTGTTTATGAAATGATCAGAAAAAAACTGCTGCGTTCAAGCTTATAAGTCAAAGAAGTGACAAATATTTGAAAACTGTTAATTCTGTGAAAGAATTGGGAAAGGCGGGGTTTACGTCACAGTCAGCGAATGTAATGCGCAGTTATTCAAGAGGAAGTTGCATTTCACGCAACGTTTTAGGTATGTTTGAGGTTAAAGCGTGTGTTGCACTAAACAGCAGCTTGATAACTGAACTGCGGTTAACTGTAAAGCCAAAAGCAACGGAAACATTTGACGGACCTCAGGACTTTCCCCCTCCCCCGTGTGATTTCAAAATGCCGCCTGAGGGACTGCCGGACAGTCGCGTTTTGTGTATACATAGTTGTAAAGAGTGTGTTTCTATATTTACCCAGCATGCCGCTGGCTCGCAGCCTGTCTGTCACGTCCCTGTCGGGGCTTGACGAGTGGGACGAGGAGTTTGAGTTGGAGGATGCCGTCCTTTTTGAAATTGCTTGGGAGGTCGCCAACAAAGGTAAACTTCCCTGCATGTTTGCGTTTTGTGTGGGAAAAAGAAAGATGGAAAAACTCAAATTTATTTCACACCATTAGGTAAAAGCTCTGACTCTGGTTTGACTCATTTTTGTCCGGCTTGCTTGAAGTTGGAGGCATCTACACCGTCATCCAGACCAAAGCCCGTCTGACCGCAGAGGAATGGGGGGAGAACTATTTCCTGGTGGGTCCCTACGTGGAGAGCAACGTGCGAACCCAAGTGGAGCTGATCGAGCCAACCAATCCCGTGCTGAAGCGGACCATTGACAAAATGAACTCCAGTGGCTGTAAGGTACTATCATACATACCAAACACACATGCATTCCACTCGTGGACAGGCCTCTTTTTGCGAATCACAGAACAGAATTTTGAATCCATTCTTTGAAAAGTGATCAGCGATTTATCCGGCGCCCCTCCTTTAATCTGGGCCAGTCTCTGTCTGCTGTGTGTTGTGTTCCTGACGACAACTCGAAAGCCGGTGACATTTCCCCGCAAAGGTTAGAAGCTGTATCGATGTCCCACTCTCTTTCACACAGATGCTCTCCAGAAATAGATGACCGATTGGGATAGTTTTAAGGTTTTCTGCTGTGTCACTCAATGCTCGCTGTGGTGTTAGGTGTCAAAGCTTGAAACTGCACTGGGGCTATTTTGTGAGTGCAGCCGTTTCAACAAAGCCTGTAAAATGTTCAGCTAGAATCATGCCTTAGTTTAATAAAATGGAATAATTTCAATAGATTAATTTGTTGTTTTCAGTCTCGTATTGGTCTGAATAACTACTCAATTAGATTAAGTTAAAACCAAATGCAGCATTTAACTGGAACAGCTAAAGTGTGGTCGACCTCCAACTGTGTTTAGGAAAATATAAACGTTGCAAAAGCATTCACGCTTGTGGAACTTGTTCTCACTTTGTCTTGTTACTAAAGCTTCTGTGTATTTTGTTAGAAGTTTGGTTGAAAAACAAAATGGTGCGTATTTGTCAAGGTGGAAAATGATACATGGTTTCCAAAAGCGTTTTACAAATAACTCAATACCCCTGAGTCAATTACTTGTAGTAAAAAAAAAAAGGGGTATGTTGACTCTTTGCACATCTAGAGAGTGACATTTTTACTAATTCTTCTTTGCAAAATAGCTCAACCTCAGTCCGACTGGATGGAGAAGAAATGAGAAATGCAAGTATCCCTCCAGTCTCCATCTTTTGCAGCCTATAACAAATCTTTTCCTCTAAGGTTGTCTTCCCAGTCTGTGCTGAAGAAAAGCGTCCCTCCAGCACAGTAACACCACCTCTTTGGGGATGGTGTGTTCAGGGTGATATTCAGTGTTTGTTTTCAGGGACATAAAGTGATTTGCAGTGCAACAAGAAAAACGTTAGTCTTATCAGACCTGGACACCTTCTTACACATGTTTGCTGAGTCTTTTGTTCGTGGCTTTTGTCAAACTGCAGATGGGACTGCTTATGGCTCTTTTTTTCCCAATGAGGGCATTCTTTTTGCCACTTTTCCCCTGCAGGCCGGATTGGTGGAGTGCGCATCAATTAGTTGTCCTGTCGACAGTATCTCCCACCTGAGCTGTGGTGGGAGAAGCTCTTCCAGAGTCACCGTGTGTCACTTGGTTGTTTCTCTGATTCCTGCTCTCCTCGTCCGATCTTTTTGTCCAGATCAGGGCCAACCAGGTTAGCATCAAGAGCCAGAATAAGATTTACAAAATCTCCACACATAACGCAAAAGCCTTATAAACAGCTTTAGTTGAGTTACTGATTGATTGTAATGTAATCTGGCCAAACTAGCTTTAAAATGCATGGGTAGAGGATGGCATGTTTTTTTTTTTGTTTTTTTTTTTTGTTTTTTTTCTTCTCTTGTTAGGGAAGGGGTGGGGTTAAGTTGTATATGTGTGCTCTACCAACAAGTGAAAATTACTTGTTATGAGGTGACGGCTGTCTGATTCTTCCCTATTGGATCTATTCACGTAACTCCAGTAAGGATGGCTGAACAGCAGACATGTAACGTGTCTTTGCTGCATAGTCAGGATCAGCTTTACTTGGCCATTATTGTGTGCACATGCATAACATTTGCTATGCAATATAAACTGTGTAACAGTATGTTGTTTTTTTATGTAGAGAAAGAATATGGGGAGGTTGTGAAAGTGTAATATACTTAATTTTTTCATAGCAGTATAGCTGTCTAATAAGGCTGTAAAGTGTAAGTTGAACGCAGGCGGAAGTTGATATATTTTTAAAATAAAGTACCACAAAAACTGCAGTTAAAATGAGAACCTTGACAGATCAGTCCAACCCATATTTTGGGGTTTCAGAGTAAAGGGGGGAGTGAATACAAATGCATGCCTATAAACATAATTATTATTTTTATTTTTTTACCGATACCCATTAATCGATTTTCTTCCCTTTTAGATTCATAAAAACAAACTGTAGAAGTTATTACTAAAAACATACTTTTATTTCAATAATTTCATCTGTGAGTTGACCTGAATTCAAAGTTCAACCTATTGCGAGCTTTAAAATATGCTTCTAAAACAAGATAGCAGGCCCTGCGGTGGTAAATAATGGAAAATATAACACAAAATATTTGCTGCTAGTTGTATTAAACTTCTAAGAAGCGGCTTCACTTCACTTCATGGCAACTTAAATGAATAAAGTAAAGTGCCTCGTCTAAAAAGGTTTCCTCTTTTGAGTATCTTGACAATATATTTACCTAAACATGTTTAAAATTGCATGCTATTACCAAAACAATTTCGTCTTTCAGGACTGATATAGTGCAACGTTTCATAGAATCCTAGTAGAGTGCATTGGCAAAAAAAAAAAAAAAAATAGATTTTTGAAAATTAAATTTTCAGGAGTTGCAAATTTTTAATTCATCAATAAAATTTATCACCCAGACCTAACACGATATATGGTTTTCCTTCCACCTAACAATTATGAGCTACTTTATGTTGGTCTATCTCAAATAATGTTGTTAATAGAACAATTATAAGGTAAATCCCAAACAAATAATGCTGTACAACTCCTAATATTTATTGCTGCTTAGAAATAAAATTGTATTTTTAAAGCAGAGACCAACTTGCTGACCTTCACAGGCAATTTGTTGCGGCATATTTCTAACCTTCAAATTTGATCTCCTCTCATGTTCTGGCAGGTCTACTTCGGCCGCTGGCTTATTGAAGGCAGTCCTTATGTCATTCTGATTGACGTGGGCTTCACTGCCTGGTCTCTGGACCGCTGGAAGAGTGAGCTGTGGGACATGTGTGCTATCGGCGTGCCGTGGTTCGACCGTGAGGCCAACGACGCCGTTTTGTTTGGCTTCCTCACCGCCTGGCTCCTGGGAGAGGTCAGCTGCTGGGTTTGAGTGTGTGTGTAATGTAAAAGTTTGATATCTCTGAGTTACATTTCTTGCTGTATTTGCTTAAGTCTGTGAAAGGGGAAAAACCAGGAGGAGGTAAAGAAAAGAAATGTTTGGTTTAGAAATTCTAAATAGCGGTGTCTATGTTTTGTGTAATTCTTCAGGAAGATTAGAAAATTTGTTTCTTACTACTTTGTTGTGGAAGAAAATGAAGGAAAGTAAGATTGCTTTAAATCTATTTGCTGAAATCTATTTTTTTAAAAACTGACTGTTAAAATTAAATGAGGAATTGCATTCCAGCTTTTAAATAATCCTTATAAACTGGTAGAAAGTTATTTAGGGGTAATTAGAGCAATTGGCTTCATTTTGATTAATCGGAACAAGAAAATCTGACTTGATTTGAGTAAGTGAATGTTCTAAATAAATAAATAAAACAACGCAAGGAGTAGTATTACAACTAAGTATAATATCTCTCTTTTTTGGAAGCTGGTTGTTTAAAACTGAGTCAATATTAACTTAGAAATGGGCGGGGGGATGCAGAAGGTTTAGGTTTGACGTTTATTATCGTGTTTTTCAAACTCTCATGCCGTAATTGACTTCAAAGGGTTGTGGTTTGTTTACAATCACTATTAGTTGGTTCAAATTCCAAAAATGTATAAAAAACAAGGACTCCTCAAACCACGCGGCAATCAGCAGGTGCCTTCCACTTAAAAATTCAGCTAGAATGTGGCAAACCTCAAAGTCATGCCTCCTGATTTTTTTTGGAGGAGAAAAGTTCCTTGGAGGAAAAACTTAATGTCCATAAATGCTTTTATGAAAAGAACAGATCATGGGTTTTGGCTCTTTTTGCAGCCAAATAGTGCAGGAAACATCTGACTGGAAAAGAAAACACAAGTAGGAAGTAAAAGGTGACTTCCACTGCAATGTAATGTCAAAATTAAGTATGTGTGGACAACATGGGCTCTTAAGATGTAAATAAATGTTCTGCAGGAGCTCACACTTTCATCTTACTAAAGTTTTTTTTTATTTTTTATTTCTTGATATTTCAGTATGCAGCTCAGTCCGAGGAGCCGCCACATATTGTGGCCCAATTCCATGAGTGGCTGGCTGGTCTGGGCCTGGTGCTGTGTAGACACAGGCAGCTTCCCGTTGCAACCATTTTCACCACCCATGCTACGCTGCTGGGTCGCTACCTGTGTGCTGGAAATGTGGACTTTTACAACAACCTCGCACAGGTACATTTTAGGTATTTTGTCTATTGCAGCCTGTGGAAAATGTTTGGCCAATATCTAACACTAGTTACTGAATCAGATTTTATTTACATAGAGGAATTGGGGAATTGAAAGGCTGCTTGTTTTATTGAATATGTGGCGGAGAGCTACAGAATTTTGGTGTGAGCAACAAGCGGTTCACCCCGTGTACTTCGTCCTTCCTGCCCTGTTCAGTTCAATGTGGATAAAGAAGCCGGGGATCGGCAAATCTACCATCGCTACTGTCTGGAGCGGGCGGCTGCTCACTGCACTCATGTCTTCACCACTGTTTCACAAATTACAGCCATCGAGGCTGAGTACCTGCTCAATAGGAAACCCGGTATGTTGAGTTGGACTCGCCTTTCTGGAAAATGTTTCTCATGGTCTTCAGTGTCGCAGAGAGATTACATCTCGCTGATTATGGATCTAATGTGTTTATGGATGCTGTTCTTTATTTGTCTGCAGACATCGTCACTCCAAATGGGCTCAATGTGAAGAAATTCTCTGCTATGCACGAGTTTCAAAACCTCCACGCTCAGAGCAAGAGTCGCATTCAGGAGTTTGTCAGGGGGCACTTCTATGGGTCAGTACTGAAAAGATGACGCTGCATGTGTTCAGCCAAAGACTTGGAACGCTAAACATTGGAAGGTCAATTTAACTGGATGTGTAAAATAAAGATGGGGTACTTACTGCTGTTTGTCCTGACCGCCAGGAACCTTGACTTCAATCTGGACAAGTGTTTGTTCCTCTTCATAGCTGGAAGGTATGAATTCTCCAACAAAGGAGCCGACATCTTCCTGGAGGCTTTAGCCAGACTCAACTATCTACTGAGAGTAAGTTTGTGAGGTGGTTCTGCTGAACGAGTTGAACCTGAGGTGTTCAGAGGCGAACCGAGAGTTCTGCTCCTCCGCAGGTTAACCACAGCGACGTGACCGTTATAGCCTTCTTCATCATGCCAGCCCGGACCAACAACTTCAACGTGGAGACGTTAAAGGGCCAAGCAGTCAGGAAGCAGCTCTGGTGAGGCTGTTTTTAAACGTTTTATATATACATCTGTTTTTTATAGCTCCATTTATTTGACTAAAGATTTTTTTCTTTTCTGTTGCTCCTGGCAGGGATACAGCTCAGACTGTGAAGGAGCACTTTGGAAAGAAACTTTATGAATCTCTCCTAGTGTACGTTGACCACATTTAATGCACCTCCATGCTGAGCTGTGTGTTTTTGAACGGCATCAAAATCTAATGGATGCAAATTTCAAGGAAAAAAACAAAACAAGTACAGTAGAATTCATCTTTGTACCCCTTAAGTTTTCTCTTCACATTCTAACCATAAATCCAACCTTTATGAAATAGTGGCATTAAGAAAGCCATAAGAAACCCTGTTTGCAGTTTGCCACACAGCAAACATGTGGAAGGAGCTGCTCTGGTCTGATGAGGCCAGAACTTAACGTTTAGGTGTACACACAAAAGAAAACTGTGGAGGAAGAATAACACTGCTCAGAACCAACTATATAATTGCTACAGTAAAACACATGGTGGTGGCAGCATCATGCTTTGACGATGCTCTTGTTGAACAAGGCGATGCGAAGCTGGTCAGAGTTGATGGGGAAAGTGAATGAAGCTAAAAACAGGGCTTACCTGGAAGAAAGTCTGTTAGACGCGTGAGACTGGTGCAGAGATTCAACTTCAATGACTCCAGATATACAGTCAGAGCTATGATGGGTGGGTTTAGATTAAAGCATTTCCATGCCCAGTCAAAGCCCAGATCTAAATCCAATGGAGAGTCTGTTGTAGGACCTTAAAATTTACTTTTACAGATGATTTCCGTCCAATTTGCCAGAGCTTGAGGTATTTGCAAACAGGCATGGGCAAAAAAATGTACGCCTCCAGATGTGCAATGCTAGTAGAGACATGCACCAAATGACTTGCAGCTGTAATGACAACAAATGAGGCCGGATGCACTCCAGACTTGTCAGATTTTTATTTGCAAACCATTTTGACAACCGTGTAAAATTTTTCTTCCACCTAACAATGCGCCCTACTTTGTATTACATAAAATCCTTATTAAAAACAGTCTGTGGCTGTTGCATGACAAAATTGGAGGGGCAAAAGCGTACAGGGTCGGGGTGTGAATTATTCTTCAAGGCTCTGTGTTTACATTCAACACAAAAGACAACGTTTTATTGATGATCGTCAAAACAAAATGCACTAATTCATCTGTTTTAGGATATGACAGATTGGCTAAAAAGTTTAGTCCAGTTTATTAGTTACCAAAAGGTAAATTAATTACACAATTAGATCAACATGTTTTTTTTTTTCTACTTACTTTTTAGAGGTCAGCTGCCAGATGTGTCAAAGATGCTGGATAAAGAGGACTTCACCATAATGAAGCGCGCCATCTTTGCGACTCAGAGGCAGTGCCAGCCTCCAGTCTGCACCCACAACATGCTGGAGGACAGCAGCGACCCCATCCTTAACTGTGTCCGCCGCATCGGCCTTTTCAACAGCTCTGCTGACCGAGTCAAGGTACAACACGAGATGGGAGGCTTAGCTGAGAGATCAGGTGTCAACTCTTACGTGTGTACATTGTACCTAAATCATTGGACACGTATACATTCCTCAATGGCAATGCCCTGCCTCCAATGCATTGCAGTGCACTTTGTCGTCATACGTCCACATAAAGGTGCAGTCCACATTTTGGACAAATAAGGTGTCTCTGTGCTGTAGCAGATGGCTTTATAATACCTTTTTCAGAAAGTAAGCACCGTCAGCAGGTGGAATCTGAGAAATGTGAAAATTGCCAAGATCGGGCACCAGACCTTGCAGCTGCTCAAGGTTCAAAAATTGCTCCTGTGATTTGGAACAGCAGCCATTTCTTTAGATCTTCACGTCTTGTGTATTTATTTTTTTTCTGTGTGAGAGAGCGAGAAAGAGTTGTATCAACATGGCGACCCAGGTGTGACCCTAACAGGAGAAAGTTAAAACTAGTTTCACAGTTTAGCAAGAAGCTAAGCGCTGCTCTTCAAAGTAAGAGTGTAACTAAGTATTTTAACCATGCATGGAAAACAATGGTTTTGGCTTTTCAAAATAAAGCTCACAGAAGCGTTGCTTGTTAGTGGTTCAGTTTTTATAAAGGTAGGTTCCACATTTGTGGCAGTCGGGGTGTGACTGGGTTGAACGTGGCTCTAGTGTTAAAGTACCTTGAGTGGTTATTATGACTAGAAAAAGTGACATATATATTTGTTTCATTTACTAGGGCTGCACAATTAATCGCAATTGCAAAAAACCCCCGCAATTTCCAAATCGCAGAGGTCTGCAATTTTTGGCTATGTAACAATTAATGGATACGACCTTTAGGTGTTGGTAATATGTTCAAAGTGGGTTTACCTCTACATGACAGGGAAGAGAGTTGCAGCAGTGAGATAATCTAATTTTATAACTTGTTTTAGAGTTTATATAATCATACTGTTTATATAATCATACTGTTTTTACCAGAAACTTTCAGGAATCTCATCAAAGCATTAAGTAGGGGTCAAACTGTTTAATACATAGACTTGTTTGTTGGTTGCCCTTTGCACTTTATGTTCAACAAGGATTGTTCAACTCAACAAGCTATTCTCTGGAAAAATAATATTCTGATTAATAAAAAAAAGTGACATTTCTTGTTTTAATAGTCATTGTTTGCAAACATCTTTATCTACAGGTCATTTTTGTTGCTTGTGGTTGATGCAGAGAGTCAAATTTAAATCACAACTGCAAATATGGTTGAAATAAATCGCAATTTAGATTTTTGGCAAAATCGTACCACCCTACCATTTACTTATCATTGCAGGCTATAAACTCAGCAGTTAGGGCATGTTTGACATAAACCAGCAAAGAAAAATGTATTTAAATGTTTGAACGTACACGCCAAGGGACAGCCACCATTAAAATTTCTTCAGAAATTTCCTAATTTACAGTTTCTTTTTCTTGTTTTGTGAGAACACTGCAGACAACGAATTGTGCGACTTTTATTATGAGCAAGGAACATTTCTCTGCTTAGATTGCTACCATAAACGCACCAGTTCCTTGTTCTGGTACTGAATGTTTTTTTCCTTTATCCACAGATCATCTTCCACCCAGAGTTCCTTTCGTCCACTTCTCCTCTGCTTCCCATGGATTATGAGGAGTTTGTCAGAGGCTGCCACCTTGGTGTCTTCCCTTCTTACTATGAGCCTTGGGGTTATACACCAGGTACGACACATGGATGCTGACATCTTTGATATGTTTATCGTGTCATGGTCGGATCACTTTGTAATGTTTCTGTCATCAACAGCTGAGTGCACAGTGATGGGTATTCCATCTATATCAACTAATCTCTCAGGCTTTGGATGCTTCATGGAGGAACACATAGCAGACCCCTCAGCGTATGGTGTGCATCTTTACACGCTTTCCCAATTTTTTTATATTTGCCACAGTGATGAAAAGGATTGCATTTCACATCATGCCTTTCCCCTTGATAGGTATTTACATCCTTGACCGACGCTACAAGGGCGTCGACGAGTCGTGCAACCAGCTCACCTCCTTCCTGTTCCAGTTCTGCAAGCAGAGCCGACGCCAGCGGATCATCCAGAGGAACCGCACAGAGCGCCTGAGTGACCTCCTTGACTGGAGATACCTTGGCAGGGTACAGTTACAAATCCTGAGAATAATCTTTTAGCCATGCCCTAACTTTAAATTGACCTTTTTGCTCCTCTCTTCTGCTTTAGTATTATATAGCTGCCCGTCATATGGCCTTGGCTAAAGCCTTTCCTGACACCTACGCATATGATCCTCATGAGCCCGCCTCGGTAAGATAATGTGGGATATAAAGGCAGAGGATAAAATGTCACGTTTTTTTAAGATGTAAACAAATGAGACCAAGATAAATGAATTCAGAACTTTGTTGAAGTGGGAAGAATCCTGCAGGATTTGTGCAAACACTGGAGCTGTCCATAACTCCCTCCACTTTAACTAAGCCCCAGTTGCACCTGAATTAAGGTGGTCCCAAACCCTGATGCTGCCTCTACCATGCTTTACTGTGGGTAAGGTAATCTTTTGCTTATGTGCAAGGTTCTTTTTGGACCGAATGTACTCTTTGGGAGGATGACCAACCATTTCAGTTTCATTTCCCTACAAATGTGTGTTTTGCTAAATTTAGCCAGGCTTGGATGATGCTCTCTTTAGGACAAATAGAGGAGATTGCTGTAACATGTGCTACAAACATCTCCTTTAAAGTTGCCTTGGGTCTCTTGGCCACCTCTCTTACCAGCTCTCAGCTCACCTTTTCATCATTTTGGGGGAAAATGTCCAGTTCTTGTTGATGTATATGTTACATCATAGGAAAATCCTGGTTACCGATTGGATCCCTCTGATTCTTTGAAAGCTCTCGCTTTGAGTTTTGACAAAGGAAACCTCATCAAACTCGTGCTGGAACCTCTGAACTTTTATCTGGGTTAATCAGGGGCCCTTTTTATGACAATGTGTGTGTAAGAACGCCTGTTTAACATACATTTGAATCTGGTGGTCAATTCCAGGAGTGCACGCTTGGGCAGCCACAGTAGTTTAGTTTATGTTTCCCTCTTTCATTTGAATTGTGGAAAGGTCCTTGAATTATAAGTCTTGGTCCATTTTTTTTTTGTTTGTTTAAAGTTTGCATCATAAAAATGTTCACAAAGTCATTTCATCCAAAGTTTGTTCACCATTCCAGCTCTTAATTGAGATCCCGGTTTTGTCTCTCAGGCTTCAGGCTTCCGCTACCCCCGACCAGCCTCTGTGCCTCCATCGCCGGCCCTGTCCCGTCACTCCTCCCCACACCACAGCGAGGCTGAAGACAACGACGAGGACGAGCGCTACGACGAGGATCTGGAGGCCGAAAAGGACAGGGTGAACATCCGCCAGCCCTACAACCTGCCGGTTAAAGGCAAAGCCGTCCTCGGAGCCGACGAGAACGGAGAAGACGAGGCGAGCGAGAAGAACTGAGGCGCGCACACACCCGTATGCGTTACAATACATGCTGAACCTCACTAGTGAAACTTTATCTGTTGCAATCATTAGTCATCCTTGCACTACAAACTTGATAAATGGGTGCGGCTGTGTTCATGTGTGATGAATTTAGTAGTGGCTTTCTGTGAAAAAGAAAATGCCTCGTTTGTCTGTCTTCCCAACCAATGCGTACCTCAGAACCGTCAGCCAGTTTTGGTTTCATTTCAAATACACCAGCACTGCGACCAGTAGTAGGCTGAAGAGATTAAAACGGCAACCAGTGAACTTAAAATGATAGCCAAGCCCTGTATTTCTGGACTTAGTAGAGAACTAAACGTGAATAATTTAGATCTAAAGCATTGATTAGCTAACAGAATTGATTAACAACATTAATTTCTGCTTGATTCTAACCAGGGTCAAAGCCAGGAGAAAACAAACGGCATAAACCTCCATCTTTTCACCAGCTTGTCTTTATGTGCGCAACGCAAAGAGATTCTCCTTTGTTTTAGGTTTGTTGTAAAATCCTTGTTAACCACAAAATGTCCCAGATTGGAAATGAGATGGAGCGCGCACACACACGCCCAGTAACAAGTAGCATCAGATATGAGACGACGAAACCTCTCCTTCAGCTCAGTGTCACATGTTTTCATTGTTTGTTTTGTTTTTTTGCCTTATTGTGTCAGTTTTCTGATGATGATGATTACTAATGAGCAACATTTCACATCTGTTTAATATATGCACTTGCGTGGAGATAGTTTATCATGGTCAAGGAAGTACTGATTTGTGAAAAGAAGGGAAGATGAGCGGATGTGCTTTAGGAGCGGAGTCACGATGAAGGTTGGATGATGGCTTTACCAGAGCGTGTCTTGTCACTGTCACTCCTCAGTGTGAGGCATACCGTTTGCTCCAGTGTTGCACCAGATGAACGTCAAATAAAATTAAGAGATCTGTTAGTATTTTAATGAATGATTTGTGTCTCTTGTTTTATTCTGAGCATACAGTATATTGAAACACGTCCAAAGGCCGGCAAGTATACAGTGCAGAGTAGAGCTCCGCCGTGCACGCATGCATACCGCGTATCCACCCTGAGCTCTTTAATTTATCGGGTATTTGGCTCGGGATCTTCTGCCTACATTGCAGGTAACCCTCCATGGTCTTCTTCCACTTTCAGCACAAGTAAACTGTGCCGCCGTGACCTCTGCAAACTGAAGAATAAAAGAAAAAAGAGATGCAGCAAATTTTTCAGACAAATCTCAGTATAGGATGCAGCTTCATGTACCCTTACGGGGCCTTCCAAAGGTATTCAATCCCCTAGACCATTTTCACGTGTTGCCTTACACCCACAAAACTCAATGGATTTAATTGAGATTTTATGTGACTGAGCAACACAAAGAGCATAGTTTTAAAGTCAACGGGAAAAATGTATTTCTAGTAGATGCCCAAAATCTATGCCGTTCATTTTTACTCAACCCCCTTTACTCTGATACCCCTAAATGCAATCCAGTGCAACAAATTGCGGTCAGACGTTTTCCAGTTAGTAAAAACTGTCCATTTGTGCATAAGTCATGAATTCGGCTTTTTTCTGAAGGTCTCAGATGTTTGTTGGAGAACATTAGTGAACAAACAGCTTCCAGAAAACGAGTCAGGGGTGAAGTGTAAGCAGGGTCGGATTATATAACAAAATCCCAAACTTTCCACATCTCAAAGAGCTCTGATCATCATCCAAAAAATGGAAATGACATGGCTAACCGCCTAAACTGATGGTGTGGGCAAAGAGCTGCAAACAGGCCCATTGATATTCTTGAAGAGCAGCAGAAATTCACATCTCAGGTGGGCGAATCTGTGGAAGGAACAGTTTTTTTGTTATGCACTCCACAAATCTGGCCTTTATGGAGAGAGTGGCAAGAAGAAAGGCATGAGGAGTACTGTTTGTAGTTTGTCACAAACAGTGTAAGGGACACATTAAACAGTGTGGAAGAAGGTGCTGAGGTCGGATGAGACCAGAATTCAACGCATTTGACAACATGCAAAAAATGCTAGGCGTTGTAGAAAATTAGCTGCGGGGAAATATGGTGATGGCAGCATCATGCTGTGGGCATGCTTTTCTTCAACAAGAGATGGGAAAGCAGGTCAACTATGGCAGCTTGATGGAGCTAAAAGAAACCATAGTTGGTGTCCCAGTCGAAGTCCAGAAGTAAATCCCTATATCTGTGGCAAGATTTGAAAATTGTTGTTCACAGAGGCTCTCCATCCAGTCTAATTCAGTAATTGGCAAAGAAAATTGCTGCAAACGTAACCCCTAAAAGTGCAAAACTGGCACCGCAGTTTTAGCTGTAATTACAGAGAAATATTACAAAGCAAGGAGTCAGAGGAGCTGAATACACATGCACGCCTGCACTTTTCAAACCTCACAGCACTCACCGAGCAAGCTGTTCCAGAAGGAGTTGTATGTTGCACTGCCAGTCACAGCCCCGAGTTTGGCTGGATTCCTCCTCACTGTGTGCACTGAGAAACCGTCAGGCCCAGTCACCTCCACCTCCACCACATGGAAGTCTCTTAGCCTGCGCCGGGTAAGACACAGTTCAGACAGAAAGGATCAGCCTTCTGAGGTTTGACGTGTAAAGTAAAAAGACTCACGCCGTGTCTGACACGATCTCTCCCTGAACGCCCGTAAAGCCGAGCGTTCCTGCGGCCACGGCTGCCGCCGCCATGGTGTTGACGTTGTTGGGAGCGAGAGGACACAAGTCGGCCACCGAGCCTCTGAACAAAACCCGCCGGCCCTCTCCTTCCGTCCAGTCACCGAGGACGTCGCCGGTCAGTCGAAAGCACGACGGATGCTTGGACATTCTTATGAACAAAGCCTGAAAGGATTCCAGATGTTTTTCAGAAACATTTCTGGTCAGTGTGTGTGGGGGGGGGACTGCTTATTCAGCTGCTCATGCTTATGTTAGTCTTGCAAAAGCACAACTCCATATGTGTTGAGTTGACTTAAGCTTAACAGAATCGAGTGCAGTTAACACACTGATAAAAACGCTGATTTCTCCTGCAGGTTATTAAATCTTCAAATCCCGGCCGTAGGCATACCTTTAATGTCCCACTGGCGTTCATTCTTTGGATGTCCTGGCCTCCCCATAAGGCCCCACTGGGGATATAAAGCGTCCGACCGTGCTGTAGAGATGCCTGCCGCAGCTTTTGGTTCAGATCAGGATCAGAGAGGGCAGACGGAGAGCCCACCTACAAGGTTTAACGTGTTATGAAGCATGGTGTGTGATTATACGGTGCTCATTTTCATGTGAAAAAATTAAGACACCTCATTTCATACTTTAAAAAAAAAAAACACATTTCACGTGTTGATCTTTCTCATTTCGCATCGGAAACATTAACTTATTTAACATTCTTCTGCACTTCTTTTCCTGGAATCCTCTTGTTGGTTTATGCAAAAGATCTCCTCTGTTCTGGTGTAAAAAGGATTACATTTTAGACTCGTGTCTAAAGAGCACTCTGGTATCACCTTGTGGTGCCACTTTGTTTACAAGCAGAAAAGGTAAAAAAAGATATTGAATTCTGCACTATAAGCAGTTAAAAACTACTATCAAACTTAGGTGTTATGCTATATTCTTGCTTGAGCAGATGTTTATAAGTCAAATTAGCAATAAAAATATATTATATATATAGATATATTATTTCTGCACTAACCAGCATGTCACATTATTATTACAGCAGCCATTTGATTAGTTGTTGCATTTCTATTTTCAAATAAAAACAAGTCGATGTCATATTGTTTAGTTTCTAATATAGTGATACTGGTTATCATGCCATAAATATTTTATGACGCCCTAAATATGTGTTCTGCAGTATATCTGCATTTCTGGAGAAGTATGATCCTTTTAAATGGGTTAAAGAACAAATACTGGAAGGAAATGAAAGATTGTTAAGAAGTATATAACAGTTACATACCTATTTTTACAGCTTAAACTCAGATTTTCTTTACACAAACTTCTCAGCTTCGCCCTCAGCAGCAAAGAAAATTTTAGAAAATCCCAGTTTCACATTCAGTAAAAAAAAGAAAAATCCTTCAGAGAAAGGCCTTTTTCTTTGTAACCTATTAATAAAGAAAATGATACAAAACTCCAGACTCTAGCAGAAAAAAAATGAAAGTAAGTAAAATGAAAGTAAGTCTGTAATTTAATTATCCGCGAGTGAAAAGGATCTCACCATGAGGTGGGACTTAGAGAGAAATTTGAGTCCAAAATCTCTCACGATCTGTGGATGGCACACCTCAACGACCACGTCACACCGCCTGTAAACCCATCAGCAGAACAGCTGTAAGAAGCTCTGAAGCTCATTCCTCGCGCTGCTGCACGCCAAGGTGTGAAGCATTCATACACCTCAAACTTTTTCACATTATGTCACGTGACAACCACAAACTTTGATGATTTTACATCGTACATTGTAAAAAAATTTATTCTTTTTCGAAATGTTTGACAAATCCTAATGTGTGGTGTGCATATTTATTCAAATCTTCTGAGCCAGTAGCCGGTAAAACCAACTTCTGCAGCAACTACAGCTGCAAGTCTTTTGAGGTTTGTCTAAACCAGCTTCATCCATCTGATGTTTTTATTCTTATTATTGGAAAAAATACTTCAAGCTCCATCAGACTGGATGAAAGCAACGAACTCTGAAAATAAACTTTCATAAACTGCCAGAGATTCTCCACCTGGATGTCATATCTGTATTTTGACTGGGTTGTTCTGACACAGAAATATTGATACCAACCAGTATTTTAAAGTAATTTTTTTGACTCCGTCGTGGCCTCAGCCATGTTCTACGATGTAGGTTGTGTAATTGTAGTTTGCTCTGTCCTAGGATCTGCCCTCCACCCAGTGCAGGTGGTCAGAAACAGAAGGACTGGCAATAATAACATCCCTGTTGCAGAGCTGGAGAGCTCCTTCAGACTGCAGCATCCTAGGTGAACAAAGGAGCGTTATCACAGATCCTGCCTCTCTGCAGCCTTTATATAACCATCACTGCTCACAACAAACTCAATAAGTGTCCATCATCTCTGCCGTTCTTGGACAGTAACATTGTAAAATGCAACATTCAGTTTGATTAAAAACTTCCAGTGAGCAAAACTCAATTCTCATCCACATGTTTATGCTCATTTTAAATAAGTGCAGTAAACGGTTGGGTAAAAACTGCTTGATAACTTACAATATTTAAGCAGAGTCCACGGATAAAAATTAAGTATTTGAAAGAGGTGTAGACTTGTGCAGATCAGTTTAACCTCATTGGCGGATGTTTTTTTGGCCATAGTTGTGGCCATTAATTACGATTAATGGGATTTATTAAATAATATAAAATACAGGACTTTCTAAGAAGATAACACTGTGATCTGCTGGTTGTTTGATGAATCAAACATAAATAATTTACACAGATAAACAGTCCAAAACGTCTTGTCAAAAATTGCATGATTCCCAACATGGAAACATAATAAGGAAATATGAAACGTAGCCTGGTATCCAGACAGGATGCTACCTGCAAGCAGATGAGCTCTAAAGGTTGATTCCGCAAAGAGAGCTTACTCTCACAATTAAATCAAGTCTTCTCAAAATGATCAAGTTAATAGAGTTGTGCAAACTTAATGTGTACAACTTGACAACCCTGCCATTTTTTAAGTTTGCAAAAAAAACAAAGAAAAACTGAGGCAACGAGTTTACATATTTTAAGTATTTTAAGTAAAAGCAACTTAATGCATCTTACAGTGTATGTCATTGTGGTAAATAGTCTGTTGGTGTTATTTACGTGCATAAATACACATGCATGTTTTGCACATATCTTAAGATCTCCCTACTCAGTTGCACACATCTTAAATTTTTTGATTATGATTTTTGATTTAACAACCAGTAAGTGCACAGTATTTGATTCTCATGTTGCAAATTTGCCCTCACTGCTCAGTCTCCTATTTCTATTTTTTTCGTTATATTTTTACTTTTGTGTAAAAGAGAGAGACATGAGATTATAGCGGAGTGGTTACTTTCTATCCCTGATTAATTGAACAGCTGTACCTAAGATGAGACTAAATTACACACAGGTGGACTATTTACTAATTTACTGACTTCTGATAGCACCCTTGGCTTTTTTTTACAAGGTCACTAAGGTAAATAGGTCTGAAAGAAAATGCACTCCACACTTTTCAGATTTATATTTCAAAAAATAAAAAATAAAAACACGATTGTGGTTTTAACATGACATGATGTGTGAATGGGAGCTCCGACCATCTAGTAAGAGATCCAGACAGGAGGCAAAGACCAAGAGTTACTCATTACTCAGGCTATTGCTCGGCTAACTTTAAAATATGATAAACTATATTGCTGAATCTGTTATGCTTTTCACAATGTGATACTGATACTTTTGCAAAGTGCTGTACGTGTGTATTCTAACCTGTTTGCAAAGGACGACAGGTCATCAAGTATTAGTTCAGCGGGGACCGAACCCTGGAGCTTGTCTGGATTCCTGTTCCAGACAAAACCCAGAACCAAGCCAAGACCAGGTCCCGCTTTGAGGAGTTTGTCCACTAGGAACTGCCCTAAATCACACACACAACCACATGTTGTCAGAGAAACAATCATCAGTCCCCCAATGGAGTGTGAATGCAGGGTTCATACCTAGGTGTCCATATCCTACAACTCCAACTCTCAGAGAGGAAGAATCAGTGTCCATAATCTGTGCAGGTGACAGAAGAATAAAGAAAATCCACATTTATTTCAATAACATAATGCATATGTCTGTTTTACCCTGAAGCTCTAACGCCGCTGCTCTATATAGTGGTCTCCTTTACCTGATGGCCGTGCGCCCCTCCACAGCTACGTCTTCTGCTTTGAACAGCCAGCTACAACTCAAAACTAGGAATCATGGGTAAACAAAGGACAAAGTTTGACTCTGAGCAGCTTCAGTTAATTATTGTTTGCCTGGGACAGTATCAGACGAGAGCGCTCTTCCTCTAAGCACCTGGATTTCAGTTTCGGATCCGTACGCAAGGCTACAATAACAATCAAAACTCTAGTAAAGACGGGAGGTTAAATGACAGAAAGGTACTGAATTTATTAGAATACGAGTGGGCATTAAAGGTCATGAACTTCCGTTTCAAATCATTATCTTTCAAATCATTTGTTGCGATTTCTGAGACTGTAAGGTTTCTAAACGATGCATCGATCATCTTTCCCTAATTTTAGTTTTAGCTAAATGAATTATTTCAGTTTGTGCAATATACTTCTAACAATTCCCTATTTGTTTGATTAAAAAGCTTTATTTAGAAGCAGGCATGTCTCAATATAAACACCAATTTTCAGATGTTTATGTCTGACCTGGAAAACCTGTCTTTTCTAAAATCGTAATTGCACATTTAAATTCCCAGCCATTACACGTAGTTCGACTTTGTCCCCCATTTTCTGATGTCATCAGCATATTACCACCGGAAAAAGGTGAAAGGTCAGCCATTTGTCCATGAGAACTTGAAACGAGGAGAACATTGATTATCAGAGTGCAATCAGACAAGGAGGACCGGTCTAAAGTTCATGCTCGTGGAAATCCTTCGGACTGAGAGGAACGGCGCAGATTCAGGTCGACGGACGCAGGAGAACCATCTGAGGACTGCATACTGGTGTCAAGACAGACCTGCTGTTAGTGAAGGAAAGCAGAAAACTGAGCTGGGTGAAGATGGACATCCTTGAGACTGATGCCTATGACAAGCGCCTGAGGAGAAATATGGTACGTTTTACCTCTATTTGCTGTGACTTAATGCCCTTATAGAAAAACCAAATAGATAAGCTGCTTAGAGTGATCAGTTAAAATATCTATGTAAAAAGAAAAAGTAACAAATCTCCCTTTTATTCATTTCTTTTTATTTTTCTGTCAGTCTTGTGCCCTTCTTCTCTCTCTTTTGCCCTTCTTCTTGTCCTCTGCTTTATACTTCTACCTCTGGTCTCCTGATGCGGCCCCGTCAGTGGTGTCCGCAGGTGTCAAATCAGCCCCGACTCTCCTGTTGGCCGTGGTGGTGCTGAGCTGGAACGGAGGTCAGAGCGTCCTGGGTGTGGCAGGGGGGCTGATCTTCTCTGCGGTTGGGGACTGCTGCTTGGTATGGCCAGAGTATTTCATTCATGGTAAGCTCAGGCAGAGCAGATGCAAATTACTTTAGTTTGCAAGTGCACCACACAAATCATCATACAAACCATTAGTATGATTCCCTCTGCAGGCAGATTTCTAAACTGTTACCGTTAGGCCTGACTAACAGACAATTGTTGAAGAGAAGTTTTGTTTAATCGTGAGCGTTTCTAACATTGCAAAACAACCATCTGTTTCAGGAATGGGTGCCTTCGCTGTGGCTCATCTGCTCTACGCCGTCACCTTCCTATCCAGTCGTTACGCAACGTACTCTGCCTCCTCCTTGAACCGTGTTCTGTACCTGATCCTTCTTGTCGTGGGAGGAGCTTTTTACATCTATCTTTTCCCATTCCTGCAGAAGGCAAAGAACTCTGATCTGCTGACTCCTGGTGTGGGGATCTACTTCATCCTAATCACTGTCATGGCTGCTTTAGCCATCCGAACCCGCCACGCAGCTATCTTGTTGGGGAGTTTGTCCTTCATGGTGTCCGATGCTTCACTGGCTCTGCAGGTCTTTAAAGTTTTGCCGCCAATTGAGCACGGTCAGATTTTTGTTATGGTGACATATTATTTGGCGCAGCTGCTGATTGCCGTGGGTGATATAAGAGCAGCGGAGAACAAGGATGACTTTTCGAAATGGAAGCGGTCCTAAACTGGATCCCTGAGGTATCCCTAAAATCAGGAGTGTGTATCCTGTCCCTTTTGTTCTCTGTGCCTTTCTTTTGACCAAACCCATAAAAATGGGTTAGTTTGTTAATCAAGATACTAGTAAATTTCAAAGCTTAATGTGAAACGAGCATGGGACCAGCGAGGATCACATGACTTTGAGATTCCAATGATATTCACATTTCTATTTAAACACTGACAGTATCAGTGGGGAGCATGTTTAGTGTTTTGCCAAGGTATTCACACCCGTTGAGCTGCTTTGCATTCTATTTCAACAAGCTGCATTGTATTTTTTGGAACTTATCGGTGATTTTTGCCTATTCTTCTTGGCAAAATAGCTCAGGTCTAGACTGGGTTTAGTTTCTGAACTTTCACAGGACCGTTCTAACACGTGCTTTTATCCAAACCATTCCACTGAGACTCTGGCTGTATGTTAGGGGAAGGGATGTCCAACTCCCGTCCCCAAGGGCCGGTCTCCTGCCTGTTTTAGATCTGTTCCCACTACATCTCATGCAATTCAAATGGATGCTTTACCTTCTCTGTGTTTCATTAAGATCTGCAGAGGCTTACTAATAAAGCACTCATTAGGTTCAGCTGTGTTGAACCAGGACAGAACCTAAAACATGCAGGATACCAGCCCTTGAGGACTGACTTTGGACAAATGTGGAACAGCTCAAAGGGGTTGAATATTTTTGTAAGGCTATGTATATTCTGTGATTTATTGTTAAATATTTTTTGATATTTAGATTGTACATGGGATGCCATGACGGAAACTGGCCATTGAATGTATAAGAACAGCAGTATTTTATTTACAATAAATAATATTGCCAAAGTCCATAACTGTGAGAGTTTTCTATAAAGAGTTGACAAATTGATTCCCATTTTTATTTTGTAACCTTAAAACTACAAAAATGTTGATGTGTCCATTACAGTTGTAAATATACTGAAAATATAAATAGCATAAAACATTTATGGGAATACCTGGGGTTACATAAAATATTAAAAGAAGAGCAGACAGAGGTGAAAAGGCAGCTGAGTTGAACAGAAACTTTATACAGAACAGGTATTTACACGGTAAAATCCAACATGTGGATTACATGCAAAATATCAACAGCCACTGTGGTAACAGATGTTACTCCACATCCATGATCCAGCCCATGAATTTTCTATTTTTCATTTTGTTCTGAAGCCAAAACAGGTAAGATTAAAAAACAAAATAACAAAAACGTCCTCAGCGATCCATCCCTACATCATCCGTCTGCTGCCTATTGAAGCACAAAAGTCTCAAACGCTCACAGAAGTCAAGTTCCTCCTGTTAATGTAAAAAAAAAAGTTAGATGGCAGTAATGACCTAGGATTAAGATAATCTGACTATGAAGCTTGGATTTGAAATATAAGCATATAAATTCTATGTCTTTACATATAAAAGCATATTTGTCTGTCACTGTACTTAATGTATAAAAAGTATATTCATAGCTTGTGAACTTTTTCACATTTTATCACATTACAAAAATAGTTTATTATTAACACAAATGGATTTAAGCTCTGATTATCTTTCAAACAACAGCTTCCCTGTCCCGGTTGAAGAGACGCCTCTCCACAGCATGACTTTGCCACCGCCGTGTTTCACGTTTGCTGAAACTTTTCCTCCACCAACATTTTTTAGATGTAGCCCAAGAAAGTCTCTATTGGTCCCATCTAACCAGAGAACATTCCTCCAGGTGTTTGCTGTGCTCCACTACATGGCTTGTGACGACTTCTAATGGCTTTCCTCTCCATAAAAGGCAAGATTTGTGGCGTGCACAACTATTCGTTACCCAGTCAACAGATTCTGGATTTTATCTAAGGATATTAACATAAAGGGGGCTGAATACAAAACCTGAAACCAAATTTCCTTCTTTGTGTTGGTCAGTGATTTAAATCCCCAGTAAAAAAAAAAAAACATTGAAGTGTGCGGTTCTGATGTGACAAAATGTGAAAAAGTTGAATACTTTTGCAAGGCATTTAGATATAATTTCATCCTATGATGGTCGTTTCTATTTACCTGACTTTCCTCTTGTCCTTGGAGCTCTTTGGTTCGCTGCTTTAGTAATTCCTCCAGACCCAGAGCTGGGTTCCTGCAGTCTTCAAGTCCTTGTGGAAAGTCCTCCACCAAACTAGACACACAACAAACAAGGTTGGGCCCGAGTACCTAATAGGAACCGTAGCTTCATGCCTTCTAGACACCGGGTTTGATCGTTCCTTTACTTATGCACGGGAAGGGGTTGGGCGAGCAAGCCGCGAACCCAACGAAACACCTTAACTACTGCTGACATTGAGCAACAAGCGCAGCGAGTTAGGAAACCTTTCTTACCAGCAGAGAGCGCCAAGCACATGCTCATGGAAAGGCGAGTGTGGCGCGCGGAGAACAGAAACTAGCTGCTGCACCATCCCCATCGACACAACCGTTTCTGTTGGAGGACAAGCAGAATAGAACATGCTTCAGTTCTGCCATATTGAACCCTCAGTGTTAAACTTCAGAGTAAAAAGGAAAAGAAAAGTAAGACAATCATGGGAAATATTTTACCCTAAAAAAGAGGAGCTTAAAAAGCACAAATCAAGAACTTTTGAAGCAGATTACTAAAAAATTAAATTGAAAATGCAGATACATGCATGCATGCATATATATATATATATATATATATATATATATATATATATATATATATATATATATATATACATATATATATATATATATATATAAATATATATATATATATAAAAATAAATCAATGGAAGTGAGTACACCCCTAAGTGAGAGTGTCTGCCATTTTAAGAGTCCCAGTGGTTGTTTAGCTTATTTCTTAATGGACTGACACCTTTTTATAAGCCTTCATAATTTCTCAAATCAATGTATTAAATTATTTCAGCTATCACCGACTGAAATGTTCATCCGGCAGATTATTTGGTCGCTGGAGCGTGGCTGCGGTGGTCCCAAACAGGAATCAGCAAAGATAAATTATCAAAGGAAGATTATCAGCAGTGGTATGGTTCTGCTGAGTCTCTCCCTCCTACCTTTGTGTTCTGGGTTTGAGGTCAGCAGACTGAACAGGAGGAAAGCAGACTTGGTCCTGACTTTCTCGTTTTCAGACTGCATGCCCCTCATCAGCACTGAGAAGCCATCGTGAGCGACAAACGCCTGAAGCCCACCTTCCTGCTCTCGGACCAAACCTGCAGCGAAGACAGAGTAGAGATTTGTCCACAGAACT
Organism: Fundulus diaphanus; assembly: GCA_037039145.1. Taxonomy (NCBI): domain Eukaryota; kingdom Metazoa; phylum Chordata; class Actinopteri; order Cyprinodontiformes; family Fundulidae; genus Fundulus; species Fundulus diaphanus. Next base: position 19,828,389 of record CM073140.1, on the reverse strand, counting down.
CCGCGTCCCTTTGGGTACCATAGAGGTGTCAAGCCTCCGGGACTCACATGAGACGGCGTACAGGGCTTTCACTCGGACGGTGGGATTGGGGTCTGAATCCGTCAGCTGCAGCAGCTTTGGCAGCACGTCGAGTTTAAGCAGGTGTTCCTGGACCTGGGGCATGTTCTGAGCACAGGAGGCAAGGAGCTGGGCGGCCCGCCACCTCAGCCCGCCCTGAATATGACACAGATACCTGGAGACACACAACTCCAGTCCACCAAGAATCATCAGATCTGCAAAGAGCATAAATAGGATGAAGCAAGTACATATGATTGGCTTTCATGTTATAACAAACTATTATCCCAGCTTTTACTAACCTCTAGCGTTGTCCAGGTTCTCGCACAGCTCAGACAACAGCTCAAAGGCCGATTCTCGCTCGTCTTCTTCATCTTCCTCCCTGTCTTCTTCTGCATCTGGCTCCTTTTCATTCGGTTCGTCTTTCCGCAGGACTGCTAAGCTCTGCTTCATCTGCTCCACTTCATCCATCTGACCTTTGCAGATGTCTGACAGAGCTTCTCTCAGCCACGTCTTCCTCTGAGGGAAGGGACGTTTTATCAGACAGGATGAAAAACAATGGCTGGCGAAAGTGTTCGCAATGTTAATTGGAAACTTCTTTACGCTATAACCATGGACTGGATCTTATTTATTGGGATTCGACGTGCTTCGGAAGATCATTTTCATTCATTTTCCTGAAATGTACCGTTAGAGGGTAAACGAATTACCTATTCCACATGACCATGCGTTACAACATTCAAACTACTTAATGACTCATTTAACATTCATGGTCACTTCTTTAAACTCATGATGTTGGATGAACCTTGCTGATTATTATTTCCCTACTGCAGTCCCTACAGGACTAGTCTAGATAGAACTGCATGGTTCATAATATTCTTAATCCAGGGCCAGGTAGAAGGGAGGCACTTACCTCCTCTGACATTGGCTCTGGAGGGGATGGACCCTCAGCAGCTGATCCAGCGTCCACTGCCAGCTGCAGGACCCCCTGAAGGTTCTGGGGGTATCTCCGGTTCTGTCTGTTATCTGACATGACTCACACAGCTGTACAGAGAATAACAAGACGTGTCAAAAAGACAAAATCTGACACTGGACTAATTATTATGTCTAGCTATCTACTTATATGTACAAACCAGTGAGTTATTTTGGCGAGAAAAAAGCCTACTTAAGTTTGTTTGATAGGATCAGGAACTACACTAAAACAAAATGAATAAAAAAGGATCTGCATTTCTAAGTTAACGGCTTGATAATAGACAGAAATAGGCATGATGAGCTCACCTTTGAAGCGTCCCGGTGATCGGTGTTGTGACTGAAACAAGCTGCTTCTCTCTAATCTAACAGCGGGCGAGCGTGTCTCCTGTTATAGACACAGACACGTGAAGGCGCTAGAACGTTCTAGCTAGCCGAGCTCAGCAGCGAGCCGCCATGCTTTACCGTAAAAAGTGAACGCAGCGGGCAAGCAACATGTGCGAGTGGCTTTGCAAAAGATGTATGTGTTCAGTTTTAAACAGTTTCTGGGTCTGGATGATTTAAGTAATTGTATCCATTTTATATTTACAAGTTGCATCGCTCAATGGCTAAAATACGCCAAAATGAGGTTCGCCGTGTTAACATAGTTACGGTAAGTGAGTCAGCGGAACTTGCAAAGAGTAACGTTACAGTTTAAACTCAATCCCCCTCTTTTAACCACGGACTGCACAATTTATCTTACTATATAATCAATTACGGTAAGCTCAAGGTATGTTTTCATGAATTTAAAATGTGTGTCGCTATTTATTGCTGAACCATCATACAAGAATTAGAACACAAAGATTTGTAAATGTTTAAATCTTACTTATTGTTTTTTATTTGGGAAACTAGAAAATGATAAAGTTTAAAATCATCCAAGCAAGCTTTTTTTTAGCAAACACAGTTACATAAATGCACAGACAAACTCAATGTGACGATAAAATTACCAAAAATATCAGTTCCAAACGCGCGCACATGTGCACGTTCACTGCGGCAGTGTTGGGCCGGGTCAGAGTATCCTCTTGATATTTTCATCGTCTTTGGTTTGTCTAACTCTCCAAGATGGCGGCGCTTGTGGGGCTGCGTGCCTGTTTCTCCGGTAAAAATGTTTAGATTATTTCACTTTCTGATTCGGTGTGACTCTATTTAGGTTAGGTACGCTGCAGAATAATTCATCATTTCCAGAACAAAACCCTGAGTTGTTTGAATGAGGATAAACGTGAGAGACAGGAGGCGATGCTGCCTCTTCCGATAGCGCAGCAAGGTCACGTTACCAGGGTGAGGGTTAGCTAACGATAAACGGATAAAGTCTGACACAACGAAGTGCTTTTAATAATAGCAGAAGACAGCCATTTACACCAAATTGCAATTTATCAGAAGAATAACTTCCTGTGGAGATCACGGTTGGGTCAGATGGTGTGTTTGCTTCTTAGCTGCTGCAGAGCACCTCAGACGTAAAGCTAAACTCTTGCTTATTGTTGCCTGGACTAATTGTGCAATTAGATTTTTGGCTTAATTAAATAAAAATAATAATAATCTGCAACCATCGTTCACCAGTCCCTTGAAGGCCCGGGGTGTAGAAGCAACAGCTAAACACCGATTGTTACTCAAGTGGCCAAAACAGTCCATCTTTGGAGTGACGTTTAATTCGGGGGATCCGGGTTCGAACCCCGGCTGCGCCAAGAAGGACGTAAACAGTCTGCCGAGCCCGTAAGCAAGATAATGAGTTGCTGTGGCGACAATTGAGTTAGAGAGCTGCCACAATGAGCTGACCTCGGTTGATTTGCGTTTATACGTGGAAACTAGTCAGGTGTCCTGTTGGAGATGTCCCCAGGTTAGAGCCAACAGTGAATGTTAGTTACCTGAACCTTAGATTAACCGTGAAGGCTGCTTCTTAATTGAATTAAAGCCACACTTATGCTTTAATAGAACCTAATCAGTGCATGTTTAAATAGCCTATATAAATCATGAATCATAATTACATGGTTTAAATATGCAAGTTAAATCAGTGGTGTGCAAGGAGATGCAACTTCTTCAAAGATTAAGTTGCAATCCAGCTGCAATTTTGAGACAAATCATGCAACATACAATAAATACATCTTTTACCTGACGAGTAGGCGTGGAGTTTAAGTGAAAATACCACGGATTCACTGCATTTATACAAATGCTTGATAGGATCTCATATTTTTAGAATAGAAAGGTATTAGTTATGCATACCAAATTTCATTAAATTCATAGTTAGACACAACAGAAAGCTTTGATGAAACACTTGTTACATGTAGAAGTGGTTTTCAAGTCCTTATTGCTCAGAATATTAGACAGATTGATCAACAGATCGCAAAAGAAGTAGCCTACTTGCCGGGACCAGGGTTGTGTAATTAAACCAAATCCAGAGAAATAAATAACTATCGGCAGAGGAATCTGAAATGATGAAAACAGAAAAAAAAAAAAGGTTACATGTCCTCAGTTGGAGCAGAAGTACCTTCACAAACGGGAGTAGTAATCTGTTTGATCTAAACAACTGTAAGTTGACCGTATTTGTATCTTCTGCCTTCAGCCCTTCAGCTCACTTCTCCAAGCCTTCTGCACAGCTCCTTCAAGCTCGTAAGCGCCCAGACGGATGATTATTTTCCGGCCGTTCGGCGTCGATTTGTGTGTTTGAGTCCCTGTTTGGCTTTTTTCGTGCAGTGCGCCGTGCCTTTGAGTCGGCGGACCTATGCGGCCGAAGCTAAGAAGACGTACAGCAGAGAGAAGCCTCATGTGAACATCGGGACCATCGGCCACGTCGATCACGGCAAAACCACCCTGACTGCAGCCATCACAAAAGGTAGAGGCCCTGAGCTTGAAGCCCAGGAGAAAAACCATCTGCTAGTTTCTCCTCATGGTCGCCTTATTTTCACCCCTCTCTCTCTCTTTTTTTTTTTTTTTTTTTCTTTCAAGTCCTCTCCGATGCCGGTGGTGCAAATTACAAAAAATATGAGGAGATCGACAATGCTCCCGAGGAGAAGGCCAGAGGAATCACAATCAACGCCTCTCATGTGGAGTACACCACAGCCAACAGACATTACGCCCACACAGACTGCCCCGGCCACGCCGATTACGTCAAGGTAATCTGCTTTTGCCTTCTTCCTGCACGCGGCGTGGCTTATAGATGGAGCGGTGCTGCCACGCTGTCTGGGATTTGGTTTTTAGCGTCTTAGGGCAGTTAGAGAAGTATGGGGAAAAATAAGAGTATATAGAGACTATATTGACTCTCCCGTTGCTGTTTTAATGTTTTATCCGTCCATTCATTCGTCAGTCTGTTTGTCCACATGGATGTCCATCAGGTCTATCCTTCCGTTCCTCCATTCATCCATCCATCCAGATGTTTTTCTGGCCCGCTATCCTTTTATCCGTTTGTCTTTCCAGCCTTTTGTCCAACCGGTTGTCTGTCTACTCTTATATCCATGCAGAACTTTATTTACGCTTAAAGGGTCAAAAGCGGCCTGAGATTGGAGCTCTGGGTGAAACCTCATTCGGCTCGATCCCTGCTCTCCTTTTGTTGCAGAACATGATCACGGGCACGGCTCAGATGGACGGCTGCATCCTGGTGGTGGCGGCCACCGACGGCCAAATGCCTCAGACGCGGGAGCACCTCCTGCTGGCCAGGCAGATTGGCGTCGAGCACGTGGTGGTTTTCATCAACAAGGCTGACGCCGTGGAGGACAAAGAGATGCTGGACCTGGTGGAGATAGAGATCCGCGAGTTGCTCACAGAGTTCGGCTACGCCGGCGAGACCACGCCTGTTGTGATTGGCTCGGCCCTCTGCGCCCTAGAGGTAGGGGAAATAAAGCCACTAAATTGTCATAAAATAACATTTTATTTCGACAGATACATTTGTTTTGACTGGAATCGTTGGCCTGATATAATGTATTTCATGTCCGTCGTAGAACAAGCAGCCTGACCTGGGAGTGAATGCGGTGATGAAGCTGCTGGAGATTGTGGATTCGTACGTTCCTCTGCCCAAAAGAGAGCTGGAAAAACCTTTCCTCCTGCCCATCGAAGGTGTTTATTCAATCCCAGGTAAGCCTTTTTTTTATATATATATATATTCCGGGGTTTTATGGGTTTGCCCATAAAGTGTGATATTTGATGGACTACAATGTTTCCCCTTCCATTTTACAAGAATCAGAACAAAATCTGGCCGTGCAGACATCGGTGGAGTCTGGGGGGGGGGGGGGGGTGCCTCAAAGAGAAGCTCTTAACTGGCTTGTTATTCCTGACAGAGTCTGTATCGCTTGTGTCGGGAACGCCAGACCCAACGAGATAAATGTGTCCGTTTCTGTTGTGTGTTCAGTAGAAAAGGACACGTTTGTTTATTTCACGTGGAGCCCTGATGACTTCAATATACCGAGAACGTTTGCCTCATGCAAATATGATGATGGTCGCGTCTGTTTAGACCTGATTATTGCAAACATTAAAGCGCAGCGCAGCACGTTCTCAACAAGTAAACGACTCTATGGTCATTTTCAGATGTCGCAAATCACCAAAAGTCTGCCTGTTGGAAACAAAAACCCACCTTCCTGCGTCCGTCACGGCTGCTGTACAATTGGAAAACGCATTTTTGTTGCTAGATAGACCCTGAGAATGGATCATAAGCAGATCCCCCCCACCACCAAGACGAGATTTCTTGGGGAAACACTGGACTATTTCTAAAATAAAACAGGTTTCATTTCATTTTATTTCAAAGTTTATTTGGTAGGGACAGACCCACATCGGCATAGACAAACAGAACAAAACAGCAGTCCCATGTTGGCGTCATAGTGCAATAGCAGCAGCTAATTCGCAGCACTTGTCCCTAGATGGGCTTTTAAAAAGTACCTCTAAAAATTAAAGTGATAGTCATTTAAAATAGCACAACATAATATTGACAACATCTACAAACAAACAGTGAAACATCAAAACATCAAAAAGGGGGACAGTTCTGTTTTTGACATAACCAGAGTTTTGTTTGTTTTTTAAATATACTAAAACTGGTTCCAGACTTTAAATCAACAGGAAGTGAGTTCCACACTGCAGATCCTCTCATGGACAGAGCACTTTGAGCAAAAGTGGTTCTTCCAAAGGGGACCTTACAATCTGGTGGATCTGCTATTGCCCTGCAGTCTCTGTATGCAGCTGCTTAACGGTGTAGGTGCATGTCCATTTAAACACTTAAAAATCAATTTTAAAAGATTGCAATTTATAAAATTAGGAAAGTCCAAAATGCCAAATTTAGCCAAAATGTGACAGTGGTGGAATCTGATTGGCTTTTGATATGAAAGCCAAGTTGGGAGCAATGAATGTGAAATATAAACTCAGAGTTTTTCTGTCCACCCCGCAGGCAGAGGGACCGTTGTGACCGGCACCTTGGAGAGAGGCTTGATCAAGAAAGGAGACGATTGTGAGTTTCTGGGTCACAATCGTTCCTTCAAGACTGTGGTTACAGGTGAGTGAGTGCGTCGTGTGTGTCGACGGGGGACTAATCAATACATGGCTTAAAATGGGGTGCACTGCAACCTGTTGACTCAGGGGGCCGATGACAAATGCGTGCCACACTTTTCAGATTTTTATGTTTATAACAATGTTGAGAACCAGTCGTCATTTTCCTTCCACGTTTATAAAAGCACTCTTTGCGTTGACCTGTCATAGAGTCCCACTCAAATACATCGAAGTTTGCCGCTGTAACGAGACAAAATGTGAAGACGGTTCATTCACTTGTTCACGTTATGGAAGCAGCCGACCCGCTGGGCCATGTGGGGCTGAACACAGAAATCTGACCGTAAACCTGCAGGAACCCTTCTCCCGATCTTCCCTTCAGGTATCGAGATGTTCCACAAGTCTCTGGACCGGGCCGAGGCAGGAGACAACCTGGGCGCGCTGGTGCGAGGCCTGAAGAGGGAAGACGTGAGGAGAGGGATGGTGATGTGCAAGCCCGGATCCATCATGCCCCACCAGAAAGTCAAAGCCCAGGTGTGAGGGGATAAACGACACGTCGTCGTATTTATTGTTCTCCAAATAGTCCAGGCCTGAAAACGTTCGGATTTTGTGAAGGCAGATTTTCCACAACTATCAGATATTTAAACCTCAAACCGTCAAAATATTTTAGATTTGAATCAGTATTTTCTGTTGTACCTGTTTGAACTGAGGGCCATTAACGAACAGGGTTCCCCTTTTGTTTAATGTTGCCCAGGTTTATGTTCTGAGCAAGGAGGAGGGAGGCAGACACAAGCCGTTCGTCACCAACTTCATGCCCGTCATGTTTTCTCTCACCTGGGACATGGCCTGTAGGGTAACTCTACCTGGAGACAAGGTGTGCATCTTCCAGGGTCATTTCCTGCTGTTTTTTTTTTACGTGTCGACAGCTTCTCACAACCGTCTGCAAATAATTAGCCCAGGTTGAGGAGGAGGTTTGGAAGTGGGATGTTTAGTTTTGAAATTGGGACTTGTCACAAACACTGTGGCTCAAAATTCTCAAAATTGTAAACCAGGTTCTTGCCAGACGACGAATGTGTTACTTTTGCCCTTTTTCCAGGAAATGGTGATGCCAGGAGAGGACACATCGTTGACGCTTACACTTCGCCAGCCCATGGTGCTGGAGAAGGGCCAGAGGTTCACTCTGAGAGATGGAAACAAAACCATCGGTACCGGCCTGGTCACTGATATCCTGACCGCGACAGATGAAGATCAGTGCAACTGGGGCTGAAGGGAATAATGCACCAAAGGCTGGGCAGGGCTGGGGATTGGAGCACCAAGGGATACCAGGGGGGTCTGTGGGGGGGCTGGCTGGGAGTCAGATGAATCTATTCAACAGAGATACAGAACACTGAAAAATAAAACGCCTAGGCAAGACAGAAATGCAATGATCTGTTGAGCAGTTCAACCCAACCAAAATACCTGTAATGGCTAGCCAAGACTTCATGTTGGTCAAAATTACGTCCTTTATGTAATAAAATGTATTTAATAATATAACTGACTTCTTTGTTTTATGGCGCTTAGTATTACTTAGCTGACTGTGTTAAACATGGAAAGAAATGTAAAAAATTCACACCAAATCCTGAAAAATGTTGCGAGAGTTTTGAGGTCTTGGGGCACAAACTGAGCTCATGTGAGAAGTGTCCACCTCTGCATGCTGTTCGATCAGTGTACCACAAGGGGGCAGCAGAGGCGGCTCAGCTGAAGTTCCGATTTTATAAAACGGAGAAACAGGCGCTTCACCGTTCTTTTAATAGAGATTTATGTTATTCGTTTTTAATGGGTTTATTTCTATGTCTTTTTTTGCATGTTATTTAAAAATGAGGATGAGCTGATAGGAAGAAAACTTTGAAGTACCTTGAGAATGACTCGACTTGTCATACAGTTCTTTGAGTATTAAGTATTCACACCCCTCGAACATTTCCACGTTTGGTTACATTGCAACCATAAACTTAAAAAAAATGAGACCAACGTGTGTGTGTTTGTAAAGTTTAATGCTGCAACTAAATTAAGTCATTCGTCGCTTCGAGCTGTGTTTCTTCCGGGGTGCTTCTGTATTTACCTGCATCTGTCCTCCAATCTGCTCAGACCAGCTTCTCTGTCTGATGTCGAAAGGCCTCCCCACAGCGTGACGCTGTCACCACCACGTTTTACTTTGTGCATCGGATGTTCAGGACTATGCGTAGTGTTAGTTGTCTGCCACATCTAGGGTTATGTATCTTGACCAGAAAGTTAAATCATGGGCCCCTGACCAGAACACCTTATTCCACATGTTTGGTGTGTCCCCTGCGTGGGGTTTGATGGTGAAATCTTATTGCTTTCTTCTTGCTGCTTTTCAGTTTTTCCTTTTCACTGTGGAATCATTCAGTGGTGGTTTATGTAAAGTGGAAGAAGAATCGTCCCTTACCTGAGCTGGCCATCTCTGCAACTCCCCCAGATTTCCCACGAGCCCGCTGGCTATTTATGATCTAAGCCTGCTTTAAACTTCCCTCCTGACCTCCTGTGTTCCTCGGTCATGATGCTGCTCGCTCACTAATGTTCTCTAAGAGATATCTAAAGCCTTCAACAAACAGCCAGAGGTTATAGGAGAATAAAGTGCTTAAGAGTAGAGGTGACTTCAGAAAGCTGGTTGCTTTGGGTTTATTTAGCTGCGGTTGCGTTTTGGAGGGTTGAATACAAATGCATGCCACACTTTCTAGTTTTTTCTTTGTATAACCATATACCCCTTTCCTTGAGATTCACAATTTACCAATGCATGAGGATAAAGGTGTGTAAAATATACTGTTGTGTTCAGATTGAATCCCAGCTGGTGGAGAGTAGTCCGTCGGTGTTCCTGCTGCTCGTAGGACGTCCCTTGGTTGCGGTGCTTGCTGTCGGTATTTGAGTCAGAGTCTCCTGTAATCCAATCAGCCTCCTGCTGTAATCAAATACTGAGCGTCTGCAGCAGTGAAGGGCCAGGAGCAAAGAGCACCGCTGAGTGATGTGCTCAGCTGGAGGACCAATGTTTCCAGGAGCAAAATAACTCAGAGGTTCAGACAGTTTCAGCAACAGTTGCTGTACAGTAAACCTGATTCAAGCAACCGAAAGTTATTTTCCTTTCTAAATTTAACAGCTGCACAATACATAATGACCTCCGGTGGTTTTTTACACATGATAGGCTTGACTGAATACAGTACGGACTGCTATTTAGTTGGGGATTGTGCAGGTTTAATTTGGTTTGTGGCAACTATGTTATTATTTCAGATATTGAGACATTATTGCTTCAGAGTGACAACAGTTTAGGAGACGTTTGGTCTTTTTATTAAGTTCATTGTTTTTTGGTGAATTTCCAGATAAAGAGTTTCAGCCGTTAACAGTTCAAATGATTTTCAGGTCCTACTTTACATTTTTTTCCCCATGTCATAATTTAATCGAAATAGGACCAAAAGTAATAGAAGTTCATATGAGGTCATTTGCGAGCAGTTAAAAAACAGTTTCTTCCAGATCTAATCAGGCTTATGGCCGGTTTCCTTTGTCTGCTCTTCCCACCCAGGGTGGATTCTTCTTCCATCCTCAAGTTCACGTCTTTAACCTCTGAGCTGCCCACGCCCGCAAAAAGAATAACACAATGGCACTCAAACCTTTGGACTGTGGTGGTGCTGGAAAAAGGACCTGCTAGGAAATATCAAGAAAATGCTAAGAGTATAGCTTTCCTTGACGTGGCATGTCTAGATTGTATGTCGGCTCTTTGAGCCAAGAACATCTTTAATATCTTATTGTATTCATTGAAGAAAAAAAAACAACCCTACAGTGACTGGGATGCCTTGTATAAGAGTGTCAATGAGTTGTTTTAGCGATGAAGCAAGTTAAAAAAAGCATGAAAAGGAGCTTTGTCTCAAAAGTTTACATACAATAATCTTCAGCATGAGAGTCAGAATAATTTGGGCCTTTTTGATTGAACTAATTGTTATGAAAAGTGGTAGTATTACACAACAATGTGATTTAAAAAAAACTGTTACTGGGTTCATAAATTTCAATTTTCTGTGGATTTACAGTGAGATTGTTAGTTATACATAAAGACCCAAATACGTACTTCCACAGTTTTTGTGCTTGTTAGTGATCATTGCTCTGTTGGAACAAACAATGTTATCAAAGGTTCAACCATTCAACCACCTCCTCCAAAATGAACATCATTGATGTTATCTGAAACTTCCACCTGAGCAAAATGTTGCCACCCACTCATTTAGGAAAGGTGACATTGGCTTCATCCAAACAACATGGAAATGTGGCTGAGAAGTGAAAGGTGAAAAGACATCTACATAAAGAGATCTATCATTGTCTAAATATGTTTAGACAATCAGCCGGTGCAACCAAGCCAGAATTTTAATGTCTTCGTTTAGACTTTGTTTCGGCAGGACCAGTTTAATTTTTCTGAACTATTTGCCCACAATGATGAGAAGTGTGTTGGGTGGACGAAGGGTGAAGTTTTCAAGCCTAAGAACATAACACCAGCTATTAAGCACGGTGGTGGTAGCATCATGCTGTGGGTTTTGGTTTCCTTCCATACTTTTATCCGAACTCATGAATTAGACAAAGTAGACAGAAAAATGAAGGAGGGCTATCTCTTTAAATACTTCGTCACTCAAAATTAAACAGGTCAAGGATCCCGAACACACAACAAAGCTGGTTTTAGACAGAGAGAGCAGACTCTGGCCTAAAGCCTGTTGACACTTTATTGACTATTCCTAACAAGCTGGAGCCATGTCACAAAACCAACTGGTTTGAAGAGCTCCATTATTTCTGACAGGAGGAGCGGTCAAAGTCCAGACACCAGCTTGTTGCGGCTACAAACGGATGTAGTTTCTATGTAACTAGCAAAGAAAACGTTTAACAAAGTATAAGTGAGGTTGTATGAATTTAAACTTGTATATGTATTTCAGAACTTTTGGTGTATTAGAGAAAATTCACAATACATTCAGACCCACTCCACCTATCATTAAAAGCCCAAAATGACTACAACATCCATGCCTATGATGAGTGTATGTAAACTATAATTTTGCGTATCTTAGATTTCCTCTCTTTTGTCCCATGATTGTCCACTTAAGTTAAATAACTAAACAGACATTTGCTAATATGCTGTCATGGATAAGGAAATAATAAAGAATAGAAATATGTGAAGCAGCAGCTAAATCCAAGGTAAACCAAAAAAAGTCCTGTTGCTCAAGCTCTATTGATGAAGAACTGTAGATCAAGATTTGCTGGTCGAGACCTGATGAGCAGGACCACTTTAAAATATAATAAGAAAGTTACTGTGCTTGGTCGATAAGCGTTTAAACAATAAATGTGGCTTGTTGCATTTATTTTTTGCACAGTACTGTATATCCCTGAAAGGAAATCATTATTGTAAACATGTCTTTTTCTGAGAGTATTGAATTAGCATTGTAGGACTCTGTAAACAAACACGTTAATTTCTGACAGTAATCCCTAATTTGATAGCAGCTAATTAGCGAGGAATAGATGATGTGCTGAAGCGTCGGGACTTGTTCCTCGGGGGGGAAAAAAAAGGAACTGCAGCTGTTAGTGTAGCATGGTGTTACTCTCCTTGTCTACCCTCCACCTCTCTCTGGCAGCTGAAGGAAAGTACAGGGCCGCCGCAATTAAGGCTGAATGCGGCTTTCAGCAACCCACTCTGCGTGCTCGAAGACTGACCCCACACGACTTCTCCTCCTCCACCCCAGCCGAGTGGGTGGGAAACGTCTCCTCAGCGCACCTTCCATCACGCAGCTTCAGCTCCACGGAAGTGACAAATTATGCTCCTGTTGCAAAAGAGAGTCGATTTACTCTGCAACTCGTTGCCTCTTTTGGCATCGCATATGTCAGGTCATGACAAAACTGATATGATTTCTGAAGACAGAGCAAGAGCATGTCTCTACACGGCCTACATTATCACTACCCCTAAAACGTCTGCACACCTTTTCATGTCACAACCACAAACTTCAACATTTTTATCGGGATTTTGTATAACAGAGTGTTCATTTGTATGCCACCCCCCTTTTAGTCTGAAAAACCCGTAAATAATATCCAATGCAAACAACTGCCTTGAGAAGTAATATAATTAGTAAATACCACAATTACATACCCGCCAACCCATGGCTGTCCATCTAACCTGATGCAGCCAAGAGGTTCACGGTGGCTCTGGAGGAGCAACAGAGGCCCACAGCTCAGGTGGGGAAATCTGTTTCTGTCATGCAATGCACAAGTCTGGGAGCAGTGGCAAGAAGAAAATCCCCCCTTCTGGGTTTCCAACAAGCCTAACAAGGACTGTACAATGCAAATTCCTTGTCTTCCCAATGTCAGTGTGTGCAATATTAATATGGTAAAGAAATTGGAAACGTCATACTTATAAACGTGCCTCTACTCACTATCTGGATTCTGCGATTGCTATAAAGCAGACCAACATTACTAATGTAGACTCAAGTATTCGGAGGTGGGTAAATCCGGCTCCAGAAAGTAAAAAAACTGGAGGACTGCTTTAAACATTAGCCCCTGTCTGTGCCGTGTAGCTGGAAATGCAAAACAGTTGGAACTAACCTCTACAGTCTTTTTACTTACTTAACCTGGATTACCCACCTCTGCAAGCATTTATTGCAAGTCATGTCACCGTTGCAACATTAACCAACAATATATGCCCTGAAAACACAATCTCCACAGCAAAAACATGCTAGAAGCAGTATTGTGGTGTGCGGACGACTTATATCAGCGAGGAAAGGGAAGCCCGTAGGAGTTGGTGGTAAGATAGGTGGAGCTAATTGCTGAACAAGACCCCTGCTAGGGGCTGCAGGATTAGTGGCTGGGGAGGAGATTTGCGACCTGAAAAGCTGCAGCCAGAGCCACAGTCGAACAGTTTAGATCAGTGGTGTCCAAACTTTTTTGCCACAGATACCAGCATCACCCAGTTGAAACAAGTCGTAGGCCACAAAAATTGGATTTCTTTTCTTTTTTTACAATAGAAAATGGCAAAATAATTCCATAGCTTGTGTTTTACCCTGCTGAACAATGACTAAACATGCAATATTTTACTAAAATGTCCAAAGCAGTCAGAGCTTTGTAGAAAACGGATCCGTAAATGATTACACAATCAAGACATACAAAAGAAAAATACAACAAGCCACAATTAATTGAGTAAAAGTCATGGGATTTTTGTGTTCTTACTTGCTATGAAATTAAAATGAAAAGAAGGGATTTTAAGCAAGTGTTGTACCCATCATTTTCCATTTTACTAAGATTTTAATTTTGTCAGTGAGAATCTCATCCTAAGAAGGTATCCTTCTGCAACCAACGCCTGCACCGGTGGGCCAAATTTGTACCGTTCGTGAATAAGAAGATAAGAAGCTGCACAAAGATATTATTAAGGGCCTCGGATGCTCCTTGTGCAGGACTCTGGACACCCCTGGTTTAGATCCAAGCATATGCCAGCGTTAGAATGGCCCAGTGAAAGGCCAGACCTAAAGCCAGCTGAGAAGGCTTGAAAATTACCATTCAGTGGAGCCCTCCGTCCTATCAAACTGAGCTTGAGCTGTGTGGCAAAGAAGAATGAGGCAGACATTTCAGACTCTAGATGTGCGAACATCATGAAGAGAAGATGTGATGTGTGTAGAGCTCAAGGTTACAGCGGAGTGTCATGAAGAAGAACAGCCCGGCCTTTTCCACGTAGACGCGAAGGCGTTCCTGATGGGTTGTGTAAGAGTGAAAGCAGAGACCTTTGCCCAAGTTGTTTTTCAAACAGCTTGTTCGCCCCCCCCCCGATCTGCTGATCTCATGTTATAACTCTCCACAGATTGCATGTACCTGCGGGGTCTGGGTCTGACTGTCAGGGACAAAAGGTAAAAAGGTTGGCTTGGTCACACCTTATTCTGGCAATCTAGCGATTTTATTTGTACTCTGTCCATTTCCAGGTTGTGGTTTCCCGCAACAAAGTAAAAGAAAATAAGGCAAAAGTCGGGATATAGTGAGTTCAAATGCATTCAGTGGAAGACAGTGAGAGCAAATAAGTCCACCTTGAACGTTATTTTAATCTCTGAAGCAACAGCGAAAATAACAATAATCATAATGAAATTACATATTTCTTTCTCTCTCTTTCTTTTATTTATTCTTATTACCTTTTCAATCCAAAAGGAAGGAAATAAAACCACCTATTTACAGATGAACCCTCCTCTTTCTCCAGGAAGTTCTGACCTCGCTCTTGGTGCCTTGGAATCACCATTTGGGCTCCAGAGCGAACTGGTTCTCCTGTCTTCGGCACAAGTCAGCAAAAAATATTTATGTATGAAAAAAAAACACACAAATGTGCTGAAATGGGCATCAGGTGTGCAAAGCTAACCCACATAGAGCTTCTGGTTTGACTAATGTGGAGGGGAAAGTTATTTGTCTCAGCTAGCAGGAGAGAAACAGTCTGACCTACTGTTTTTATCGCTTATCTACTGTGAGAAAGACAGACACTTAAGATGAGCAGTTTAAGGCGTCTCATAAGAGGACGTTAGCATGTGTCGTAAGGTTTAGGGACTGTTCGTGTGGAGGGGCCAAACAGGATTTTCTAAATGATTTGCAGCAACGTGAGCAGATCAGATGGGACCTTTGAAGTGAGCGAAGCCTATGCCGTTACACTCCATAAAGCATTAATGATTTATTAAGGTATTGCCTTTCTGAAGGTTTACAAGGGAACAATCTTCAGTGCTATTTATGCACCACGTTGAACAATTTTTAATATGCATTTAGAGCTAAATCTTTCTTGACTGATGACATGATTTTAAACTTTATTTAGACTCTTATTGTCTGTGCGGACCTTTGAAAAAACAATTTATGTTACTTTATCCACTTACCTTTGCTTTCTCTTTATCTGCTTTAATTATCTGGTAGCACAATGTGTTTAAAAATGAATTATCAAGATGCTAAATTTGACCTTTCCCTAACATCTTGAATTGAAATGAAAGTCCCTCCCTACAAGGAGCAGGAGCTGCACGGTGGTGCAGCTGATAGCCTTGCAGCAAGAAGGCCCTGGGTTCCCAGAATCCCCGTCTGGGCTCTTTCTACATGGCGTTTACTTGTTCTTACCAGTTCAAGCGGGGTTCTCTCCCAATATATGGCCTTCCCCCACAGTTCAAAAACTAAATTTTTAAGTTAATTGGTCTTTTTAATATGCCCTTAGGGACCCATAAAGCCTACGGTGATCTGATGTTGAACACAGGAAGAAGATGGTGAGTACCATGCTTTGTTTTCCTTTTTTGGGTCCTTTTTGCACAAACCTTTTAAACAAAGTAATATGTTTTGCTGTGTCGCTTTGCTTTAAAAGTGCCAAGTAATTTTAATTGCATAGTACCAAAGCAATTCACATTAAAAACCTATATTTAACATTACATATCAGTGATTTTAATTTATCAACCTCATGATTTATGTATTTAGCCTTCATTTAACCAGGTTAGTCACATTCAGGTAAAATATCTATTTTACACTGTAGGAAAATATTCAAGAATGGAGGATATCTTTTGTCTAAAAATCTGCGTGCTGCTCCTTTTTTCATTCCTTTGATTCATCAATTCTGTGCTTTATAAAATTTCTTGTCATTTTTGTACAGTTTCTATTTGTTTTTTGTTTTTTTAGTTAGGACATTAGCTGCAAACCCAGATGCCTTCATTTCTATTTAAAAAAATAATAATTTGTGAGACAGAACAGCTCTATTGTAACATGAAAACTTGTTCTGATTTCTGTCAAGCCCTGACTAAAAACCTGTGTTTTACTGAGATTGTATGATAAAAAAAAACACAAAGTAGAGAAAACTACACAGTTTGGAAAACTTTATATGGATAAACATTTGTGTGAGATACACTGAAACTCAGCCCCTCTGAACTAATACTTTGTACAGTAGAACCACCTTTCACTGCATTTCGAGCTGCAAGTCATTTGGGTAGTTCTTCCATTAGCTTTGCACAACTAAGGACCGAAACGTTTTCCTATACTCGTCTGTAAGACAGTATCTTAAGTTTAGACAGACTGGATGAAGAGTGTCAGTAATTCAAAAAAAGTTAAAAAACAAAAACAACTGGACTTTTTTCCGAAGTTTGAAGACGTTTCGCTTCCCATCCAGAAAGCTTTCTCAATTCAAAATTCAACATTTTAAATTGAGAAGGCTTTCTGGATGGGCAGCGAAACATCTTCAAACTTCAGAGAAAAGTCCAGTGGTTTTGTTTTTTAACTTCTTTGGAATGACCATGAGCTGGATGACTGAGAATCTTCACCAGCACAGTGTCAGTAAGCATTAGTTTTCAGGTCTTCCAACAGGTTCTTGGTCAGATTGAGGTCTGAGGACTTTGACTAGGCCATTGTAACTCCTGAAAAAGCTTTCAACTGAACCTTTCTATTGTAGGTCTAGCTGTGTTTTTAGGGTTATTGCTGGCCTCTGTCTTGGTCATTTTCACAACTTTACAGGTTTTCTTCGAAGTTTACCCCGTTTTTAACTACATCCATCTCCCCATTGGCCAAGAAACACTAGCCTGGCCAGCCAGACTGAATTACACAGCGCGTCAATCAGTCTGGTAAGGCTCCATTCCCTCCGGCCCAAAACACACCAGACCAATCACAGCGCGGGAGGTGTCACTCTCAGTGTCAGAATTACCCATAATGCAGCAGTGCTTTTCTGCTACCATACCAGTCAAGATACATACAGAGATTTTTATTGCTTGGTGCCTTGGAAGATTAAGAAAGTGCATGTGAGTACATCATGTATCCTCTGATTTTTTAGACAAAAGTGGCAAAAAAATTGTTTACTGGAGTTTACTTCATAGCATGACATGTTTCACGGACTACAAATTAAAAAAAACAGAACACGTTGCTTGGAGTTTTTTGCGTTGCATCCGTAGTTGTCTGATTGGCTCTAACCTGATGATGCTGACCCTGTTAGTCCCGCCTTTGAAATCGTGCTTTACCAGCTCCTTACCAGACTGATATGCAGTGTATACAGCGTAGTCAGTCTTGCTGGCCAGGCTAAAGAGACACATCCCCACAGCATGATGTTTCCACCACCGTGTTTCATAGAGGTGGGTCCAGAACTGCAGCTTTAGTCTTTCCCTAAACAAAGCATATTGGATGAAGCAAGAGTTCAATGCTCAAATCGGCTCTATTTATACTGAGATTAAATCACACACAAGAAACACATTCAGAAGGCAGCTGGACTGGCAACCTGTCCACCTCTTGCTCAATGGCCACTGGAGATAGGCATCGGCTGCCCAGCAAGAACGCAAGGATGAGCATTTATTGACAGTGGGTGGATGAATGGATGGATAAAGGCAATTAATTGCACTTGTGGAATACCAAAGAAAAGACGGCTAAACGAGACCGCACACCACACTTTTCAAAGTTTTATTTGTGAAAACGTTTTAAATCCATGTGTCTTTTCCCCAGGACATCCCAGTTCTTCACTGCATTCTGCTGATCCGTTGCATAAAATCCCAATAACAAACATTGAAGTTTGGGGTAATGTGACAAAATGTGGAAACGTTCACGGTGACAGGGCGTGATCTTAAAATATTTATTAACTTTAAGGAGACGGGTTTTTTTTAGTATTAATCTGGCAGTGACCATTTTTCCCCCTTTATGTGGCAGATTATCTACCCCGACGACATGTGTTTCCATCAGTGGGCTGTTTCCTCGTCAAGCTGCCAGAATCGGTAACAGACGTATAGTCTTGCAGCTGCAAGGCATCGATGTTGAGATGAAAACCTGTTTTCTACAGGAAGAGCTCAGTGGAATATTCTATGAATTTGGTTTACTAAATTATACTCTTTTCTGTGTTTAATCTTGCGTCCACACATCGTCCCATCGAAGCGGTGAGGCTTTTCTCAAAATACGTAAATATAAAACCATGTTGATTTCATGCACTTCAGAATTAGGGTGCTCTGCAATGAAACGTGACAGTTTTCGTTTGCATCTAAAGCTCAAGAACCGTCTCAAAAGGAAGAAAAAAAAGCATGTTTCCTGTGAAGTTTTGAAAGTAATCCTTGTGTGGCAAACATGGAGAGCCACTGATCTTCACACTGTGACGAAGATGTCCTTATTGGCGTCCTTGTGTCAGCAGAATGACATTCACAAGCCGACCCACTTCAGCCACATCAGTCCTACAGCCAGCAGATGAAGGTTAAAGGGCTGATTCTCGTCGAGAAGATGGCTGACTTCGTTCGGTGGGGGTTAGCTCTGACGAACACCTCTTGTCTTTTTCTTTCTCCGCATCTTCATCCACATCCTCGTCCCTGCTGATGAAGGCCAGCTCGTTCTCGTAGCAGAAGGAGTTGGCGCCAGACGTGGGGAATTTCCTCGCCTCCATGTCTTTGGCGCTGCACCTGGGGGTGGACGGCACCTCAAAGGTTTTGTGAAAGTAGGCGTAATCGATCCTGTACTGGCTCCTCTCCTCGAAGATGACGGGCTCGAAGCGGTGGCCCCACAGGATCTCAGAGGGCAGGTAGGAGCTGCGCGCTTGCGTCGTCATGGCCGTCGCCTCCACCAGTCCTTCCAGGATGATCACGATCTCAAAGTCGAACGTTTCCAGGTCGTGCTTGCTGATCCCGAACAGAGGACTCTCTTCGTCGATCTCATGGATGACGGTGAGGGGAGCGACCAAGAACAGGCGGTCTGTGCCTTTATCGTAGCCGACGTCCATGTCGATCTGTTCCAGGGGAATGTACTCGCCCTCCTCTGTGTAGCGGGGCTTCACCATCTGAGCCCTAACATGCGCCTCCACAATATGGCTCTTCCTCAGGTTAGCAACCCTGAACATGAAGCATAGCTTCCCATCCCGCATGGCGATCACTGCGTTGTGGCTGAACAGCAGCGTCTCTGCGCGCTTTTTGGGCCGTGCCATCTTGGCCATGATGGCACCGATCATGAAGGCATCGATGATGCAGCCCATAATGGACTGAAAGACTACCATGAAGACAGCCGCTGGGCATTCCTCTGTCACACAGCGAGCCCCGTATCCAATCGTCGTCTGGGTCTCAATGGAGAACAAAAAGGCCGTCACAAAGGTGTTCACCTGTGTGACACAGGGAACAAAATTGTCATCCCCTCGGTTTCTTTCCATGTCACCATGCAGGAGGCCGATGACCCAGAAGCCCAAGCCGAACGTCAGCCAGGACACCACAAACACCAAGCTGAACAGCAGGAACATGTATCGCCAGCGGATGTCCACGCAAGTGGTGAAAATGTCTGACATATACCTTTGGGACTTCTCGTCCATGTTGGAGAAGTGGATGTTGCACTGGCCGGTCTTGTTGACAAACCGGCTGTGGCCTTTGCGTCTCGTGTGGATCTTGCCGTTGCCAAAGCTGCCCACGGCCGGCATGGTGCTCAGTCTGAGTCCTTCTTCTTCACAGGACAGAAAGCTGCGGTGGTGGTGGGCCCTTCCTACGCTCATGCCGCAGTGGAACACAGCCAGGGGGGCTTCACGCAACCGGCCTGGCTCATGCACAGCTGAGCCAGCTCACAGAGGGGCGCAGCTCTGTTTGGCGAAAACTTAATACCAGTCGTCGACTCCTGGAAAGGAAGGACAGACAGAATGTTATCATCAAAACACGAAACAGGTAAAAAAAAAGACAAAAAAATTATTACGTGATGGAAAATAATTTCTCAGCCAAACTTTAAGATAATAATTTTTATATTTCCTTTTAATTTGGCCCACAGAGACATCAGGCAAGCTCCAAAACGCCCTTCCTACAAAAATCACCCAAGGTATTGATTTGTGTCTGTCGTCCTTGCTTTTAGTCTTGCATGATCGGAACTACTCTGGCTCATATTGTGCACATTTCACAGATCATCAAGGTACAGAAATAGCCAACTAATTCAATGCCCTGCCATTTTATGTGACGTAACTTGTTTTCCCTCCAGCTGGCACAACTATCAGAGGCACTGGAGCACTGCGATGAGGCTGTGTGATTCCCTTGCGAGGCCAAAGTGGAACGTAACGGGGGCTAAAAAAAGACGGGGCAGAAAACTGGGTATTGAAACAGAGGTCGCCTCAGATACAACTGGTTCGATGGCGACTCTCAAAGTCATCACCAAAGATATGTCACCAAAATTCTGTAAAATAGTGCAGCGCAATAGACATGCTTTATTTTTATTGACAGCTTGGACTATTCTTAAAGTTTCAGATGTCTAATTAAGATATATTTTTTTAAATTATGGAGCTACATCAGGTTTCCAATTATCTAAATGAAAATCCCTCAGATGATCCATTTTGAAACTGAAACATTCCTATTTTTGCAGACCGCTGTCTGGGCACCTTGTAAGTTTAGATATTTTCATTTAACCTTGTAACAAACATTCATGTTAGCCTGTGGTATAGTGCGCTGATACGCAGGTGTGTCTAACTTTTTTGTGTTTTTACATTTGTTTCAGAAACCGAACTTACACACCGACTGAATATCATCAGCAATGGAGGGAGTTATCTCCTCTCCATCAATACCCTGCAATGAGCTAAGGTGCATGAAAATAACCCATGCTAAGGTCCACATCTCTTTTCTATCACTTTTTAATCTTTTCTTGCTACGTAATTCCATCTATGTTTCTTCATCTCTGATCAGGTTCCTATTTCTCACTCGTCAAACCAACGCCACAATGTGTTACTGGTGTGCTCAGGGGGATGTACAGTCTTACTTATATTCAAAATTTTGGCTTGTAGTGAAAAAAGTTCCACTTTGGTCTCATCTTGCCAGAGCACCTTCTTCCATGTGTTTGTTGTGTTCTCTAAATGCCAAACCGCAGGATTTTTCCTTCAAGAGCCTGTCCTTCAGCTCATACTCAAAGGACAACCTCATTGTGTCACATGATCAGATTCTCCTACCTGAGCTGTGGATCACTGCAGCTCCTCCAGAGGTTACTATAAGCCTCTTGGCTGCTTCTCTGATTAATACTCCCCTCTTAGCCTAGGAGGGCGACCATGATTTGGCCGCTTTGTGGTGAGTGAATGAGCTGAGCCCATAGCTTTTTGAAATTTAACCGAACAAGGCTGTTTTTTTACTCGACACGCTTAAAGTGAATGCAGCTCGTCCAGACGTAAGTTAACGGCACTCTATCTGAGACTGAATGAAAGATTTACTCTGTCTTTTTGTGCTGTTTTAAGTCTCCTGTGAAGCAAAACTATATTTAGGCCACCTGAATTATTTTGGTTTGGAATTGTTTTTAAAATGTTACTCTTTGTTTTTATATGTTTGAATGGTCTTGTACCTCCTTATCTTTCTGAGCTTCTACGGTTTATCGTCCTTGTAGAGCTCTGAGGATCAAGTGCTCTTGGTGGCTCCTGGGACTCATCTTGTGACTAGGGAAGACAGAGCCTTTTTCAGCTGCAGCTTTTAAACTCTGGAATGGTCTTCCTCTTTCTGGAAGGTCTGCAAGAACCCTTAATGAAATTAAATCTCTTTTAAAAAGTGATCTTTTTACGCTGGCTTTTAACCGCAGGGAGCACAACCATCAATCCCTCCTTTGCACTTTATTGTCTTTATTATGTTGTTGTTGCTCACTGCTTTTAATATAATGGTTCTGTTATGTATTTTTATTGTGTCTGTACAGTACTTGGGGTGTTATTTAAAAATGTATTCTAAGTGCTTCAGCCACCTTGTCCAAGAGAATAAAGATGACAAATGAAGGAGAACTAGTTCATGGTGGAGCTGTGAAGTGAGCACAAAATATGTAGGTGTTTTAGTTTTAACCAGTCTGTTCTTGTTTAGGATGAACTGGGACAACATTGTTGGCGGTTGTACCAAACCCTTTCCCTTTGTGCACTATGGACTGAACAATCCTCGGTGAGATACTCCGAGCACAGGATATTGTTTTATTACATAACCCTGCTTTAAATTGTGGCCACTGTGGCTCAGTGGTGAGAGACGTCTTGCAACGTTTGTGAGTACAATTGGGTGGACGAACTCAGTCCATTTAAACGTCTCCGCAACCTTCTCCCTGTGGTCTCATTGTAAAATCCACAAAAAGTGTAATACTCATGATTTAATAGTTCTATACAGCAGTCTTTTTTATTGACTTTTAGATGTGTTAAAAACCTTGCCACAGAGGAGAATACTAAAATTATTTCAATGCCACTCACAGCTGGAGTCCAAACAAGGACAGCTGTAAACAGAGACTGCATTCAAGCAAGGTACAAAACTGCAAGAAAAATAAATTAGGAAAATTATCTTTCTCATTCAAAGGGTCCCAGGTTTAGAGAATAGATAAAAAAAATAACTTTAGAACATCTCATGTGGAAAAATGTCTGAAACAGAGACAAATATGTGAGCACTAAGACTTGTTCAGCTTTCACTACATAGCACTTTTCATAGAAGGGTTGTTTGAATTATTGTTATGGATTTTCTTTTAATGAAGTCTGTTTTACTGGTATTTATAAATAGGTTCCTTTGTGATAGTAGTTTTATTTTTGCAACTTAGCCTTTTGCTAGAGGGCCAAAAGGCCGGACAAGGGTCTTTTTTAATTGTAACACTGATTTCTGTCTTATTCATATTCAAAAACATTTGAAATAAATAATTTACTAACTAGATGACTTCTGAAATGAACACATTTCACTTATTTCAACTTATTTCAAACTCTTCAGTTCTCATTTTATATAAAAAAAGTAAAACCTTGTTTCATCCACTCCATAATTCACTGCTAATTTGTGTTGATCTGTCCCCCCAAACACTGACTAAACTAGATGGAAGTTTGTAGTTGGACCATGAAAAAATGTGGAAATGTTGTGTGAATAATTTGTTGGGTATTATAAAGTAAACACACTGGTTTAGATGACTAGATGCTGGCAGATAAATATAATATTGACATATCTAGTAAAACATGTATGCCTTTTACCACCACCTGGGATATCTGTGCCAACCAGAGCTTGGCTTGCAGTCATGAATTTTGAGCTGTCACATATATTATTTGACATTCATTATGTTCACATGCCACATTTCCCTATTTCTGAACGTTTTGTAATTATGCATCAGACTAGTGCAGAACAAGTAACCAAGGGGTATAAAATGAAATTGAGAGCAAATCAGCAATTTCAATTGTATTCTGCAACATAAAACCAAAAATCTACAGTTGTGCAAAGTGAAAGAGTAACTCCTTGGATTTTTTTTTCCTGAAATTTATCAAGAACTACACAAAAAACTTGCTACGAGTAACAAGCAAAACCCGGGGTGGCTTTACAAGGTTTTTCATGGGTGTTTAGAGGAAATGCCAGGAGATCAATGACATTTTGGAAACTGTTGTGGTGCATTAATAAGGACAAAAAAAACCAACAACAATAGACACAGCGATACATAAAAAAAAATAAAAGGTTATAGTTCCAAGAAGTCTGTTCATGTTTACAAAAGAAATCTGAACACATGGCTTTGTTTCTAACGGGAGAAGCAACTTTTAAATGGAGGTGTTATGGCTCAGCCTTGGTGGTCCCATTGCACAGCACTGGCCAAGCAGCATATCTAATGATGACATTTAGAAATAGAATGCAAAGGCTTAGTACAAAGCATCCTTTGGCGTTAAACATAGTCCATGCTTGAATTGTACATGGAGAGACGCACACTGAACCACAAGACTCACAGGCATTGGAGAAGAAAACCGATCCGGTTTGCTTAACCAAAAATTCACACTGTCATATCTGGGTCATTCCAGCACATAGAAAAATAGGATTTTGTCTTTTTGCTTTCTCTGATATTTATTATTCTAATGATAAAGTTACCAAATATTATCAAATAAATGTAATGTCGTGTAGCAGATCGAGTCTGTGTCTTAAACATGGACGGGAGTATCTGCCATAAAAAACTCTGCCATGTCTGTGTGAGTGCTGTAATGAGTTGCCGTGACGACCCCCTGGATAAGGGTGCAGCCCAAAGGAAGCACAGATATGTGTTTGCGACAATACAATTAGACTTTTTGAATTTGTTTTAATAAAGCTCCCATAAAGAGTCCTGTAACTTGCCCCACCAGCGTCCCCATCATGGATCTTGGCTGACTCCCTGTTTATGCCCTTCATTTAACAGGTGTATGCAATAAAAAGTAGGGCAGAGACAAATTCTCTGCACTGAGACAAGTTTGTCTCCAGGAATCCAACTACTCTTCAAACTACAGCAGCTGGTAGTACATTTGCCATGTTTCTTTTTTTGCATGTTTCAAGTTTTGGGCATGTTTTATGCAATCACTTCTGTTTCCTGATGATCTAGTTGCTAGGAGGCAGAATGTGAGTTTCTGAGGGAATTGTTATTTTCTTTCTTTTCTTGTCTGCTTTCTCACAAATCACACTCTGCCTGCTGTGCTGTTATATTAACGCTAAAGAGACGGTGAGGAATTGTTCTTACTGAAAATATATTTGAGCTGAAAGATGAGCAACAATCCAACATAAAATTCAGCTTCATCCTGATTTGCTTTTGTGACTAAAACAAAAGAAAACTTACCTTTCGTTCATGTGCTCCTGATGAAAGTAGATTTTCTTTTAGTTTCCCTTCTTTTCTAAAGCTTCCGGGTTTCTTTTTAGCCAGATTGTTGCATGGTTTTCTTCAGGCTCCTTCCACTTCTTCTCGTCGGTCAGGGGTAGAACCACTTTATCATCCCAAGAAAGGAAAGCGAATAACCAGTGAATATCTTCATGTTCCTCTCAGATTTAAATTGATCTCTTTCTCCACCAAATCTGGTAAGGTTCGGCTTGATGTCCAAGGGGTTCAGAAACCAACTAGAAATCACAGAATGACTTCAGCCAAGCTCTGAAGTCATAATTTTCACTCTCAAAATAGAACAGCGGTCTAATTAAATAAATTCAGGGCCTGCTCGTCCGGTCCAGTCAACAATTTGTTTCTTCACAGCTTATCCTCACAGCAGCAGCAGCGACCAGCAGTCTCTCCTCATCCACGTGTCTCTCACTGTCTTAGTATATCTGCCATCTGATCTTGTTCTGCTGCATATCCCACTCTGTATCCCACATCTACTGAACTATTGCTCACAGCTCAGCTCCGGTCCTCCCCCCTCCCTCTCATAGTGTCACTGTAGATACTTGGCATTTGGAAATAACTACATGCTCTTCCACTGTGGAGTGTTGATGGTCAGCTGATGATAACTGCTGATGAAAGGACCAACTGGTTCCATCGGGATGAACGTGTGCAAGCATGACCTAAACATGATGACTAAAAGTGATCCTATCGTGGGATAAAAAAACACCAGTTTTACTGTTCTGATGAAGACGCAATCAGCACATTCAGCGCCTCTGTGGTTTTGTATTTGATCATGGAAAATATTTCCACGAGAACTAAGTTAGTTTTCGTTTAGACTCATTTTGAAATTGGAAAATTGTAATTTTGAACACACTCACTGCAAAAAGGAACTAAAAGCAAGTAAAATTTTATTGAAAGTTGTATATTTTTCCTTGATTTGAGCAGCTAAATAAGACTATTTGCCAATTTACCCCTAAAAATAGATCATTAGATATCCTGCACTTGAAATAAGATAATGGAGATGAACTGTTCATATGCAACAATCTTATTTTATTGGCAAATAGTCTTATTTACCTGCTCAAATCAAGGAAAAATACATTATCAATAATATTTTACTTACTTGTAGTTTCCTTTTTGCAGTGCTTATATGGCGATTCACACTTAAATGCATTATTTTACATGATATATCAGTTGACAGGCAGTTCTTTGTTTAAAAAGTGAATACATCCATGTTAAAATGCCAGGAGATGTATTAGACAAGTCAGTTAGGGAAGAAACTGTAAAAGTTCTGAAAAGATAAATAAGTAACCTGGTTACATAAGCCAGGACATTGTGTCCAGTCCCTATGAATTCACACTTTTCATCAATTAAATCGAACATGAAAAACATCAAATGATTTAAAAAGAAACATTAAAAACCACACAATAAAAAAACTTTGCCCATGATGATGTGCCCAAGCTGCAAGAACACCCAGTGTAATTTTATTCTTTCACCCCCGGTAAAGAGAAAAATATTCCCTGTTCCAGTGGAGGGTATAGAAAGGTTTGGCTGTTTTCTTCCAAAGAATATCTTGTGGGAGGATGTGTTATGGCCTAATTAAGGTAAACGTGACCTTTTTGGTTACAATTGCTAAAGAAATGTTTTTCATGCAAAGACAATGCAAAAAAATCACCAAAACAACACAGTATCCACTCTGCAACATGGAGGCGGCGTCATCTTGCTGCCACCTTACTTTTCTTTAGATTAGGTTGAGGATTTGGAAAGGTGATTGAAATCATGAAAGGTTTTACATACCTGTCAGTTTTTACCCAAAATCTTCAGGTGACAGACTGAAAGCATCACTGTGGGTTTAAATATACACTCAAAGCAATAAAAGATGACCTTCCTCAGAAGAAAATTGAAGATTTGGGACGGTCTCACTGGAGTTCAGACCTAAATCTGATGGCCGCTTCCTTGACAAAAGATATCCTCACAATTTGATAGATTTGTAGAAGTTTATTAAAGGGAACATGTCAAGCTTTTCAGTTCTTCCTTTTCACATTGAAACCATTAATTTATGCTCTATATAAACTGGAACTGCAATGCTTTGGGCTGAATTCCTCGTTAATTTATCCCCACGTCCCTCCTTTCTACCCATGTTCTGAGTTGCATCTGAAAGCAACTCGTTTTGGCGCCGTCTCTTTAAATCTAAAGGAGGCACTTCACAACCCGCTACCCTCCAGGTTGCATTCGGCTATTTTTGTAGTATGCTGTGGGATGGTGTGATGAACAACCAAACATTTTGACTTATCCACTTGTAGCTTTGGCATCCTTCAGCTTGCACTACAAAATTGTTCAAAGAAATAAAAATGCCGGATCAATGAGTTGGAAGTCCAAGACTTTTATTAGCTGTATCTCAGCAAATTCTGTGACATTATTGTTCAAAAAACATAATAGAGAATTGAGAAAACTGAACAGCAATATATTAATATAAAGATATCTGCACAGCACCTGGAGGTACAAAATTAATTTCTTTCTGCACTCCTAGAGACTCCAAGTATACAACAAAATGTATTTAAGTGCTAAAATTTGCATCATGTCCCCTTTAAGGTAAATATGGTGAATATTGTCAAGATGTGGGAGGCTGAATGCTGTAATTGAGTTAAAAGGTGCTTTAACCATGGCCTCCTCCAGTAAATGCTTGTTAATTAATAAAAGATAAGACAATGTTGGCTTCCTTGTGAACAATGTGAAAATGTGGTTGAAAAATGAAAAGATATCCACATAAAGACATCTAGATGTCTAAACGTGCAAAGAACAAATATAAGTTAAAAACACAAACGGTTGCATTCGCTACGTGCATTAACCATATTCAGCAAAACTCAGTAAACTAGCAAATACTACAAAGTTTCTGATTCATCTGCACTGAGTGCACAAGTTGCTTTGTTGTACGGCTGAATAACATCCGCTAAAATCTTTATTTACAATGGAATTTCAAAACAAATTGGAAAACAGAGTGAACAATATGTGAATTTGATTTATTTTTAGCCTCTGCAGCTTGTTTGGAGGAAACTAAAGTCAAATTGGTCTTTGAGTCACTCCTCTAATTACAGTAGTAAAGAATACTTGACGTATCTGAGTCTGAAGTGACCATGAATGGGAATATTCTTGAGGGGCAAAAAAACACACAAACATTTTAAAACAACATAGCAGAAAACTAAAAGGAACATAGCTGCTTACTGTGGAGATGTCCACTGTGCTTCATAACAGAACTGTAAATGGGTTACAGGTTCAGTTAGGAGATGACTGACCAGATGGGGATGTTGATGTCAAGCGTGCCGCCGGGACAGAGTAAACCCAGAGCCTTGTCGTTGTACCGAGCGAGTTATTTAAAGGCCTCCTTACTGCAGCAGCACAAAGTGGGCCGGGTTCAGCAAGTTCCAGTGGTTGGTCACACTTTATCGCTTTTCAGACGACCAGTACACCACTGGGTTATCCATTTCAGTGCCGGGATGTTTCACACTAATGTTGGGTCAGATGTGAGAGGGAAAAAAAATGATTTGTTTGGTTTCATCAACTAAACTGGATTGGTTTAAAGTTGTGCTTTCTATTGTTAATTTGCAGATTTGCATTCATTTTGGGAATGCTGTCAATGTTTTGGTTGAAATCAAAAACTCTCATGTTATTATAAGAAAACATTTATGTTCATAGAAGTCATATAGGTTCATCAATCACCATGATCTTTTTGTTTGAATATGCACTATTTTCCACTATTCTTTTGGACTCATAAGGAAAAAATACTAACTCACTGAACAAAAGATCACAAACTACACAAAATCAGTATATAGAAAAATAGCAAAGGGAATATGCCGTATTTTAGAAATATAGCATTTCTCAACACAAAAAAATCTCAAATGCTTTCAGACATGCAATTCAATCTCAATGATAAACAATGATCAATAAGGGTGGACTTTAAGAAATGTGCATAATTTAATAGAAACCTAATAGCTAACAATTTACTGTTCAATGCTCTCTTTTTACTGTTTCTTAAACATTTTCTGTCTTATTTTTGCCCAATTGCAAAAATCTACAAACCTCCCCTGGTTTTCTGAAGAACTTTTAACTTTTCAGGCCAGGTTTTTTCCTAGTTTTATTTTCAGTGGCAACAGCTTCACTTTAACAGGAATCTATGCAAAGAAAACAACTGCATACATGTTGTTCTTGATTTGGTTTGTTTTTCAGATAAATTTGCAGCGCGTCTGCATTGTTAGCTTTTATCAGCGCCTTTAGTAAAATCCTTAAAATAAGTTCCTCTTTCTTTGCAGCACCATAATCTCATTCTAAAAAACTTAGTCTGAGAACATTTATATTTTAGGGAGGTAAAATCCCAGGTTGAAGAAATAATTACTTCTACCAGCCCTCCTGCTGTTAATATTTTTGTCAAAACCTTTTTGCCATTGACCAGCCCTTTGTGTTTTTGTAGAAAACTGGGTCAAACAAAGCTTTAAATGTGCCAAAAAACCTTTTCTGTGCCTCAACATTTCAATGTTCCAACAAACCAAATGTTCACGGTTTGTTCCTGACACAGTTTACAGGAAGAAAATGAGTTGACTGTATTACAGTTGGCTCCTCAAACATCAATCAGGCGCACCATCCTCTAGGCAGAGGCTGGTGTTTCCAACCAGGTGCCAAATTTATATTTGTCCCAAGTGAACAATGTGGGATTTATCCATTGTCATGGAAACGCTGATAAATCCAAGTTTGAGCAAACGAGTTGCATGTAGGTCACACTCCCCTGGACCTGATTTATTTAGACATTGTCTATTTTTTTTTAACGGAGTGGGTTGAATTTAACCACTGAAATAAAATTAAATAAAAAACATTTTGTTTTACCAACAGCGTTACACGTGAAGGCAAAAATGAACCGCTGGGATCCTGTCAGCAGCAGAGTAAACACAACAGAGGAGGATTGGTTGTGGAAACAGGCTGTGCTCACAGATCTGAGGCAGCCTCTGCACTGGTTGCAGTAATTGATCTCTGCTTGACTAAATGGGCCACTTATTTTTACAGCCCGAGCAGGTGCACCTGCGCACCGGTGTTTTTACATCAGCCGCTGATCAGTCATGAGGACCTGGTTTGCGGGGCAGCTCGACTCGGAAGAAACCCTGCAGGTGCTTTTAAAATACCCACTCCATCCCACATGTAGGAATGCAGAAACGAGCTGAAGCAAATTCATGGTGGAGACGATGGTTTCTGATTTGATTCAGCATGCGGTGCTGCTTTTATGTATTTACCAAGATCGAACTGGAATGCACAAAATGTAATATAAATCTATCTATGCAATTGGGTCGTACAGATCTGATTTGATTATATGTTTCTGTTTGTTTGCAACGTGTCTGGAGATGACATTTGTCGTGTATAGATAGACCTGAATTGAATTTGGTTGAAATTATTTTTTTAAAGCATTAAAACTCTGAATCCTATAGCCCATTGTGGCTATTGTACAACTTTTGCTCAGCTGACTTGTTGAGACGCATCTGCCTGATTCAGTGCAAAGACATTTATAGGGAGAAATAATTTGACTGCCAGAGAAAACTAACGCCACACAGTGCCTCTGAAGTATTCAGAGCCCCTTTCCAACCACAAACGCTCATATATTTTCTTAGGGTTTTATGTATTTGACCAGCACAAAGTAGCATGTGAATGTAGATAAGAAATAATTTATTTATATGCTTTTTTTAAAATTTTGTTTGTATTCTGCCCACCTTTTTCAGTACTTTTCTCGCCATTTTAGCAGCAAATTTTTGCTCATTCCCCTTTGCAAAACAGCTTAAGGTCAGTCATATTGGAGGAGAGAGTCTATGAACAGCAGTGTTAAGGTCTTTCCTCCCAGCAGCTCTGACCAGCTTCCCTGCAGCTTTCACAGAGATCAAAGTTTGATCTCTGTGAAAGCTGCAGACCTATAAAAACTCATCATTGCCCGTCGTACCGAAGAGCAGGGATTGGTCAGGTTTTTTGTTCTGCCCTCATCCCCCTCTATCTGTCGAGTTCTGGGGGTATCGCCTTATCTATTGGTTTCCCCACATGCCAATCAATCTGATGCGCTCATGTAATGCGAGTGTGTGTGAACATTCCTTGTTAGTTTCTGCTTGCTGTCTGTGCATGCGCACTTTTAGTGTTTATGTATCCAGTTAGCTTAGCGGTTAGCTTCGGTGTTAGCCTTTCATTGTAGCTGAGAGATTACAATGAGAGACCCAAGAAGCAAACTGTGTTCATGTTTATGAGGAGAAGAAGTGGAAAACTCAGTAGAAAGAAAAAAGACCAGAGTGGATTTGGGAGTTTTATGGATTATGAGGTTATGGATGCTGGCGCTGCAGAGAGCTGTTAGCAGAAACAACAGATAAACCAAGGATATTTGAGACTCAGACGCTGATATACTTAGATTGGACAGAATGACTGATTAGGGGTAAATGGGTCAGCTTGGTCACATCTACATTATTGTATGATATTCTCCACCAATGTGATGCAAGGAACACCGATGTCATACTGTGCACACCCTTGTAGGAGTGTACGCAATTGGTCTTACATAATGCTTGAGTACCAGTACTCTCTCTCGCATCCGGAAATCTACCCTTCTTGCATTGTTTTGTGCGTGAGACTCCGTTACTGAAGCTGTAAGATCCTGCTGCCATTTTAGATTAAATATGTTTAAGTACACAGTAGTTTCTGTTTCAAGAGTCGTTTTATTACTACAGAAGTCTATAATAGAGAAGACCTTTGAGGGTAAAGAACCTGGGGGTGGACCGCAGCTGCTTGCGATCAATTCTTATCAAGAGATTTTTTCACACGCTCCCCCTGAGGAGCGGAAGGTAGCAGGTCAGACGGTCTTCTGCATGCGTAGTTATTCAAAAAGGGACTTGGGGAAACATCCTGGAAAATCGCAGATCCTAGTTTTAACAGTGATGCACATTGTTGTGTTGGTTCAAAAAATAAAATGAAAAAGATTAGAATAATGAATTTTGTGGATATTTGGCGACAAACTGTGAAAATATTCAATGGTGCTGTGTGTAAATTTTTGTACTGTTAAGATTTTTTTTTTTAAATGAAACACCTCCCCCCCCCCCCAAAACCCTTGGTGTCTAAGCAACTCTGGTTCTGCCTTTGGCCGGCTCTGCTTCCATACACGTGTAGATTTCTTTCATGCCACCGTTGACAACTTTCAATCCTTCACGTTGTGATACTGTAGACATGTTTACCTGTCTGACAGGAAAGTTCAGAAATGATGTTTGTGGCGTTTCAGCTGTCATACAATCTAATCCCGCCAGCTCACCCTTCTACTTGCAGGTGCAGAGAGATTGGAGCCGCCTTAGTAGGTACGTTCTCAGAGTGTCAGCTCACATGACTTGAGTTTTTCCCCAGTGGAGGGTGAGGGTTGGGTGAGTGTTGGGTTTTAACGAGGTGCGATGTTCCTCTGAAGCAACATGACTCTAAGGGACAGACGTGCATCCCCTGACCAGCCTCTGTATCATGTGATTTATATTTACAGAAATCACATCTGCTTCATTTATTACAAAGGAATAGAGGAGAGACCCCAAGTGCAAAATGAAAGCCCAGCGGTAGCTGAATAAACAAATGTTCTCTGAGATACTTCCTCTACATGTCATCGGCACTCTTAGAGGCACAGTGAAGCATGTAAGTGCTCAACACGTCTGTGATACAGAGTCTGTGGGACACGTCTGCTTTCAGGCCAACTCTCAGGACTAGTTATGCAGCGGGAAGATTTCCCTCGTGTCTTTGGTGGCACTGAAACTTCAGACTGTTTCTCTGCAAATGCAACAGGAGTGCGACTGTGAGTATCCCATGCTGCCATTAGTTAAAGTGCTGACACATTCTTTTCGTTTTTCTAAATACAAACTATATTCTTCTTTTTTTGCGCTTGAATCAGCCTTTGCAGCCCCTTTTCCTTTTATTTTTCTACTTTAGAAATAAATTACAGCATTTTCTAATTATTAACAATGTTCTGTAATAAGATATTCCAGCACATGCCATGAGTTATGTGGCGAATCTGTTGCCACACTGAAGCAGATATACCGAATTACTTAATAAAATCATGGCAAAAAGCTAGTATATTTTTCACTAGCACACAAATTCTTTAGGTTCTTCCTCGGTTATTCAGAAATGTATGCATTTATTTAATGAATAGTAAAAGTAGAACATACTTGCCGTGTTGTTTTGTACATTTGAGGTTAGACTGAAATTTTAAAACCTAGCAGAGACCAGATCTTTTGCACATTAAAGCATCCATAAACAGACAGAGGGAGGGTTGGGGATTTTCTTTTCCAATGACTGTACTTCTTTAGGTATGAGACAGCCAGACTTGTGCAACCTTGGCTTTTAAGTACTCTGATGCACAGATTCAAGTGTCCCTCCCTGGGCTGCCACCTTACTGTGGTGGAGGGGTTTGAGTGTCTCAATGACCCTAGGAGCTATGCTGTCAGGGGCTTTATGCCCCTAGTAGGGTCACCCAAGGCAGACAGGTGAGGGACCAGATAAAGAGCAGCCCGAAAAGCCCCTTATGATGAATTACATAAATGGACATCGTGTTCCCTCGCCCGGACGCGGGTCACCGGGGCCCCACTCTGGAGCCAGGCCTGGAGGTGGGACACGTTGGCGAGCGCCTGGTGGCCGGGCTTTTACCCATGGAGCCCGGCCGGGCTCAGCCCGAAGAGGCGACATGGGTCCCCCTTCCAATAGGCTCACCACCTATAGGAGGGGCCAAAGGGGTCGGGTGCAATGCGAAATGGTGGCAGTCGAGGGCGGGGACCTTGGCGTTCCGATCCTCGGCTGCAGAAGCTGGCTCTTGGGACGTGGAATGTCACCTCTCTGGTGGGGAAGGAGCCTGAGCTCGTGTGCGAGGTTGAGAGGTTCCGACTAGAGATAGTCGGACTCACTTCGACGCACCGCTCTGGCTCTGGAACCAGTCTCCTTGAGAGGGGTTGGACATTCTTCCACTCTGGAGTTGCCCCTGGTGAGAGGCGCCGAGCTGGAGTGGGCATACTTGTTGCCCCTCATCTTGGTGCCTGCACGTTGGGGTTCACCCCGGTGACTGTTGTTTGTGCTTATGCGCCAAACAGCAGTTCGGATTACCCACCCTTTTTGGAGTCCTTTGAAGGGGTACTGGAGAGTGCCCCTCCTGGGGACTCCCTCGTTTTGCTGGGGGACTTCAACGCTCACGTGGGTAATGACAGTGAGACCTGGAGAGGCGTGATTGGGAGGAATGGCCCACCTGATCTGAACTCGAGTGGTGTTCTGTTGTTGGACTTCTGTGCTCGTCATGGATTGTCCATCACAAACACCATGTTCAAGCATAAGGGTGTCCATATGTGTTCTTGGCACCAGGACACCCTAGGCCGTAGTTCAAGCATCGACTTTGTTGTTGTTTCATCTGACCTGCGGCCGCATGTCTTGGACACTCGGGTGAAGAGAGGGGCAGAGCTCTCCACCGACCACTACCTGGTGGTGAGCTGGCTCCAATGGTGGGGGACGAAGCAGCTGATATGTACCGGCAGTCAAAGCGGCTGGTCGCTGAGGCAAAAACTCGGGTGTGGGAAGAGTTCGGAGAGGCCATGGAGAAAGACTTCCGTACGGCTTCGAAGCGATTCTGGTCCACTATCCGGCGTCTCAGGAGTGGCACTGCAGTACCAACACTTTTTATAGTGGGGGTGGTGTGCTGCTGACCTCGACTGGGGACGGTCGGTGGGCGGAATACTTCGAAGACCTCCTTAATCCCACCAACACGTCTTCCATTGCGGAAGCAGAGCCTGAGGACTCTGGGTCGGGTTCTCCCATCTCTGGTGCTGAGGTTGCCGAGGTTGTTAAAAAGCTCCTCGGTGGCAAGGCCCTGGGGGTGGATGAGATTCGCCCTGAGTACCTTAAGGCTCTGGATGTTGTGGGGCTGTGTTGGTTAACGCGGCTCTGCAGCATTGCATGGACATCGGGGGCAGTTCCCCTGGATTGGCAGACTGGGGTGGTGGTCCCCCTA
The DNA here is from genome assembly GCA_037039145.1 of Fundulus diaphanus. NCBI lineage: Eukaryota > Metazoa > Chordata > Actinopteri > Cyprinodontiformes > Fundulidae > Fundulus > Fundulus diaphanus. The sequence continues at coordinate 19,793,330 of CM073140.1, read as the reverse complement.
TTTAAAAAGGGGGACCGGAGGGTTTGTTCCACCTACAGAGGACTCACACTCTTAAGCCTCCCTGGTAAGGTCTATTCCGGGGTTCTGGAAAGGAGGGTCCGTCGGATAGTCGAATCTCGGATTCAGGAAGAGCAGTGTGGTTTTCGTCCTGGCCGTGGAACACTGGATCAGCTCTACACCCTCAGCAGGATTCTGGAGGGGGCATGGGAGTTTGCCCAACCAGTCTACATGTGCTTTGTGGATCTGGAGAAGGCATTCGACCGTGTCTCTTGAGAGATCCTGTGGGGGTTACTCCGGGAGTATGGAGTACAGGGCCCTTTAATAAGGGCTGTCAGGTCTCTGTACGACCGGTGTCTGAGTCTGGTCCACATTGCTGGCAGTAAGTCGGACTCGTTTCCGGTGAGAGTTGGACTCCGCCAAGGCTGCCCTTTGTCACCGATTCTGTTCATAACTTTTATGGACAGAATTTCTAGGCGCAGCCAAGGTGTTGAGGGGATCCGTTTTGGTGGCCTTAGGATTGCGTCTCTGCTATTCGCGGATGACGTGGTCCTATTGGCTTCATCAGGGCGTGATCTACAGCTCTCACTAGAGCGGTTCGCAGCCGAGTGCGAAGCGGCCGGGATGAAAATCAGTGCCTCCAAATCTGAGACCATGGTCTTGAACCGGAAAAGGGTAGAGTGCCTTCTCCGGGTTGGGGAGGATGTGCTGCCCCTAGTGGAGGAGTTCAAGTATCTTGGGGTCTTGTTCACGAATGAGGGGAAGATGGAGCGGGAGATCGACAGGCGGATTGGTGCGACCTCTGCTGTGAAGCGGGCGCTGTACCGATCCGTTGTGGTGAAGAGAGAGCTGAGCCAAAAGGCGAAGCTCTCGATTTACCGGTCGACCTATGTTCCTACCCTCATCTATGGTCATGAGCTTTGGGTCATGACAGAAAGAACGAGATCCCGGATACAAGCGGCCGAAATTAGTTTTCTCCGTAGTGTGTCTGGGCTCTCCCTTAGAGATAGGGTGAGGAGGTCAGTCATCCGGGGAGGACTCAGAGTAGAGCCACTGCTCCTCCACGTCGAGAGGAGTCAGTTGAGGTGGCTCAGGCATCTGGTTAGGATGCCTCCTGGACGCCTCCCTGGTGAGGTGTTCCGGGCACGTCCCACCAGGAGGAGACCCAGAGGGAGACCCAGGACACGCTGGAGGGACTATGTTTCTCGGCTGGCCTGGGAACACCTTGGGATTCCCCCGGAGGAGCTGGCCCAAGTGGCTGTGGAGAGGGACGTCTGGGTCTCCCTACTGAAGCTGCTAACCCCGCGACCCGACCCAAGATAAGCGGAAGACAAGCGAGGGGTGGATGGATGGATGTACTTCTTTAGATCTGAGACAGCCAGACTTGTGCAACCTTGGCTTTTAAGCACTCTGATGCACAGATTCAAGTTTCTGAATTTCATCTTGTTTTAAATGTAAGGCTTTCGACTTTGCACATCTCCAACACAGCCGATCTGCAATGCTCCACTCTGTTATACTGCACTCTCTGTGTTCAGTGATTTTTTTATTGCTTTTAGATTGTTAATGTGATTTCTAACAATAAAGTTGTTAAATATTTCATACATAAAATAAGGAATATTTTACCAACAGGTTTTCTAAAATAATAATAACCTCGATTTATCTTTTTTAAGTAATTAATTAATCTCCATCTCTACAAGTATAACAAGCTGTAATATAGATCTAAATGTCTCCTATTACTTTTAGTACAACAGTCTTCAAAGTCTATCAGGGATTTGCGCAGTGACAGACAGTGTTTTGGAAACCAGCCAGTATTCAAATATAATGTTTTAGTTTTTAAAGTGGTCCGGTTCTTTATGAGGGCAGCCCGTTAAAAACTCTGGCAGTGGAAATTTAAACAAATTAGTCTGTTTTAAATCCAAAAATAAGGTGGCTACATTAATGTTGATTGATCAGATTTTGTTTTGTTTTTTTATTTTTTTTCATCATGATTTAAAATTGGTGATTAAATGACATAGTTTATTCATTTAGTTTAACTTTTGCAGCTGGATCAGATAGTGATTACAGTGCAGCAACAGGATTTACAATGATCTGATTTTTGTTAATAACCCAAAACAACGGGTGCAATAAACCATTTTAATGAAAACATCATCGGTAAGTCTATAATTTACAAAATCCATGTGAAATACTAGAACCTGTAACCCAACATACTGTAAATACAGCACAATTTCAACCTGACAAGGCTGGTGTTTGCCAGCAGTGCATCTTTAAATATAAAAAAAGACTGTTTCTTGCTCCCTCTAGCGGTCAAGCCTTCAAGTCATACTCCAAATGAACAAATCACAGTAAAGGGTGGATCTTGAACATAATGTCCACTGAACAGCAACAAAAATGTCTCTTTATGCACAAAATCCCAGACATCGAGCAGATTTCTCGTGGAGTCAGTTCACCTCCTGTAAATCAGGATGACTCAAACGACTTCATCCTTTCTTGGATAGAATGACCGTCTTTTAGACTCTGGAAAATATAAGAAGAAAGAAAAAGAGTTAAAAAGAGAGCTGAAAGAGAGGGGATGCTTAAATTCATAACTGGCCCAAGTAATTTAAACTATTTAATTAAACCCTTTGCAACTAATAATCCAGAGTTTCTTTATAATACAGCTGCCAACAGTCTTACATCTGTTGATCTGTGCATTTCTTTAGCTCCTTGTAGGGATTCATTGCAAATAAAATGGCTTCTAACAATTAAAGGACAGCTCATGTCATGCTTTTCAATCCTGGTAACTAGATCATCCCTCTCTCAATGTTAGTATAATAAAAAGAAAGTGACTTATTGCACAACAACAACAAAAAAAACGTACTTTACTAGATATGATTAAAACTATATTTCATTTTATTTTAAAGACAACAAAGGTGTCGAATCAGAATCAGAATCAGACATACTTTAATAATCCCAGAGGGAAATTGCTGAAATGGTCTCACATTTTACACAAAATCTTTCGGATACACCTTTGAATTCATGGTGGATTCTTGGATGGTTAGCTGGCCAGCTCCTGCATCACCAAACCAGGACATTCCCACCTCTGTGCTCCACAGTCAGTATGAGGCTCTAGTCCTGATATGTTTATGATGATGTCAAAAAGAATATATTTTTCATAACTGGACAACTGGCAAGTAAATAAAAAGTTAGTGCGATCCTATAGCTGACCATTACAATAACCTTAATTAATTAATAATTTGAATGTCTCCACCACTCTCTCTGTGTGCTTCCACATCTTGGATACTAAAATCAAACTGCCTGTGTGAGCACTAAAGAGCAGTGAAGGTCCATCCTAATGTCAGGATCTATTTTGAAAGTTTTTCAGAATGGAGTAAAATGTGGAAGAAAAAAAAAGTAAATTAAAGGGCAGAAATGTTGGTGCTGGTACCCTTGATCTGAATCCTCGTATCTGACGCAGGAAGGATGATTTCTCTTTCTTTCTGACAGCAGGGTTGTTCGTCACAGAATCGTCTAGAACCGAAGACGGAGCCGAAGAAAACGTTTTAATAGATTAAAAAAACCTTACTCTGCATTTTTTCATAATTAAGACAAAGCGAGCATTTTCTCACCAACATGGCGTCCGGGCGTTTCTCTGCTTGGAGACCAGGTGGCAAACTTGGCTTCGTGGTTGTTAGGATGGAGTGCCTTCAGTTTATTCTCTGCATAAACTTTGTCCTAAAATACAAAGAGATGGTCACATTTTAATTGTTGGTTTTTATATATGTAGTTTGTGTTTTATTTAGAACTCATAAAACAACTTCATTTAGTACAGTAGCAAAGACAAATCCTGATTACAATTTTTTTTTTTTTACCATTCGAGCGATCTGTAAGTCCTCTCTGAGAGAGAGAACCTCCTGTCTGAGATGCTGCGTCTCCGCCTCCTTTGTCCTCAGAGTCATCTGTGACAATGGGAATACATCAGTACCATGCAGTACGACACACACACACCTTAGTTTTCTTGTTTTGTTCGGTTTTGCAATCTCAGTCTCAGTCAGAATGGATGGAGAGGATTTGTCAACACCTATTTTCAAGTTGGATCTGGATTCAGGTCCGGACTTTGACTGGGCCAAGCCGTCTATTCAATGAAGCCCAGCCGATCGCATCAGATCGTCAGTTTTGCAGCGACTCCTTACCCTCAGCAAACCTGTGGCAAAACTGGAGAGGTGCTGCTATCTTTTGCTTCAGCTTAGGTAGCTCTGACCAGCGTCTCCTCGTGGATCTGTGGCAACTGTTTTCTCTTTCTTCTGCTTACAGGCTACTTTGTCTTGGACCATCACATAAAATCTCAAAGCAACACACTAAAGTTGGCGTTCATGGCGAAACAAAAAGCTAAAACAGTGCGGGAGGTGTAAATACTTTTTGCAAATCACCATATATTAAAAAAGTGGTGTTGCTTTCATTAGATCTTTGTCAACATTTCAGGGACACCTACTTCCATCTGGCAGAAGCTCTTGACCTGTGCTTGGTTTCCTGGAGGCTGAGACATTTCTTCTGGCTCTCTCTTAACAGGAGATGACATATAACATTAAGCCTACGGACACGTAAAGAGTCTAGGTGAAAAGACGACGCTTCCACCTGCTTCTCTTTGAGCTCCTGGTTCTCTTTCTGGTACTGCATCACTGACTCCCTCTCGTTCTGCAGCTCCTGGCTCAGCTGAGAGTTTTCCAGGCATTTCTGCGTGTGCTGATCCGACAACGCCTCCAGCTCCCTCTGCAATAATTGGATCTCCTTCCTGCGATGAAAAAAGCAGAGGCACGGAGGATGCTGGACAGTTAAGTGAGTTCTGCAGGAAATTGCATTAGCAAGTGGCAGTTATTTGTTTGATGAAGCGCAGACAGAAAGTAGCAGAGCCATAATGAGTAGCTGTGGGAAAATAAGTTTTCACTGCTGAATAACTAATAAAATAAAGAGAAACAGAGAATGACTTATTTGGATTTCTTCTTTGAAAAATATAACAGTATTGTTTTGTGTGGCGACACAAAGGAAGAACATTTTAGATCCAAAAGAGCCATCTCTGGTGACCTACTCATATTCCACGAGGAGTCCAGTGATGTCGGCGCTCTCCCTGATCTGCTGAGTTTGTCTGCTTCTCTCCAGCTCCTTTTTATGGGCTCGCCGCATTGCGACGATGGCTGTGAAACGTAGAAATTCATCTTTATATATCTGCTCCTGGAAATACAGACTTGTGTTTTTCCCCTTTCATGATTAAGCGCTCACATTAAGCTTTCAAAACCTGTTTACCCACTGAGGACAATTCGTCAAATGTCTCCGAGAAAGAGAAACAGGCACTGGACCTACCCGACATAGTAGCAGCTGTCTCCTCCTGCAGGAGCTGGTCCTTCTCCTTCAGGAGTTCAGCTACCTGCTTCTGATGCTCCTGCTGGAGGTCCTGTATTACCTTCCTGTGCATTTCCTCCATTGCAGAAAAGCCAAGATCACATGAAGCCTGTTGGAAAGTGAAGAGACTAGTTTTTGCAGCAACAAAAGTGATTTAAGCAGTCAATACTGTCATTGCTAAAATAGAAAATAAAATCCAACACAAAAATAATAATTTTGTCGTCGTCAGCTCTTCAACCTAAGAAGAAGAAGAAGAAGAAATGCCCAGATGTTCCCCCCTCTACCAGCATGCTTGGTGATTTATGCTGATGACTCTGACTTTGTGCCAGATGTGAGGCTGTGCACCGTGAACTAAAACCCTCAGTTACTGTGCAGGGCCGGCCCAAGGTTGTATAGGGCCTTAAGCAGAATTTGATTCTGGGCCCCACTTCCTGTTCGGCCATCGCCACCAGTAACAGAGGTTTAAATCAGATTTAATGGAATCTGGCAGATGTGGATAAATTTAAATGGCTAAACTTTAAAAGCACTCATGGAAAACTGGTTGTTATTTGCTGAGTTGCATTTGTGAACAAACAAAGGAAAGATTGAACTTGTTGCATCGGATTGTAATTATGTTAAAACCACAATCTAACAGTGAAGATTATTCTTTGCACTTTCACAAAGTGCTTTTGTCAATTCCTTTAAATCAACATTTTTTGATCTAAATTTGCGTTAAAATTACTTATGTGTGTCCCCTGATGGTTTGTGGTCACTATACATCAGCTTAGATTGCGTGTGCCTTGGGCCGGCTCTGCTTCTCTGTAAAGCACCATGGTTTGTCCAGCCAAAGCTCTGCAGCTTTTCCTCTTACAATAAAAATGTATTCTCTTGGTAGCTTAAACAAGAAGCCCTTTTCTAATTGTGCTGTCAGAAGACTACATTCACTTGTAGGCATCACATTTTTTGCTCTCTTTGATTTCAGAATCATCCAAACCTTTCAAAATTTCCCACTTTCTTGCTTTAGAATGACAACTTCAGATTCATGAGCATCAGCAACGGCTTCTCTCAGATAATTGCTAAAACCCGTCTGACCTCAGTATAACAGGTCAGCGTTGGAACAATCCCGGGGATTCTTCTAACACCGACCTGTGACACTGACATTCAGGTGTGTGTGGAGGAAAAAAAACTTTTGCATTTATGGAGCACTTTCTGATAATTAATCAATGCATCTGGCTGCTTCTTACTTTTCTTCTCCTGTAAGGATGTTTTTACACATTCTTTATACATGTTAGTTTCAGTTGCTATAAAATAGGCAATAAAATTATGTGATATTTGATATTTTGTTCTATCAATATTAGTATTTGGAACACAATGCCTTGCAAATCTATTCATTCCTGTTAAACCGTTCGACGTTGTATGAAGAGTTTGACAGCAACAGAAAGTAGCACATTATAGTATTCCAATTATTATTATTTATTTTTTTTACAAATAAAAGTCTAAAACGTGTGGCGTGCCTTTGTATACCTCGTCCCACAAATACATTCTGACACCACTGAGTAAATCCAGTGCATCAAGCTGCCTTCAGAAGTCATACGTTTGGTAAAGAATGTCCGTTTATGTGTAATTTATGTCAGGATTTAGGTTTTTGTTAGTGTTTTAGATGGACTTTTCTGGACTAATTAGGTTCCACTCCCCTCTAGCCACCAGTCATCATCAAATCCGCTCATTCTCCTACCAGCCACCACTCTGCGCCTCATCAGCTCCACCTGCTGCACTCATTGCTGCAAACTCTGCTCACCTGGTCCCCTGCCTACATATACCTGCCTCATTCATCCACTCACTGCTAGACTGTCTCGTCTTGCCTCATGTCCACAGCCGCCGTTCCGCTACCAGTTCCTACGTGCTCAGCCCTCACTGACGTATGCTGCCAGTGTCTGCGTGCTGAACAACTCTGCCTTGTTTCCCTGTGAGTTCCAGCCGCTTGCTCCGCCTGTTCTGGTGGTTCCTCGGCCCGCGTCGCCTGTTCTTATCAGCTCCTCCCTTCATCACTGGTTCTGGTCTGTTACTGCCTGAAAGTTCCTGGTTCTGGTCTGATCCTGCCTGCTATTCCCGTCCTGGCTTGGTTCACATCACTACCTGCACGTGTTGTTCCCCTGCCCATTCCTGCCAGTCAGCATCTTCATCCTTCTTCAATAAACCTTTTTAAAACGTAACTCAGTGTCCGGTTGGAATATAGGGTTCTTCTACCGTTGTTCATTACAGTTTCCACTCAATATAAAAGCAGATGTTCAGTGAAGGCTCTCAACGGTCTGCTGAAGAACGTCAGTGAAGAAACGCATCATGAAGACCAAGGAAAACAAAGAGGTTTAAATCAGCCTTTGGTTATAAAACAATTTATAAAACAGGTTTTGAAGATCTCATGGTGCACTGTTGAAGCCACGATCTAAAAAAATGGACAAGGTATGGCACAACTGGAAACTACAGCCGCCCGATGTATCAAATTGCGATAGTTATCACAGTATCAATGATGGCAACATTGCAATTTTAGATATATTATGTCCTAAGAGTATTGCATGCAAAGTGTACATGCCAATAATATATTTGGGCTTTTGGATAGGTTTTCATGGCCCTCGGTGCCCTTAATGAATATTCTCAGTGTCTGAGATGCTAAAACTCCAAAAGAGTGGTGAAAAAAAAAGAAAAGAGTAAGTTAAATGTAGGTTAGTTGTAAAAAAAAAAAAAAATCATTGCAGTATTCAGCAATGGTTTTGGAATTACATATTTTCTGGATATTGTGTAGCCCTCTGCAAACCTACCAGGACATGACCCTTGACCTGAACTGACAGGTTGGTCAAGGATAGTATTAGTCAGAGAAGTTGCCCATGATAATCTGTTGACAGGACGTCCAGAACGTTTGCACTCCACAAATCTGGATTTCATAGAAGACATTAGCAAAACGAACACCCGTAAGAAGATTGACTCACAATTTGCCAGACGCCACACAAGAGAGAAGAGACAGCAACCATGGAAAGACTGTCTCTGATCAGAGGAGACCCAAATAAAACTTTGTGGCCTACATGCAAAACAGTCCGTATGGTGGAAAACCAACACTGCACATCACCCTGCACAGATGGTGGCAGCATCATGCTATGGGGATGTCTTTCTTTATCAGGAGACTGGAGCGGAGGTTCTGGGTGTATTTTCAGGACAACAACCCTGAACATACAGCCAGAGCTTTCACGGAAGAGTTTATATGAAAGCATATCCATTTGTCAGGATGGCCCAGTCTAACGTATAAAGAACAGGTTTAAAAGAAATTCTGGCTTTGCAAAGCTGGTGAAGGCATGGCCAAATAAGACTTATTGCAATAGGTTTACGAAATATTTATGCAGGGGTACTGAAATCAACTGCACGTCCTACTTGTCAGACTTATCTGAAAACATTTTTAAAACCATAGTCTTTCTCCCACTACATAATTACAGTGTGTGTCGGTTGTGTTAGTTCAACACATGAAATCGCTTTGTTGGCCAAATGTGGTAGAGGTCAAGGGTGTGAATACTTCTGGAAGGGACTGTAGACACACCACGTTTGGCAACCACCATTTGCACTCTGCTCACCCAATAAAGACACGATGAACACGCTTCCACTTTCTAAGAAATTGCTTCAGATGTACCTAGAGCTCATCCATAAGCAACAGTGGAGAAGGAAACCAGTGAATCTATATCCGTATCATTCTAATCAAAAAAAAAATTATTTATTACCTGCAGCTTTTCCAGATCCTTCAGGTAAGCTTCCCTCATGGCGGCTCCATCAGCTTCTACGGCTTTGGCCTCCTTTGCCGCGGCCTGGTCAGGCAGAGAGGAGTCCCCTTCCGTTAAAGGAGGAACCGCCTCTGTGCAGAATTTGTTCTGTCTCTCTTTAGAAACACACGATGTGGAGTAGTAGCCGTGCAACTGCTTCATCTCCTCCTCGTGGATCTGCTGCAGTTCCTTTATCTTCTCTTGAAACTCTGCCTCGAGTTCCTGGATGCGCTCCTTGTGATAATCCTCGACTTTCTGCATGTCTTCGAGGAGTCTTTGGTTCCCGCTCTCGACTGACATTATCTTCTGCTCCGCCTGCTCCAGCTCCTCCCTCAGGGCGCTGTTGTCCTCTTGAAGCTGGTTCAGGGCGTCGTTTAAAACCTCCTGCTCCTCCATGGCACGGCTGAGCTCCTGCTCCTTGCAGCGTTCTAGGGGAGTGCTTTGTTGAAACTGGTTTATGTCTAAATAAAGCCTGTCAGACAAATAAATCAACTTCACCTGCTCCTGGAAAAAAATCAGATCAGCTGCAGAAACGTGGTCCCCGCTGTGGTTCATGCCTTCTTGGGCCTGTGTGTGGACAGCAGGGAGCTCCTGGCAGACCCGGCATAGGAATCTGGCCCTCTTTTGCAGCCGAGACACGATTTGCTCCGACAAACCTCTCTTCTCTCTCTTGCACCCTTCCTCGAATCTCTTCTTTGTGCTTTGTTTTGCAGCTTCGTCTGAATCTTTATCTTGCTCGTCATAAGAAGACAACTCGGAGGGGCTGATCTCTGCCAGGCCTTCCCTTTGATCCTGACTGCTTCCTCCGGTCTCGCTCTGTTGCTGAAGTTTTAGAGCAGCGTAAACGAGCTCGGCTTCGGCACAGAACCGTCCAATCACGTTCTCCAGAAGCTGACCGCTGTCGCAACCGCCTCTCCCAGGCTCCATCCTTCCTTCGGCTTTTAGGCTCAGGATTTGTGCGATAACACTTTGGTAACTATGGACCAAATCACCTTTGTCCTCTTTTCTGACCTCTGCAGACAGCTCGCAAATGCCATTTTGATTCTGCAGGACAGACAGCATCTTCTCGACGACAAACAGCTCCTTGATCAAGTACTTCCCGACGTCCGGCATGCCGTGCGAGGCATGGGTGCTGGTGAATTTGGAAGCGATGTCTCTCTCGGCTCCAGCTAATTTCTCGTCGCTGAGGATCTTGTCCCCGTCTTTGCTCGCGTTGCGCGACTCCTGCTGGAGTCTCTCTGCGTCTTTCTCCCCCTGCTGAAGGCAGCCGGCGACCCCGGCCAGCTGGGCCTCGATGTCAGGGAGGTCGACGGCAGCTGACTGGAGTCTCTCCCTGCAGGCTTGGACGACGTTCAGAGCCACCTGAAACCTGCCGACGAGCATCCTGCAGCGGGCCTCCGTCTCCTGGGCAAAGCGCTGGCTCTGCTTGGCCTGGCTGTGGAGCAGCAGGCTGAGGTGCTGGGCCACGGCCCGGCTCTGGGTCAGCTGGGAGCACAGGTGGGGGTCCTGAAAGCTGACGTGACCCTGGTGCTCCTCCAGTCTCTGAGTGATGTCTCTCAGTTTCTCCTCGGTGACGAAGAGCTTAGTTTCCAGCAGCTGGATCACGGACATGATTTTTTCGGGATCTTCTCCTGCAGCCGTGAGGCAGTGGGACGACGCGTCCACTGAGCGAGACCGGCTCCTCACATGTTCCAGGGAGTTGCTGCTGTTCCCTTGAAAGACCTTCGTGAACGGAGAGCTCGAAGGCTCGAGAGTATGTTGCGTGTCTTTGTCCCCCAGCTGAGGAGGAGGACAGGCGCAAACTCTGGTCACTTGGTTCAATTTCACTTCTGTCTCCTCTAAGCTGTTACCCAAGACCTCCATCTTCAGCAGAACCTCACTCAGCTCCTGCTCCTTCCTGTCCAGCAGTCTCTCATAGCCTTCCCGTATGTCCTGTGCCTCAGTCTCCCTCTGCTGCACCTTGCCCAGTGCCACCTGCAGCTCCTCAGAGACCCTCTCATATGCGTGCTCCAGGTTGTAGTAGTGGGTTTCTTCTGTTTTCAGCCGGTCCTGCAGCATGCCCACCTCCCTGTCCGCCTCCGCCAGCTGGCTCTGCAGCTCCTGACAGCGATAGTCCAGCTGCTCCCGTTCCTCCTGCAGGCGCTGCACGGCTGAGAGGGTGCGTGCCAACTCCTCCTGCAGTTGCTGCTGCGCCTCTTCGATTTGTCTGGTCCACGTCTTCGTCTTGGTCAGGCTCTCCAGCTGCTGCTCGGCCCTTTGCAGTTTGTCCCGCAGGTCCTGGGAGTGTTGCTCGGCCTGAGCCAGGCTGGCAGCCAGGCTCCTCCTTTCTCTCTCCTGACTCGCCTGGAGGAGCAACAGGTGCTTCTGCAGCCGGGCCTCTTTCTCCGCCTGGGCGTCCTCGTAGGCGCGGAGCTGAGCCGACATCTCCTGGAGGTGTTTCTGCAGCTGTTCGGCCTCCTGCTGGAGGCTCTGCTGGCTCTGCAGCTCCTGCTGCAGCTGGACCACCTGGGACTCCGTCTCCCTCCTCTTTTCTTCACTGGCGTTCAGCTGGGCCTGCAGGGAGGCCGTGCGGTGCTCCCACTCCTTCTGCTGCACCAGAAACCGCTGGCGATCCTGCTCCAGATGCATTTGAGCGAGCGCCGTGGCGTCCCCTGTAACCAGCAGCTGGGCCTGCTGGGCCAAGAGGTCGACTCTTCGCCGGAGCTCTGCCTCCCTGGCTTCCTCGTGACTCCTCTTCAGCTCGTCAATCTCCATGCGGAGGTTGCGGTTTATCCTCTGCAGCTGCTGGAAAGTTAAGGCTTGCTCCGGTGACGAATTGGTGTCATTCTGCAGAAAGTATGAGGAAAACAAAGATTCCCATCTCATAACTCTGAACTGTAACATAAGCCCCATTTACACTACCCTTGTTAAACCGATCCATGCCGAGCTCGGTTCTGACGACCGTTTACACATCACGCTATCTCGGTTCCTCGCCTCCTAGTGACGATCTACGGTACTACTGCTCTCTAGGATTAAAGGAGGGACTCAAGCAAATCAAAATGGCGGTGCCCGTAACATTCAGGAAGTTATGCTTGGTTATAATTGCTTTTTGCGGAGAGTCAGACGAAGAAGGCAACCTTTGGTGAATTTACTTGACAGAGTCGGCTTCTGGGACGTGGATAAGACAAACAAACATCTAATCAGGATTTACAGATGCAGGAAACAACAACAGACGCTGAGGTTCATCACACTGCTAAGCAGAATCATCACTGGAAACCGTGTGTCACGGTAGGGAAGCTACTATTTTTATGAATGTCTGAAACCGCAAAATTAGTCAGCTGACTGTAAGGAGATGACGCGGTCTGCTCATGCGCTCTTTGTTCTCTGAGAACCGAGCTAGGGAAAAACCGGGCTGAGCTCACCCATCGAACTGGTCTAGCTTTAGCGCAGTCCGGTTGTGTCTGGCAATGTTCAGTTCAGTTTCCGACCCATTTACACTTGAAAGTTATCTCAGTTACCGAGCTCGGACCGTTCTCTGCGCAGTTAAAAAAGGGTAGTGTAAACAGTGTTTTACTTGGTTATTTACAAGCCCACAGCATCACTGATCCTCTATACAGCGGCCCTCAAACCGGGGTCCCTGGACCCCCGGGGTTCCAAGAACCACGGGTTGGGGACCCGTGAAACGCATGTTGTCGGGCCTGAGGAGGCACTGCTGAGGATGCGTCGGGGTTGGGATAAGTGACACAATGGACAAAAATTTAACTCCGTCCACTTCATCAAGTAAGATAAAAGCCAAGTCAGCTAAAATTAGGAAGTATGACAACAGTTACATCAAGTTTGGCTTTATCGAGAATGAGGATCTAATCTCCACCAAATCTCTAATATTAGGTGTATTTATATATATTTTTAAAAACATACATAGTTTTTGCACCATTTAGCAAAGGTACTAAATTTGACAGCTTTTCAGGGTACACTTCTGCCACTGCAAAATAAAATATATACATTTTTTAAGCTGTTTTTTTACACATCTTTACCAGGGATGTCCACAGACTTCTGGACTTTAAAGATGCGAATGTGTTGTAATTTTTATCTTACCTGTTGACAAAGAAGCTTCCCTGAATTAATCTCTCTCTCTTGTTGTAGCTTGTCCTGCAGATTAGTGTTTAGTTGCTGGATCCGTGACAGTTCTCTTTGCGTTTGTTGCAGCTGTGGAGAAACAGAAACAAGCCTATAAACAAAATTGCTGGGAAAAAGAACTACTTGGGGTTGCAGTTGTCTGTCGTCTCACCTCTTTGACAAGTTGCCCAGTTTGCAGAGCGTCACGGTCCGTTGCACATGTGGGGCTTATCGATGCCTGTTGCTCTTCCTTCTGCGGCTTAGCGTCACATTCCTGTGAACTCGGCCGCTCAGCTGCAATCTCTGTATGTTCCCTTAAATCCTCGCCGTCTGACAGCACCACCGTGGAAGAAGAGCTGTCACTCTGGAACTCCTCTACCGATATGGATGCATGCGTCACACCTGGGGTAAAGGATGCAAATCACCAACAACAGACCTTAATGTTTACACGTCTTTTCTTTTCAGTTTAGGGAAAAATAAACCAGGGTCATAATTATTTAACGAATAGAACTTTTTCCCAGCAAATTCCTAATGGGGCTTTGGAGACAAAATTCACTCAATGCCAGCATGGCCCTGTGCAAAAAAAAAAAAAGTAAATACCTGACGTGATAATCTTAAATTAACTGTGATTAATTAAATTTTTTTAAGATCAGTTCAGTGTATAGCCACCTGGCTACAGTCAGACCGACACGATCAAGATCATTCAATTAAATAGAGGCTTTCTTAGGACATGAAATAGACTAAATGATTGGAAAAAGCAACACATCATTCCCCGATCTAATGAAATTCAAAAACAGAAACAAAGTTATTGACATCAGTCTGTCTGGAAAAGCTTACAAAGCCCCTCCAGTGAACCACAGTGAGATCTAATATCCACAAATGCAGAACACATCGAACAGCGGTGGACCTCAGAAGTGGCCAACCAACCAAAAATACTCCTAAAGCTCATCAATAACTCATCCAGGAGGTCGCAAAGGAATCCAGAACATCATCTAGAGCAATGCAGGCTTTACTTGCCTCAGTTAAGGTCACTGTTGAAGATTCAACAACAAGAAAGAGACTGAACAAACTCCTAGTGATCCTGGCAGAAAACCACTGCTCACCAAAAAGAACCTGCCTTTAGGAGCTGGACAACTAGCCAGAACCATGAATTCTGCTCTACTGGAAACTCCTGAAGGAGAAAACCAAGCCATAAGCTCAGGGACACTTGGGTTATGCAGCAAGTCAAGGACTCCAAACACACCAGGAAGTCGATCTCTAAAAAAATACGTTTTCGGCTTGTCTATTAAAAGCCCAGACTTGAAACTGAATGAGATGCCATGACAGGTCGTGGTGAAAGCTGTTAAAGCCAGTAACGTTTTCACATATAGGGCCCGGCTTGTTTGGGTCGCTTTTGTTTTTTAATGAATGAAATCATCTCTCTGAAATGCTTTTTGCATTATTGGGCCCGTATTTGTCTAATCCTAAAATTTGTTTGACGACCTGCAACACTGAAGCGTGACATAAAAACAAAAAGAGATGACGACACTTGCAAGGGAGCAAGCAGTTTTTAAAGCACTGTATGTGTAATTAATTGGAACATCCATGAAGAAAAAAAGGTGCAAATCAGGCATAGAAAGCCAAGAAAGCAACCAGGTCCTTTTAGCTGGTTGAGTCCTATAAAAGCTTTGCTCATGACTAACATTTTGCACAAGAAGTATCTCAAGATGGGAAAAAAAAGTATGGAGCAACATTATCAGTCAGTGTTCCTCCGTTACAACCTGCATAGATCTCATACTTTTGCTATTTTTTTTAAATCAAACATGCTAATCTCATCTGACTTGGTGACATGACTCGCCGGTCTTAGTGGTTTCCACGTGAAGGTGGCGCTGGGCTTCTTCACGCTCCTCCTGCGGCTGTGGAGGACCTGCGGGTGTCGGAGCAGGCGGAGAAGAGGGCGAAACGGGGCGACGAGGGGGCGACGAGGCCAAATCAGCCCGGCTTTGTGCTCCTTCTGATTGCTGTTTAGATGTCAGTTCTTGCTGCTGTTCGTGCCACTCGTCTTCCAGCTCATCTTCTTTATTCTCTGCAAGGGAGCTGGGAGGAAGAATGACACTCCTTTACACAAAGGGTTGAATGTTAACTCAAATTAGGATTATTGTGCTTTGTAACGTACTTCACCCTAAAGAGAGACGAAATGGATATATTGTACTGGAAAATTCGACAACAGCTACTAGTCTACCTTGTGTCGACTTGCTGAAAAGTGGGCTGCACATTTTTAAAAACGGCTTGCACCCAGTTGCGTCTCATCCCAGCGGTCATTGCACACAGTGTGTACACCCCATCTTTGATCTGTGGAAGCAGAGATAGTTTGCAGCATCTTGTCGTGATTGATCTAGGGCGCATCTCAAAGGTGTGCACACGCCTCTTAAAATGAAAAAAAAACAAGCAAAACCGTTCGGATAAAAGACATTTTTAAAAAGTCCAGCAAACCAGTGCGTATCCTCTAGCTAATTCTTCGCTGAAGCACCTTTTATTTTCCAGATTTTTCTTTTGTCAGGAGTCCATCAGTATCTCTTGTGAGAACGTCTCTTCTCACGCCACAGATTCTCTGTCAGATTTAATCCTGGACTCTGGCTAACCCTAACTTTCTTCTCATGAAGTCCTTTCTGTCTTGATTTGGACATATGCTTGTCTCAAACTTTCTGAAGGATGCCTGATGATTTCAATATGAAACTATTTAGAGGTCTTCATGATTTCCTCCACCCCAACAAAAGGCCTGGGTCCATTGGAGGAAATGTGACCCCTCAGCATGATGCTGCCACCGCCATGTTAGCCCTGTAGGTTTGGTTTCATCCGTCATTTACAAATTCTGCCAAAAGGTTTTGGGAGATTGTAGTCAGATCATATATTTCTTTGTATATATGTATTTTTGTTTAATTATTATCATTTTTAACCCTGCTCCGTAGTCCGGCAACATACAGAATAAATGAGAGAGAACACGACCAGTATTTGTTTGACGTTCTTGCAGCTTCCTTCTTGTTTCTTACATCACTTTTGGGAGAAATTATCAGCTTTTGAAATGCAAACGCTGTATAAATAATTCAGTGAAATACTCTTTACCGATTTTACCTTTTAAAAATCAGCTTCTTTTGAACGGGGGCGTGTAAACTTTTGACAGCCACTGTTTGTCAGAGATCGGCAAATTTTGAAATCCAAGGATTAATTTTTCTTCTAGCTCCTGGCAAAAAAAATACTTTGAGATGCAATACCTTATTGAGTCTTGGTGGGGGAAAAAAGACAACTTATCGAGTTTTAGAAACAAATTATGTCTATATTTTTGATCTTCTGCAAATTTTACTTCGGTTCTTGTTTACAAAACTTGATATTTTAATTAGAATAGACATTTTAAAGCATGGTTGAAGACTTAAAGATATACAATGTACCTGCTTCTTTTCTTTGCTGGCTTGATGATGACATATAGCAGTGGAGACCACGGAGGAGGAGGAGGAGGAGGACGGTTGCAGCTGAGTGGAGCTGCTGTGCGATGTTAAGAATAGCAGAAACGTTTAGATCAGCAACACACAAATAAGACACTTTTCAGAAGGAAAAGACCAAAATTTAAAGTAGACAAAAACTTTAAATGCAACCTTATTCTCTCCACAGATGACGACAGCCTGCCAGAATCCAGTGTTTTCCTCCCAGCAGCTTGTCCTTTTCTGACTTTTGAACTTGCATCTGTATTATATGTATCTTCTATAGAACCGGAAAGCCTCGGGTAAATATCAAAGCGGCTCAAATAGATTTTTTTTAAATCCTGAAAGTGATTATCATGCTTGCATAGCGGATCTTGAGACAAATATTTAAGACAGTGCAAATAAACTTCAAAATGAGCAAACAGAGTGATTACCAGCGGATCTTTCATCAAGTCTGCTGAGTGAGCGGCTGCTTCTCATGAACGGAGCAGCAGGGAAGGAAGAGGCTTGCAGGGAGGAAAAGCTCCGGCTGCTCCGCAGGCGGAGTGCTGGCTTTGCTGGCTGCGATGATGGTCTGGTACCCTGGTGGCTGACGGCACCTCTGTTACCAACGGCTTTACTCCCAGCTGCTGTCGACTCACTTCCTCTGATGCTTCTCCCGCTGGTTTTAGGAGCGCCGCTG
The DNA here is from genome assembly GCA_037039145.1 of Fundulus diaphanus. NCBI lineage: Eukaryota > Metazoa > Chordata > Actinopteri > Cyprinodontiformes > Fundulidae > Fundulus > Fundulus diaphanus. The sequence goes on along the minus strand of CM073140.1, from coordinate 19,775,949 downwards.
GAGCTCTGCTTGCCTCCAACACACGCTCTGATCTCCTTTAAGCGAGGGGGAAAACACAGAGTTTACTCCCAAAAAATGTGGGCGATGTATCAGTAGCTCCTCGGTTGAGATATCAAACACCACAAGCTTATCCCCAAACCGGCTTGGGTTTTTTGACACATGCAATCCAATAAACCTCGGGGAGAGGCTTTTAATCCTGACAAGAGGTCTTAATTTACTTAAGTACCATCTGACCCACACTGAGGCCACACACAGAAACACACACACACACACACACACACACACTTTAAACTTAATCACACTTGATCGTCTCCATGCCACCACGTATAGACCGTCTACCACAGTGTCTGCAGATGCAACCTCAACAACTTGCAGAGGCAATGAATCTGCGCCTGGAGCCAAAGGCAGAGAAATCAATGGGAAGAAGGCTGAGGAGGCCTGACTTAGCGGTTTGTGCAGACTGTAAATACACCGAGCTGATCTTTAGCCATTTACGGCGGCATAAATCTGACAAAACACATGCCGATCTCACATTATAAATCTGGAGCAATCAGACTCATATTAAAGAGAACTTTTAAAATCCCCAGAGGGCAACATTAATGCTTGAACAGCCTGATTATGATATTTCAAAACAGAACTGCTTGTTGCTGGCATAAAGTTTAAAATGCATTGTTGCATATATTAGAGATTCATATGGATAAATACAGTGTATTCCCAATTGCTGGATGACTTATTTGTCTACATAGTACAGATACAGCCCTAGTCTGAATAGATCCTTGCTTAAAAGCCATTTAGTGTTTGTATATAGATCTACTTCAACACCATCCTGATATTTACATGTTAATACTTACATTTTCTCTGTCCTTCCTCACAGGTTTGTTGGTTTTTGTGCTTACCACCAGTGCCTCATTACACCTGTTATGGAAACACACTGCAGGTAAATCATCCAAAACCTCACGTTTGCAAAATGTCTGTGTAACGTTGCTTTTCTGAATCATCTGGGAAGTGTTTGAATTAACTTTGAAAAAAGCATATCTCTCTTTGCAGCCCATGAAGTTGTATCCAAGAGGCCCGAACCACAAAACAAAAAAAGCTCCTTGTGTGTAACCGGAAATATTCCTGCAACTGGTACAAGTTCTGACCAGATTTTTGTTAAGTTAAATGAAATAGATTAACAGCAAAGCAAGTTCTGCCTTAAAACATTTTATACAAATGAGCAATATCTACTGACTTTAAGTTATATAATGGATCGTTTCTTAATGCCTGCTGACTTACCTCTGCTTTTTGGATGCCATCTTTGCCTACAGAAACTAAGACGAAGCTAATGAAAGCGTTTTTGTTCATATGGTTGTCCAGTGCAAAAAAAGATCAGTCCTTCTGGCAGAAACCAGGGAATAAATCACAGACAGGTGAACACGACGACTCCCAAAGAAACCCACACAAAGACCCACCCACACGTAATCCTTCACAGACTTGACACACTCCATTAGAGTTTTGTGGGATTAGTCCAACAGCTCGACGGGATTACCATGCTGTGATGTTAGAGAACGTGATGCACCAACCAAAGTTCTCCAAGTCTATCAGATCGTGAATACATCTTTTGTCCACAGCCTTCTCCAGGCCATTGCACAGATTGTCTGTCAGATTTAGAGTTGGCTGTGATTAGGGCATTTTAAGACTTTGATTTTCCTCACAAGAAGTCATTCCTCTTCTGATTTGGATATTAGGAGAGTTATTCATTTGACCATTTTATTTCTGAGCTCTTACAGTTAAATCAAAAACAGCATTCTTATCATTTTAAAATAATAATAATAATAATGATAGATCACCTGTTCACTATAATCTCTAATGCCTTGTAAATTTCAAAATAAGGGCGTATCATGAAAACGACGATATGGATCAATATTTTCATTTTGCATCAATGCAGTTGGGTCATTTACAGTTTAATCACTATATTGATGTGAATCAGTATATTGTTACACCCCTGTTGGATATGTGCTTGAACTCGTGTTGACGCTTTCTTCATCCCGCAGCTTTCTAACAGACACCGGAAGGTTTTGGGTGACAACTGACTGGTATTTGGAGCCGTCCATGATTAAATCCTTCCTGGCAAAGAGTCTAGCTCATCAGAAGAATAGTAACCCCAGAACCTGATGCTGACACCACCATGTTTTACTGTGAGTATGGTGTTCTTTTGGTTATGTTCATTGTCGTTTCTGTGCCAAACTTACCTTTTGGTTTTGTGGTCCAAAGTGCAAGTTTGGATTCATCAGACCATAACACATTCTGCCACAAAAGTCTTTTTGAAAGACTTTATCCAGACCTGGGTGGTTTCTTTTGAAGAAAATAATTCTGCTTTGCAACTTTACTTATCATCTCAATCATATGGTGAATCTGAGGGATGACTGTCTTCACTGTACCAAGGACTATGTATAGTATGTAAAATACTATGAAATAATTTTTTGGTTTTATTGTAACCTGTCTGCACACAGCGGCTTTAGCTAATGAATGTAAATGAACAAATATCAGGGAAACCCAGCTAAAATAGCTGCATTTTATAAATAACAAATAAAGGTCGTTAAATTCCAAAGCTTTTGTTGTTTTAATTACTATATCATTTTGATTTATACACTTAACTCCATTGAGACCTGCTGTCTATGTGGTCCGATAGATGCGACATAATGTACTCAATGTTTAAGTGAAATACATGATGAAAGTAACAATATGTTGAGTAATTTCACACATCTTTCTTCGTTTATTTTGTTCCCCATAATTAGAAATGTCATTTGTGACAGAGCCAGCTTCTGGCGTTGACTTATACAAGTAAACGACCAGACAAGTCCACCATAAATGTGTGCCTTTTGACACACACTGAACACAGTAGGGTATGTGGTACATTATTTGTCAAATATTCTGATGTAAACCCTCAGATGTGGTGAGAAACCTGACCCCAGCATCAGACTAAAAACAAAGAGAGGTGTCACTGTGACAGCCAGAGGGAAGTTCTTATTTTACTACTTTTACTGTTTTTTCTGTGCAAGACAGCGGTGAGAACAGCCCTGTTGTCTGGATTTGAGAGCTGGAGGTAGTAGAGATGAAAATGTTTAAAGGGTTCTCTCTGGGAGTGATGAGGGTGGATGGGATCAGGAATAGGTACATGAGTACATGAGTGGGACAGCTTCTGTTAGATTTTGTGGAGATTCCAGATTGAGATGGTTTGGACATGTACAGTGGAGGGATAGTGAGTTCATTGGTAGAATGATACTAAGGAACCAAGGAACTGCCAGGCAGGAAGCCTAGAGGAAGACCGAAGAGGAGATTTATGAATGGAGTTAAAGAGGATATGAAGATAGTTGGTGTGAGAGAAGAAGATGCAGAAGATAGGGTTGGATCAGACATATTCAGCTCCAGTCTTTGAAGGCTGGTCTCCGGCCTGTTTTAGATCCCTCCCTGCTCTAGCACATTTGATTCAAATGAATGATTTACCATCTCAGTCTGTCATCAAGGACTGGAGAGGCAAGCGCTCATTAAGTTAATCTGTGTTGAACCAGGTCAACATCTAAAACATGCAGGACACCAACACCGGCCCTTGAGGACTGAGTTGGACATCGCCGAGTTAGATGGGGACAGATGACTCGCTTTTCCCCTGAAAGGCAAAAACCGAAAGAAGTATAAATTTTTGTGTATCCACACTTTATTAAACCTCATAGTTCGGCTTAATTGTGAGAGGTAAGATGCAACAACGCTTTGGTGAACAGAGCCAAAAAGTTCGGATCATCCTCCGAAGTCCCACCGCCGTGTTCTCGGCTGTGACATCTCGGCACCTGATTGGCTGATCATCACGGGACCTCACAGCTGATTCGGTGGGATGGAGTGTTTTCCTCTACCTCGATCATCATCATCATCATCACCACCATCATCATCATCATCATCGTGTGTGTCCCGTCGCTATTTCTGGTTAGCAGAGGAAGCCCAGCAGGCCAGGAGCTCTGCTAAAATGGCCCAGGCCAATGCGTTTGAAGCCAGCAGCTCCCAGATCCAGGTGGAACACGACAGGAAGCGGCGGCAGTTCGTCATACGGCTGAACGGTAGGCGCTTACCTGTAAACAGCTGGCGCAGGCTGCTAGCTTGCTAGCGTTAGCTTCCTGCTCTGCTAACATTGTTGTCGCTCTCCCTCTCTCTGTGAAGGACTCCCAGCTGCCATTTCAGGCACAGCTGCCTTGTTCCCCTCAATGGGGAAGACGTCTAAGCCATGACACGGAAAGCTGCTGCTTTTAGAAAATAAACTTTGAATAATACAGCCCCAGTCAGTAACTGAAGTCAGACTGGTTTATTTTTAAAACCCGAGGCTGTTTAACTCTCCTCGGTACCACTGCACTAAGTGTGGGAAATATCGGCTTTATTTTATTTTTTACCCCCATTTTTTAAAGGTATTAAACTAACTGTTTTTGCGTTTGGGTGTAAGTGACATGTTTTATGTATCCTGCTGTGTACATGCGTGCTGCTTAGTTTCATTTAGTGCGTGCTTGGCGTGTGGAGCTATGTGAGGTGCTCTCACACCATTGTTTCCATCGTTGTGAATGGTGATCTTCAGCCCTTACTCTTTGTTCAGCAGAAGCCGGACTGTTTTTCAGGAACCCTATAATAATACCTGGTTAGGACATGGGCGTTTCTATTTTTAAAGGGGGCATATCATGCTTTTAAATTATTCTTTTTCACATTGAAAGCGTTCAGTTGTGGTCTATATAAAGTGGAACTGCAATGCTTTGGTCTACATTCCTCCTTAATTTACCCCCACGTTACCCCTTTTTACCCCTGTTCTGAGGGGTGTCTGGGAGCAGCTCGTTTTGGTGCTGTCTCTTTAAATGCAAAGGAGGTACGTCACACCCCGCCCCCCTCTAGGTCGAAGAATTCCACTTCACCCCCATCCAGCCATTTTTGTGGGGGGACAATGTAATGAACAACCGATGGCTCATCCACTTGTAGTTTCGCCATCCTTCGGCTTGGACTACAAAATTACTCCGAGAAATAAAAATGGCGGATTCGCAAGACTGGCAAGCTGGAAGTCCATGGCTTTGTTTAGCAGTTCCACAGCAAATGCCGTGACATAATTGCTTGAAAAATATGAACCAAAAGGAACATAAAGATATCTATGGAGCACCTGGAAAGACTACATTAAGCTTTTCTGCACTAGAGCCTCCCAAGTACACAACAAAATGTGTTTATGGGGTAAAAAAGTAGATTTTGCATGATATGTCTCCTTTAAACATGCGCCATATGGGCAGTTGCTTTTATTTGTGTGTAGTCAAGAGTAGGGCTGTGTTAAAGAAAAAAATTCCAAGTATGGATCGATTCTCATATTAATCCCAAAAGATTGATTCATAAAACCAAAGATTGATTTAAAAAAAAAATAATAATAATACTTTTCCACTGTGAACTTAAACGTATGAGCCGGCATTTCCGGCTAACGTTTCATTCCAGGGGGTGAATTTTTGATGTCATCGTTTTAATAATGCACCAGGTTAGTGTCCCTTTGGTTTAATAAAATATTTTTTGAATTGAACTTTAATAGAAATAGCAGCTGTAGATGTCTCTGGTGTCCTCTGTTTTCTACCCTGGATCTGTTTGGGTATTCTGCCCCACAGCGTGTCTGTGAAAGCTTACAGCCGCCATTAACTCTCATTACTTTATTGATTTGCTTGTTGAACGTCATATATGTTGATTTGCATTGGGTGTAGGCCTCAAAGCAATCACCACACTAATGTGTGTGTTCTCAGGATCCCACGATCGAGCAGTCCTCCTGTACGAATACGTCGGGAAGAAGACGGTGGATTTGCAGCACACAGAGGTTCCAGATGCTTACAGGGGGAGAGGAATTGCCAAACACCTGGCCAAGGTTAAAATTGGAGCTTCGTTACTTTCACGTTCAGTAGAGTTTGTTGGGGTTCGCAACCAAAAGTCTTTCCAGACAAACAAATGCATCTTTCATGTAAGCAACAGGAAATTCTGTTTAAAATCTCGCTGTATTTCAAAGAGTAACTGATGCCATGGCCAGCAACATGCTTCCCTGGGCTTTTTTTGTGAAGCAGACCCACAGCATGACAGATCCTCCTCCATACTTAGCATTTTCCTCATATTCATCTTTTATTTCATGCCAGGACCTTCCAGATTGCTTTTTGTCGACCAAGCTCAAGCTTAGTCTTACCCCACCAGTTTCGGTTTAAGTCCTTATAGCGTTTAGCAAGCTCAACATGTTTATGTTTGTGATAGCTATATATTAAAATGAGCTTATCATTGTTTCATTTCAGGCAGCCATGGATTTTGTGGTGGAGGAGGACCTGAAAGCTCATTTGACGTGCTGGTACATCCAGAAATACGTCAAGGAGAACCCTCAGCCGAAGTACTTTGAACACATCTACCAGTGACCTCACATGGAACCGAAAGGACTGAGAGACGGAGACCGTGCGGCAAAATGTTTTGGGTGGGAGGTTTCCAGGACGCAACACCACAAACCTCCCCAAGCGTTGTTAAAGCGCAGAAACGCCGATTATCTCAAGCCACCACATCAGGTCAGGTGGACGTGGACCGCTGAAGCAGATCACGCCGTCCAGACTCGCAGAGACGAAGCAGCCCAAAAGGGGAGGGCTGCAACCTCCAGGACGTCCTCCCACCGCTGACGTGAAGCATTCGCTGGTTGCAGCATGTCGCCGTCCTCCTTTGGACTCGCTGATCGGGAGATACAGGATCAGACCGACTTTTGCGTCTTTTTTTTTTTTTTTTCCTAGTATTCAGATGAGAAGCAATTGTCCCACTTGCATTCCTAACATTTTTCTAGATAATTTTACTTTTGATATCTGCCAATATTACTCCTTTTTACTCTTAAAACAGTCGAGTATTGCTGAGCGCTGCTGCTGAGGATGAAAAAAGGTATTGTTAAAACGGATTTCTTTTAGATGATCAAAACGATTGCATTAGTGGTCAAAATATTAGTGATTTTAAATTACTTTATTTCCCTTTCTCCCTTTTTTTTTGCCAAACACGTTTTTTTTTTTTATGATTCATCAATTGGTCAAAGGTGCGGTGATTTATAAAGTGGAACCTGAGAATATCCATATAAACCCCAAGTTAGAGACTGATATTAGGACAATTTAACACTTCAGTGGGAGTATCAATATTTACTCAGGCTCAAACCAGCAGCAGTAACAGCGCTACTACAGTCAGGGCATTTTTATTCCTTAAGGTGTGTTAATCCTTACTCTGATTCAGAAAAAAATTGTTTTCTCTTCTCACACCGCATGGAAATAAACTGACGAATCGGGGATTTTGCTGTAGACAATCAGTGTTGAGCAGACATATACCTCAGGCTAACTCGACACACTTTCTACTGATAACTGCAATAAAAAAAAAAAGTCCCTTTTGTATAACTTTTATTTGGGTGGCATAAGGCTATGAATTGGCCAAGGCAATATTTTGTTTTTCTTTGTATGTAGGTATTTCTGCTAATATTTATCTTCTGTTAAATGAGAGCTATGGTGGTTCAGTCTAACAGATGTGTCCCGATGTTCTTGTTCTGCTGTTTTATACTTGATATTGTTTCCTCTCTACTTGTTCTGAATAAATAACTCGTCACAAGTCGGTGTGCATATTTGTTAAAAATGGGATATTTAAGAATTTATCGCTGCTTTAAATATATAGAAAGTTAAACTAGCTGAACATTTGCCAGCGCCGTGCAAAAGGGTTCATGCCCTTTGACCCTTTTGCACATTTTGTTGCGTTACGACCACAAACGTCAAAGGGGTTTTATTTGGATTTTATGCGATAGACCAACATAAAGTTGGGGGAAAATGAAGAGCTTAGATTTAGTAAAAATCCTACAAGTTTGCCATGTAATTTTATTCAGACGTCTTTACTCTGATACGCCCTAAACGAGGTCCAGTGCAACGATTCGGATGTCGTGCAAAGGAGCTGAGGCTTTTTTTAAAATGAAGGTAGCTGGTTTATTTAGGGGTAATAGTGTAAAGATGAGTTAAAAACAAATGCTTGTCAAACTTTTTGGCGTTTCCTACTTTCATTCAACTTTGCCGCGTCTGCAGGAAGAATCATGTCACTAAGATGTGGAAAGACGCTCCAAGGAATTCAGGAGGACTTTGAGGGTCCGGACAGCAATGACATCACGTCACCACATAATTACAGACCCTTTAATAACAAAGTAGTTTATTTGTTCTTTGTCCTTACATTTGTATTAGTTTGGTTTATTAATCATATTTCCAAAAAAAGTATATTAGTTTGATAGTAAACATCATTTGATTTAAACGGGAGCTCTATGTGGTCCCGCCCTGTGGATGATTTAATCTCTGATTAAAAATAAGTCGTCATGCTGACAAATAAATGAAACGGAGTGGGTTTTTCTGGCGTATCATAGTTAATCGTTCAGCGTTGGAGGAAAAGAATTTACGTCAGATCGGTAAACAGATTTGCAGATTGATAGATTTTTGAGACTGATTTGTGTTTATTATATGGCAGCGTAATTTGATATACCGCTAATATATGCCATATTTGTAAAATTATTCATTGCTTAACTTTGAGAGTGCTCAGGGTGTTTAAGGTAATGTGTAGTCTGGGCAAAAATAGTTACATTTTGTTCTGATCAGAGCACCTTCTCCCACTTGTTTAATGCGTCCCCTACAGGGTTTGTGGTATATTTTAACATTAGATGGTCATACAAGTCAAATTTGTGGAGTGCATGACTAATGGTTATCTAGCCGACAGATTCTCCCACCTGAGCTGTGAATCTTTGCGGCTCCTCCAGAGTGATTGCAGGCCCTGGCTGCTTCTGTGATTAATGATCTCTTTACCTCGGCGACCAGGTTAGGTTTTAGCTGGGCCACGCTCTTACCATCTCTATACAATGAATTGAGGAAGAAACTATTAGGTGATTTCTGAAGGCAACTGGTTGCCCTGGATCTTATTTAGGGGGCATTGGTATAGAAGGGCCCGAATACAAATGCCAACAACACTTTTCAGACTCTTATTTTTTAAGAGAAAATCATACATACCTCTACTTCAATGAACAATCACCATACAACAAGATTTGAATCCAGTTCATGTTGGACTTTACATAATAACATTGAGTTTGGCGCCAACAGATGGTAGCATGAAGAACAACACCAGGCATTCAATTGTCCTCAAATGTTAAAAACTAGTTTATCTAATTCTTGTCAGTAGTTACCTCTAGGCCTGGAATGCTTTGTGTGTTTATTTGTTTGTGTATACTTTAATTTTGTTTTTAATTTTTTTTTTACCTTTAATTTTAAACTCTTTTGCATCATTGTAATCCTGCACAGAATACTTTCAGAGAGCTTTGCAAAGGTAGCCATTATACCTTTCGAACATTGTGACACAACACAACCACACATTTCAATGCATTCTATTGTTGTTGTTTTTTTTTTTTATGTGATAGACCAACGCAAAGAAGTAGATGATGGTGAAGTGAGAGGAAAATTTAAACCAGCGTTATAAAAATTCTTTACATAGAAAATCTGGAAAGTTTATTGTGCATTCTGTTGCCCTCTTTAATTTGAAACCTTTAAACAAAATCCAGTGGCTTTTAAAAAAAAAGAAGAAAAAAAAGTCTAATCATGTATTATTTTCCTTTCATTTCTCAATTATGGGATAGTTTTGTTGGTCTGGAATATAACAGCCAATATGCCTGTGCAAATTCTCAGTGAACCGGATCACTGCAACATCAAACAGGCTTCAATTGGAGACAACCGGACTTTTGTTCAGCGAAAGTCCGGTTGTCTCCGATTTAATCCTGTTTGCCATAGCTGCCAATATCTTTTTAAGCATTATATATGATATGCCTGAAGACGCCGAGTCTTTAGTTAAAGCAATTTCACAGACATATTAACATCATGAGAATGTCAATTAATCCCGCCCTTGTGAAGATGCCTGCTGGAGCTGGTAAAGGCAGCATCATCATCCACAGTGAAACAAATCAGAATCCATTACTCCAAAAGCAGCATAAAGACCCAGAGTAGAGTTTGCAAATGCACTCAGTAACAAAGACAATGAAGACATTCCCTGTTGTCTGATGAAACTAAAATTTAACGTTTTTTTGTTATATTTGGAGGAAAAAGGAGGGAGCTTGCAAGCTTGAGAACGCCACCCTAAAGAGCTGCAACATGTTGCTTTTGGGGCGTTTTGCTGCAGGAGGGACTGGTGCACATCTCAAAATAGATGAAGTCACAAGGAAAGTATTATGTGGCAATAGTGAAGCAGCGTTTCAAGAATTCACCCAGGAAAGCTTTGACATAAACGGGTCTCCCAAATGGACAATAAGCACACCGCCTAATTAGTCATTTAGAAATTAAAAACCATGCTGGCAACCCTGACGTAAAACTGAAAAATGAGGTGGGGGGGAATGTGCGTGGCTTTATATACATTACATCATCACAACTGGTTTCAACTATAAACAGTGTATAAAAAACTTAAACTTGTCAACAACACGGAATTTTGACTCATTTTTTTTTATCAAACTGGCTTGAAATTAGATACCTTAAGCCTTGCAGCTATATATAGCGGTATTAAATATCCCTCCAGAGGTTCACTTTGCATTGATACATGATGCGTGCGTCACGCTGTCTGGAACTTTAAGCCGTCACATTATTGTCCGCTGCGCAGCATGTGGTTCAAAGTGATCTCACATTCCTGAACGTAGCCCTTATCTTTGTTACATCCGCAGAGCGTCAGGTTACAGCCGGTCGGACAGCAGCCCTCACACACACACTCACACACACACACACACTCACACACACACACACCACAATATGGGTAAGTGTCCAGAAATATACTCATAAAACCGCAATCCAACAGAAGACAGCTGTATGTACGATATGTTGCAGTCATATCTAAGAGGCGTATTATGGCCACCCTTTGTTTGTATGATCACCGATCGAATATCTAAAATGCTTATTTTTATTTTTATTAAAATTGTTGTTTAAAATTAAGTAGATTTACCTTTATTGTTTTGACGGGTTTATTAAAAGAAAATCTCGCATGACCTCTCAAACTTGTTACAAAATACGTACAGCGAGTACGCATGACCTCGTAGCATCACGGGAGCTGTAGTCCGTCAATGCGGACACAGCCACGCGTAGCACACGTTCAAACACTACGGCACCCAAAATGCTGAGCGAGGCCATACGTCAACCGAAATCACAATCGTATCTTCCAACATGGCGTCGCTGGGAAGGAGGCGCGGTGTCCCAGTAAGCAGGGAGAGGTCAGTTACTCCAAATTTTGCCCTTAAAGTCCGTTTATTTCCGCAGGACGCACGGTTTTGTCGACGTCCCACCCGGTTCTCGAACACGCACTTCATTTGGGGTTCAAAGGTTGAGCGCCAACGGCAGAAAACGTATTTTTTTTTTAGCCACGGTTAGCTGCCGTTAGCTACCGTGGTTAGCAGGGAAACAAACTAGCTGCTCATGTGATGTTTGGATTATTTCAGGCGAGCCGCAGGAAATGTGGAGGGAAGTTGCATTGCGACACGAGTCGGTTCGGAAACTGGGTTTTGGGTACCGTGGTGGGGCAGACGCCTGGGTTGAAGTCCGGCTGGGCTGCGAGCGTCCGCGGCTGGGAAAGTAAACGGGTCCTGAACTTAGCTGGACAGCCGTCCAAACTTTTCAGCATGCAGTGGGGACTGGTGTCCCCGCTCGGGGACACTGTGTCCCTGGTTACACACGTCCGGACCGAGCTGTATTATCATGTAAACGACCGCTTGAGGAAAAGCCCGCTGTCAAAAAATTTTTTTTGATTAGTTTTAAGCGTTTGTTTGTTAGGAGTGGCTGGCATTTCATCCGCGGGATCTGGCGGAACTCGGCGTTAAACCCAAATCCAACAGCGTATATAAACCAAACATTTAATTCAATATATAGTTATATATCTATTAATGTGTTATACATCTATTAACCCTAACCAAAACACGTATTTAGGTGTAAAAAAAGAAATAAGACCCAGCTTAACATTGCACAGGGAGACATTTTCTAATAAAAAATAACTTTTAAATAGGATTGGTTTGATATACAAATTTTATTTGTAAAATAATAGTTTATTTCCATCATAATTATCATTCAAATAAATAAAAGCTTGATATATATACACACAAGTATACAAGTTGAAACAAGTATAAATAAATCCATTGAAATAGAAATTTTGAGCGCACAGACGTTTGATAAAGGAACAGATTCTAGGTGGTAGTGGTTACGGCTACATGGAGCGCCATCTGGAGCTATTAAACCACTGCCTGCGTCGTTGATTGGGGGGGGGGGTATTTTCAGGGCAAGTACAAACAAAAATAAGTGATGTGGAGCTAATGAGAACAACAAAAATTAAATTGATCTTTGCTTCACCAGAGACCCTCTTGAGTACCGAGGACCCCCAGTGTGAGCTAAAACGGACCGCACAGAGACTGACTGACGTTTATTTATGCTGTGTTCGTTTACCTCCGAGGTCCAAACCTGGATCTGTGAATCACACCAAGCCTGACTGAACATTGTTCCAGTGCCGAGTTCGACAGCCAGTAATATGTGCTTGTCGATATTCCCAACGATTGGGTTCAGTCTTCATCACAGTGCGAGCTAATAACTATGTAAATGTCTCAACGTGTTGCAGCTTTAAACGGTTTCAGCGTGTTTAGGGCCACCGGTACTGTAATAAATGATTAAATGAAATGCAAATCACCACAAGCGCAGATTAAGGAACTTTGCTGCAGCTATGACTGACTTTTATATGCTCAGCAGCCATGTTGGATTTTAAGGTGTTTGAGAAAACCTCCAACTTTCTCGTTCGGAGTTCTGATTTCCTGAGAGTTTACTTTTACATTTTGCAATTAGAAAAGTGGAAACTTTTAACCTTAAAGTAGAAATGAAATGCATAGTAAGGTTACACCTTTCAAGTAGTTACGCAGTGCTAATGGGTAAACATGAATTTCATTGTTTTGTTTTTTTTTGTCTTTATACAAGGCAGCATTGAGAAAAAATATTGTTTTAAAATCTCTTTCAAGGTGGTGATACTTGGAAATCTTGACTTTAAAAAAGACAACCACTGACATTTCTTAAGCAGCTCTTAAGGTTTTTACTGAAATGTTTTATTTTTATCACTACATATATTCCTAATCATAGTTTATTAATGTCAATTGCCCTTTGAATTCATCACCAAGCAAGAAAAAATAATCTGCGTCTCTGTGAACGTGTGCACGTTAGTGAGTGCCATTGAATGGAAAAGTTAAAAAATTAAATCCAGTCAATTTACCTGTTTACTTTAGCAAACAACTGTAGACAATTAAAGCAAATATCAAAGAAAGGGAAGGAAAAAACACCAGAAATAAACAAGACTAAACATGAAAGAGAAGAGTGGAGGTAACTAAGGATTTCAGGACAGAGGGAAAGGTGTTTGTGTTGATGACCAGGTAGACTGGAGTACCCATCAGCTGAGGATGCCCAGATCTCTAGAAGCACAAAGGGAAAGGAGCCGCGGTCTCAGCCTGCTGTTTTTATCATCCAGGTCATCATCTTTTCCAAAAGGTTTAAAAAAACAAAACAACTGCCTTTATTTAAAAGAGCTTAAACTTCTGAATGAAACTAAGATTTTGTGTTTGGGTTAGAAAATGAGACTCGCAGCAGGGTGGTAAAACTAAACAGCATGAGGGCTTCACCGTATAAACACCGAGAGTAAAAATACCAAAGTTCGACAAAATGTGTTCTGACAAAAATCCAAAACAAGGAATGTGCAGCGCGATATCGCTGCTGCTGCTGCTGCTGCTGCTGCTGCTGCTGCTGCTGCTGCTGCTAAAGCTAAACAGCCAAGTTCGCCCTCGTTGAACGGCAGGGACAAGTGCAGGATTCGTTCGGCCAGCTGACCGGTACAGTTTAGCAACAGGTGGGGTACGGGCCGTGCTGTGCACTCTATGCTCTGTACCGTTAAATAAAAGTCTGGCACTCTCTCTACTATCTGGTTAGAAAGAGTTCAAACTTTAAAAGACGGTGAGACAGAACATTTTTAAAACCTTGTAGACTTTGGCACTAAGGTATCAGATCAAAGGATTTAGGTGTTTTAAACATGATCCTGCTCTGAGGTTGTTAAAAAAAACAACTAAAGGTCATGCGGTATTAGTGTCAGATGTACATTTTGAGCTTTTGGCTTTTCAATATACATTTTTTTAAAGGCAAAATTCTGATCGCAGTTAAACCTAAATAATTAAATTGATAGGGAAACTGGGGTACTGGTGTAACTTAAACCAATCTGGAAAAGTTCCGCCGTCAGTTGTTTATTTATGTATTTTTTAAATATTGCGCCGTTACCCTGTTGACTCACAGCTGCCCGTCCCTCTGTCTCTGCCCAGGGGAGTGATGGCCGCGTCCGACTGCTACATCGTGCACGAGATCTACAACGGGGAGAATGCACAGGACCAGTTTGAGTACGAGCTGGAGCAGGCTCTGGAGGCCCAGTACAAATACATCGTCATCGAGCCCACGCGGATCGGCGACGAGACGGCCCGCTGGATCACGGTGGGGAACTGCCTGCACAAGACGGCGGTGCTGTCGGGCGCCGCGTGCCTCCTGACGCCGCTCTCGCTGCCCGTCGAGTACTCGCGCTACGTGGCGCTGCCCGCCGGCGCCCTCAGCGTGGCCTGCGCCGCGCTCTACGGCATCTCGTGGCAGTTCGACCCCTGCTGCAAGTACCAGGTGGAATACGACAGCCAAAAACTCTCGCGGCTGCCCCTGCACACACTGACCTCGTCGACGCCCGTGGTTTTGGTACGCAGGGATGACGTCCACAGAAAGAGACTCCATAACACGATAGCGCTGGCTGCTCTGGCGTACTGCGTCAAGAAGATCTATGAACTCTATGCGGTATGATCGCGCTCTGAAGAGAAATTAACAACCATGAAAACAGGAAGAAGAAGAAAAAAAATCTACCATTAAAAACAGAACCTGCCCACCTCCCCTCCTCCGGATGTAAGACAAGTGGAAAAGCTCCACATGTGTGGTGGGCACTCACGTAAACTCTGATCAGAGGGATATAGTTAAAGCTAGAGAGAAGTTCTTTTTCCCGTATGTTTCCTTTACTTCTAAGTGACGCCTACAGCACATAGTACCTTTGTGCCACCTCCCCCCTCCCCGTCCTCTCCGCCTCGATCCCTGAAACGCAACGAGCGGGCTAGAGCAAAAGGGAAACGGCTGCAGTTCCTCTGGACTGAATCGCTTCGGGTTTGAAATGGGGCGATGTGTTTTATGTACCCGGCTCGTTTTCCTTTCCCTCCCGAGTTTTGCTGTACCCCCTTTGTCGCTGATCATTGCACCACAGTTTCATTAAACATTAGGATATTTCAAACGTACTTTTCTGCATTTTATTTTCCTCCCGGCATTAAGCGGATGCTCCCTGGTGTCTGGAAAACGAGCGAGCAGCCCGTTGGAAGGGCCGCCCGGGTTCAGCCGACTGCTTTTAATCCAATTGAGATCACACGAGAAGCCGGCATGGCTCCTCTGCGACTACGTGCATCACGTTAACTTTAAGGGAAACACAATGTAGAGACTGTGCACGGCTGCAGGCACTAGTCTGGAAACGCTGGAAACAAAACCAAATGATTGAGCTGACAGGAAATGCAACAACGGAACAATAAAACTATTCGGACATGAATTTGTTGACTTTTCTATAGACGCTGATTAAATGCTGAGTTAAATGTCCGTCACGGACAGGAAAGGGTTGCTGCCATTTGAGTGAACAGTTTCTATACACTGGCTTATTCCAGTAATGATTTAAGGCTTTTAAAGTTGTATTTCAGCTGTTGTTTTTGCAGTTACAAATAATCACACAACAAACGACTTCAGTGATTTTCAAACGCAGGAAACGGATGAATGCGTTTAAATTTATTGTTGGGCTTCCATAATCCTTATATGATCCAAGTCACACAGACACCCCACACGCTTTTTAAGCATAGTTCTGTGTGTTTTTTTTTTTCAGTATCCGAGAGCTAGTTTTGATGTTTTTTTTTTAAATTACCGTCCTGTTGAAACAGCCAGTTCTAAACAAGTCTCAACTATCCGACCCATACCGTTAGGGGGGGGGGCCCAGTGACCACCAAGGCTCTGTCCTGAACCTGAACTTCAGCGTGTCCGCCCACAGCGAGGCCAGTGTTACATCCCCATGGACCGAGGGGGCCCGCCAAGTAATGAGCCCCTGCTTCAGTAGCTCCGCCTCCGAGCCCTGCTGAAATCTGCCGCTGCCCACGTGGACGAGCTAAAAGCTTTCTGGAGTACGGTCTCGTGGTCACACGAGGAAAAGACTGGGCTGATTGGCCACAATGACAAGAAGATTCAAGGTGAGGCCTTCAGACCAAATCTGTACCAGCTGGGAAGCTGGGTGGTGGCAGCATCATGATTGGGTTCTGTTGCTGCCAGTGATGCTGGCGCGTTCCTCAAGGTGGATGTAATGAATAAAAAAACATATTAAAGTCAGACTTGGGCTTATATTCCTCGTTTGAGAATGAAGTCGCATAAACTACCCCAACCTGCCAAAAGTATAGTGCTAATAAATCAGAAAAAGCCTGAAATAGAGGATATTCTTGCTGATGGCTGTGTGCGTTCATTGAAATTTCTATTCAAGTAACTTGCACTCTGTGGTGCCGTTTCCTCATTATGCTGTCTTTTTAAAAGAAAAAGAAGCGAAATTAAGACAGCAAGATTTAGAGAGTTGCTTTTCAGTTGCTCTATACTCAGATCTGGAAACTCAGCAATGGTTGCTGGATTTGGAAAAGGACAGGAAGCTGCAGAGCGGTCGAATTTCCTCCTAGGTTTGAAATTTAACTAAATGAAAATCCCTTTATGCGCTAATTATGCCAGTGTCGCTTCTTTTCTACACACAGTGTGAAATGATTAATTCTGCCAAACAACCTTTGCAGACCAGGGGAGGGAATGCGGGTTGGTCATTTCTTTGATGGTTTGCAGTCATAGCTAGTTGCAGGAAAACTGAGCGGTCCACCAACCATTTATGGAGAGATTAGTTGATCTGAAGTTGGAGGCGAGCGCATCTTCTCCCAACCATGCAAAGCACACGTCTTTGTAGGCAACTGTGACCAAGCAGCGGATCGACCAAAGCGGCATGGAGAGTAAAATAAACAAGATAAGCCAATAACGCCTTCATATGATGCTCTTAAACGTGGAAGCATGCCAAATCCCAGCGGGTTTTAGAAAAAGCTCGCTTGCTTTGATTAGGTTGTTGGCGACGTAAAACTACGCTTCCCACAATCCTGCGCGAGAGCCGCGCGCAGGTGGGTGAAGCTCGTCTAGAAACAAACCGACGGGGCAGCGCTGCTGTTTTCCTACCAAACCGGAAGTGCCGCGTTTCACTGAAGCGCACGTTGTTTTCTGTACAATTCAGGTGAGCTTTTGGTTGATTTTTAATTATATAAAAAAAATCTACTTTTATCGGGGTTAGGGGTTACTTGCGTCATTAATTATAGTTAGCGTTAGCAGTGTGGGTCATTCATTGGCAGTACGTGAAACTGTGCTGTTTCATGCTTCTTTATTTAGGCTAATTTGATAAAACTTTGGCTGATGTCGTCATTTAACAGTTGGTCACACTTGGCTTTAGATTTTACCCAATTTAAACGGAGGTAGCGCAGCGTATAAAATCATCTGGTGGTCCAGAAAGTGTCTGGATCCTGGGTCGCTGTCTGCTTTTATGTGGAGCAAGCCTCCAACACACAGACACGAGCGTGATCCTACTACTGCTGACTCCATCTACCTGGTTCTAAGCATTAATGTCAGGGTTGACTGGATAAAGAGTTGGATTGGCTCAGATGTGGGCAGTAGAAGAAACAATAGTCACAACTGTATCTGATCCACATTGCTTGTATACCCATGTTGTCAAGCTAGATTAATGCAGTTTTTAGTAAAACTAAAATTATATATATATCTATATATATATAATTAATTAATAAAGATACTGTTTTACTCTGTAAACATAAAATGACAAGTGTGTGCTCATTGCAGGGTAAGCAACCATATTATCTACAATATATTTCAGCATGTTACCTTTAAATTTATATCATTAGCAAAAATATGATCACAAACGCAGCTTTTGATGGATTGAAAGTCTAATGCTCTCCTTTTAAAACTGTAATCCCTTAAATAGAGAACAGGGAAAAATATTTTATGATTCATATCTTGAAAGTGCTTTCTTAGAATCATGCCCAGCTGTTCATAGTTGATGAAACTGGGTATCTTAGATATACTGTGAAGTACTTTATAGGAAAAAAAGTTTTTGTTATTATTATTATCAATCAAATCAGTCTCTCGTTTTAGCGTTGAGCAAGGCACCAGAGGAATATCTGTGTATGCAACAGTCTTGGTCCAAAGTTTCGAGATGGACACAAACCTTTTATATCGGCAACTTCACTGCTTGTTTTTCTCGCAGCGATTTGCATTGAGTTGCTGTGAACAGTGATCGGAAAGAGTGAAATTAATCACAAAGGTAATGAAAGTTATCCTCGTTTGCACCTTTTTAGCCCTGAAAGAAGCATTGTGCTTGCATCACTTCAGTGATCTTTTAAATTGCTCGAGGGAAAATTGTGATATTTTTATTTTATTTATTTATTTATTTTGTAAATCAAACATGTAGAAGGGATTCTATAAAAGGGGAGTGGGTGTTGAAATCATTCTTTTTTCCCAAGCCACACTTACTTCCAACGTCATTACTGCTTTGCTTCAAAAAGGCTTCTCGGGCAAGGATGTTGCTGTCAAAAAAAGTTCACAACCCAGTCAAACGTTCATCGGATCCTCAAAAACGTCAAGGAAAGGTTGCCACCAGTGCAGAGCTTGCTCCCTAATGGCAACCAGGATGCTGCATGCTGCCCTGGAGTCAAGAACGGTCGCATAAAAGCTTTTCTCAAAGTAAGATACGAGTAACAGACTGACGATCTCCAGGAAGCACCCAGAGGGAACTGCTGAGGACTGAGTTTAGGTGACTTTGGTTATTTTCACCAACCAAGTCTCCTTCAGACTGTTTTGAGAAACCTGGAGAAAGGACAGTCAGGAGAAAAGCTGATCCCTTCCCTGAGCTCTGGGTAATGAGAACATCCTGAGGGCATTTCTCTCCCCAGATCTTAACCCCATCAAAAACCTGTTCACACGCTGCTTGAAGCGAATGAGCTTGCGTGCTTCAGTGTGCCATAGAAACAGCTCATAAAAGGATGTATTATCAGTGTAGAAGTTGATGTTGTCATATGCACACGGGCCGTTGTCATGCAGATAGTTGGGTGCTGTGAGGAGCTTCTGCCAAGAGGCGACCTGAAGCAGAAAGTCTGGCTCTACGCTAAAAGCGCTCAAGGTGAAAGAAGCGATTCAGTAAAAGGCATTTCAGTTCAAAACATAATGTCCCCGACCACAACACGCTCTGACTGGCCCATCTACACATCTGACTTTACATGTTGTAATATTCAAAGCTCTGCTGGATGGAACTAGCGATGATGCTGGTGTCTGGCTGCAGGTAACCCGTGAGGAGCAGGAAGAGTGGTCGTCCGCCATGGAGCGCGTCACGGGAGGAGGAGCCCTTCCTCTGCTTCTAACAAGCCTGGGAGTCTTGCTGCTTTACCGGGTACTGGTGCGCCTCAGACGGGGGGCTTCCGTGCGCGGAGCAGTCGTGGTCATCACAGGGGCCAGTTCTGGGCTCGGAAAAGGTCCGCCTCTCATCCATTCTCGCTGTAGACGATTGGCACCAAGTCTCCTAACAATGGCTGCCTTCTTTCCCCTCCCGATGCAGAGTGTGCACGGGTCTTCCACGCTGCAGGCGCTCGGCTTGTGCTTTGTGGAAGAGATGCGGCTCGCCTGCAGGAGGTGGTCCAGGAGCTCAACGCAAGCTCCACAGACATTCAGCGGCAGGTAGGTAGAGATCCCCATAAAGAGTCTGAAGGCACCCAGAGACATGATCGGTGATGTTTCCTTTTTCTTTAAGCTTCATCTTGTCACATAAAAAGGGAAAGTGGTACAAATATAGCTGAATAGCCTTTATGGTCTCTATTAACAGAATGAGAGGGCGGAGCTTTTGAGTCTAGAAGAGGAATAGTTTGACGTGATTTGCCGGCTTTGCTCTGTTCACCCAGCAGACCTTCACTCCCAGCACCGTTGTCTTCAACCTGGCCAAAGCGGACTCCGTGGAGAAAGCTGCCGAGGAGATCCTGAAATGTCACGGGCACGTAGACGTCCTCGTCAATAATGCAGGGATCAGCTACCGTGGCAACATACTGGACACCCACATGTCCGTTCAAAGAGACGTCATGGAAACCAATTACTTCGGTCCCATTGCTCTCACTCAAGGTTGGTGATGGGCTTGAGTGGATCATCTGAAGTCCCTTTCACAGTTTACCTGTTGGAGTCAGAGCGCAGCGAGGCAAATATGTAGACTTTCAACCAAAGCCCTCCTTACCACTTGAACCTTTCACGTTTTGCCGCATTAGAGTCCCAAACTTTAATAATATTTTAATAATTTAATGCGACGGTCCAAAACAACGTAGAGTATAATGTTAGAAGACTTCGGGACTTTGTAGAACCACTTTTCGCTCCTCCACCTGCTTTGCTAAAGCCCAGTCAGAACAAATGAACTCTCTCTATACTCAGATGGAGTAGCTACGGC
Organism: Fundulus diaphanus; assembly: GCA_037039145.1. Taxonomy (NCBI): domain Eukaryota; kingdom Metazoa; phylum Chordata; class Actinopteri; order Cyprinodontiformes; family Fundulidae; genus Fundulus; species Fundulus diaphanus. The sequence continues at coordinate 19,755,258 of CM073140.1, read as the reverse complement.
CTTCTTCGTCGTCTGCTGCTGGTCCGGTAAAGGAAGACGTGAAAACGTTGCTCTCACATTGTTCTCCCTGCCCTGGTTGCTTGGACGTTTGAAGATTTTACTTCAACATTTAGTTTTTAAATGTTTAAACGGTCACGCAGCTCCTATTAGACGAGCATGTTGCCAGCAGAACCCTGAGGTCAGCAGAACCCTGCAGCTCTTAGACGTTCCTCGGACTCGTCTTGTGAGCCGAGGAGACAGCTTTCTCTGCTGCGGCTCCCAAACTTTGGATTGGTCTTCCTCTCACTGTAAGGATGGCCAAGAGCTTGAGTGATTTTTAATTATCTTTTAAAGACCCTTTTTAACTTGGCTTTTAATCCCAGTTGAGCAGGAGCACCAGGCTGGTTTTTGTTAAGTCTTTTCTTTTCTTTTTATTATTTTAACTGCTCCTGTTCTATTCGTTTTACTGTAGATTATGGATTTTATTCCTCATTTTATTTATTTTAGTCACTTTGGGTGTGTAATGCCCTCTATAAATAAAGCTTAATTGACTGACTGAATGAAGAGCCTCTGTAAGCTTTGAAGTCCAAGACTTCCCACTAATTCTCACCTGGATTCAGGTCGAAACTTTGACTAGGCCGTGAACTTGCTTTGATCTAAATCATTCAGTTGTAGCTCTGGCCGTCGGGAGTTGTGTTGTTTTCCTGCTGGTAGTTGACGTATCACAGTAACAGGGGGGTCCGAATGCCAATTTCCCTCACACTTTTCAGGTTTTTATTTTATATATTGATAGCCTTGTGTTTTTTTCCTTTCCCGTCAGAATTATGCACTACTTTGGAGGTTTCTGGTTCCTCACCCCGTTGTTTTTACTAAGACGTTGCGGCCCTGCGTGGTACATTCATGACGGTATCATAAACCCAGTTTGAGCAAAGTTTGAGAAAACGAACGTCGAGTATAACCGCGCCTCATTGTGTTACGGAAACATTACCTCTCTCTGTCCCTCTACTTCCTTCACAGCGCTGCTGCCCTCGATGGTCCAGAGACGCAGCGGTCACATCGTTGTCATCAGCAGCGTCCAGGGAAAGATAGCCATTCCTTACAGATCTGCTTGTAAGTTGACTTTTTCTCTTTTTCTCCTCCGGTACAATAGAAAGTCAAGCATCACCAGTGTCTCCGTGTTGTTGTTGTTGCTGTTTTTTAATGTGACCAGATGCAGCATCTAAGCATGCCACGCAGGCCTACTTTGACTGCCTGCGGGCAGAGATCGGGCACTTTGGGATCCCAGTGACAGTGATCAGCCCCGGGTACATCCGAACCAACCTGTCGGTCAACGCTGTGACTGGAGATGGCTCCAAGTACGGAGGTGAGCCATCCTAAGAGCGAATGGCGCGTTATGAATAGGATGAATAGTCATTATAACGTCTCCTATTTGTAATCAAGCTTTTAAATGGCTTGATGAAAATGATTAACGGCTGTCTCTGGGTTAACTGCTCTTTAAAACTCATCGTTGTTTTATCTTGCCAGTTGTGGATAAAACAACGGCATCGGGTTGGGACCCCGGGGATGTTGCGGGAGCCGTTCTGAAGGCTGTCCGTCAGAAAAGCAAGGATGTGGTTTTGGCTGGACCTCTGCCCACTGTGGCCATCTACCTCCGCACACTGTGGCCCGCCCTCTTCTTCAGACTCATGTCGTCTCGGGCTCGCAAAGAGCAGAGGCGTAAAGACGAGTGACCTGGCGCCTAAAGGTGGGGGGGGGGAGACTTATGTTTGAGTGAGTCGGACCAGACCCAGACGCTGGATGCCAGAGGCTGGATGCCAGAGGCCAAACGGTTATGAAATGTGGACAGGCTGTGCTCTTTGGCGACTCTTCACACCGCTGGACCCGGTTCCAGTTCTGGCAGAAACCAGTGGGTTCTTACACAATGTGTCATTCTCGTTAAATTGTTCTTTATGTTTCTGGGACATTCGTTTCATAACTCATCTTTATATAAAAGGGAACCGCCGTTTATCTTCATTTCCTGTTTAAACAAGGCCGTTTTGACAGACTGACACATTTTTCAGCCTCAGTATTTCAACCTCCCCGGCATCTGCTACATTTCTCCCGACTTACTAACTTATTTTGCTTAAGGAACAGTAAGGGGGTTATTATAAAGTAATTACTAATAGTTTGTTGTGTTGACAACCGTCCTGTAAATAAATAAAATCTGTAATGTCCAATTAAAGAAAAGGTTCCAAGAATGAATTCATTGTTAAAATAATGTGAAGTGTTTTGATCGAGAAACAAAGGAACAATTACATTAAATATCAGTAGATGCAGTGCAACAGGGGAAAACTCTGAAAAAGATTTTTCTTGCTCACCGTTACTGAGGCTCCCTTTACTGGATCAGGACCCTCCAAGACCGTCACAACCTGGCAAATCTTGCTGGCTTGTGGCAAATTTGAGAGGAAAGTGTGAAGACAATCACTACTGCTCTTTTAGAGCCCCCCTTGTCCAGTGGGAAAAAATCATGCACATAAAACGTAAGTCATTTATTAGTGATCACAGTGAGGATCTAAATCCTAGTTTATTTTCTTTTTTTAAGAACTATTGTGCAAATGTTTTATAACTCACATGGCATATTCTCCTTGACAATGCCATTTATGGCTCCAGGCCTTCCATTTTACAATATGGCAAACAGATTTTGCATTTGAACTCCAGCCGGTAAAACTCAAAACATTGTTCAGTCTGCCAGAATCGAACCTGTGTGCAATTTGGAGGTGTGTGCTCTTCAATGAAGTTGTAACCCCTCTTACACAGAAGCGCACACAGAGCATGTTAGTCATGAAACTGATCCTGGCTATGGATATTGTGGATTGCTTGCTTCAGCTGATTGGTCACTAGCGCAATGGACAATAGGGTTACAATAAATGACTTGCAGCACTGGAGGCTGTAGCTTTTATCCTGTGGGCCCATGTCTAAATAACATGAGCCCACGGAGGCCATATGTTACAGATGAGCTACCGCTGCTGCCATCAGGCTTCCCAAGCTGCACCCGGATATGCTGATACCATGATTCGTCACATCCGTAGTTCTCTGATTGGTTCTAATTGGGTTCCACCAACCCCATTAGTCCCACCTTTGAAATCGGGGTCTATCGGCAGCTTTCCAGACTGCTATGCCGTGTTTATAACATAAGTCAGTCTGGATAGCTAAGGTAACTACTTGCAACAACACTGAGTAAAACATCATAGCAGTTCTATTATTTATGTAACATTTAGTCAGTCGTACACATATTACGTTTTAGTGCCCCTTATATGCACACAACAGGTTGCCTGTATTTGTGCATTTTAATCATGACTTTGGTACAAGCGTCCATGTTTTGTTTTTTTTGTTAGACAAGCGAGAAACTGGAACACGTCAAGTCAGAGATGACGTAGTCTCCGACTTCTGCATTAAATGGATCGCAGGGGCAGCATAAAGCTGGTGTGAAAAAGTGGGAGACAAAAAAAAAAAAACATGGCGCCACCTCCGGGCCTTTCAGCAAGTACACACAATTAACACAAGAAACAAGTGGATGTTGCATCTATCTTTATACACTGAACAAAAACAGCTCTTACAAAACTTAAAACAGGTTTATCGTCTTAAGATGCCACCTTAATATTAAGTTAAACAGAGAAAAAAAAAACACGTTAAGAAATGTTAATAAATAGTCCAAATATCAATTTTACATTATGTTACACAGGCGCAGAATATTGGAATTAGCATTTGTACAAATCCTTCAACAGAAAAAGACAAAACTTTCCAGGATAAAATACAAAACCTGCCACTCATTCCTTATATATAGACTCTAGTGTCACAAAATGAAGCCGTTTGTCGATGTCTTATGCATCCCAGAGCTTCCACACTGCGACGTCAAAGCCACTGAGGCGCTAAAAGAAAAGCAACGTATTTAAATAACTTTTGCGGAATGGTGATTAAAAAGCTGTCCTGCAGTTTACGCTCTAATGTATGATGATGCAGGAAAAAGGTCCTCAAAGATGGACCCTGAATCTGAGTCTGGACCAACAGCAGGACGCGTGTTGCAAAACCCTGCGGGGGGGGGGGGGGGGGGGGGGGGGGAGCACGTGGGCCGGGAGGGACCTGGGATCTTAATGAGGGGGACGAAATGTGAGAAGGATGAGAGGCCAATGGGGCTGATGTTAGCTATAGTGTTTGTTAGTTAACAGTCAAAGGGGAATAAACCTCAAGGGAGGGAGTTTCAAACAATGACAAAACAAAGAATTAAGACGAGAAGCTACTATGGCTTTAGTGTTTCATTCTTCTGACTGCTCACCTTTCTTTCACCTGTCAAGGGTAAACCACTGTTTTTTTTTTTTATTATATGAAAAAACCCAGAAACATGGGCGGGGGGGGGGGGGGGGGGGAAAGCACCATTGAAGTAATCCGGGCCACAAGATGCGCGCATTTGATTGAAGGGAAATAATCTTCATGATCCAGGTGCATCCATAACTGAAAAAGCATCTGAAAACGTCCAACGTTCACATAAAATGAAGAGCCAAGCAGATGAAAAGTTAATGAAATTTGTCTTTTCAACCTCATACAAAAAAATAAAAATCGGCTTTTTAGCAGATTCTCCCATTTGAACTAATACGATATTTGTGAATAGCAAAGGACTGAGTGAGGAAGCTAACTTCAGATGATCTCGAGCTACAGAAACATCACTTCGGTAGGAGCTGGTTAACTCGCCGCCGCCACTGGACACCATGATGGCTGCCGTCGCTGGTTTGTGCTACGCACTTACAACTTCATTGAAACATGTACCTCGTGGTATTCAGCCTGTTACTCTGCAGCCATACGTTAGGGAATAAAATAAAATAAAAATAAAACCACGCTGCAGGTCGGGTCTGGCACATTTAGACGGATTTCCACATTTTAGGGCTCGGATGTCGGAGTAGAAAAACAGACGGAGACGAGACGACGGGTGGAGTGGTGAAAATGGTTTGTTCAGACACGGCATAGCATTTTTTTTTTTTTCCTTTCTTGTACATGAGGTTGTGTTTTGTAAACACGTTTATTCGTCTAAAGTGTTTGATTTTAAAGGGTGTCTTTTTTTCTTAACCTTAAAGAACAGTTCAGGGAAACCGACGCTCAGGTTCCACTGTTATTATTGCACTTATACTCCAGGGCAGGGATGGCTTGGAGGGGAGGTCGGACCTCCTCCGCGCTCCTCCAGAGCGTTAGGGGAAGCCACAGAGGAGTGATTTGTGTCCTCCGGATGGCTCTGCTCCTCATGGTGGAGGGATGGAGGGCTCGGTGACAGCCAGCTCCTGAGCCAGGTCGTTGAAGCGAGCGATGTAGTCCACGCTGCTCTCGCTCATCATGCAGGCAAGCTGGGAGTCCATCTGCAATCCCAACCAGGAAGAGGTTAAAAATAATGATGTTGGCCTGGAAAAATATCCCCACAAGAGCATAAGGAGCGAGTGGCAATTTCCCTCGTTTGAAAGCATCCTCCGCGTTCTACTCTCGCAAAATAAGAGATCATACAAAATCCCGAGAAGGTGGGAGGCGTGTCATAGGGCTGGACGATAATTCAATAACGATATCTATCGATCTATAGACGAATATCGATGATAGAAAACAAAGGGTCAATAAAAAGTGCAATAGAATAACAGTTTTCCTTCCTTTAGCATTCTAGCCATGTAGGTTAATATTACCGTCATCACATCCTCCAAACCAATCACAACGCAGACCCAGGAAGCCCCGCCCCCTTCAAAGAGTTCAGAGAGCACGTGTTCCTTTTTCTTTTTTAAAAACGTGTATTTTTGGTAAAAAGATGGTTGAATAAAGGGTTGAGTTTGAATTCAGTGTTTGTGTGTTCTGCATTAAAAAAATGGGCCGTTAAGCAGCAGCATAAAATGTCCAGGGCTGCACTTAAAATATAAGTTTTGAATTTGTTGATGATTATCGATATCGATCGATATGATTTCAATTTTATCGATGCGCTTTTTTTCCTCTACATCGTCCAGCCCTAGCGTGTCAGAGGAAGGTGGGGAGACAGTAGCTTCTGGCAGCATGACGCCAATGCTCTCCTTGTCTAGCCTGTCAGTTTAGGTGGAGCCCCTTGTCTGCAGTTGTTGCAGTATTAATTTTTTTACATTTTCAGATGATGAACTGAACAGAGATCAAGCTGGGGTATCGTTCTATAGCCTAAACCTGCTTTAAACGCCTCCACAACTTTGTCCTTGAGCTGACTGCTGTGTTCCTTGATCGCCATGATGCTGTTTGTTCACTGATGTTCTCCAAGACACCTCAGAGGCCTTCACAGCTCAGACGGATTTATAAAGAGGATGAAACAGGTTTATTTGCTAATCAGGGGACTTCTGGAGGCGATTGGTTGCTACAGATTTGAATACAAATGCACGCCTCGCTTTTAAGAGACATTTTAGAGATCTTTGAAAGCCACGTGTCGTTTTCCTTCCACTTCGCAAACATGCACCACCATGTGTTGATCTATCACATTAAAATATGTAACGAAATGTGGTGGGAAGACCCTTTTGCAAGACAGCGTTGTTCTAAAACACAGGTTAAAGGTGGGTCACACGCCACCTTCATTCACGTTGCTTTAAAATACTTCTGCTGGTTGTCGCCACCGTTGCCCACACGGAGATGACTGAGCGTGTGCAAATGAGGAAATGACATGAGGCACATTTTCTACAATAAAGGGATGAGTTACCTCTGCCACGTCAGGAAGGCCACGGGACTGGAAGGAGTCATGGGAATTGCAGTCCAGGAGACTAGGGCCGAGCAAAGCTGTGCCGCTCGAGGGGCCAGAGGGGGTGAGGGTGGTCCGTCTGCTCTTATCAGGGGAAACCATACTGGCTGGAAGGGTAAAAAAAAAAACAGAAAAATAAAGCTGGGAGATCGGTGAACATGGAGGACAGCAAATATGAGGAACGAAAAGAGGTTTCCCTTTTTATCTTTGGCAGCTGAGAGTCTGTGACTTATTAGACCAGTCCCTCCAGGTCTATTTAATGTAATTGTTGCAAAAGTTTGAATTTGTTGCAAATTTTCTGCAAAAATTGTGAAAAAAAAAACAAAACACTGGATTTAAGTGACTGCGTACTCCAACCTGCAGGTGTCAGTATTTCTTTCGTCTACTTCGCTGCTTCAGCCTCAGCCTCACTTGATATCAGTTAAAGTCCGTGATCAATATGGCGAGTAGCAAAAAGTCACATTTACCATCAAACATAAGCACAAAGGACCGAGCAAAGGAGCATCCCTCTGTTCTCCACGAGAGTGGTGGAAAATGATTTTGCATGCCTTGCAATAAGATACTTGACCACCGAAGGAAGTCGACAATTGACCACCGTTTCCAAGGAATCAAACATCAACATGCCGAACAACACAAGAAAAGGGGACAATAGAGGCAAACTACAGTTAGGGCTGGACGATAATTCAATAACAATAAACACATATCGATAGAAAAAAAAGGGTCAATAAAAAGTTCAATAGAACAGATTTCCTTCCTTTTGCATTCTAGCAATGTAGGTTACTATTACCGTCGTTACATCCTCCCAACCAATCACAAACACAGACCCAGGAACACTGTCAATAAGCTCCGCCCTGTTCACAGAGTTCAGAGAGTACACTTTCTTTTTCATTTTTGAAATACTTTCAGTTTAGGTAAAAAGTTGGTCGAGATGCTTTTTTTCTATATCGTCCAGCCCTAACTACAGTAAACTGAATCACAAGCAAGAATGACCGTGGCAGCAGCTGAACGAAACCAGGTAAGAAAATATTTCATTTATATCGGCTAATCATTACCCGTGTCTGCACGTTACAGCTATGTGAGGAACAATAATTTTAGCACCAAATTAAATGAAATCCACGGATACCTGGCATGTTGTCGCATTTTAAATGAGTCATTCTGAAATGAGCACTTTTCTAAACACAATGGGCTATGTCAGTGTCTGCTGCTGTTGAGCTATTTTGTTCTTAAAGAATAAAAATACGTGTCCTAACATTTCCAGGATTAAAGGACTAATGTCTCAGCAGGAGCTGGAAAAACTAATCCATGCGTTTATTTTTAGGCGAATTGATTACTGCAACGGTGTTTTCACAGGTCTGCCTAAAAAGTGGATCAGACAGCTACAGCTGATCCAGAACGCTGCTGCCCGCGTCCTCACTAAGACTAAGAAAGTAGAGCACATCACCCCAGTTCTAAAGTCCTTACACTGGCTCCCTGTATCTCAGAGAATAGACTTTAAAATCCTTCTGTTAGTCTATAAATCCCTAAATGGCTTAGCACCTAAATACATCACAGACTTGTTATCAGTGTATCAACCATCCAGACCACTCAGGTCTTCTGGCTCCAGCCTTCTCTGCAGAACCAGAACCAGAACTAAACACGGAGAAGCAGCATTTAGTTCCTATGCTCCACTGATCTGGAACAAACCTCCAGAAAACTGTAAAAGTGCTGAAAGCCTGAGTTCCTTTAAATCAAGATTAAAAACACATTTGTTTAGGATTGCCTTCGACTGTTCTAGTTAAATTGTTTTACTGAAACATCATTAGTTCAACTTTTTTAGTCCAACTGTTTTTAAATGTTTGCTTTTAGTTTCTCTTCTCCCATGTTTTGTTTTGTTTCTACATTTTATTCCAGCTTGCTTTTATTCTGTTTTATTTTCCTATATTTTAATAATGTAAAGCACTTTGCACTGTCTCTGTACTGAAATGTGCTATACAAATAAATATGCCTTGCCTTGCCTATCTGCCTGCCTGCTTGTTTTTTCTCTCATTTGTTTTCTTCTAAATTTAGATTTTACAAGGGGTATAGTTAGAAAAAGAAATATCACATTTCCTTACAAATATTTCAATAGTAGTGCCACAAAATCAGTGACTTTGCAAAAAAAATTACAAAAAAAAAAAAAAAGATGAAATCCTGGAGGAACTGATTAGCGTATAAATACCTGAAAGCACAGAGCTGTTTTAAAATGAAACCTTAACAGGTCTGTTTTCCTAATAACAGCATCTCAGGTTTTTAAGTCACTTTGATTAATTTCTAATCTTCTGAAAACAGCATCAGCTTTTAGAAAAGGAGTAAACTAGATCAGCTAGAAATGACGAAGCGAGAAAAGAAGGGTTTTCCTGACTAGTTGAGCTAAAAACAGACTTACAGAGTAGGCATCCCAGCGTGGAGTCAGAGGAGTCGCTGGGGTACCACTGAGGGTCGTGGCTGGGAGATGGGATCCAGCCCCTGGACGGGCTGACGGAGGGAGAGGAGGCCAGCAGCTTGGAGGGGTCACCGTTACCCAGCTTGGCTGCAGAGAGAGCGGCCTCCTCACCTGCAGAAAACACGTCAAACAAGTTAGGAAAGCAATCTCAGAATTTCAGGTTGAAAAGTGTTGAGGGTGAATGATTAACTGATCAAAGCCCCTTTAAATACTGCAGGTAAATCTCTCTGCTTGGAGGAAGCACAAAGGAATTACGGGTGGTTGTCCCCTAAACCGGAACTCTGGATAATACGTACTGTAGTTGGTTGAGTTAATGGCCAGTTCAATTATGGAGTCGCTGATGTGTGTTTGAGGTTCCCCAGGGGTGAGGGCCTCCTCAGGGGGGCCCGGCAGAGAGATGTCCAGGAGCGAGGCGACGCTTGGTGGGGAGAGGAGGGAGTCCCCACTGCCTGTCGCTCCAGGAGATGGAGGAGGCAGCCCGTTCTGTGGAAACAATAGGCCCATTATTCAGCCAAGAGGTGAAACAACGCAGCCAAGGGTTTGGAGCAGGTATTTCGCAACTAAATCCTTTTATTCTCAAGGTGTAAAAGAGGGGCCAACGTGCAACACCGCAACTAATCTCAAACTAGATGCAGTCAGGACTGCTACATATTTTCCGTATAAAAAGCCCTGTGCCTTTCTACAACTCCAATTTACCCGTCAATTTATCCTCATTTTCAAAAGACGGTTTGAGATGTGACATGTAGAGTATTCAGACGGGATGGACTGAGGGATGAACATAGCCTCCTACGCATCTTTCACATAAGATTTTCTGACTTTTCCAAACTCATTTTACAGAGTTCAGAGAAGGAGGGAGGGAAGGAAGGAAGCAAGGAATGAATGAATGTAGGGCAAAAAAAGGATGGACAGAAGGAAGGAAGGAAGGAAGGAAGGAAGGAAGGAAGGAAGGAAGGAAGGTACAAAAAGGAGGGAAGGAAGGACGGAAGTAAGGAAGGGACGTAGGGTACAAAAAGAAAGGACAGAAGGAAGGGATGTAGGGCATAAAAAAGATGGACAAACGGACGGACAGAAGGAAGGAAGGAAGGAAGGAAGGAAGGAAGGAAAGAAGGGACGTAGGGTACAAAAGAAAGGACTGACAAAAGGAAGAAAGGAAGGGATGTAGGGTACAAAAAAAAGAAAGAAAGGAAGAAAGGAAAGAATGTAGGGTACAAAAAAAAGAAAGAAAGGAAGAAAGGAAAGAATGTAGGGTACAAAAAAAGGAAAGAAAGGAAGGAAGGAATGTAGGGTACAAAAAAAGAAAAGAAATGAAGGAAGGAAAGAATGTAGGGTACAAAAAAGGAAAGAAAGGAAGGAAGGAAAGAATGTAGGGTACAAAAAAGGAAAGAAAGGAAGGAAGGGCAGGTAGGGTACAAAAAGGACAGAAGGAAGGAAGGGCAGGTAGGGCATAAAAAATATGAACGGACGGACGGACGGACGGACGGAAGGAAGGAAGGAAGGAAGGAAGGAAGGAAGGAAGGAAGGAAGGAAGGAAGGAAGGAAGGAAGGAAGGCCCCAAAAGTCAGGATGGACAAAAGGATGGGAGGAAAGAATATATGCCTCTTTTACATAAAAAACAACATAAAAAGTGCTTTGATTGGAACAACTTCTTTTTTAGAAATGCAGATATTTATCATTTAGACAACAAGACTGGATATAAAGTATTAATGAACAAATATTCTTCCTATGTAGATGCAGAAATTACTTACATTTCCATAACTCTAAGACAGTGAAGGAACCCTTAAAAGTACGTATCAAAATCAAGAGCAGAGCAGAAACATTAACCTAAAAACACCTGGAAACCTGTCTGCACATGTAAGACAGGCAGGATTGCATCAGGTCTTAATGAGCTCAGCTGGAAGGTGTTGGTGAATCCACGTGCGTGGATGTGCACGCTCCTCACCTCTGGGACACTTTGCTGGAGGAGCTGCGAGTCGGGCGCTCCATCGGCGACGGGCGCTGTTGTGAGGAGAGCCGCGTTAACCGCAGGGGCCTCCAACTCCCGGCAGGGGCTGCCGGGGATGATGCCGGCAGACTTTGCTGCCAGGTCGATGGCGCCTGGACAAGTATCGACAAGTCAGATCACGATGAATGAAGCATATTATTGGGAACTGGAATCGGTGTGTCAAGATTGGACAACGCAATAAAAAAAAAAGGAAGTTGAAAAACATTTAAAAAATGCTTTGTTGAACGAAAGTTCATACTGGAGAGCTGGCTGGGTGCTGCGGAGCCCGGCGGCGCAGGAGGCGAGGTTTTGGTCACTGGAGGGCGGGAGGACGGAGCCAGGCGGGTGTTGATTGGCCGGAAGGATCCAGTTCCTGGGGAAGGAAGCAGGAAGTGAGAGAGCAAGCACTCAAAAGTTGTTGTTGAAAAAGAGGAAATCGAGTCCTTTATTTAACTGTGACATAAAACCACGAGCAGTTCACACTGTCGGCTTCTAAAACATAATCGGAGAAACATCTCACTGTGAAAAAAAAACAAAGGTACCTGTGGCTGAGGAGTTGGAGAGGATGGAGAAGGAGCAGACGTGTTGAGGAGTGTCTCCTGTTGTCCTGGGGAGGAGTGTTCGCTGGGAAGGACAAAAGTGCACACTGACAGTGAATAAAGCTTTTAACCGACTACCGGGGCTTATTTTCACGGGTCTGTCCAGAACAACAGAGACGGGGGCGGGGGGGCGGGGGGGGGGGGGGGGGGGAGTCTCCACGGATACCTGAACTACGAGAGGTTTCCGAAACTGCCTGTTGCGAGGTTTTCTCTGTCTGGAGAGGAACAGGTCTGACTGCATCTGAGGGAGAGGAGCACACAGGCTAGTTCCAGGCCGCGGGGTTTTTAGACGGACAACGCGGCATCGAGGCGCCCTTACACTGATGGAGTCCAGCTGCTGCCTGAACGCCAGCTGAGCCTCCTTGTTGGGGGAGAACATTCTGTTGTGCCGCGAGCTGTTGGGCGGGAGCGTGGTGGGCACGGCGAACACGCTGCCTTCAGGGTCGCCGGCCGACCCCAGCAGAGACCGGGGCAGGTTGCGCCCTCCTGAGGGGGGGGGGGGGGGGGGGGGAGGAAACAGACGCCCTGTGAGTAAACTACACACCTGAGCTCAGCAGGGTGCCAACCACAGCAAGTTTTCAGTCAGCCCCATCAGTGCCACTAAAGTCCCAAATACCAGAGGCAGCGGTGTTTGGCGGGAGCGTCCTGGCCCCGCGGACAGAGGCCTGCTGCCGGCCCAGGCTGGGGCTGCGGACACCTGAGATCGGGCTCTTCCCTGGAGGCGTCAGGGCTTGGTTCTGCTCCTCCTGGCTGGTCTTAAGAGGCGACGTGGCCGTGGAGCACACTTCTGAGGCCTGCGGGTAACAGAATGCACACCACCCAGTCGTTAGCATTTAGTCGCAGGCCTGTCACAGTCTAAGATTGCTACCAAACAGCACCTGCGTGTTTTGCTGTTAATCAGACGCTCACGTCTGTCTAGGATTGGACCGCAACCATAAATCCTGCCTCAACTAAACTACTGGATTTTTCGGACCATAAGGCGCACTAAATCTTCTTACCAAGTGTGTAATATCACTCTGACCCTTCAGGTACACAGCTCTCTATCCGTCTCTCTCAGGAGGACAGAGTAGCTGGACTACACTGCCCTGTTTCTAACGTAAGGCCAAAATAAACGTAACTTTTATACTGAATTAACTTACTAGGTTTATTGTTGCTAAGGCTACAGGCTCCCACAGACTCGGCGTACTGTGCGCATGCTGTGAGCTCGGTGGACTCCACGCTGACGTCTTACCTTCATAGTCCAGCGTACTGTTGCCTACATTTCTTGCCTACAATTAATTTGAGCTGCTCTAAGCCAAAGCTACATTATCTGTAATGTTATACACAAACAGGAAGATTTATGTACAAAGCTGCAACAAAATAAAGGAGAGGTTCGCTACCAGTCAGAATCTGGACACCCGTTTGTCATTCAATGGCTGTTCCTTATTTTTATCACTTTCCACTGTAGAAGCGTAATGAAGTCACCAAGACTGTTCAGCATTATGAAGCCAACTAAAAACTGTGGAATAACTCTGAACATCTTTTATATTTCCTCTGCGCTGATGACCGTTTCCCCCTCTTGGTGTTCTCTCTGTGAGCTTCATGGCGTTCGGTCTGGGAGGACTTTCCAGACGTCGTAACAGAAATAAAGACATCGCTGAATGAGCTGGTGTCCCGGCGTTTACTGCCGGCGTACGGCTGAATCCTTACCAGAGGTTTAGGGTTGATCTCGGTGGAGACCAGCTTCAGCAGGCAGCGCAGCACTCGGTTAGTCCTGTGGGGCTTGTGAGGCTCTGAAGCTTGTCCGTCTTCCTGGCTGCTGGGAGCAGCCGCGGCTGGCTGCCACTCGTACTCCAGCTGCAGCTTGCCCGGCTTCCCGAACATCAGGTAGAGCTCGGCCAGGGTGACGTTCTCCGCGTCGCGGGCGCTCCACCCCTCCTCTCTGATCTGTTCCGCTGTCCGTTCTTTCGCCGGTGTGGCAGAACCCTGCGACATGCTCTCCTCTGAGCCGGTCACCGGCGGCCTCGCTGAAGGAGTCTGGCTCAGCTCTGAGGACGAGCTCCCCGTGTTCTGCTCCTCTTTGCACTGCTCGGACGGGAGGTCTGCGCCGCCGTCGACCTCCGTGCCGGGACACGTCCTGCCAGCCTCGGCGAACCCCGGCCCACTCCCCTCTTCTGTAGGCGCCGCCGTTTGCGGGGTCTGAGAGGAAAGAGCAACGGGCTGAGCTTTCTTCTCCTCCACCTTTCCACAACCGTCCGGTGAGGGTTCGGCGTTGGAGGGCTCGCTCCGGCGACCGTCGGCCGACACGGCCGTAGAAGGGTTGGCGGCGGCGGCGCCTCCCCGTCCGGATTTGCTGCCACCTCTCGGAGGCGGTGCACTCTGGATGCCGAGGATCTGGACCGCCGGCAGCTCCTTGGCGCTGGGCCGGCTCTTGCCGCTCTCCAACCAATGGACGGTGCAGGAGGCCTTGGAGTGGACCACCCGAGCCACGCCGGGCAGCGTGGTCAAGGTGCTGTTCTCGGCCGGGAAAAGAGCGAGCTCCTGCCGCTGGGCCTCGCTGGGAGAGTCCGGGCCGGACCGGCCGCCCTCCAGGGCCTCCCTCTCCATGAGGCTCTTCAGCTGGAGCACCGGCGTTAAGGACAACCAGCAGCTCGCTTCGCCCGACCGCTCTGCTTCACACACACACACACCGCAGGTTACAGACTGAGAGAACAGATTTTGTTTCTAAAAGGAGATGTTTTAAAGGATACAATGCGCTGATCTTGGTAAGCCCACTTCTGTTTCAGATACTCGATGAGGCAGGAGACTTTCCTGTGGAGCTCCACCACCATCCTGTGTGGGAAAAGATGAAGACAAACACAAAGGTTGGGTCAAGACCTGCTGACGTACGAGCTGCTGTACTACAGGACGCCTCTCCTCTACACAATACTACATTTTACACATATTAGACAGATTAACACACCCTGCAGACACGGTTAACCCCAAAGATCAGTAATCTCAAGCTTCTTTCTGACAGGAAATGAAACGGGGGTCTGTTTACTATCCCAGCTGTCAAGCACGGTGGTGGTAGCGTCATGCTTAGGGCTGTTTTTCGTGCCGGTACCACTGGTCCACCATACAGAATGACGATTAGGACTACCTTTGAATTCTTCAGCTCTACCTGAACTGATCCGCAAGAGGGTAAAACAGGGGATAAAGCAGTCTGATCTTCAGCTTCTGGAATGGACCCGACTTTAACGCCATCCTAAATCTAATGGCCACATTCAAAAGTGTCAGGTGTGGTGGTGCCGCCGCCGGGGTAAAGCACGCGACCCACGTTCGGACGTCTTAGTCCTATAAGCTGCCGAATACTGGCCGCATGTCTTCCCCGTCTCTCTCAATCCCATTTCCTGTCAGTTTACTGTCAAATAAAGGCCACTAGTGCCTCAAAATAAAAATAAATACAAATGTTGCATCAGGAAACTGTTTTAAATGAGTACCTCCTGCTTTTCTAATAAGAAGAGATGTCAAAAATCAAGCCAGAAGTTTTTGATCTCTTCGATTATTATCTTGTTATTCAGCACGGTTTGATATTTTAAATTTGACCCAGCACAGACCACACAAAACCCAACATAAAGTCTCATTTTTGTGAAGTTTTTTTTTTTTTTTTATTGTATAACCAGTCCACTGATGAAAGAAAAGCTGTTATAATGAATAATAAAAAGGTCACAGATATCAGGGCATGCACGCGGATGATTAGTGTCCGTAAACTGGTAAATGGAGCTGAAGATTACTGTAAGCTCAAAAGCTGCAGCTGCAGACGGGGACCATCTTAAAAACTAGATGAAAATACTCTGAAGCAGGAAATAAAACCCGCTTCCTTTCCAAAAAAAAAAAAAAAAGAAAAAAAAAAAAAAAAAAAAAAACTTGATGAATCATTGAACTTTGCTGCTGGAGAATTTAAACATCAACGCTCGGTGAACCGCACGGATCATGTTCCACTGTTTTTAAAATGACAAACCGTGTCACCGAAACAGAAATGAAAGAGAAGCAGGGAGACCCGACAGCAGGTGGAGCTGAATGAATCCCGTACCTGAGGCGGGGATTGTGGGCTAGGCTCTGAACGCGGGCCCAGGAGTGGTTGCTGCGCGGCTGGAGCTCCACCGCCATCTTCAGAGGGAGACGCACCGGCTTCTGGTCCTCCTCGTCGCTCACCCCTGCGGGACGGAGACCGTGCATCAGAGGTGAACACAACTTTCCTTTCATACACACGGCCAACATGGTGGAGAGCGGGCAGCCCCTGGCACTGGAGGTTACAGAAGATGGGGGTCGACGGTGAATCATTAGAGCAATCGCTCCCGTCTTCGCTCTGTTCGTCCTCATTATCTACCCAGAGTTACCGTGGAAACATGGTTGGCACGCTCACTGACCAATCCGCCGCCCCCACAGATCCTGTGGCTCATCGTTTGGGTGTTTCGTCTTCTTAGAAACCAACATTAAGGGCCTACAAGTTGTTGTGTTTTGCATACGGGGGAAACACGTGTCTGGCGTTTACGTGCGGATGCTCACCGTCTGGGTCGCAGAGTTTTTTCAGCGCGCGACACATGGGCGCTTTGATCCGCAGGTTTCTCCCCTTGGAGCGCACCGTGGTGGCCCTAGATGAACAGACGTGGGTTTTTGTTTTAAAGTTAACCCGACTCCTCGTCAACGTTCCCGTCACTCAAACCGAAGACGGGGCCACCTTACCCCTGCTGGATGAGTTCGTTCAGCTTCGCCACGTTCTTCTCGTCCATCACTGTCCAAGGCAAAAGACAAAAACAGAGAGCTGGTTATGTCGTCGTCCCGCAGGTGAAGCAGTCCCCCGTGACAGATTTAATCACGTCCCTCGTGTCCCGGCCGAAGAAGACTAACAAACACGGTTCCCTGAGACGGGACGTATGCCCCGTCAAGTTTTCCATCGTGTTGGAAAAACAAACTTGATTTTACTGGGTCTTTATGTGATGGACCAAAACAACGCGGCGCATAGTTTTATGTGATCATCCACAGCGGTATTCAGGACACTGGTGCCTGACTCCTAACTAAGCTTTTATCAGAGGACTTTTACATCTCTGTGTCCCTAGCAGGTCCCTGAGGTTCTGCAGCGAGGGCCCGCAGGTGGCAGGCCAGTGAGACAGAGCTCTTCCCCCGTCGAGCACCGAGTCTAGAGCTTTCTACACCTTAGCTTAAGTTCTTTGGACAGAAACCCAAAACCTGGCTTTTCAAACTCACTTTTATGTAGTTACCCTGTTTGTTCTATGTTGGTTTGTTAAAGGTATTCATTTCTTATTTCACTGTGATGCTCTTTGTGTTTTTTTTTATCTTGAAAATCATTGTAGTAAATAAACCTATTTACCATTTTTTAAATCTGATAAGTGTTCCCTAATCTTCTTTGTAAAAGACCTAAAGCTGGGTCAGATTGAATGGAAAGCATCTGTGAGCATCAGTTTTCCAGTCAGCAGCAGATTTAATTTAGGGGTCTCAGCGTATGCGGTCTGGGGGGTAAACATGCCACACTTTTCAGATTTTATGCCGTCCTTTTCCTTTCACCTCACATTTAGGAGCTACTTTGTGTTGGTCTGCCCCATAAAAGCCCGAGAAAAAAAATGGCTGAAGTTTATTTTTGCAACGTCACAGAACGTGGAACAGCTGAAGGGTTGCCAGGCGCCGTCACATACGGAACCGCTCTCACTTACGTCCGCCGACTTTTTTGCGCAGCTCAGCGTAGCAGATGAGACCGTACAGCTCTTGTGACGATTTCTTCAAAACACGGGAGTACACTGAAAAGAAAAGGGGACACAAGTCACATGTCTGGTGCAAAACAGGACTGCGTGTGCTGCGCAAAGATAACACAACCAGTTAGCAGGCTATAAGTGAGGACATGGCTTCGGCCTTATCTAGAGAACTTTTTTATCTTATGTATAAAATGGAGTTTGGCCAAACAGAACAAACACCACACTGAACCTGTTTGTATTTAATTAATGTGTAAAAAGTCCCACTTTAAAAACATGCATGTTCCTATTCCTAAACCTTTATGATCACAAACTGAAATAGGAAACTAGACCTCGCCTGCGGTCTAGTCATGGCTAAGTGACCAACAGCTCCGACAGACATGTCAGGTTAGATACGGTGATAAATGTCCTCCAGATCTGACAGACTCCCTTTCAGCTGCAGCTCGTTTGGAGGAAATTTAGAGAGGGACGCTCACCGTTGGCAAAGTCGATGTGTTTGGAGATCTTGTGCCAGGTGCGGTAGTAAAAATGCCGGACCTGCTCCTTGTTCTTCACCATGTTGGCTGGCTTTCCTCTCTTTTTGTACTTCATCGCGATGTTGTTCTGGATTGCCTCGAAGTCCTTCCCGTGCTGAGGACGACACCAGCGAAAGGTACGCATAAAACAGGGGAGTCGCGTGTAGAATTTGCAAATCCATCTTGCTGTCAGGTCTCACCTCATAGAGCCCCTCAAAGAAGCTGTTTTTGTCCTCCGCGCTCCAGGACTCCCACTGCCGACGGGCTCTCTTCTGGTTTCCACCTTGCTCCTCTTTCTCAGCAGAGCCCTGGCCCTTGGGGTTCTTGGCAACGCCGCCTGCGGAGCTCGCCACGGACTGTGCCACAGCCCCGTGGGAGGAGGAACCATTTTCTGCCCCTGCTATCCACAGAAACAGGGAGATCACTGCATTTGTGTTAAGGTGAAAGAGTGGAGCCTCGTTTAAAGAGACCGGAAAGGAGATTCAGGCTGAGCTTCCTGAAAGCTTTTAAAGCACAAAGGCAACTTTTGTTACATAGTAGGCGATTTGGAAGGCGTTAAAATAAACGTCTTCGAAAGCGCAGACTGTTATTACAGTGTGCAATGTGTGGAGCGTCACATCTCCGTGGTTCAGCTCTGGCGAGGAGGCAGGAAAAGCAATCGATCCCTTCAGCCAGGCCTGTGGTGAACTGATCCAAAACCAACCGCGTGGCGGGCTCCGCTGGCCAAAGTTACCCAAGCACAACGCCAGGTGTCATAAAGCATACACCATCTCAGTTCCTGTTGCAGAACCACGATGGTATATAAACTAGCTTCCATGCAGAAACGGGGTCCATTTACTTAGGTGAATGCATTTGTGGAGAGCCAGCTGTGACCTAAAACAGGTCTCCTCAAAAACAGATGTTAACTAATCAGAAAAAGTAGCTATTTTGGTCTAAATGTCAGATACGTCTAATAAACAGCTACTTTTCCTAAGCCAACAATACATAGAGAAAACGCATCAGTCAAACTTAATAAGACACACCGATTCTTCCCACAGTAAACCTTTGATTCAGTTTAATCAAAAAGCCGACGCTTTTTGAGCTACTTTTAAAAAGAAAATATCCCAGCAGAGCCAAAATAAGAGCTGTGTTTTTTTTTCTGGACTGTTTCCCACACGGCAGCATCTCAGTAACAGGGTCTAAACTGAACAGAGGCTGGATGTTTCTGCACCCATCTCACTTTGACTCAGAGATGATGATTTCTTATCGGCACGGATCAATGAGCAAAGGTCTGCTTTTATTTGGTATAATGGAGGAGGCCTGATAAACAGAAATTCTTAAGTTCGCTCCAAAAAGAAAAAAAAGGTTGAAACCTGGCTGTCGTCAAACAAAATCCTCCAGCTTTTGTTCAGCAGTCGGCTGATGTGTTCAATATTGTAATCGTAAAAGACTATACTAGTGGTAGGGGATCATATTTTATGTACCACGCAATCAATCACTACACTACAAGTTTGCCCAGGTGGCTCAACTTTCATTGTCCTTATAGACGCGTCTGATTTAGATCTGAGTGAATGAGACGCTAAAACTCAGGGATAGTGGTGAGACGATAGAAAACAGGGAGAGTAGTGCGCAAAATGTGGGTTAATTTAATTGACATCATATCAATGTACTATTGTCCAGGTATTGCGTAGCCCCAGCATTACTTCATCTGTAAACGTTTTACTACTACTCCTGGCAGCAGTGGGGGTCGGACTGACTAAATCATTCACCAAGCCATAAAAGTATCCACACGTCGCTTTAAATACCGTTTATTGCCGCTGCTTTTTGTTGACGTGCGGAAAAGCGAGATCCAACAACAACTGGCAACAATTCTGAAACATGGAGAGCTGTGATAGGTTGAATCAATGGATCTAAAACTAGATGTCCAAAATAATTATTTGCCTTTTTCAAAAAAAAAATCATTACTAAGGCACACAAAAACCTGCTTTTTTACAGAGCTATATGTAACAACACCTGGCTTAAACACTATGGTGTTACATGTGTGTAATTAGGCTGCAAACTCACCTCAGCTATACCTCATAGAGAATCCATTAAAGTAAACCCAAGAAGAAGGTGGGAGGCACCAGAACCAACAATGTGGCTTTGTTAACGCTTCAGCAGAACCACGGGCTGATGAACTTAAATTCATGCAAAAGCGGTGGCGAGCAGATACTGAACACATATTACACGCACGTACTATTCAGTCACCAAAAACCGTCTAAATGAGAAGTCCTTCTTTATCGCTCTTATGCAAGATTTTCATTTGCAGATAAACAGAAGTTATCTTTTATTACCTGTAAGCCATATTGATCAAAATGAAAATAAATAAACACTTGAATAGTCTTGAGATTTGATGAGTTTCCCTTGCTAAAAATGTAATCACTGAAACATAGTAACCTTAATTATATTCTAATTTATTGAGCTGTACCTGTGACTCCTTCCATGTTCCAGTTCTATAAAAAAAAAAAGGCGTGTGTCCTCACTGTCATTACGGTCAGTTTCAGAGAAACTGTGGCTGAAAATAGTCAGGGGACACCCTGATATAAATGTATGTTCCGGCCTTTCCTCCTGTTAATAAAATAATGTCGCAACTTCGGCTGGAGCTGCCACAAGTACATCCCTGCGACCCCTCTAAGGGCTAGAAATCATCAAAACACTGAGTTTTAGATATTAGAGATAAACTATAAACACTGCTGCAAGGTTGAAAGTGACAGCAGACCACCTGCCCATCCATCTTCCGTCCACCTATCTCTCTGATCAGCCACTGTACCTTTCGATTTTGCCCCGCCGTGTCCATTGATGGTGGATCCGACTGAATCCTTCCGTATCCGTTTGCTGGGAGGTCGGACGCTCGATCGCAGAAAATGATGCTGGTCGTGACACGGAGGGGCGGGTTCCGCGGCGCTCTGGGGCTGCTGGCTCGGACCCGCGCCGGTCCGGTTCGGCGGGGACGCGGGGAGCACCGGGGCCGGACCGGAGCTGGGACCCGTGGTTGATGGATTAAGAATTTCCACTCGCTCCTCTCCCTTTGTACTGCGCTCGTCGCTCCCCGGCTCTCCGCTCTCCTCCTCGTCGCAACCTTCGGGCTTTCTGGACGGGTTCTGCCTCCCATCGACGCCGATCGCCTCCCTGGAGCCCAGTGTCATGCTGCCGGGGACACATTCGGGGGGAAATCGTCAGATTAGGAGCAGAGCGTTGTGCAAAATCAACTTCTAAAGACGACGGTCACTGTCTCTCAACATGGCCGCCGCTGTTTGTTTCAAATCCCCTCTTTCGGTCCCGTCAAAACAACGCCAAATTTAGAAATTAAAACAACCGAAACGCATCGACATCAACACCCGAAACTATTCCTACCCCCGGTGGAGGCGTCGTGCGGGGAGCAGCTGGCCCGAAAACGCGCATTGATATCGTAATAAATCCAACTAAAATTCAAATGCGAGCGCTTTTCGGTTTAGCGCCCTGCAGGAGCGATGACGAGCGAGCCACTCGCTGCATTCGACCTCTAGATAAAGTGTTTGTTTCAGGGCCGTTTTTACCCATTCTCGAGCTCTTCGGAGGCGGAACACGTCTTCTTTCTCTTCACCATGAGTCCTGCCGCTTTGCCTGGCGATTGCCGATCAAATTGCGCATAATCAAGCCGAAAGCGGTCCCTCCGCTGCCTGCCCTCTCCCTTGCTCCTGCTCCGACTGAGCTGAACTCTGCGCAGTTCAACTGTTTTCTATCAGCAACAACATTACTCAATGAGCTTTTTTTTGTCGTGTGTGTGGAATAATAAATACAAATATAAAAACAAAAACAACTTAAAACATTTTTTTTATAAAAAAAAAAAAAAACATGCCCCGTCGGAAGTTGGATGAACAGTTCGCCAAAGCCCCACTCGGCCGAGCCCATTTAAAATAAAGTAGAGATAGTTACACAGATATGATTGCGAGTAGACAACACGTCACAATCGCCTGCAGAAATTAGATCAGCGTTAGGAATCATTTAATGCACACATTTCAACTTCAATGCCTGAATTTACTGGTTAGTATTTTTCCCACCCCCCGACATAGGTAATAAACCTCCTAATTTGACTCCAATCAGTCTTTCGGTGCACCAATGAGACACGAAAAGCTGGTATTGAACTGGAATTACAGTGTAATGATAACAAAGATCTGTCCCGTCATTGCAAGTAAACCTGCTGCAATCCTGCAACGTAACAATAACCAATTATTACAATAACCAAAGGAGGGAGTACAAATTTGCAGTAAAATGAGTGTAAACAATAAAAATTAAAACATGCTTATTCTGAAAATGAAGAGGCAACACCACGCTTTTCCAAAAGATTTCAAAAGCCTTTATGCATCCCAGCTTAAAGCTCACTCTCTCACTGATCAGGCATAAAACACAACCCTGATAATTCCCAGAGTCGTGAAAAGTTTTTAAATGATTTCATATGAACTTGGGGATGTGAGGTCTCCCTCTCCTCTATAATAACTGAAAAACACCAGAGTGGTGTGCCAATAATTTAGTGCTTCACGTCTCTAAAAGCTTTTCTCATGTCAGCAAAACTCTTACACAAAAAGAGCGAACATTATTCCGAAAAAGTTAAATCACTTTTCGCCCCTGACGTGTGACTATTCAACGAGCTTTATTATGGTTCCCGAATTCTCTCCTATCTGACAATATATTAATAAATACGCGAAACACGAGAAGAACTGTTTTGTAACTGCAAGCCAACAACAGCCTTTGTTCTTTAAATGTGAATTATAAATCATTTAGCAAAGAACCCCCAAGATGCTACCTAGGATAGCTGCTACGTAGCGTTTGGTTAGCATTTACGGTTTGGTTAGCTAACATTAACATTAAGTCGTTGAAACACATTTAAACGTCGGTAAACCTCCTAACTAAAAAATAGAGTTTCATTTATAGCCCAGTCCTATCAGCATTATAATAATATATAGCAAAATTGAAGTTTTACCTGAAGTTCAAGCTTCGCAATGATATTCCTAACCGACAGGAAGGCTAGCATTGCTAACCGTCTGCAACCTCTTACCGATGACAGCTCCCTAGGAGGCACGTAGTCCCGCCTACTACAACTCAAAACAAAGACTCTGATTGGTCCACAACGCACAAGGGCGGTAGTTTGAAAGGTGACTGACAGCAATATCCACCAATCGTTATTGAAAAGAGACCTCTCAAAGAACCAATTGTGTTTTCTCTTCCTGCCATGCCCCGTAAATTGTCCAATCAGAAATCTTGAAAATCAAAACCAGTTAATTTGCTTATGATTGCAACTGTTTTATTTCGTAACATTTTATTGGACAAACTGTGCGCTGTCTGATGGATGTTTGACGACCAAAAATTAAACGGATGGAATTTAGAGGATGTGTTCGAATTTGGCTCAGGGGTATCCCGAAAAACAGACATGGAAGAGTAGATTCTCCATGAGTGTACGTCAATGTCGCCGCCATATTGTGAGTGCCATATCCGAGTAAAAGCAAAATGCAGGCAAGCCAGTTCAATTCCAGAGACTTTAGGAAAGGCTATGTTACTCTGTGGTAACTCTTTAAATGTGAGACTCATCTTTTTAGTTAGTAACTGAATAAATTATAAGATAAACAAAACACACGGAAAAAATAAAAATACCAGGGAAATAAGTTATTATAGAAATTTTTAGTTCTTCATATTGAAAAATATACATGTCCTAAGACTTATTTGCCATTACACAATTTGGTAATGCCCATATGGAGATGCCATTACTTTGTAAACTACTGGTCAATCTAGTATTTTGAGTTTCACATATAGACACACATTATATCGGCTTTTATGAGCGCTAGTGTGTGAAAAAGCTAAACAAATTCAGCAATATGTCAGGAAGACATCCGTATACATCTACAAGTATGATTTATCCTATAGTACTGTATATACTTATCTGATGCCAGAATGTTCCATGTTTATTAGTTAAAAAGTTCCAGCTGCTTGGGGCTGGTAAAAGACATCATTATACACAATGTAATATGTCTGTGCCAACATAGACTGAAAGACCACTCAAAGTGGAGGAACCTGTTACCCCAAAAGTAATGTAAAACCCCCGATTCCAATTTGCAAACCCACTCAGGGACAAAGACTGTATGTTTTGTACATATGTCCTATAATTTGATGCAAATAAAGTTGAGATGTTTGGCCTCCATTGTGATATTTAGAGGAAAAAGGAGGAAGCTTGCAAAGCTTAGAACTCCCTCCCAACTAAAGTATAGTGAGCAATCATCATGTTGTTTAGGTATTTTGTTTCAGGGGCCACTGGTGCACTCCAAAAAATAGAATAGACCATCTATTATGGCGTAATCTGTCAACACTATGCAAAAATATTAAACTTTCAGGCTAATTATATTAACTTTCTGACTGAAATCAGTCAGAAACATTGGGGTAATTGGGTTTTCCAACAGACGATGACCTTAACTACACAGCAGAATTAGGCGCTAAGTGGGTAAAGGGCAACACAATTGATGTTTTGGTTGATCTGAAGTCCCATAGAACATTTGTCGGCAGAACTAAAAAGACGGCTCCCGAACCAGAAGTAACTCCAGCATAGGAAAAGCTTGTGAAAAGATACCTAAATACTTGACCCAAATCATACAGTTTAAAAGGCAAGGGTAAAAATTCTTAGGAAATATAATTATCATAACAAAAATTTGTTCTAAAATGAAGTAACTCAATTTGGCTTGTATGTTTTATTTATAATTTTGTTCATACAGCATTTTACAGGTCAAAAATAATAAAGTGCATTACAATAAAAACAAGTGGAACAAAACATAGAAGATAAAGAAATAAAATAAAGGATTAAAAAAGCCAGTCTAATAAATTAGTCTTACACTTCTTCTCTAAACAATCAAAAGACTCATAATCTGGGGCTTTGAAAATAAGACAAAAACTTTCAGGTGAATTTTAAAATGTACAGATTAAAACTGGGGAAAGTTTCTGTTTCATTCTTGTGTTGGTTAATAGCCTTGTAGCAGCATTTTGAACTGATAAATGTTTATTGATTACAGCTGGCTTAAAAGAAGAATAGGGCGGAATATAGTCAGCATAGAAGTGATAAGACACATCTGAAAAGTGCCTGATTATTTGGCCAAAGGGGGATATATACAAAACAAAGAGGATACGTCCCATGGCGGAGTCATTTGGTACCCGACATGGCAGGCTCTTAGAGTTATTAAATATAAAAATAATAAATCAAAATCTATTCAACCCAAGTTTGAGTGCTTCTTCTTATATGATGAAAATACAGTTTTCTAGCATGATTTCCATGGAAATCATTGCAAACTTGCCACTCACAATATGGCAGACAGTATCGTTTCTACACGCTAAGAAAGCCACTGAGGCGTCTACTTTTCATTAAATTTAAAACTTATAAAGAGCCTTAATGTACCAAAGTAAACGGTTCACGTGTACACAATGAACAATTGTACTTCAAGAAATTAGACTCCGCCAATCACCTATCTTCACTTCTCCGGGTGAACGAACCGAATGCACCTTAATGACGCTCACTGACCGCTGACCAATCATAATCCTCTGCGTCACAGCTGGGCGGAGTCAAATTCTTAGGGAGTTTTGTTGGCTGCAGCGCAGACAGGGGGCGAAGTTGCTGGTCGTCTAGTTGGCGAGCTGAAGAAGTTTCCTGCTTAAACTTGACGTAGTTCAAACAAAACCACTATGACTTCGACGAACATGTTCCAAGGATTGGATAACACCGGGAAATCGAGTTCCAGGTGACTATAATTCCCGTTAACAGCCAGTTTTAGCTGAAAGCACTGGAGATAAAGGTTGTCGGATAACGTTTTTCGATTTCTTGCAACGTCACCTAGCAATACAAGTAAATAAACACCAGGCTAGCAAAAAAATTATGTTTCAGCAGGAGAACTTTACATAGTCTGTTGCGGCCTTCTTTCCCAGCTTCTCATGTAGAAGTATTATTGTCTAAGTCAGACTCAAGAGTCAAGGTAGCCTCTAAGCTAGCCTGCCAGGCGTTGTCTGTCCCTGCGGAAGTGGGAAATGCGCTTCAGACTGCTCGTCTTTGTATTCGCCAATAACCGCGGCGTGGTCACGTTGCTCTCCTTACACAGGAGTCTTTTTTGGCTCGTTGTTTTTAAAACACATTGAAAACATGCAACCAAACTCATTAAACGGTAAATGGTAGCTGCTGTAATCCTGTTCTATAGAAATAGCCTCAAACTAACGCATGTTTTAATATGGACAGCTTTATTCCCGAGTACATATAATCAGAGAACATGTCATTTGGCTGCGTTTACTGATTTTTTTTTTTTTGCCTGCCACATCGTACAGGCAGATCAGTACTTTCTATTCTTTATTTTTTATTGCATTGTTTTTGGAGCTCTTTAACCAGATCCATTCCGAAAGTAACAGTTTTCAGACACAAATCTGAATTTCTAAAATAAATGCTTTATTAATACGTTTTTATAACTTGTGTAGACGTTGTATATATTAACAACAACAAAGAAAAAGCTAAATATTTCTGTATATACCCTGAAATTCTAACAGTTCCAATTACGGTAATAAATATTTATACAATATAATGCGATGATTTTACAAACAGCCAAAGGTTGACTGAAGATCTAAATATGCACTGCTACCCCCGCCCCTCCTCCCCCCCCCAGGTTATGGCACCATACCAATAATATTTATACCAATAAAATGTAACTAAAAAGACATTATAGTTAACCTTTTTCAGTTCAGTTATTTGTATTTAACAGCCAGGCAGAATGATTAACATCTGTGTCTAATTTTGTGTTTGGGAGGAAAGGGCTTTGACTTGCTGTTGTTACATTGTTAAATCGTTTATTATTAATTTATTGCAACTGCAACTGGGGCCTTGAGGAGCACTTCTGTCATGATTGATCATTAAATATTAATATTAGGAGCTGAAGCGATGTCCATACCATGTCTGAAAGCAGGTGCCGTTACTTTGACCCAGTTCAGCACTTAAACATGGTTGAACAGTCGTTCTAAAAGATGGATGAACTAAAGGATCGACACACAAGCGGTCTTTACCATCTCATGTTTGTGTTGGCAGGTTTACCGCAGTTTGGACGGTCGTCATTGCTGACTGTAAACAGTAGTTTCTATATGCATTCCCTGTAGAGTTGCTTACCTTTCATGTGAGAAAAGGTCTGAAACCCTTTCCTAATCCAGCGCGTTTCATGACGGACACAATTGGACTCTTCAAAAGAAAAAAAAGAAAAGATCAAAACCGAACCACTTTGCTGTACTTTATGCAGCCTCCTGTGATTTGCTGATTCGGACCGAAGGAACGGTCAGCATTAATCCATGGAAAATTTTATTTTCTTGAAGCTTTTCAATCGCGTCACTTCTACTGAAAATAGCTAACTTTGAGTCGTCTTCTTTCAGTAACAGCTTCAAACCCCAAGACTGTTATTGCCGGCATGATTTGACTGTGACTGGAAACGATGTGTTCACAGACAGTAAAATGATGCGTTGTTGTTGTTTAGTTAGTTTAAACTCAGCGGATAACCGACCAGGGCCACTCCAGCACAAAATAGTCTGATTCCGCTTACCGATGCGAGGTTGAAGTCACCAACCAATAATTAAACTTCTATGCCGTGTTTAAAAATTCAGAATGAATTTACTTGTTCGATTCAAGAAGCTATAAAATTATTGAGCCCTTTGCCACTGACTTAAAACGGAGGTTTTATTGACCTCTGTTCAGGGAATGAGCTTTAAGGAAAACTGATTTTTTTTCCTAACAAATATTTAGGGAAATGGGCGGCAATTTTTATAAGGTTAGGTTTATCGTTTTATATGGAATTTAAAGTGCATGTTTAATAAATGTGGAAATATTTGTCGATTATGTCTTGGACATATTTATCTGTAAACGGTTGAAGACCACTTTAACATTGTATAATTGTGAAACAAAGTCCTGGCATATTACTCTATACAGCTATTTTTCTAAACATTAGAAACGTGGTGAAATCTGTTTAAAACGTCTTATGTTTGACCCATAATACTTTAAAATACCACACAGTCTTGTTAGTTAATTGATACGGACTTTTCTTTGTGCTTGTTTCTGTCTAAAGGAGTATTTGCGCCTGAATGAGATAAGAGATAAGTCATTTTGTCTTTCCATGCAGGGTGCTGCAGCCTCCTGGTGGTGGCTCTAGTAACCTTTTTGGTGGCTATGAGGACGACAGTGCCCCATTAAGACGACCCAATAAGATGGCCTCCAAAGTTTTCGCCCCACCAGAGGAGCCCCAGAACGTATCGAAACGCTCCAATCCTCCAGGTCAGACTTTTGTTTTTTGGTTTTTTTATGTTTGATGTTATTCATTTATTTTAGCGATGTAGGTGAAAAGTAGAAGTCTCCTGTGAAAGTTGTGGTCCTGATGTTATAATTCCAGTAGAAATGTACCTCCTAGGTGCTCGCTCACAGCCCACCTCTGGATTTTGTCAGGTGTCTGATGAAACCCGACTGTTTCAAACCTGTGCACATTTTGTTTTGCCTTTCCCGTTTTGTTCTCTTCGCGTGATACGAGATGCGCCGATCCACCGGGATTAGAGCTGAACGTCACCGCGTCATGAAAAACATCTGTAGAAATCCCTTTATCGTCCCTCAGCGGGACATTCAGGGCTACCAGCAGCAAAGCGACAGGCAAATGGAAGCAGGCCCGTACACACAATGTAAAATATAACAAAAGTAAGAATGAGAGAGTGTACGGTACGGGCCACATTCACAGCATTACTGCACAGCTGTTTAAAACAAGCCGTGTTCAGCCGCGTGGGGTGGTTTTCTAGATTTTGGGTACAGATGTCGTCTAGCTGTAGGGGCCCGGTGTCGTCCAGGCTTGATGACTGCTGCAAAGTCTGAGCACATCCTGTTGATGTTTTGCGCAGGTGGGAAGAGCAGTGGGATATTCGGTGGACCCGAAGCACCGGCTCAGCCACGGAGACCTGTGCCTCCAGGTGGAGTATGCAGCAACATCTTTGGGGCTCCAGAGAGCGCGCCTGTTCAGAGCTCATGCCGCAGCCACCCCAACAAGCCAAAGGTGGGTCAGAAAGCCGTCTCTAGGTTAGACCGGTCTCTTCCATCAAGCCTCCCGTTTCTGTTATACATATTACACTTTTTTTTTTTCCTTCTAACTACATTTTCTCTTAAAACCCTTTCAGACAATGTCAGTGTTTTTTTTTTTTTTTTACAAGGATGCTGTGATTGGCTTTAGTCTCGTCCATACATGGTAAATGTTCATTTGGCTTCTGAAATTGAACCCTAAGAATGGCAGTTGTTGGGTTTTTTTTAGACTAGAAATTGATTTCAGAATGAGGCCGAGCACAAAAAAGTGAATAATTTCTTATCTCATTATTATAAAATAGTTTTTTGTGGGGTTATAAGAGCCTGGGAATGGAAAAACTTGCTATCAAGAACACATTCCTGTTTTTTTCTGTTTCATGTTTCATCAAGATCTATAAAAAAAACGTCTTTTCACCTTGATGCAAAAGAACAATGCTGCTGCTCGATAGTTTGACTGTTTTAATTCAAAATTTATGATAAACCTGCATGAACCAGTTTCACGGGAAGCACAGTTTCAGGATCGGTGTGTCTTAGGGTTGTGCATCTTAACGCTGTACTATATATAGTTGCCTGAGCTCCTGCGCCATTGATCAGGGTTTTACCATGCATGGAGGGGACGTGAGGGTCATAATGGCCCTCTATTGTCTCTCGTGTTCATTTATACAATAGCTACTTAGGCCATAGCGTCACCAGAGGGAGCCTAATAAAAAACTAAAACGCATTTTAACTAAGAAGGAAAAAAAGCGATTGAAAAGCAAGAAAAGTCTGATTTTTGAGTTGATTTTGATTGCAGGATAATCTAAGCGTGGGACCTGAGCCAGAATCCCCAGGTGTGCCAGAGTCCCCAGGTGTGCCAGAGTCCCCAGGTGAGCCGGAATCACCAGGTGAGTCAGGGATGTCAGTTTTCAGACTGGGATGTATGAAATAAACTGGTTTTGCTATGAGGCATGAATATGGGGATAGGTTAGCCTTGATCATACGCTTTCCCATGTATGGCTGTAAATCTGGTGTTTATGGAGAGACTTTAAAAAGCTTATCAAACAGCTTATACCTCCAAGCAGACATGGTTTTAACTACTTAATTTGTTCCTGATCCGCGCCGTATTGTTAATGCAATATATGCTCTATAGTAATATTGGCACGTTTCTAATCTAAAGGCTTTGATTCTTCGCCTGTTTACATACCGATATTGGCTGTCTGCAGCAGTGACATGGGGTGAATGTAGTACAATCTTAGGTCACGTGGAAAAAGACTCTTATTTTCAGGAATCCAAATCTAGCGAAGCGATTTCTACCACTAATCTGCTGCTTATTGTAGAAACCCTCTCGCTGTTTCGGATGCGGACTGTAAACACAGTAGAGCTAAAAGTCTTATAAACGGAACAGAAACAATGTGAGTACAGAAAAGGCCTAAAATAACACCTGCAGGAGATGCAGTTACCTCTACGCGACAGCTTTAATGCATCAGGGCAAAATGTGCAAATGGGCCAGAGATGTAATCGGTACGTTCCAGTAAATGATTTAGTGCGACTGTAGGGGTGGAGTTGGCAGCTGTTTCTCCACACAGAAGTTACTGATCCCAGCTGTGGCCCCTCTGTGTTGGACATTAAGCAGCGTTTTATTCTGAAGCCTCCTTTCTGGCCTCTCCGTAAGAAATCTTCTGCTCTTTTTTTTCTTGAAGCACCTGAAGCCAAAGTCAGCCCACCGGCAGTGAAAGAGGAGGTCGCCCCCCCGGCTCCTGTTCCAGCTAAGGAGGAGCCCCCGGCCGTTTCAGCCAGTCCAGAGCCTAAAGCGGCGACCTCAGCTCCCGACGAGACTTTGCTGAAGAACCACGAGCCTCACCTGGGACCTAAGCCTCGCTCTCACAACAAGGTCCTCAATCCCCCCGGAGGAAAGTCCAGCGTGGTTTTCTACTGATGGCCTGAGCAAACCCGCTTCTCCCACTTTGTTCTGTCTCTGCTTCCGTGTTAATGCTCCTCTCATTCCTGCGCTCCACCTCTGATGCTTATTCCAGCTCCTCCATACACAACCTGCCTGGAGATGTATGCGTTGTCCGCATCAGATTACTGGTTTGTTGCGTTTTCTTCCATTTCTACTTCTTTTTTTTGCACTTTCCACTCTTGTATTCTGAGTCTCTTCTTTTGATTTTTTTTTTCAAACCCCCCCCCCCCCCTTCACTGAATACTGCAATGATACAATCACACACAAGTCAATCTGCTAGCTAAGCATCTCCCAATCCCTGCCACTGTACGATGTCCAAACTCAGCTGTGCGGTTACTGTTGTCGTCGTTTGCATTTTGAGGATATTGTAAATGGATTGGATGAAGGCTAGATGTACGAAAGCTAAATTTGAAATGCTGGTACTGTTTTCAGCCCCAATGGACCTAATTTGATATTATCTGTAGATGGAGTTGATTAATAAACTTGGAATGGGTTTCGGTTAGGTGAGATAAAGTTTTTCGCCAAAGTTTTGTGCAAAACAAAACGTTTCCAGAAATTCATCTTGAACTTGTCTGATCCTTCAAGGTTTCAGCATCAGATGCCTCATCAGCTCAGCGTTTGTCATCTTTCTGCCTTACTGTTTCTCAATGCTCAGTGTCCAAACACAATCTGTGGTAAATATGGGTGCCAAAAAAAAAAAGAGTCAGAGATGAATGCTGTGATGGATTTCCAAATGTTGCTGCCTCCTAAAAGAAATTCCACTTTGATTGTATGTGAATGTATTGTGCGGGCACTTCTCTCTGCTCTGTCCTCGGCTGCTTGCTCCGTCTGAGAACTCGCCTTTCCCTCGCTCGCGGCCGGCCTCTGTTTTATGTTTTAAATTAAAACGGCTGAAGACATGTGAACTCTAAGCAACCTCGCGGCCCACCTGAGTCCAGGTGGGCTCCTCTACGAGCCCCTCTTTCACCCACGTCGTTAAGCACAGACGAGTTATTCTGATGCCAGCCCGTCCCCTCTTTGTCGATGTGCCTGGCAGCAAATGAGTGCAGCAGAAGAAAGGAGTCCTGTGTATTGAAATAAAAACTTGTTTTGCATTGAAAGCTTGTTTTTGTTTGCGTTCCTTCAACGTGGAAACGTTGCCGAAAACCTTGATTTCACTTAAGAGTCAGAAGCATCTATACGTCATATGCAGGTGGGTGTGATATAAATCTGAGAGGTCCCCACCTCGGGGACTAGGCAGGTAGGGTGTGTTGTACAGATGGGGGGGGGGTAGAAATCGGGGTAAATTGTGGGTGAAAGAGCTGAAGCAATAGCTGGTGTTCGCCCTGGATAGAGCAACAGGCGGTCACAGGTCTGACACAAAGAAAACAGCCACGCACACATTCTCTCTCTGATGCAATTTACATTGGTTACATAACCAGAAATGTGTTTTGTTTTGTTTTTCCTTCAATTTGAGGAAGCCAAAATGCACAAAATGTTAGATTAAAAGCAAAGTCTGGAGACAGGTTTGCTCCACCAACAATTAGAAGTTACTAGAACGACGCGTTATTAGCTTAAAAACTAGTGCCTTGCAAAAGTGTTTTCACGTCCTCTACAACCACAAACTTCAACGTTTTGTATTGGGGTTTTATTTGGTAGCTGAGCACAAGGTAATGCGTTACTACCGGTGGTTTGATGCCAGGATTTCAAAATGTTTTACAAATAAAAAAAAGTGGACAAGATCCTTTTTGGTCCCCTGATCCAAGGCAGACACCTCCAGCAGTCTAGATAGCATTAAAGTTCACTTATGTGGAAATTAAACGCTATAAAATCTGCTGGTCTGTATTCTGAACTACATTTAGCTGCAATTAGGCTTTACCAGCTTAGCATATTTACAGAGCGATTAAAGTTTTTCTCCATCCTTTGCAAATTAGTTCAATTTTCAGGTCTTCACACAGATTGTCAAATAGGTTTAGGTCTTTAAACATGCTTTCACCTGAACCGTATATATTTAATGTTATGCTGTTGAGTGGTTTACCTCCACCCCAGTCTCAAGTCTAAGAAGATTTCTTTCAGGATTGCCCTCCATTTATCTCCATCCATCACTCTGTCCATCTTTTCCATTCCTGCTGAAGAAAGCCATCCCTGCAGCACTAAATCCTGCCACCACCATGTTGGCAGGATCATGCTGTGGGGATGAAGCACAAGGGTACTGCGTTCAAGGTAATACGCATCAATCAGTTTTCTAACACACAGCATGTTGCATAAAGAAGAAAGTGGGTTACTCACCGGGTCTTGTGCCTGCTTCATGTTGTCAGACGGGTTCTACTCCAGGCATTTCTTGATGCTACGGGTCTGGTAGTGATCAGACCTGGTTAAGTCGTTCAAAGGTGACAAGAAACACGAGCAGAAGAACTTTGAAGAGGGGATAATCTCTTCCTTGTTATTTGAATTTCCACCTGTTTGTCTTCATACAGGAAATGTTAACATATTTTTTGCCCCCGGGGGAGTGACGTCAACCTTGTGTTTTCGCTCTATGTAAATACTCTTCTAAAATATTTATTAATGTTCAGGGAGAGTATTGTGACAGTTGGAATGGAGGTTTATGCAGCAGATTATCCTGTAAAATGAGGATAATTTCTAATTTTCAAAAATGTTGGTGTGCCTTACTGTTTATCTAGTAGTAAGTAAGAAACAAGGATAACACAACTTAAAACCCTTTATGTTCCCCTCATGTATTCACTTGCGTCTGCTCACGGTTGTGAAATAAATGCCGATTTCCTTTTCTGAGCTGCAGACTTTTAGTTTCCAAACTGACTGAAGCGGTGAGGGAGCAACGCTGCTGACTCATTTCTGAGTCACAAGACTTTAACAGTGACACGTTATGGGAGGTATTATCACTTTAAAGGCTGAAACGAGCTTTTATTGCATCGTGTACTTAGGAGATCCGCATGAATGAAGATAACATCGGAGGATTCATTTTAAAACAATGTGTAAAAGGCTTTGTCATATTTATGTAAATTAAAGTACTGCCTCTTGTCATCCACATGAAGGGATTTATTGAATATTTGAGGAGTGTGTGGTCGTTATTATCAAGATTCTGGCTTCAGTTATTCATGCAGACACATGTCAAGTTTTCCCCCTGTGAGAAACCTTTAAACTTCCGTTTTAGTACTTTCAACGTAAAACTAAACAGGATTAAAAAGCAGTAAAATAACCTAACTACAGGAGAATCCAGGCTTGTATTTATTAATATTGTGTAGACATATGAACATATGGATAATTTGGTTACCAATTCTTATGGTCGCTTACAAAATCTGATACAAATGTTTCAGTGTTTTCAAGAACGGTTTTCCTAGTAAATTACTTGTTTAGACTTTTTTGGATAAATATGTCTTTTTTAAGAAGTGGAGACTAGAACATTTAAGGATTTGCTGCTCAGCTTATGGAAACAAAGGCTAAGAAATGAAGATTGTATGAATAGGGGACTATTCATATGAATAGTCAATAATATCAATAAATGAGCTTCTTCTTTTTTTTAAGAAATTACATTTTCATTTTGGAGATAAAATAAGAATTCCTTTATTGTCCCGTGGTGGGGAACACACCGGAACAATAAAGTTGCAGACAGTTGCACACAGTTATTAGCAATGAAATAAGAAAAAAGGACAGTCTAATCTAAAATTAGCTCTATAGAAACACTAAGAGTAGAAGATAAAAAAGTAAATACCAGAGTAAATAAACAATTCAATTAAATTTTATTTATAAAGCGCCAACTCATGAAACATGTCATCTCAAGGCACTTTCCAATATCAAATTCAATCAGATTATACAGATTGGTCAAAATTTCCTATATTATGTAACCCAGCAGATTGCATCAAAGTCTTGACAAGCAGCATTCACTCCTGAAGAAGCGTAGAGCCACAGGGAGAGTCGTCTGCATTGTCCATGGCTTTGCAGCAATCCCTCATACTGAGCAAGCATGAAGCGACAGTGGAGAGAAAAACTCCAGCAGAACCGGGCTCAGTACGAACGGTCATCTGCCTCGACCGACTGGGGGTTAGAGAAGACAGAGCAGAGACACAACAAGAGAGACAAAAAAACACAGAAGCACACATTGATCCAGTAATCTGTTCTACATTAGATGGTAATAGCGGGTGATCTGTCGTCCCTGGATGATGTCACAGCTAACAGAACGCCAGACCAGGTGTACTTTCTATGAAGAAAAAAGAGAGAGAGAGCAAAAAGTTAAAAGCTGAAATGACGACAAGCAATGCAAATTGGAGAACAGTAGGAGAAATCAGCAGAGTGAGAGAAATAGGTCCTGATGTCCTCCAGCAGCCTAAGCCTATAGCAGCATAACTATAGAGGTAGCTCAGGGTAACATGAGCCACTCCAACTATATAAGCTTTGTCAAAAAGGAAAGTTTTAAGATTAGTCTTAAAAGTAGACAGGGTGCTTGCCTCACAGACCAAAACTGGAAGTTAGTTCCACAGGAGAGGAGCCTGATAACTAAATTGCACAGTGGAAAAATATTTTTTTAACAGTGGAAAGACTTCATCCTCTTAACATAACACACACTAATACTATATAAAATGTGCATGATAGTGCAGCAGCATCCCGAAGTAGCTGAGGCGTATGCAAGTTACCTTAGCATCTGGGAACAGTGTAAACGGTTAATGATTGGATCAGAACCTGTGCAACCATTAGCATGATGAAAACAGCTATTGAGTCTGTTGGGAGCAGCCAAGATCATAAAGTCTAACAGCAGCTGGGAGGAATGACCAGTTTATGGTTCAGGTGAACACCCAGGTACTTATAAGAGTCCACTATCTCCACATCAGTTCCCTGGATGTTCTCCTGTGTCAGTGAGGTGGATCTGCGCCTCTGAAAGTCCACCACCAGCTCCGTTGTTTTCCCTGGTTCTGCTGCCACCAGTCTACAAAGACCTGGATCCACAGTCTGTACTGGGACTCATCTTCATCTGTGATGAGACATCTAGAGCAGAGTCATCTGAGAACTTGGTGAGTTAACAGGGAAGTCTGCAGCCTATAAGGTGAACAAAAGCGGTGCCAGCACAGTTCCCTGCAGTGCTCCCGTCCCTACAGCCTGTCAGAAACACCCCCGTGTCCTCACATACTGCAGTCGAGACCAATGAGGTAATCCAGTATACAGGTGGTGGCCCACTCCAGCTTGTCCTTCAGGAGTCCTGGTTGGATGGTGTTGAACTCACTGGAGAAGTCAAAGAACATGATCCTCACCGTGCTTCCAGGATTCCCCAGATGGACCAGAACTCGGGGCAGCAGGTAGATGATGGCATCATCCACCCCGATGCCAGGGTGGTAAGCAAACTGCAGGGGATACAATGAAGACCTCACCAGGGGGCGAAGATGGTTGCGAATCAGCCTCTCGAGGGTCTTCATCAGGTGTGACATTAGTGCTACCAGCCTGTAGCTGCTGAGGTCTTTGGGGTGTGCGATCTTGGGCACCAGCACCATACAGGAAGTTTTCCACAGCTGTGGTGCTCTCCTCTGCCTCAGGCTGATGTTAAAGATGTGTCTCATGATGCCCCACAGCACCTCCGAACCCTGGAGCTGATGCCATCTGGACCTGCAGCCTTCCTCACCTTGGTCTTCCTCAGATTGTTCCTCACTTGGAGCGTTGAGAAGGACAGGGTGGAGGAGGGGGGCTCCTTAGTGGAGTCATTCGAAGCGGAGGGGGTGGATGATAGCTGGGAGCTGAAAGATGTGCAGTTGTGGAAGGAAGAGGAGGCAGACGTCCAGGATGAGGGTGTCTGTAGCATGTTAGGCTGGGTTGGGGGAGGGGGGGGGGCAGGCTGGTCAAACCTCAGGAAGTGCTGGTTCAGCTTATTCTCCCATCTCAAGTCACCTACAGCCTGGGCGTCCTGTTGGTGCCCTGAGGTGGTTTTTAGGCTTTTCCAGACTTTTTCTTCCCTGACTAACACATATTAAGTATATACGTTAGTCAAGAAAAAAAGCTAAACAATAAGAAAAGGCAGATTAATGGGACAAAGAAACCACGTTAACCACTGAAATTGAGGTCAGATAGAGAAAACAAAAACCCAAATGCAACAGTTTCCTTCTCAAAGCGGCGACAGAGGAAGCAAATACTTATCAGTTCTTGCCCAATCAAACTCACATATCGTGCTTTTACAGCCTATATTTTAAATATTTATACTGCGCTTTGCATTGCTGACGATGTATAAACAAAGCTGAACATTTTGTCATTTAGACATGTTATCTATGGTTTAGGAGTGGCTTGACCCAAGGAAGGCAGCATTGTAACCCATGTGGTATTCATCTGCATGTTGTGGCTCTTGACGCGTTGACCTAGCCCACTCCTTCTAAAGCTCTCCCAAATACAGGAATGGCTTTTGCTCGACATTCCTCTGAAGGCTGCCATCATCCCTGCTGCTGGTGCACCTTTTCCTATCACACTTTTTCCTTCCACTCAACTTTCCATGTTTAAGCCTGAGCACAGCATTTCGAGAACAATTAGCTTCTGAACATCTGTCAAGTCAGCAGTCTTCCCCGTGACTGTGTAGGCCATAATATGGCCTGTAGCTAACATTTATGTCAAAAATGCTTTTAAAAAACGGTGTTATATAATGCTAAAATTGTCTGAGAGACTAAAATTAGTGTTTTTATTATCTGTCACCTGTGATGGTCAAAATTACAAAATACATTACACTCACTCTGTGAGTAATTAATTGTACATGAGTTTCACTTTCTGAAATAAGTTACAAAAATTAACTTAATTTTATGATAGGCCTATTCTATTTTATTTTTTT
This sequence comes from Fundulus diaphanus, assembly GCA_037039145.1. Lineage (NCBI taxonomy): Eukaryota > Metazoa > Chordata > Actinopteri > Cyprinodontiformes > Fundulidae > Fundulus > Fundulus diaphanus. The sequence goes on along the minus strand of CM073140.1, from coordinate 19,717,416 downwards.
TACATTTACCTGTAAAGTCCCATTAAAACACAGGTTTGCAAGATGATGAAATATAAAGAAGCTCCAAAGGTAGAAACACACTTGAAAGCCAATATCAAACATAAGCGCTCCTCGCTGCTTAATTAATGGTTTATGTGCGACTAAAACAACGGGCCATACATACATATGAGTTAGACCAGGGGTGTCAAACTCATTTTGGTTTAGGGGCCGCATACAGCTTAATCTGATCTCAAGAGGGCCACACGAGTAAACTCACTGCAAGATTAAATAGAAGTCATAAAAGTGGACTTGTTGTTGATTTTTATATTAAATGAATTTCACTTTTACACAATATATTATGAATAACCTCAGCGTTTTTAAGAAAAGTATGTGCAATTTCAACAATACTTTCACTCAGTTAAACATTTACTTGTGCATTATGCATAAGAACTGATCACAGTGATTGTACAATGTTGAAAAACATTTATTCACATTTTTTGGAACTTAAAAACACTGTCCTGCATGACAAAATACATCAAACAGATAAAAATTAAGAAATGATTTAAAATCAATTTTCCACATCAGTGCTACCATCTGCTGATTAAAACACAGCGCCCCTCGTGGACAATATATGAACTGCAGATTTTCAATTAAACGAAGTACATGTTTTTTTCAATAATTGTTTTATCATTCTCTTCCTTTTATCTCCTCTTTCTTTCACCTTTTCTTTTTTCTTCTTGTTCTTCCTTTCATCTCTTACTTTCCCATTGTAGTGTCCATATCATTTGAGATATTCCCCGCATGAATCATAATAAAACTATTCACATTCATAAATCAAGTGGAGCACTATGGCAAAAGCTGTACTACTCCACTTGTGAAAGTCAAATCTGATGAGCTCTTTTTGGCATTAAGACAACAATTCTTATTGCCACATTGCCAGGCAGGACACTGGAGAAAAAAAAAAAAAAAAAAAAAAAAATATTTTTTTTTTTGGGTGAATAATGATAATGCATTTAGCCACGGGCCGTATGTTTGACACCCCTGAGTTAGACAGTCCTGGCGGTGCCCAGACGCCTGCAAGCCGCTTTTATTTTGAAACCCTGCAGCCATGTCCTGCCTGCGCTTTCCGCCTTGACTGGTTGCAGACGGCGTGACGTCGGGCAGCCTCGGTCAGCTGGCTCCTCCATCTGAACGGCAGGGAGAGCCTCTCCCAGAGGGAGACATCACCATCAACGCCCGACGCAGCTTCATCGGCGGCCCGCCGGAAGAGCAGCAAAACATGCGAGGGAGGCGGCCGTAGTGGCGGATCGGGCCGCAGCGGCGATCGGGAGACGGGGATTATTTATTCACCTATTTATTTATTTATTTCCCCCCCGCCCCGCCAGTGTAATGGCAGGGGTCCATGGCCGCGGCTGCTGAGAAGCAGGTGCAACATCATCGACGGAGGCGGCTGGTTCCTCGGCATGGGCTGGGAGAGGCCCGAACCCCGGGCTGGATCACTCCGTGGGAGGGGGCCAAAGGCTGGGCCGCGGCTGGGGGCCAAAGCCTGCTAAGACTACAGTGCAGCTCTGTGCATATCATCAGCATATTTTAACCAACATTTTCCCCTTTTTAAAGCTCAAGGTTATCCACGCGTAAACGACGCGTCTGCAAAAAAAAAAAAAAAAATGGAATAAGCGTCTCCAGCGGAGGAGGAGAGACCGTGATTGAATATTCTCTACCCCCCCCCCCCATCCACCCCCAGTGCTGCGTGGATCATAACACCGTGACACTCAAGCCTTCCAGGCCCGAACATTTGAGCGAGCCTCGCTTGGACAGGCTGAGGTCCAGCTGCCAGGATGATGGAGATAGACGAGGTGGTGTACCAGGACGACTACGGCTCCGGCACCGTGATGTCGGAGCGAGTGTCGGGCCTGGCCAACAGCATCTACCGCGAGTTCGAGAGGCTCATCCACAGCTACGACGAGGAGGTGGTGAAGGAGCTGATGCCGCTGGTGGTGAACGTCCTGGAGAACCTGGACGCGGTGCTCACCGAGAACCAGGAGCACGAGGTGGAGCTGGAGCTGCTGAAGGAGGACAACGAGCAGCTCATCACCCAGTATGAACGGGAGAAAGCGCTGCGTAAGCAGGCGGAGGAGGTGAGTAGCACCCCCCCCCCTCCCTCCCCATCCTCTCCATCACCTCCTGCCTTCAGCCACGGCCCTTCTGGAAACGATCACTGCTGGGTTTTAAGATGTTTCTGTCTGTTTCTTAAAATATAGGCAGTTTTTACAGTGCCACATCACGTGCCGCCTATGTAATAGTGGACGCATTACAGAAAACAGCCTAAGCTACAGGCAGTGTGGTTATTATCACCCTGTAGCAGAGCCGGCCCAAGGCACCAGCGCACCCGGCTGCTGCCTATAGGGCCCCCGGACCACAAGCACTTGTTAAACACAGAAACATCACATTTTTTAGTAAAGAGTGAGCCGGCCTTTAAATTGTCTTTGATTTTTTTTTTTCTGGCTGGCAAGTTTAAAATGAAAAGTCTTTTGAAATTAAAGGATCGATGTATTTTCAGTACACAAAGCTCACAGCTATGCCAGTTGTAATCAGGTTTTTCTTTAATTTTGCATTTATGGCCTCCAAGGGATCCCGTCCTTCTACCAACACGCACAACCAAACGCATACCCTGTCACCCAGTGCCGAAGAACAAAGAACAAACAAAAAACACTTTTAATGGTGAAACTTTTCAGAAACACTACGAAACCGGATTCTGTTGATCGTCTAGACACACCAGTCAACATCAGACAGATGCAAACATTCGGGATCAGTGCAAAAAGAAATCCGTCCTTGTCTTGTTCTGACAACCAAGAAGCTTTATTGTCATCAAGTAACCTTAATGAAATTTTGGTGAGACACCAGCTCAGAATCCACATAGGTCACTCAAATCAAGACATTATGTTGAATGCACAGGCAACACCTGCTGAGAAGCTAAAGATTGCCCAGTAGGCCTTAGCATCTGGTAGGATTTAAATGTTTGAGTCAAAAAAGACAGAAAGCGGTCACTTCACAACACGATGTAAAACACTGTGCACGATGTAAAATACTGTGCAGTTGCACAACAATCCCGCAGTCGCACAACAATCCCGGAGAAGTTAAACGTGTGACAACTGGTCATTAAAACTGAAATGTTCAAGTTACAGAAAATTTGCATGACCGTCTAAACAAACACCCCCTGAGAAACTGAAGTGTGCAAATAGACATTAGCATGTTGGAAACCGTGTGTAAATAATTCTCAGCCGGATCAAGAACCTGTGGAACCAGCAGCATGTTTGTAAACATGTAACAGACTCTGGTGGTTTATTTGAATGGCTGTGGTGACGGCAGTATTTTCTAACAGTGATCATTAATGGCCACACAGATAAACAATTGAAGAATTGTTCGTGGAGCAGTTGAGGGATACTTTTTCTTTAATTGATAGCACAGAAGAGCCCATGTTACCATAGGTAGAAACCAGAAATCAACCTTATTAATACACTGCCACTGTCATTTTTCACAGGGAAAACAAGTCTTAGTTAAATAATTACGATGACAATCATAATTTAATGTTACTAGTTTTGTCCCCATAGTATCTTCATGGTAAAATAAAAGATGTATATATATATTTTAGCAACAATGGACTTAAAGTGTTGATCTAAAATTGTTACAGTAAGTAAGTGTTCAATTCAAGTATTTTATGCCATCCCAACAACATAGTAATTTGTGTGTTGGATATGCGCGGGAGATCAACTCCAGCATGTTCTTACATCGGCCTACAACCACCTTTGCTAAATGCAAAGCAATCCTTCAGCTGCTGTAAGTCACAGCGCTTTAAGCCGTCAGAAAAGCAATTCATCAGTAATAAGTTTCACTTATAGAGCGCTGTCCCTGGGCCTCTGAAGTATATTCAAATCAACAATGAAAACCCACAATATGCAAACTCCAAAGTAAAGAAAGGATAGGTTGCAGGTTATTACTGTACTTAGTGATAATGACCAGTCTGCAGAGTCTGGCAACCGTACGTAGCTGGAGTGCAGCATCACGCTTGGTGGGTAAATACACTTGACAAAACAGGAAGAACTGAAAGAAGATACAACAGTGTGCATCAACGTGTGACCTATTCAATTAAAGTGTTTTCCCTCTAAACTTGTTGAATGTAACTAATTTTGGCTACAAAATATACCATACAACTGTATTCTCAAAATGAAGAGAAATGCCAGGACTAAATACTGAGCTGAGTGGCAGCTCCTCAGTTACACAGACGAACAAAAAGCGATACCCGTTAACAAAGCCGACCTGAGGGATAAGTGAACTAAGATCCCGCTTTGGGCCCTCCAGGCCAGCAGGGGGCAGAAGAGCATTTCAGTTATCACAGAATATCCTTTCCTAATTCTCACTGGCTGCTAAAGGATTGATTATGTTGCGACTTCCAGTATGATAGCGCCAACTGCAGTGAAGCAGTTTGTGTTGGTAGCTAATCTTATGTAGTGAGCTGTATTTTGGTCAGTGGCGCCAGAAACCTTTCATAGGGGTGGCCGGACGGGGCCACTTCAACTATTGGGGTGGCACACTGAAACTAAAAGCCATAATTTTAGGATTTTATTCTGCTATTGTAGTAAAGCTGCCTGTAGAAAACTATCAAAAACGTACTATTTATAGACTTAAATATACGCCTACTAACATCTTTTGGTTTATTGTTTGATTTTTAATGTTACTAATAATCTAATATGCATAAACCAATAACAGTACATTTTGAGTTGAAAAATTACTTTTTGTGTAATTATATTAGGAATAAGGTGTACATTTGTTAATTTATTGAAAAACAGAACAATTACTGGGGAAAAGTAGATACTGGCAGATTCAAATAAAACCATTGCTGACTATGCATCATAGGATGAAATGCTAAACTGATGCTACTACAATTTACACTGGCCAGTGGGGTGGTCAGGACATGGCATGGGGGGTGGGGTCCACCCCCTGGTGGCGCCACTGATTTCGGTTTGCAGTTTAGCCAAAATTCTTATTTTTCATCTGCAACGATAGTCATACACCTATGGACACGTCTTTTCAAAGCTCTGTCATCTCTGAGCATGCCTGCCTGTTGGCTGCAGCTGCAGCCTTAATGAGATGAAGCTTGACCTGTGGCGTCAGCTGCTTTGTGTTTAACGTGGACTCAAAGGAAAGCAGGATTTTTATTTTCTCTGATGGGATTGTTTCCCCTCAGTTACCAACAGACAAGGAATCATAATGAAGCCGTGGCTGAAGGAGATAAATTAAGAGCACAGACAGAAAGTCCTGCAGATTTGCTCTTTTTGCAAGTAAACTAAAGCGCACAGCAGAGAAAAATCCTCACTTCCATAGGAACACCTGCTGGGTCCATCAGGTTTGACTTGAGGTTTCAGAAGTAAAGAGTAATGTAGTTAAGATCCTTTAGTGGTATATCCTGGTATTTACACCCTGACCACATTTTCAGCCTATGGCCAAATATCACCTGGCTCATAAGATGCCAGATGCACTGAATTAGATTCTATTTTCTCCTCCTTTCTTCGTCTGCAGCAGATGAGTTGACAAGGCATATAAACATGCAGGCATGTTTAATCAGGAGTCCCTTTCTTCAGGTCTTTTCCTCCCAACCTTTGGGTGATGAAGGGACTAGCAGGTACACATTACTCTGTTTAAGATGTAAAAGCTGATGCTCTCACGTGTTTTTACCTGTATTTCCTCTGCAAGAGACCGTTTACTAAAAAATACCGGTCCGAATCCACAAAATGTGGAGGAATAAGGTGGATAGACCTCAAAGCTGGCAAGTTTAAAAATAGGCCTTCTTTATATTTTGTTTACATTTATTTAAGATTCTAAAAATCTCACATATGCTCTAGTCAGACTCAAACAAAAGCAAAATAGTTTGATAGCTACAGCTTGATAGTTGCGGTAACGGTCAAACATTTAATGTCACTAGTTTAATAGTTTCTGCTGGTTGTTTCTGAGCTGAGGATGCATTTCATGCAAACTCCAACGTATGCAAATCACAACAGTTAACAACTGTATTAAATTAAAACCGTCTGATGCTAAGACATTTGTTTTGAAAGAAAAAAAAAAAACTGGACCTAGCTGCAGACCAGAATATTCAATCAAACTGAAAACCTCAGGTTCTCAGTTCATTGGATTCTGTCGCCTTTTTAATCATACTTGTGTTTACATAGATTTAAAAATGACAAAAGCCTTAAAAACATATGTATATTATGTAAAGCCAAGGTGAGCTTGGACTCTTGTAGTTCAAAGGTCAGTACAGGTAGCCCTTCGTATGACACAGTACCAATGAAGTAGCTCTCAGTTTCAAAAAGGTTGGTGACCCCTGAACTAGAGGGTAGGTGAAATAAACTCTGCAGTCAGTCTACACCTCTTCAGGCACTTTGAGTGTTTGATAATTAACAGCACCCCCCCCCCCCCCCAACCCAATTTTTCAGAAATACATCAATGCAATGTTAAATGTCAGAAGAACACTGCAGTTAAAGTTTTTTGATGTAACTTCAGAAACTGGTCCCTTTGGCCCTTTCCTTTAACAAACGAGGTGTACAGACAAGTTATGGTCATGCAGCCTTCAACCAAGTTAACAAAGTCACTGAAATACGAGAAAGGTTGTTTTTTTAATGAATAAATAAAAGTATAATTAAAACCGCAAGCGGTGATGATCGGCCCTCGCAGCCAAGCGCCGCTCTGGCCTAAGGGCCACCGCTAGGGTACGCGCACCTCCCGCCGCCAGCCACCGCAGAAGCTGTCATGCATTTTCCTCACCCGTCTACCATGCAATACACACGTATGCGTTGGGCAGCGCTCCCCCACGACTCACAAAAAATCTGGTGCAGATCGGTCGATGCACCGAGGAGACACAGCCGTTGAATAATAAAAATGCATTTGGCCACCGGGCCGGACTAAATCGTTCGGCGGGCCAGATCCGGCCCGCAGGCCGTACGTTTGACACCCCTGGTTTAAACATTAGTATACCAACTTAATCAAAGGTATCTTACTAGCTGTTAATCCAGCTTCATGTGAAAAGTTAACAAAACCTTTTTAGTTATTTAAAGTTAATTATTTCATGTGTTTAAGGGTTTCGTTTCTTGCATTAAGACAGCTTTTATGAAAGTTTGACAGTTAAATTGGTGGATACACACCCAAAAGTAATAATGTAAAAGTAACACTTTGGCAATTGGAAAATTGCTAAAGTAACACGTTAGCAATATTCCACATGTGTATGTTGTGTACAAACTTTAGTAATTTCTAACAGACCACTTCACTCTCAGAAAGCAGGTCTGCTAGTGGTTCCTAAAGTCTGTAAAACCAGAATGGTAGGCAGATCCTTTAGTTATCAGGCTCCTCTCCAGTGGAACAAACTCCCAGTTTTGGTCCGTGACGCAGACACCCTGTCTACTTTTAAGACTAATCTTAAAACTTTCCTTTTTCCATCCATCCATCGTCTTCCACTTATCCGGGGTCAGGTCGCAGGGGCAGCTTCAAGAGGGAGCCCCAGACCTTCCTCTCCCCAGCCACTTGGGCCACTTCCTCCGGGGGAATCCCAAAGCGTTCCCAGGCCAGCATAGTCTCTCCAGCGTGTCCTGGGTCTTCCTCTGGGCCTCCTCCCGGTGGGACGTGCCCAGAACACCTCATCAGGGAGGCGTCCAGGAGGCATCCTAACCAGATGCCCGATCCACCTCAACTGGCTCCTCTCAATGTGGAGGAGCAGCGGCTCTACTCTGAGTCCTCCCCGGATGACTGAGCTCCTCACCCTATCTCTAAGGGAGAGCCCAGACACACTATGGAGAAAACTCATTTTGGCCGCTTGTATCCGGGATTTCGTTCTTTCGGTCACGACCCAAAGCTCGTGACCATAGATGAGGGTAGGAACGTAGATCGACTGGTAAATCGAGAGCTTGGCCTTTTGGCTCAGCTCTCTCTTCACCACAACGGATCGGTACAGCGCCCGCTTCACAGCAGACGTTGCACCAATCCGCCTGTCGATCTCCCGCTCCATCTTCCCCTCATTCGTGAACAAGACCCCAAGATACTTGAACTCCTCCACTAGAAGCTGGCTCTTGGGACTTTCCTTTTTGACAAAGATTATAGTTAGAGTGGTTCATGTTACCCCGAGCTACCTCTATAGTTATGCTGCTATAGGCTTAGGCTGCTGGAGGACATCAGGGTCTATTGTTCTTCAATTTTGCATGACTGTTGTCATTTCAGCTTTTACCTTTTTGTTTTTTCTATTTTTTCTTCATAGTAGGTACACCTGGTCTGGCGTTCTGTTAGCTGTGACATCATTCAGGGAAGACAGATCACCTGCTATTACCATCTAATGTAAAACACATTACTGGATCAATGTGTGCTTCTGTGCTTTTTTGTCTGTCTTGTTGTGTCTCTTCTCTCTCTTTTGTAACCCCCAGTCGGTCAAGGCAGATTACCGTTCATACTGAGCCCGGTTCGGCTGGAGGTTTTTCCTTCCTGTTAATGGGGAGTTTTTCCTTCTGCTGTCACTTCATGCTTGATCAGTATGAGGGATTGCTGCTAAGCCATGTACAATGCAAACGACTCTCCCTGTGGCTCTACGCTTCTTCAGGAGTCAATGCTGCTTGTTACGACTTTGATGAAATCAACTGGTTCCCTTATATAGGAATTTCTTTTACCAATCTGGATAATCTGACTTAATATGTATAATCTGATTGATTTTGACATTGTAAACTGCCTTTAGATGACATGCAGGCCGGCAGACCCGACATGTATATTAATAATATGTATTATTATTATTAATATTATTATTATTTTATATATCTGCCTCGTTATATTTGCATAATGCATGAAGAAAAATTTCAGCAGCGCAAGAGTCTGTTCCGATCATCCAGCCCTTACCACAGGCTACTGCAGCCCATTGGTTATCATCCCTGACAGTCTAAAGGGCTAGGCCAATCATAAAGTAGAAAAACACCTTCACGCTCCATGTGGAACTTTGTGCAGCGGTGTTCACAGTAGTAATGGATAAGAAACGCAAGGGAGGCGCAGAGAAACTGCACGAAAAAAAGAAACGAGTTCTTCAAACGGATGCTGCGAAATGTGTCAAACTGACTGACATGTTCCCAACAGCAGGCCCTTCATCTGCTCCGGTGTCTGGTGTAAAATATGGTGGTGGTTGTAGTCAGTGACGTGCGGTAGGGTTCATGGCTGGTGAGGCACTGACGTCATCAGAGTCAGATTTACAAATATATACACTCTACAGAGTAGACTCGTTGCAAAGTGCTGAAGGAGACTGATTGAGCCAAATAAATTCACCAAGATACATGGAAAAATATTGGTTCTTTGATGAAAAAAATTGTCATTTGATTGGTAACAGTTTATGAGTTATGATGGATTTCTGCATTTGTAACACATTCTAAAACTATAACCCACATTATGCACATTTTATCACAAAAACAAAACATGAATAAGTATCGCTGTCTTACCTCTACTTATAATTTAAGTCCCTGTGGCGCTCTTTCTGAACAAAAATATCATCATTTTCCGGTAAAAGTTCTCTTTATCTTCTTCAGTTTTAAAAGTCTCTCAGTCTCAATGGAGCTCACTGCCAGGGAGGAAAGCCTTCCCTGATCAGTCCTGTTCCAGCTGTATGTTTAGTCTTTTTAGTGCTTTACTTGTTTAGCAAAACTCGCTAATAAAACATCAATAACTTGTTTTGACTCTACTATTTGGGGATCACGAGCGGTGCCCCTTGAGCGCCCCCTGCCTAGTGGCCAAGGAACTGCTGGCCTCACCTACAACCAGTTCTTTGCTGTTTATGATCGGCCAGCACCACGAAAACATGTTCTCTGCACACAGTTTGATGACCAAAACACAATTCGTAATCCACATATATTAAATTGTGGAAAATCAGTTCATAACTGTTTGAACAATTGAATTTATGATCTAGAGACAGGAAGATGCATTCACAGAATGGAAGTCAGCGCAGTTACCATGGGATTGCGCAATCCCAGGGTAGGCCAAGCTTGCTGCGGCCTCACCGGCTTCGCTATGAAGCGCCACCAAGGATTTACATGAAAAATAGCGAAAAGTCTGCGATTTTAAAGAAAATATGATCAAAAATTAGGAAATTAGATAAATAAAATACTTATTACAAATGACTGAGTAAATCAAAATTTATATTATGTTATTATATATTTTCTTTCTTTCCATGATGACAAGTGAGGCATTTCTCTGGTTCATTTTGTCATTGGCATCCTTTTTTACACAGTGAGTGCACATTAGTCCAATGTTACCCTACAGTATCTGGAAGACTGAATAGATCTGATGAGCAACTTACAATAACTTCTTATAATGATATAACGTGATAATATGTGTGATTGACCGTGACACCTCTCTTTCTCTCTCTCTCTCTCTGATCTAAGAATAGTTGCTGTGCTGTGGTGGAGTTTACATTTTACAGTGTTAATAAATTAAGATTTTGGAAGTATTTTAAGTGTCCACTCTCACTAATTTCCATTATCCTGACTTCAAGGTATTGCACAGTTGGTATTGCACAGTTGGTATACACATTCAGTACACAAAAAAAATGTGGTGGGCCAGTCTAATCCAAAATGCCAGGGCCAATTTTTTGTCCCAATCCACCCCTGATGACATGTTTCATGATTTGGCGCTATATAAATAAAAACTGAAATGTATTGAACAAGAGTTTGTCAGTTTTCAAGCAGGATTTGTATATCTGTTCAACTTAAATATACAAGGAAACCAAAGAGTTAAGATCACTTACTTACCAAGAGAAATTCCTTTGGGGTTTATTTGTGGTCTCTTGCTGCCCCCTGCTGGACAAGTATGATCAAATACATATGCTTTACATGTCAAGTTGGTATCAAAATTCAGATTTCAATCTAAAATGGCTTACTTCCTGTGATACTTGCAGTATGACATTAATTGTAAATTCTGAGCGTCTTGCTGAGATCTACAACTGTACAAAATTTCATTACTCTACGATGAAGTAAGTGAATACCAAAGGGTCCTTTGAAATTTGCTTGGTGGCGCTATAGAGAAACTAAGTCCTGCTCACTAAAGTTTGTTAAGGATTCCTGTTGGGGGGTGGATAAGGATGCATCCAAATGAGTTTTAAGCAGCTCGGCCCAAAACTGTGGAATTCAGAGCCAAACGTATGACAGCAGCGTTTGAGGTGAATATGCCACGCCGCCACGCCCCCCTGCTCCATCCAATCCAGTTGAGCCTGAAATCCACAACATACCAACATGTGTTCTGTCTGTGGACACAGTTTCATGTTGATTAGCTCAGAGGGGTAACATAGCGACCGCTTACAACAAAACATGACACTTCCTGTTGTCAGGGGGCGTGGCCTAAGCAATGTCATCATTTGACCATTGGATATTATAGGAGACCTGATGGTGATCAATCACTGAAAGTTTGATGCCTCTGTGTGTTTCTGTGTAGGAGATATAACAGTTTTATTTTTTGTGGCGAGTAGGTGAACTTTAACCCTTGCTAATGCCCCTTCAACAAGCTCAAAAACTCACCGTTTTGATAACTTTTAATTGGCCATGCCTTATGATCAGACTGCCCGAGTTTCAAGCCGCTCGCTAAAAATCTCTAGGAGGAGATCCATCAAATACCAATGCTATAAACTTCAAAAATGGGGTCAAAATCAGACATTCAATCTAAAATGGCCGACTTCCTGTGATATTTACACTATGACATTAATTGTAAATTCTGAGCGTCTTGGTGAGCTCTACCACTGTACCAAATCTCATGTCTCTACGATGAAGTAAGTGAATAGCAAAGGGTCCTTTGAAAATTGCTAAGTGGCGCCGTTGAGGCATTAGGTCACGCCCACCAAAATTTGTTATGGATTCCTCTTGGGGGGTGGATAAGGATGCATCCAAGTGAGTTTTATGCAGCTCGGCCCAAAAATGTGGAATTCAGAGCCAAACGTATGGCAGCGGCGTTTGAGGTGACTTCACCACGCCGCCACGCTCTCCTGCTCCATCGAATCGACTTGGGGCTGGAATCCACAACACAACAACATGTTTTCTGTCTCTGGACACAGTTTCATGTTGATTAGCTCAGAGGGGTAACATAGCGACCGTTTACAGCAAAACATGACACTTCCTGTTGTCAGGGGGTGTGGCCTAAGTGATGTCATCATTTGACTATTGGATATTATAGGAGACCTGATGATGATTAATCACAGAAAGTTTGGTGCCTCTGTGTGTTTCTGTGTAGGAGATATAACACTTTTATTTTTTGTGGCGAATAGGTGAACTTTGACCCCTGCCAACGCCCCTTCAGCATGCTCAAAAACTCACCGTTTTGATAACTTTTGATTGGCCATGCCTTATGATCAGACTGCCCGAGTTTCAAGCCGATCGCTCGATATCTCTAGGAGGAGTTAGATCTTATACCGATGCTGTAACTGTCAAAATTGAGGTCAAAATCAGACTTTCAATCTAAAATGGCCGACTTCCTGTGATATTTACACTATGACATTAATTGTAAATTCTGAGCGTCTTGGTGAGCTCTACAACTGTACCAAATTTCATGTCTCTACGACGAAGTAAGTGAATAGCAAAGGGTCCTTTGAAAATTTCTAGGTGGCGCCGTTGAGGCATTTTTCTTTAGATTTTTGTGACGACCTTAAAATACAAAATTTTTAAACAGTCACCATGCATCTGCAAAGTTTGGTGAGTTTTTGAAAATGACAAAGCCCCCAAAAAGGCCCCTCTTTAGGGGGGCAGAATAATAAGAAGAATTAAAACCGCAAGCGGTGATGATCGGCCCTCGCAGCCAAGCGCCGCTCTGGCCTATGGGCCACCGCTAGGGTACGCGCACCTCCCGCCGCCAGCCACCGCAGAAGCTGTCATGCATTTTCCTCACCCGTCTAACATGCAATACACACGTACGCGTTGGGCAGCGCTCCCCCACGACTCACAAAAAACCTGGTGCAGATCGGTCGATGCACCGAGGAGACACAGCCGTTGAATAATGAAAATGCATTTGGCCACCGGGCCGGACTAAATCGTTCGGCGGGCCAGATCCGGCCCGCAGGCCGTACGTTTGACACCCCTGGTTTAAACACTAGTATACAAATTTAATTAAAGGTATCTTACTAGCTGTTAATCCAGCTTCATGTGAAAAGTTAACAAAACCTTTTTAGTTATTTAAAGTTAATTAATTCATGTGTTTAAGGGTTTCGTTTCTTGCATTAAGACAGCTGTTATGAAAGTTTGACAGTTAAATTGGTGGATACACACCCAAAAGTAATAATGTAAAAGTAACACTTTAGCAATTGGAATATTGCTAAAGTAACACGTTAGCAATATTCCACATGTGTATGTTGTGTACAAACTTTAGTAATTTCTAACAGACCACTTCACTCTCAGAAAGCAGGTCTGCTGGTGGTTCCTAAAGTCTGTAAAACCAGAATGGTAGGCAGATCCTTTAGCTATCATGCTCCTCTCCAGTGGAACCAACTCCCAGTTTTGGTCCGTGACGCAGACACCCTGTCTACTTTTAAAACTAATCCTTAAACTTTCCTTTTTCCATCCATCCATCGTCTTCCGCTTATCCGGGGTCAGGTCGCGGGTGTAGCAGCTTCAAGAGGGAGGCCCAGACCTTCCTCTCCCCAGCCACTTGGGCCACTTCCTCCGGGGGAATCCCAAAGCGTTCCCAGGCCAGCATAGTCTCTCCAGCGTGTCCTGAGACTTCCCCTGGGCCTCCTCCCGGTGGGACGTGCCCAGAACACCTCACCAGGGATGCGTCCAGGAGGCATCCTAACCAGATGCCCGAGCCACCTCAACTGGCTCCTCTCAATGTGAAGGAGCAGCGGCTCTACTCTGAGTCCTCCCCGGATGACTGAGCTCCTCACCTTATCTCTAAGGGAGAGCCCAGACACACTATGGAGAAAACTCATTTTGGCCGCTTGTGTCCGGGATCTCGTTCTACCCTCACTTACAACCAGTTCTTTGCTGTTTATGATCGGCCAGCACCACGAAAACATGTTATCTGCACACAGTTTGATGACCAAAACACAATTCGTAATCCACATATATTAAATTGTGGAAAATCAGTTCATAACTGTTTGAACAATTGAATTTATGATCTAGAGACAGGAAGATGCATTCACAGAATGGAAGTCAGCACAGTTAACAAGGGATTGCGCAATCCCAGGGGAGGCCAAACTCGCTGCGGCCTCACCGGCTTCGCTATGAAGCGCCACCAAGGATTTACATGAAAAATAGCGAAAAGTCTGCGATATTAAAGAAAATATGATCAAAAATTAGGAAATTAGATAAATAAAATACTTATTACAAATGACTGAGTAAATCAAAATTTATATTATGTTATTATATATTTTCTTTCTTTCCATGATGACAAGTGAGGCATTTCTCTGGTTCATTTTGTCATTGGCATCCTTTTTTACACAGTGAGTGCACATTAGTCCAATGTTACCCTACAGTATCTGGAAGACTGAATAGATCTGATGAGCAACTTACAATAACTTCTTATAATGATGTAACGTGATAATATGTGTGATTAACCGTGACACCTCTCTTTCTCTCTCTCTCTCTCTCTCTCTGATCTAAGAATAGTTGCTGTGCTGTGGTGGAGTTTACATTTTACAGTGTTAATAAATTAAGATTTTGGAAGTATTTTAAGTGTCCACTCTCACTAATCCAAAATGCCAGGGCCGATTTTTTTCTCCCAGTCCACCCCTGATGACATGTTTCATGATTTGGCGTTATATAAATAAAAACTGAAATGTATTGAAGAAGAGTAAGTTTGTCAGTTTTCAAGCAGGATTTGTATATCTGTTCAACTTAAATACATAAGGAAACCAAAGAGTTAAGATCACTTACTTACCAAGAGAAATTCCTTTGGGGTTTATTTGTGGTCTCTTGCTGCCCCCTGCTGGACAAGTTTGATCAAATACAAATGCTTTACATGTCAACATGGTGTCAAAATTCAGATTTCAATCTAAAATGGCTTACTTCCTGTGATACTTGCAGTATGACATTAATTGTAAATTCTGAGCGTCTTGCTGAGATCTACAACTGTACAAAATTTCATTACTCTACGATGAAGTAAGTGAATAGCAAAAGGTCCTTTGAAAATTGCTTGGTGGCGCTATAGATAAACTAAGTCCTGCTCACTAAAGTTTGTTATGGATTCCTGTTGGGGGGTGGATAAGGATGCATCCAAATGAGTTTTAGGCAGCTCGGCCCAAAACTGTGGAATTCAGAGCCAAACGTATGACAGCAGCGTTTGAGGTGAATATGCCACGCCGCCACGCCCCCCTGCTCCATCCTATCCAGTTGAGCCTGAAATCCACAACATACAAACATGTGTTCTGTCTGTGGACACAATTTCATGTTGATTAGCTCAGAGGGGTAACATAGCGACCGCTTACAACAAAACATGACACTTCCTGTTGTCAGGGGGCGTGGCCTAAGCAATGTCATCATTTGACCATTGGATATTATAGGAGACCTGATGATGATCAATCACAGAAAGTTTGGTGCCTCTGTGTGTTTCTGTGTAGGAGATATAACACTTTTATTTTTTGTGGCGAATAGGTGAACTTTGACCCCTGCCAACGCCCCTTCAGCATGCTCAAAAACTCACCGTTTTGATAACATTTGATTGGCCATGCCTTATGATCAGACTGCCCGAGTTTCAAGCCGATCGCTCGATATCTCTAGGAGGAGTTAGATCTTATACCAATGCTGTAACTGTCAAAATTGAGGTCAAAATCAGACTTTCAGTCTAAAATGGCCGACTTCCTGTGATACTTGCATTATGACAATAATTGTAAATTCTGAGCGTCTTGTTGAGCTCTACAACTGTACCAAATCTCATGTCTCTACGACGAAGTAAGTGAATAGCAAAGGGTCCTTTGAAAATTTCTAGGTGGCGCCGTTGAGGCATTTTTCTTTAGATTTTTGTGACGACCTTAAAATACAAAATTTTTAAACAGTCACCATGCATCTGCAAAGTTTGGTGAGTTTTTGAATATGATAAAGCCCCCAAAAAGGCCCCTCTTTAGGGGGGCAGAATAATAATAATAAGAATAAGAATAAGAATAATAATTAAAACCGCAAGCGGTGATGATCGGCCCTCGCAGCCAAGCGCCGCTCTGGCCTAAGGGCCACCGCTAGGGTACGCGCACCTCCCGCCGCCAGCCACCGCAGAAGCTGTCATGCATTTTCCTCACCCGTCTACCATGCAATACACACGTATGCGTTGGGCAGCGCTCCCCCACGACTCACAAAAAATCTGGTGCAGATCGGTCGATGCACCGAGGAGACACAGCCGTTGAATAATAAAAATGCATTTGGCCACCGGGCCGGACTAAATCGTTCGGCGGGCCAGATCCGGCCCGCAGGCCGTACGTTTGACACCCCTGGTTTAAACATTAGTATACCAACTTAATCAAAGGTATCTTACTAGCTGTTAATCCAGCTTCATGTGAAAAGTTAACAAAACCTTTTTAGTTATTTAAAGTTAATTATTTCATGTGTTTAAGGGTTTCGTTTCTTGCATTAAGACAGCTTTTATGAAAGTTTGACAGTTAAATTGGTGGATACACACCCAAAAGTAATAATGTAAAAGTAACACTTTGGCAATTGGAAAATTGCTAAAGTAACACGTTAGCAATATTCCACATGTGTATGTTGTGTACAAACTTTAGTAATTTCTAACAGACCACTTCACTCTCAGAAAGCAGGTCTGCTAGTGGTTCCTAAAGTCTGTAAAACCAGAATGGTAGGCAGATCCTTTAGTTATCAGGCTCCTCTCCAGTGGAACAAACTCCCAGTTTTGGTCCGTGACGCAGACACCCTGTCTACTTTTAAGACTAATCTTAAAACTTTCCTTTTTCCATCCATCCATCGTCTTCCACTTATCCGGGGTCAGGTCGCAGGGGCAGCTTCAAGAGGGAGCCCCAGACCTTCCTCTCCCCAGCCACTTGGGCCACTTCCTCCGGGGGAATCCCAAAGCGTTCCCAGGCCAGCATAGTCTCTCCAGCGTGTCCTGGGTCTTCCTCTGGGCCTCCTCCCGGTGGGACGTGCCCAGAACACCTCATCAGGGAGGCGTCCAGGAGGCATCCTAACCAGATGCCCGATCCACCTCAACTGGCTCCTCTCAATGTGGAGGAGCAGCGGCTCTACTCTGAGTCCTCCCCGGATGACTGAGCTCCTCACCCTATCTCTAAGGGAGAGCCCAGACACACTATGGAGAAAACTCATTTTGGCCGCTTGTATCCGGGATTTCGTTCTTTCGGTCACGACCCAAAGCTCGTGACCATAGATGAGGGTAGGAACGTAGATCGACTGGTAAATCGAGAGCTTGGCCTTTTGGCTCAGCTCTCTCTTCACCACAACGGATCGGTACAGCGCCCGCTTCACAGCAGACGTTGCACCAATCCGCCTGTCGATCTCCCGCTCCATCTTCCCCTCATTCGTGAACAAGACCCCAAGATACTTGAACTCCTCCACTAGAAGCTGGCTCTTGGGACTTTCCTTTTTGACAAAGATTATAGTTAGAGTGGTTCATGTTACCCCGAGCTACCTCTATAGTTATGCTGCTATAGGCTTAGGCTGCTGGAGGACATCAGGGTCTATTGTTCTTCAATTTTGCATGACTGTTGTCATTTCAGCTTTTACCTTTTTGTTTTTTCTATTTTTTCTTCATAGTAGGTACACCTGGTCTGGCGTTCTGTTAGCTGTGACATCATTCAGGGAAGACAGATCACCTGCTATTACCATCTAATGTAAAACACATTACTGGATCAATGTGTGCTTCTGTGCTTTTTTGTCTGTCTTGTTGTGTCTCTTCTCTCTCTTTTGTAACCCCCAGTCGGTCAAGGCAGATTACCGTTCATACTGAGCCCGGTTCGGCTGGAGGTTTTTCCTTCCTGTTAATGGGGAGTTTTTCCTTCTGCTGTCACTTCATGCTTGATCAGTATGAGGGATTGCTGCTAAGCCATGTACAATGCAAACGACTCTCCCTGTGGCTCTACGCTTCTTCAGGAGTCAATGCTGCTTGTTACGACTTTGATGAAATCAACTGGTTCCCTTATATAGGAATTTCTTTTACCAATCTGGATAATCTGACTTAATATGTATAATCTGATTGATTTTGACATTGTAAACTGCCTTTAGATGACATGCAGGCCGGCAGACCCGACATGTATATTAATAATATGTATTATTATTATTAATATTATTATTATTTTATATATCTGCCTCGTTATATTTGCATAATGCATGAAGAAAAATTTCAGCAGCGCAAGAGTCTGTTCCGATCATCCAGCCCTTACCACAGGCTACTGCAGCCCATTGGTTATCATCCCTGACAGTCTAAAGGGCTAGGCCAATCATAAAGTAGAAAAACACCTTCACGCTCCATGTGGAACTTTGTGCAGCGGTGTTCACAGTAGTAATGGATAAGAAACGCAAGGGAGGCGCAGAGAAACTGCACGAAAAAAAGAAACGAGTTCTTCAAACGGATGCTGCGAAATGTGTCAAACTGACTGACATGTTCCCAACAGCAGGCCCTTCATCTGCTCCGGTGTCTGGTGTAAAATATGGTGGTGGTTGTAGTCAGTGACGTGCGGTAGGGTTCATGGCTGGTGAGGCACTGACGTCATCAGAGTCAGATTTACAAATATATACACTCTACAGAGTAGACTCGTTGCAAAGTGCTGAAGGAGACTGATTGAGCCAAATAAATTCACCAAGATACATGGAAAAATATTGGTTCTTTGATGAAAAAAATTGTCATTTGATTGGTAACAGTTTATGAGTTATGATGGATTTCTGCATTTGTAACACATTCTAAAACTATAACCCACATTATGCACATTTTATCACAAAAACAAAACATGAATAAGTATCGCTGTCTTACCTCTACTTATAATTTAAGTCCCTGTGGCGCTCTTTCTGAACAAAAATATCATCATTTTCCGGTAAAAGTTCTCTTTATCTTCTTCAGTTTTAAAAGTCTCTCAGTCTCAATGGAGCTCACTGCCAGGGAGGAAAGCCTTCCCTGATCAGTCCTGTTCCAGCTGTATGTTTAGTCTTTTTAGTGCTTTACTTGTTTAGCAAAACTCGCTAATAAAACATCAATAACTTGTTTTGACTCTACTATTTGGGGATCACGAGCGGTGCCCCTTGAGCGCCCCCTGCCTAGTGGCCAAGGAACTGCTGGCCTCACCTACAACCAGTTCTTTGCTGTTTATGATCGGCCAGCACCACGAAAACATGTTCTCTGCACACAGTTTGATGACCAAAACACAATTCGTAATCCACATATATTAAATTGTGGAAAATCAGTTCATAACTGTTTGAACAATTGAATTTATGATCTAGAGACAGGAAGATGCATTCACAGAATGGAAGTCAGCGCAGTTACCATGGGATTGCGCAATCCCAGGGTAGGCCAAGCTTGCTGCGGCCTCACCGGCTTCGCTATGAAGCGCCACCAAGGATTTACATGAAAAATAGCGAAAAGTCTGCGATTTTAAAGAAAATATGATCAAAAATTAGGAAATTAGATAAATAAAATACTTATTACAAATGACTGAGTAAATCAAAATTTATATTATGTTATTATATATTTTCTTTCTTTCCATGATGACAAGTGAGGCATTTCTCTGGTTCATTTTGTCATTGGCATCCTTTTTTACACAGTGAGTGCACATTAGTCCAATGTTACCCTACAGTATCTGGAAGACTGAATAGATCTGATGAGCAACTTACAATAACTTCTTATAATGATATAACGTGATAATATGTGTGATTGACCGTGACACCTCTCTTTCTCTCTCTCTCTCTCTGATCTAAGAATAGTTGCTGTGCTGTGGTGGAGTTTACATTTTACAGTGTTAATAAATTAAGATTTTGGAAGTATTTTAAGTGTCCACTCTCACTAATTTCCATTATCCTGACTTCAAGGTATTGCACAGTTGGTATTGCACAGTTGGTATACACATTCAGTACACAAAAAAAATGTGGTGGGCCAGTCTAATCCAAAATGCCAGGGCCAATTTTTTGTCCCAATCCACCCCTGATGACATGTTTCATGATTTGGCGCTATATAAATAAAAACTGAAATGTATTGAACAAGAGTTTGTCAGTTTTCAAGCAGGATTTGTATATCTGTTCAACTTAAATATACAAGGAAACCAAAGAGTTAAGATCACTTACTTACCAAGAGAAATTCCTTTGGGGTTTATTTGTGGTCTCTTGCTGCCCCCTGCTGGACAAGTATGATCAAATACATATGCTTTACATGTCAAGTTGGTATCAAAATTCAGATTTCAATCTAAAATGGCTTACTTCCTGTGATACTTGCAGTATGACATTAATTGTAAATTCTGAGCGTCTTGCTGAGATCTACAACTGTACAAAATTTCATTACTCTACGATGAAGTAAGTGAATACCAAAGGGTCCTTTGAAATTTGCTTGGTGGCGCTATAGAGAAACTAAGTCCTGCTCACTAAAGTTTGTTAAGGATTCCTGTTGGGGGGTGGATAAGGATGCATCCAAATGAGTTTTAAGCAGCTCGGCCCAAAACTGTGGAATTCAGAGCCAAACGTATGACAGCAGCGTTTGAGGTGAATATGCCACGCCGCCACGCCCCCCTGCTCCATCCAATCCAGTTGAGCCTGAAATCCACAACATACCAACATGTGTTCTGTCTGTGGACACAGTTTCATGTTGATTAGCTCAGAGGGGTAACATAGCGACCGCTTACAACAAAACATGACACTTCCTGTTGTCAGGGGGCGTGGCCTAAGCAATGTCATCATTTGACCATTGGATATTATAGGAGACCTGATGGTGATCAATCACTGAAAGTTTGATGCCTCTGTGTGTTTCTGTGTAGGAGATATAACAGTTTTATTTTTTGTGGCGAGTAGGTGAACTTTAACCCTTGCTAATGCCCCTTCAGCATGCTCAAAAACTCACCGTTTTGATAACTTTTAATTGGCCATGCCTTATGATCAGACTGCCCGAGTTTCAAGCCGCTCGCTAAAAATCTCTAGGAGGAGATCCATCAAATACCAATGCTATAAACTTCAAAAATGGGGTCAAAATCAGACATTCAATCTAAAATGGCCGACTTCCTGTGATATTTACACTATGACATTAATTGTAAATTCTGAGCGTCTTGGTGAGCTCTACCACTGTACCAAATCTCATGTCTCTACGATGAAGTAAGTGAATAGCAAAGGGTCCTTTGAAAATTGCTAAGTGGCGCCGTTGAGGCATTAGGTCACGCCCACCAAAATTTGTTATGGATTCCTCTTGGGGGGTGGATAAGGATGCATCCAAGTGAGTTTTATGCAGCTCGGCCCAAAAATGTGGAATTCAGAGCCAAACGTATGGCAGCGGCGTTTGAGGTGACTTCACCACGCCGCCACGCTCTCCTGCTCCATCGAATCGACTTGGGGCTGGAATCCACAACACAACAACATGTTTTCTGTCTCTGGACACAGTTTCATGTTGATTAGCTCAGAGGGGTAACATAGCGACCGTTTACAGCAAAACATGACACTTCCTGTTGTCAGGGGGTGTGGCCTAAGTGATGTCATCATTTGACTATTGGATATTATAGGAGACCTGATGATGATTAATCACAGAAAGTTTGGTGCCTCTGTGTGTTTCTGTGTAGGAGATATAACACTTTTATTTTTTGTGGCGAATAGGTGAACTTTGACCCCTGCCAACGCCCCTTCAGCATGCTCAAAAACTCACCGTTTTGATAACTTTTGATTGGCCATGCCTTATGATCAGACTGCCCGAGTTTCAAGCCGATCGCTCGATATCTCTAGGAGGAGTTAGATCTTATACCGATGCTGTAACTGTCAAAATTGAGGTCAAAATCAGACTTTCAATCTAAAATGGCCGACTTCCTGTGATATTTACACTATGACATTAATTGTAAATTCTGAGCGTCTTGGTGAGCTCTACAACTGTACCAAATTTCATGTCTCTACGACGAAGTAAGTGAATAGCAAAGGGTCCTTTGAAAATTTCTAGGTGGCGCCGTTGAGGCATTTTTCTTTAGATTTTTGTGACGACCTTAAAATACAAAATTTTTAAACAGTCACCATGCATCTGCAAAGTTTGGTGAGTTTTTGAAAATGACAAAGCCCCCAAAAAGGCCCCTCTTTAGGGGGGCAGAATAATAAGAAGAATTAAAACCGCAAGCGGTGATGATCGGCCCTCGCAGCCAAGCGCCGCTCTGGCCTATGGGCCACCGCTAGGGTACGCGCACCTACCGCCGCCAGCCACCGCAGAAGCTGTCATGCATTTTCCTCACCCGTCTAACATGCAATACAGACGTACGCGTTGGGCAGCGCTCCCCCACGACTCACAAAAAACCTGGTGCAGATCGGTCGATGCACCGAGGAGACACAGCCGTTGAATAATGAAAATGCATTTGGCCACCGGGCCGGACTAAATCGTTCGGCGGGCCAGATCCGGCCCGCAGGCCGTACGTTTGACACCCCTGGTTTAAACACTAGTATACAAATTTAATTAAAGGTATCTTACTAGCTGTTAATCCAGCTTCATGTGAAAAGTTAACAAAACCTTTTTAGTTATTTAAAGTTAATTAATTCATGTGTTTAAGGGTTTCGTTTCTTGCATTAAGACAGCTGTTATGAAAGTTTGACAGTTAAATTGGTGGATACACACCCAAAAGTAATAATGTAAAAGTAACACTTTAGCAATTGGAATATTGCTAAAGTAACACGTTAGCAATATTCCACATGTGTATGTTGTGTACAAACTTTAGTAATTTCTAACAGACCACTTCACTCTCAGAAAGCAGGTCTGCTGGTGGTTCCTAAAGTCTGTAAAACCAGAATGGTAGGCAGATCCTTTAGCTATCATGCTCCTCTCCAGTGGAACCAACTCCCAGTTTTGGTCCGTGACGCAGACACCCTGTCTACTTTTAAAACTAATCCTTAAACTTTCCTTTTTCCATCCATCCATCGTCTTCCGCTTATCCGGGGTCAGGTCGCGGGTGTAGCAGCTTCAAGAGGGAGGCCCAGACCTTCCTCTCCCCAGCCACTTGGGCCACTTCCTCCGGGGGAATCCCAAAGCGTTCCCAGGCCAGCAGAGTCTCTCCAGCGTGTCCTGAGACTTCCCCTGGGCCTCCTCCCGGTGGGACGTGCCCAGAACACCTCACCAGGGATGCGTCCAGGAGGCATCCTAACCAGATGCCCGAGCCACCTCAACTGGCTCCTCTCAATGTGAAGGAGCAGCGGCTCTACTCTGAGTCCTCCCCGGATGACTGAGCTCCTCACCCTATCTCTAAGGGAGAGCCCAGACACACTATGGAGAAAACTCATTTTGGCCGCTTGTGTCCGGGATCTCGTTCTACCCTCACTTACAACCAGTTCTTTGCTGTTTATGATCGGCCAGCACCACGAAAACATGTTATCTGCACACAGTTTGATGACCAAAACACAATTCGTAATCCACATATATTAAATTGTGGAAAATCAGTTCATAACTGTTTGAACAATTGAATTTATGATCTAGAGACAGGAAGATGCATTCACAGAATGGAAGTCAGCACAGTTAACAAGGGATTGCGCAATCCCAGGGGAGGCCAAACTCGCTGCGGCCTCACCGGCTTCGCTATGAAGCGCCACCAAGGATTTACATGAAAAATAGCAAAAAGTCTGCGATATTAAAGAAAATATGATCAAAAATTAGGAAATTAGATAAATAAAATACTTATTACAAATGACTGAGTAAATCAAAATTTATATTATGTTATTATATATTTTCTTTCTTTCCATGATGACAAGTGAGGCATTTCTCTGGTTCATTTTGTCATTGGCATCCTTTTTTACACAGTGAGTGCACATTAGTCCAATGTTACCCTACAGTATCTGGAAGACTGAATAGATCTGATGAGCAACTTACAATAACTTCTTATAATGATGTAACGTGATAATATGTGTGATTAACCGTGACACCTCTCTTTCTCTCTCTCTCTCTCTCTCTCTGATCTAAGAATAGTTGCTGTGCTGTGGTGGAGTTTACATTTTACAGTGTTAATAAATTAAGATTTTGGAAGTATTTTAAGTGTCCACTCTCACTAATCCAAAATGCCAGGGCCGATTTTTTTCTCCCAGTCCACCCCTGATGACATGTTTCATGATTTGGCGCTATATAAATAAAAACTGAAATGTATTGAAGAAGAGTAAGTTTGTCAGTTTTCAAGCAGGATTTGTATATCTGTTCAACTTAAATACATAAGGAAACCAAAGAGTTAAGATCACTTACTTACCAAGAGAAATTCCTTTGGGGTTTATTTGTGGTCTCTTGCTGCCCCCTGCTGGACAAGTTTGATCAAATACAAATGCTTTACATGTCAACATGGTGTCAAAATTCAGATTTCAATCTAAAATGGCTTACTTCCTGTGATACTTGCAGTATGACATTAATTGTAAATTCTGAGCGTCTTGCTGAGATCTACAACTGTACAAAATTTCATTACTCTACGATGAAGTAAGTGAATAGCAAAAGGTCCTTTGAAAATTGCTTGGTGGCGCTATAGAGAAACTAAGTCCTGCTCACTAAAGTTTGTTATGGATTCCTGTTGGGGGGTGGATAAGGATGCATCCAAATGAGTTTTAGGCAGCTCGGCCCAAAACTGTGGAATTCAGAGCCAAACGTATGACAGCAGCGTTTGAGGTGAATATGCCACGCCGCCACGCCCCCCTGCTCCATCGAATCCAGTTGAGCCTGAAATCCACAACATACAAACATGTGTTCTGTCTGTGGACACAATTTCATGTTGATTAGCTCAGAGGGGTAACATAGCGACCGCTTACAACAAAACATGACACTTCCTGTTGTCAGGGGGCGTGGCCTAAGCAATGTCATCATTTGACCATTGGATATTATAGGAGACCTGATGATGATCAATCACAGAAAGTTTGGTGCCTCTGTGTGTTTCTGTGTAGGAGATATAACACTTTTATTTTTTGTGGCGAATAGGTGAACTTTGACCCCTGCCAACGCCCCTTCAGCATGCTCAAAAACTCACCGTTTTGATAACATTTGATTGGCCATGCCTTATGATCAGACTGCCCGAGTTTCAAGCCGATCGCTCGATATCTCTAGGAGGAGTTAGATCTTATACCAATGCTGTAACTGTCAAAATTGAGGTCAAAATCAGACTTTCAGTCTAAAATGGCCGACTTCCTGTGATACTTGCATTATGACAATAATTGTAAATTCTGAGCGTCTTGTTGAGCTCTACAACTGTACCAAATCTCATGTCTCTACGACGAAGTAAGTGAATAGCAAAGGGTCCTTTGAAAATTTCTAGGTGGCGCCGTTGAGGCATTTTTCTTTAGATTTTTGTGACGACCTTAAAATACAAAATTTTTAAACAGTCACCATGCATCTGCAAAGTTTGGTGAGTTTTTGAATATGATAAAGCCCCCAAAAAGGCCCCTCTTTAGGGGGGCAGAATAATAATAATAAGAATTAAAACCGCAAGCGGTGATGATCGGCCCTCGCAGCCAAGCGCCGCTCTGGCCTAAGGGCCACCGCTAGGGTACGCGCACCTCCCGCCGCCAGCCACCGCAGAAGCTGTCATGCATTTTCCTCACCCGTCTACCATGCAATACACACGTATGCGTTGGGCAGCGCTCCCCCACGACTCACAAAAAATGTGGTGCAGATCGGTCGATGCACCGAGGAGACACAGCCGTTGAATAATAAAAATGCATTTGGCCACCGGGCCGGACTAAATCGTTCGGCGGGCCAGATCCGGCCCGCAGGCCGTACGTTTGACACCCCTGGTTTAAACATTAGTATACCAACTTAATCAAAGGTATCTTACTAGCTGTTAATCCAGCTTCATGTGAAAAGTTAACAAAACCTTTTTAGTTATTTAAAGTTAATTATTTCATGTGTTTAAGGGTTTCGTTTCTTGCATTAAGACAGCTTTTATGAAAGTTTGACAGTTAAATTGGTGGATACACACCCAAAAGTAATAATGTAAAAGTAACACTTTGGCAATTGGAAAATTGCTAAAGTAACACGTTAGCAATATTCCACATGTGTATGTTGTGTACAAACTTTAGTAATTTCTAACAGACCACTTCACTCTCAGAAAGCAGGTCTGCTAGTGGTTCCTAAAGTCTGTAAAACCAGAATGGTAGGCAGATCCTTTAGTTATCAGGCTCCTCTCCAGTGGAACAAACTCCCAGTTTTGGTCCGTGACGCAGACACCCTGTCTACTTTTAAGACTAATCCTAAAACTTTCCTTTTTCCATCCATCCATCGTCTTCCACTTATCCGGGGTCAGGTCGCAGGGGCAGCTTCAAGAGGGAGCCCCAGACCTTCCTCTCCCCAGCCACTTGGGCCACTTCCTCTGGGGGAATCCCAAAGCGTTCCCAGGCCAGCATAGTCTCTCCAGCGTGTCCTGGGTCTTCCTCTGGGTCTCCTCCCGGTGGGACGTGCCCAGAACACCTCATCAGGGAGGCGTCCAGGAGGCATCCTAACCAGATGCCCGATCCACCTCAACTGGCTCCTCTCAATGTGGAGGAGCAGCGGCTCTACTCTGAGTCCTCCCCGGATGACTGAGCTCCTCACCCTATCTCTAAGGGAGAGCCCAGACACACTATGGAGAAAACTCATTTTGGCCGCTTGTATCCGGGATTTCGTTCTTTCGGTCACGACCCAAAGCTCGTGACCATAGATGAGGGTAGGAACGTAGATCGACTGGTAAATCGAGAGCTTGGCCTTTTGGCTCAGCTCTCTCTTCACCACAACGGATCGGTACAGCGCACGCTTCACAGCAGACGTCGCACCAATCCGCCTGTCGATCTCCCGCTCCATCTTCCCCTCATTCGTGAACAAGACCCCAAGATACTTGAACTCCTCCACTAGAAGCTGGCTCTTGGGACTTTCCTTTTTGACAAAGATTATAGTTAGAGTGGTTCATGTTACGCTGAGCTACCTCTATAGTTATGCTGCTATAGGCTTAGGCTGCTGGAGGACATCAGGGTCTATTGTTCTTCAATTTTGCATGACTGTTGTCATTTCAGCTTTTACCTTTTTGTTTTTTCTATTTTTTCTTCATAGTAGGTACACCTGGTCTGGCGTTCTGTTAGCTGTGACATCATTCAGGGAAGACAGATCACCTGCTATTACCATCTAATGTAAAACACATTACTGGATCAATGTGTGCTTCTGTGCTTTTTTGTCTGTCTTGTTGTGTCTCTTCTCTCTCTTTTGTAACCCCCAGTCGGTCAAGGCAGATTACCGTTCATACTGAGCCCGGTTCGGCTGGAGGTTTTTCCTTCCTGTTAATGGGGAGTTTTTCCTTCTGCTGTCACTTCATGCTTGATCAGTATGAGGGATTGCTGCAAAGCCATGTACAATGCAAACGACTCTCCCTGTGGCTCTACGCTTCTTCAGGAGTCAATGCTGCTTGTTACGACTTTGATGAAATCAACTGGTTCCCTTATATAGGAATTTATTTTACCAATCTGGATAATCTGACTTAATATGTATAATCTGATTGATTTTGACATTGTAAACTGCCTTTAGATGACATGCAGGCCGGCAGACCCGACATGTATATTAATAATATGTATTATTATTATTAATATTATTATTATTTTATATATCTGCCTCGTTATATTTGCATAATGCATGAAGAAAAATATCAGCAGCGCAAGAGTCTGTTCCGATCATCCGGCCCTTACCACAGGCTACTGCAGCCCATTGGTTATCATCCCTGACAGTCTAAAGGGCTAGGCCAATCATAAAGCAGAAAAACACCTTCATGCTCCATGTGGAACTTTGTGCAGCGGTGTTCACAGTAGTAATGGATAAGAAACGCAAGGGAGGCGCAGAGAAACTGCACGAAAAAAAGAAACGAGTTCTTCAAACGGATGCTGCGAAATGTGTCAAACTGACTGACATGTTCCCAACAGCAGGCCCTTCATCTGCTCCGGTGTCTGGTGTAAAATATGGTGGTTGTGGTTGTAGTCAGTGACGTGCGGTAGAGTTCATAGCTGGTGAGGCACTGACGTCATCAGAGTCAGATTTACAAATATATACACTCTACAGAGTAGACTCGTTGCAAAGTGCTGAAGGAGACTGATTGAGCCAAATAAATTCACCAAGATACATGGAAAAATATTGGTTCTTTGATGAAAAAAATTGTCATTTGATTGGTAACAGTTTATGAGTTATGATGGATTTCTGCATTTGTAACACATTCTAAAACTATAACCCACATTAAGCACATTTCATTACAGAAACAAAACATGAATAAGTATCGCTGTCTTACCTCTACTTATAATTTAAGTCCCTGTGGCGCTCTTTCTGAACAAAAATATCATCATTTTCCGGTAAAAGTTCTCTTTATCTTCTTCAGTTTTAAAAGTCTCTCAGTCTCAGTGGAGCTCACTGCCAGGGAGGAAAGCCTTCCCTGATCAGTCCTGTTCCAGCTGTATGTTTAGAGTCTTTTTAGTGCTTTACTTGTTTAGCAAAACTCGCTAATAAAACATCAATAACTTGTTTTGACTCTACTATTTGGGGATCACGAGCGGTGCCCCTTGAGCGCCCCCTGCCTAGTGGCCAAGGAACTGCTGGCCTCACCTACAACCAGTTCTTTGCTGTTTATGATCGGCCAGCACCACGAAAACATGTTATCTGCACACAGTTTGATGACCAAAACACAATTCGTAATCCACATATATTAAATTGTGGAAAATCAGTTCATAACTGTTTGAACAATTGAATTTATGATCTAGAGACAGGAAGATGCATTCACAGAATGGAAGTCAGCGCAGTTACCATGGGATTGCGCAATCCCAGGGTAGGCCAAGCTCGCTGCGGCCTCACCGGCTTCGCTATGAAGCGCCACCAAGGATTTACATGAAAAATAGCGAAAAGTCTGCGATTTTAAAGAAAATATGATCAAAAATTAGGAAATTAGATAAATAAAATACTTATTACAAATGACTGAGTAAATCAAAATTTATATTATGTTATTATATATTTTCTTTCTTTCCATGATGACAAGTGAGGCATTTCTCTGGTTCATTTTGTCATTGGCATCCTCTTTTACACAGTGAGTGCACATTAGTCCAATGTTACCCTACAGTATCTGGAAGACTGAATAGATCTGATGAGCAACTTACAATAACTTCTTATAATGATGTAACGTGATAATATGTGTGATTGACCGTGACACCTCTCTTTCTCTCTCTCTCTCTCTGATCTAAGAATAATTGCTGTGCTGTGGTGGAGTTTACATTTTACAGTGTTAATAAATTAAGATTTTGGAAGTATTTTAAGTGTCCACTCACTAATTTCCATTATCCTGACTTCAAGGTATTGCACAGTTGGTATTGCACAGTTGGTATACACATTCAGTACACAAAAAAAATGTGGTGGGCCAGTCTAATCCAAAATGCCAGGGCCAATTTTTTGTCCCAATCCACCCCTGATGACATGTTTCATGATTTGGCGCTATATAAATAAAAACTGAAATGTATTGAACAAGAGTTTGTCAGTTTTCAAGCAGGATTTGTATATCTGTTCAACTTAAATATACAAGGAAACCAAAGAGTTAAGATCACTTACTTACCAAGAGAAATTCCTTTGGGGTTTATTTGTGGTCTCTTGCTGCCCCCTGCTGGACAAGTATGATCAAATACATATGCTTTACATGTCAACTTGGTATCAAAATTCAGATTTCAATCTAAAATGGCTTACTTCCTGTGATACTTGCAGTATGACATTAATTGTAAATTCTGAGCGTCTTGCTGAGATCTACAACTGTACAAAATTTCATTACTCTACGATGAAGTAAGTGAATACCAAAGGGTCCTTTGAAATTTGCTTGGTGGCGCTATAGAGAAACTAAGTCCTGCTCACTAAAGTTTGTTAAGGATTCCTGTTGGGGGGTGGATAAGGATGCATCCAAATGAGTTTTAAGCAGCTCGGCCCAAAACTGTGGAATTCAGAGCCAAACGTATGACAGCAGCGTTTGAGGTGAATATGCCACGCCGCCACGCCCCCCTGCTCCATCCAATCCAGTTGAGCCTGAAATCCACAACATACCAACATGTGTTCTGTCTGTAGACACAGTTTCATGTTGATTAGCTCAGAGGGGTAACATAGCGACCGCTTACAACAAAACATGACACTTCCTGTTGTCAGGGGGCGTGGCCTAAGCAATGTCATCATTTGACCATTGGATATTATAGGAGACCTGATGGTGATCAATCACTGAAAGTTTGATGCCTCTGTGTGTTTCTGTGTAGGAGATATAACAGTTTTATTTTTTGTGGCGAGTAGGTGAACTTTGACCCTTGCTAATGCCCCTTCAACAAGCTCAAAAACTCACCGTTTTGATAACTTTTAATTGGCCATGCCTTATGATCAGACTGCCCGAGTTTCAAGCCGCTCGCTAAAAATCTCTAGGAGGAGATCCATCAAATACCAATGCTATAAACGTCAAAAATGGGGTCAAAATCAGACATTCAATCTAAAATGGCCGACTTCCTGTGATATTTACACTATGACATTAATTGTAAATTCTGAGCGTCTTGGTGAGCTCTACCACTGTACCAAATCTCATGTCTCTACGATGAAGTAAGTGAATAGCAAAGGGTCCTTTGAAAATTGCTAAGTGGCGCCGTTGAGGCATTAGGTCACGCCCACCAAAATTTGTTATGGATTCCTGTTGGGGGGTGGATAAGGATGCATCCAAGTGAGTTTTATGCAGCTCGGCCCAAAAATGTGGAATTCAGAGCCAAACGTATGGCAGCGGCGTTTGAGGTGACTTCACCACGCCGCCACGCTCTCCTGCTCCATCGAATCGACTTGGGGCTGGAATCCACAACACAACAACATGTGTTCTGTCTGTGGACACAGTTTCATGTTGATTAGCTCAGAGGGGTAACATAGCGACCGTTTACAGCAAAACATGACACTTCCTGTTGTCAGGGGGTGTGGCCTAAGTGATGTCATCATTTGACCATTGGATATTATAGGAGACCTGATGATGATTAATCACAGAAAGTTTGGTGCCTCTGTGTGTTTCTGTGTAGGAGATATAACACTTTTATTTTTTGTGGCGAATAGGTGAACTTTGACCCCTGCCAACGCCCCTTCAGCATGCTCAAAAACTCACCGTTTTGATAACTTTTGATTGGCCATGCCTTATGATCAGACTGCCCGAGTTTCAAGCCGATCGCTCGATATCTCTAGGAGGAGTTAGATCTTATACCGATGCTGTAACTGTCAAAATTGAGGTCAAAATCAGACTTTCAATCTAAAATGGCCGACTTCCTGTGATATTTACACTATGACATTAATTGTAAATTCTGAGCGTCTTGGTGAGCTCTACAACTGTACCAAATTTCATGTCTCTACGACGAAGTAAGTGAATAGCAAAGGGTCCTTTGAAAATTTCTAGGTGGCGCCGTTGAGGCATTTTTCTTTAGATTTTTGTGACGACCTTAAAATACAAAATTTTTAAACAGTCACCATGCATCTGCCAAGTTTGGTGAGTTTTTGAAAATGAGAAAGCCCCCAAAAAGGCCCCTCTTTAGGGGGGCAGAATAATAATAATAATAATAATAATTAACACTACAGATACAATAGGCCTTCGCAGCGCTTAGCTGCTCGGGCCTAATAATTAAAACCGCAAGCGGTGATGATCGGCCCTCGCAGCCAAGCGCCGCTCTGGCCTAAGGGCCACCGCTAGGGTACGCGCACCTCCCGCCGCCAGCCACCGCAGAAGCTGTCATGCATTTTCCTCACCCGTCTACCATGCAATACACACGTATGCGTTGGGCAGCGCTCCCCCACGACTCACAAAAAATCTGGTGCAGATCGGTCGATGCACCGAGGAGACACAGCCATTGAATAATAAAAATGCATTTGGCCACCGGGCCGGACTAAATCGTTCGGCGGGCCAGATCCGGCCCGCAGGCCGTACGTTTGACACCCCTGGTTTAAACATTAGTATACCAACTTAATCAAAGGTATCTTACTAGCTGTTAATCCAGCTTCATGTGAAAAGTTAACAAAACCTTTTTAGTTATTTAAAGTTAATTATTTCATGTGTTTAAGGGTTTCGTTTCTTGCATTAAGACAGCTTTTATGAAAGTTTGACAGTTAAATTGGTGGATACACACCCAAAAGTAATAATGTAAAAGTAACACTTTGGCAATTGGAAAATTGCTAAAGTAACACGTTAGCAATATTCCACATGTGTATGTTGTGTACAAACTTTAGTAATTTCTAACAGACCACTTCACTCTCAGAAAGCAGGTCTGCTAGTGGTTCCTAAAGTCTGTAAAACCAGAATGGTAGGCAGATCCTTTAGTTATCAGGCTCCTCTCCAGTGGAACAAACTCCCAGTTTTGGTCCGTGACGCAGACACCCTGTCTACTTTTAAGACTAATCCTAAAACTTTCCTTTTTCCATCCATCCATCGTCTTCCACTTATCCGGGGTCAGGTCGCAGGGGCAGCTTCAAGAGGGAGCCCCAGACCTTCCTCTCCCCAGCCACTTGGGCCACTTCCTCCGGGGGAATCCCAAAGCGTTCCCAGGCCAGCATAGTCTCTCCAGCGTGTCCTGGGTCTTCCTCTGGGCCTCCTCCCGGTGGGACGTGCCCAGAACACCTCATCAGGGAGGCGTCCAGGAGGCATCCTAACCAGATGCCCGATCCACCTCAACTGGCTCCTCTCAATGTGGAGGAGCAGCGGCTCTACTCTGAGTCCTCCCCGGATGACTGAGCTCCTCACCCTATCTCTAAGGGAGAGCCCAGACACACTATGGAGAAAACTCATTTTCGCCGCTTGTATCCGGGATTTCGTTCTTTCGGTCAGGACCCAAAGCTCGTGACCATAGATGAGGGTAGGAACGTAGATCGACTGGTAAATCGAGAGCTTGGCCTTTTGGCTCAGCTCTCTCTTCACCACAACGGATCGGTACAGCGCACGCTTCACAGCAGACGTCGCACCAATCCGCCTGTCGATCTCCCGCTCCATCTTCCCCTCATTCGTGAACAAGACCCCAAGATACTTGAACTCCTCCACTAGAAGCTGGCTCTTGGGACTTTCCTTTTTGACAAAGATTATAGTTAGAGTGGTTCATGTTACCCCGAGCTACCTCTATAGTTATGCTGCTATAGGCTTAGGCTGCTGGAGGACATCAGGGTCTATTGTTCTTCAATTTTGCATGACTGTTGTCATTTCAGCTTTTACCTTTTTGTTTTTTCTATTTTTTCTTCATAGTAGGTACACCTGGTCTGGCGTTCTGTTAGCTGTGACATCATTCAGGGAAGACAGATCACCTGCTATTACCATCTAATGTAAAACACATTACTGGATCAATGTGTGCTTCTGTGCTTTTTTGTCTGTCTTGTTGTGTCTCTTCTCTCTCTTTTGTAACCCCCAGTCGGTCAAGGCAGATTACCGTTCATACTGAGCCCGGTTCGGCTGGAGGTTTTTCCTTCCTGTTAATGGGGAGTTTTTTCTTCTGCTGTCACTTCATGCTTGATAAGTATGAGGGATTGCTGCAAAGCCATGTACAATGCAAACGACTCTCCCTGTGGCTCTACGCTTCTTCAGGAGTGAATGCTGCTTGTTACGACTTTGATGCAATCAACTGGTTCCCTTATATAGGAATTTCTTTTACCAATCTGGATAATCTGACTTAATATGTATAATCTGATTGATTTTGACATTGTAAACTGCCTTTAGATGACATGCAGGCCGGCAGACCCGACATGTATATTAATAATATGTATTATTATTATTAATATTATTATTATTTTATATATCTGCCTCGTTATATTTGCATAATGCATGAAGAAAAATTTCAGCAGCGCAAGAGTCTGTTCCGATCATCCAGCCCTTACCACAGGCTACTGCAGCCCATTGGTTATCATCCCTGACAGTCTAAAGGGCTAGGCCAATCATAAAGTAGAAAAACACCTTCACGCTCCATGTGGAACTTTGTGCAGCGGTGTTCACAGTAGTAATGGATAATAAACGCAAGGGAGGCGCAGAGAAACTGCACGAAAAAAAGAAACGAGTTCTTCAAACGGATGCTGCGAAATGTGTCAAACTGACTGACATGTTCCCAACAGCAGGCCCTTCATCTGCTCCGGTGTCTGGTGTAAAATATGGTGGTGGTTGTAGTCAGTGACGTGCGGTAGGGTTCATGGCTGGTGAGGCACTGACGTCATCAGAGTCAGATTTACAAATATATACACTCTACAGAGTAGACTCGTTGCAAAGTGCTGAAGGAGACTGATTGAGCCAAATAAATTCACCAAGATACATGGAAAAATATTGGTTCTTTGATGAAAAAAATTGTCATTTGATTGGTAACAGTTTATGAGTTATGATGGATTTCTGCATTTGTAACACATTCTAAAACTATAACCCACATTATGCACATTTTATCACAAAAACAAAACATGAATAAGTATCGCTGTCTTACCTCTACTTATAATTTAAGTCCCTGTGGCGCTCTTTCTGAACAAAAATATCATCATTTTCCGGTAAAAGTTCTCTTTATCTTCTTCAGTTTTAAAAGTCTCTCAGTCTCAATGGAGCTCACTGCCAGGGAGGAAAGCCTTCCCTGATCAGTCCTGTTCCAGCTGTATGTTTAGTCTTTTTAGTGCTTTACTTGTTTAGCAAAACTCGCTAATAAAACATCAATAACTTGTTTTGACTCTACTATTTGGGGATCACGAGCGGTGCCCCTTGAGCGCCCCCTGCCTAGTGGCCAAGGAACTGCTGGCCTCACCTACAACCAGTTCTTTGCTGTTTATGATCGGCCAGCACCACGAAAACATGTTCTCTGCACACAGTTTGATGACCAAAACACAATTCGTAATCCACATATATTAAATTGTGGAAAATCAGTTCATAACTGTTTGAACAATTGAATTTATGATCTAGAGACAGGAAGATGCATTCACAGAATGGAAGTCAGCGCAGTTACCATGGGATTGCGCAATCCCAGGGTAGGCCAAGCTTGCTGCGGCCTCACCGGCTTCGCTATGAAGCGCCACCAAGGATTTACATGAAAAATAGCGAAAAGTCTGCGATTTTAAAGAAAATATGATCAAAAATTTGGAAATTAGATAAATAAAATACTTATTACAAATGACTGAGTAAATCAAAATTTATATTATGTTATTATATATTTTCTTTCTTTCCATGATGACAAGTGAGGCATTTCTCTGGTTCATTTTGTCATTGGCATCCTTTTTTACACAGTGAGTGCACATTAGTCCAATGTTACCCTACAGTATCTGGAAGACTGAATAGATCTGATGAGCAACTTACAATAACTTCTTATAATGATATAACGTGATAATATGTGTGATTGACCGTGACACCTCTCTTTCTCTCTCTCTCTCTCTGATCTAAGAATAGTTGCTGTGCTGTGGTGGAGTTTACATTTTACAGTGTTAATAAATTAAGATTTTGGAAGTATTTTAAGTGTCCACTCTCACTAATTTCCATTATCCTGACTTCAAGGTATTGCACAGTTGGTATTGCACAGTTGGTATACACATTCAGTACACAAAAAAAATGTGGTGGGCCAGTCTAATCCAAAATGCCAGGGCCAATTTTTTGTCCCAATCCACCCCTGATGACATGTTTCATGATTTGGCGCTATATAAATAAAAACTGAAATGTATTGAACAAGAGTTTGTCAGTTTTCAAGCAGGATTTGTATATCTGTTCAACTTAAATATACAAGGAAACCAAAGAGTTAAGATCACTTACTTACCAAGAGAAATTCCTTTGGGGTTTATTTGTGGTCTCTTGCTGCCCCCTGCTGGACAAGTATGATCAAATACATATGCTTTACATGTCAACTTGGTATCAAAATTCAGATTTCAATCTAAAATGGCTTACTTCCTGTGATACTTGCAGTATGACATTAATTGTAAATTCTGAGCGTCTTGCTGAGATCTACAACTGTACAAAATTTCATTACTCTACGATGAAGTAAGTGAATACCAAAGGGTCCTTTGAAATTTGCTTGGTGGCGCTATAGAGAAACTAAGTCCTGCTCACTAAAGTTTGTTAAGGATTCCTGTTGGGGGGTGGATAAGGATGCATCCAAATGAGTTTTAAGCAGCTCGGCCCAAAACTGTGGAATTCAGAGCCAAACGTATGACAGCAGCGTTTGAGGTGAATATGCCACGCCGCCACGCCCCCCTGCTCCATCCAATCCAGTTGAGCCTGAAATCCACAACATACCAACATGTGTTCTGTCTGTGGACACAGTTTCATGTTGATTAGCTCAGAGGGGTAACATAGCGACCGCTTACAACAAAACATGACACTTCCTGTTGTCAGGGGGCGTGGCCTAAGCAATGTCATCATTTGACCATTGGATATTATAGGAGACCTGATGGTGATGAATCACTGAAAGTTTGATGCCTCTGTGTGTTTCTGTGTAGGAGATATAACAGTTTTATTTTTTGTGGCGAGTAGGTGAACTTTAACCCTTGCTAATGCCCCTTCAACAAGCTCAAAAACTCACCGTTTTGATAACTTTTAATTGGCCATGCCTTATGATCAGACTGCCCGAGTTTCAAGCCGCTCGCTAAAAATCTCTAGGAGGAGATCCATCAAATACCAATGCTATAAACTTCAAAAATGGGGTCAAAATCAGACATTCAATCTAAAATGGCCGACTTCCTGTGATATTTACACTATGACATTAATTGTAAATTCTGAGCGTCTTGGTGAGCTCTACCACTGTACCAAATCTCATGTCTCTACGATGAAGTAAGTGAATAGCAAAGGGTCCTTTGAAAATTGCTAAGTGGCGCCGTTGAGGCATTAGGTCACGCCCACCAAAATTTGTTATGGATTCCTCTTGGGGGGTGGATAAGGATGCATCCAAGTGAGTTTTATGCAGCTCGGCCCAAAAATGTGGAATTCAGAGCCAAACGTATGGCAGCGGCGTTTGAGGTGACTTCACCACGCCGCCACGCTCTCCTGCTCCATCGAATCGACTTGGGGCTGGAATCCACAACACAACAACATGTTTTCTGTCTCTGGACACAGTTTCATGTTGATTAGCTCAGAGGGGTAACATAGCGACCGTTTACAGCAAAACATGACACTTCCTGTTGTCAGGGGGTGTGGCCTAAGTGATGTCATCATTTGACTATTGGATATTATAGGAGACCTGATGATGATTAATCACAGAAAGTTTGGTGCCTCTGTGTGTTTCTGTGTAGGAGATATAACACTTTTATTTTTTGTGGCGAATAGGTGAACTTTGACCCCTGCCAACGCCCCTTCAGCATGCTCAAAAACTCACCGTTTTGATAACTTTTGATTGGCCATGCCTTATGATCAGACTGCCCGAGTTTCAAGCCGATCGCTCAAAATCTCTAGGAGGAGATCCATCAAATACCAATGCTATAAATGTCAAAAATTGGGTCAAAATCAGACTTTAAGTCTAAAATGGCCAACTTCCTGTGATATTTGCACTATGACATTAATTGTAAATTCTGAGCGTCTTGTTGAGCTCTACAACTGTACCAAATTTCATGTCTCTACGACGAAGTAAGTGAATAGCAAAGGGTCCTTTGAAAATTTCTAGGTGGCGCCGTTGAGGCATTTTTCTTTAGATTTTTGTGACGACCTTAAAATACAAAATTTTTAAACAGTCACCATGCATCTGCCAAGTTTGGTGAGTTTTTGAAAATGAGAAAGCCCCCAAAAAGGCCCCTCTTTAGGGGGGCAGAATAATAATAATAATAATAATAATTAACACTACAGATACAATAGGCCTTCGCAGCGCTTAGCTGCTCGGGCCTAATAATTAACACTACAGATACAATAGGCCTTCGCAGCGCTTAGCTGCTCGGGCCTAATTAACACTACAGATACAATAGGCCTTCGCAGCGCTTAGCTGCTCGGGCCTAATAATTATTAACACTACAGATACAATAGGCCTTCGCAGCGCTACAACCAGTTCTTTGCTGTTTATGATCGGCCAGCACCACGAAAACATGTTCTCTGCACACAGTTTGATGACCAAAACACAATTCGTAATCCACATATATTAAATTGTGGAAAATCAGTTCATAACTGTTTGAACAATTGAATTTATGATCTAGAGACAGGAAGATGCATTCACAGAATGGAAGTCAGTGCAGTTAACATGGGATTGCGCAATCCCAGGGGAGGCCAAGCTCGCTGCGGTCTCACCGGCTTTGCTATGAAGCGCCACCAAGGATTTACATGAAAAATAGCAAAAAGTCTGCGATTTTAAAGAAAATATGATCAAAAATTAGGAAATTAGATAAATAAAATACTTATTACAAATGACTGAGTAAATCATAATTTATATTATGTTATTATATATTTTCTTTCTTTCCATGATGACAAGTGAGGCATTTCTCTGGTTCATTTTGTCATTGGCATCCTTTTTTACACAGTGAGTGCACATTAGTCCAATGTTACCCTACAGTATCTGGAAGACTGAATAGATCTGATGAGCAACTTACAATAACTTCTTATAATGATGTAACGTGATAATATGTGCGATTGACCGTGACACCTCTCTCTCTAGCTCTCTCTCTGATCTAAGAATTGTTGCTGTGCTGTGGTGGAGTTTACATTTTACAGTGTTAATAAATTAAGATTTTGGAAGTATTTTAAGTGTCCACTCTCACTAATTTCCATTAACCTGGCCTCAAGGTATTGCACAGTTGGTATTGCAAAGTTGGTATACACATTCAGTACACAAAAAAAAATGTGGTGGGCCAGTCTAATCCAAAATGCCAGGGCCGATTTTTTTGTCCCAGTCCACCCCTGATGACATGTTTTATGATTTGGCGTTATATAAATAAAAACTGAAATGTATTGAACAAGAGTAAGTTTGTCAGTTTTCAAGCAGGATTTGTATATCTGTTCAACTTAAATATATAAGGAAACCAAAGAGTTAAGATCACTTACTTACCAAGAGAAATTCCTTTGGGGTTTATTTGTGGTCTCTTGCTGCCCCCTGCTGGACAAGTTTGATCAAATACATATGCTTTACATGTCAACTTGGTATCAAAATTCAGATTTCAATCTAAAATGGCTTACTTCCTGTGATACTTGCACTATGACATTAATTGTAAATTCTGAGCGTCTTGCTGAGATCTACAACTGTACAAAATTTCATTACTCTACAATGAAGTAAGTGAATAGCAAAAGGTCCTTTGAAAATTGCTTGGTGGCGCTATAGAGAAACTAAGTCCTGCTCACTAAAGTTTGTTATGGATTCCTGTTGGGGGGTGGATAAGGATGCATCCAAATGAGTTTTAAGCAGCTCGGCCCAAAACTGTGGAATTCAGAGCCAAACGTATGACAGCAGCGTTTGAGGTGACTTCGCCACGCCGCCACGCCCCCCTGCTCCATCCAATCCAGTTGGGCCTGAAATCCACAACACAACAACATGTGTTCTGTCCCTGGACACAGTTTCATGTTGATTAGCTCAGAGGGGTAACATAGCGACCGCTTAAAACAAAACATGACACTTCCTGTTGTCAGGGGGCGTGGCCTAAGCAATGTCATCATTTGACCATTGGATATTATAGGAGACCTGATGGTGATCAATTACTGAAAGTGTGGTGCCTCTGTGTGTTTCTGTGTAGGAGATATAACACTTTTATTTTTTGTGGCGAATAGGTGAACTTTTACCCCTGCCAACGCCCCTTCAGCATGCTCAAAAACTCACCGTTTTGATAACTTTTGATTGGCCATGCCTTATGATCAGACTGCCCGAGTTTCAAGCCGATCGCTCGATATCTCTAGGAGGAGTTAGATCTTATACCAATGCTGTAACTGTCAAAAATGGGGTCAAAATCAGACATTCAATCTAAAATGGCCAACTTCCTGTGATACTTGCATTATGACATTAATTGTAAATTCTGAGCGTCTTGGTGAGCTCTACCACTGTACCAAATCTCATGTCTCTACGACGAAGTAAGTGAATAGCAAAGGGTCCTTTGAAAATTTCTAGGTGGCGCCGTTGAGGCATTAGGTCACGCCCACCAAAATTTGTTATGGATTCCTGTTGGGGGGTGGATAAGGATGCATCCAAGTGAGTTTTATGCAGCTCGGCCCAAAAATGTGGAATTCAGAGCCAAACGTATGGCAGCGGCGTTTGAGGTGACTTCACCACGCCGCCACGCTCTCCTGCTCCATCGAATCGACTTGGGGCTGGAATCCACAACACAACAACATGTTTTCTGTCTCTGGACACAGTTTCATGTTGATTAGCTCAGAGGGGTAACATAGCGACCGTTTACAGCAAAACATGACACTTCCTGTTGTCAGGGGGTGTGGCCTAAGTGATGTCATCATTTGACCATTGGATATTATAGGAGACCTGATGATGATCAATCACAGAAAGTTTGGTGCCTCTGTGTGTTTCTGTGTAGGAGATATAACACTTTTATTTTTTGTGGCGAATAGGTGAACTTTGACCCCTGCCAACGCCCCTTCAGCATGCTCAAAAACTCACCGTTTTGATAACTTTTGATTGGCCATGCCTTATGATCAGACTGCCCGAGTTTCAAGCCGATCGCTCAAAATCTCTAGGAGGAGATCCATCAAATACCAATGCTATAAACGTCAAAAATTGGGTCAAAATCAGACTTTCAGTCTAAAATGGCCAACTTCCTGTGATATTTGCACTATGACATTAATTGTAAATTCTGAGCGTCTTGTTGAGCTCTACAACTGTACCAAATTTCATGTCTCTACGACGAAGTAAGTGAATAGCAAAGGGTCCTTTGAAAATTTCTAGGTGGCGCCGTTGAGGCATTTTTCTTTAGATTTTTGTGACGACCTTAAAATACAAAATTTTTAAACAGTCACCATGCATCTGCCAAGTTTGGTGAGTTTTTGAAAATGAGAAAGCCCCCAAAAAGGCCCCTCTTTAGGGGGGCAGAATAATAATAAGAATAATAATTAACACTACAGATACAATAGGCCTTCGCAGCGCTTAGCTGCTCGGGCCTAATAATAATTAACACTACAGATACAATAGGCCTTCGCAGCGCTTAGCTGCTCGGGCCTAATAAATCAACAACTGATGGAACATTTGTCCATGATTAGCAACGAGTTTAGCGGGTCAGGGGCGTCCACAGTCAGGACGGGTACCCTGCATGTCTAGATCTTTCCCTGCCTCAACAAAACCAGGCCTCTGGCCAAGATGGCCACTTGCTGAGGACTTAATTCAAGCATCTCTGTCGGCTGCTTCGGAGCGGAAGCACACCTAAAACATTCAGGACCGGAGTTGGATATCTTAGGTGGATCACCAACAAAACGTTGCAGCTCATTTTTTCACCTAGGTGACTTGTGTTTATCTGGGATAATCATTTTTAAAGAGCTACTCTGGTCGGCGGGGTTTTTTTTTACTAGCGTAATAAAGCTTGAATAACGGTCGTATCATCAAGTGATCGTTTTACTGTGGAAGCTGGAAAGCTCTGAATAAGTCAATGAGTGACTCGGATGACTCTCATGTCTCAAGCAGCAGAAAACGTGTCCCCCCTTCAGGTTCAACACCTCACCGTTGGTTCTTTACATCAAGCGATCCTCGTCGTTTTGTCTGACCGTGAGGTCCGTGGGGGGATGGGACGACGTCCTTGCAGTTGCGATCAAGGAAATCAACAGCGCCCTGGCACTGTAACTCGATTTGTGCTGATGAGGAGGAGACAGAGGGATAAAAGAGAAAGAGAAAGGAACAGGCCTGAGTTAATGGAGCTGCAGAGGGGCTCAGGTCAGAAGGCAAAAAGCTAATAAGAGAAAAAGACATGGGCCAAATCTCACAACGCATTAAAACACCCACTTGTAGGGAGCGTGGAGCAAAAAGCAGCTCAGATTACGAGGTTGTAGGGAAACAAAGACAGCGCCTCATAAATCAGCTCCTCCATTACCCGTTTTTAAAATAAGCTGCTCTTTTTTTCTCTCTAATGGACTGATTCATTGCTTTCATCGCTGAGGTTCGCAGGTTTTGTTTGACCCCACCTGTATTCATCAGTTTCGCTCGTGATTAAACCTTTTGCTCAGAAATGTTGCTCAGGCTCAACCCTAAACGAACAGGTTCGAGCCGACAGCGAGTCAGCGAAGATTCACAGGGATTATGCAAAGGTTTTCAGCATTTTCCCCGCTGCTTGTCGCTTCACAGGTATCACGCATTATAAATAGCTAAAACTGTGACCGAACTGCAACAAAAAGCACTTAGCCGGGGTTTGTCGGGGAAGTAAATTAGATCCACTCGATCATTGCAGGGATACCTGCTGAATTATTCATCTAGGACAGAATGTACTTTGTTTTATTTTTTAATTGTTATTTTTATCTGTTCTAAAAGCGGTACTTTTACGTCTATTTACACAACTGCATCCTTTGCCTACGTTGGACGGTTTTAATAGCAATCCTCCTAAGATGCGCAGATATGAAAGATACAAAGTCAGCGGATGAAGGACGTTTTTCCCCAGTCCAAGGTGATAGGATTATGTTTTATGATGTCAGCTGCTCTTAAATTAGAGCAACTATCCAGAATGAAAACAACTCTAGATACAAACAAAAAATATACACGAGTAGACATTTTTTTGAGCTTTCGTCCTCTAGAGAAGTAAACTCCTTTAGGTCTGAACATGTTGCTGTTTATATGGGTTTGAGATTAGATTTGTGTAAATTAGTATTTAGGGAACAAAGAAAATGGAGCACAAGCACATTTTACTTCGAAGTTAGCCCACAGGGGAACTTTGTGATTCACTGCCTTGCAAAAGTACCCTTAACCCTTTGAACCTTTGTGACATTTAAAGCAAAAAAACAAAACAAAAACAAAGACGACGTTTTATTCAGATTTTATATGTCAGACAAACACAAATTAGCCCATAATTGTGAAGTGTAAGGGAAATGATACATGATTTTGAAAATGTTTTAACCAATAAAAGAGTGTAGCATGCGTTTCTATTCATTCTAACTCAGGTAATACTAAACACTTGAGCCACTTTATGCTGCAATCTGCACTTCTTTTGTGGATGTCTCTGTCAGCTTTACGCATAGAGGCAGACTTCTTCCCCGTTAAGCATCTCAAGCTCAGTCAGGTTGGATGCATACTGTCCGTAAAGATCAGGTTTCCAGGATCTCGTTTGGATTTAGGTCTGGACTTTGGTTCATTCTAACAAAGGAGTATAGTTTGAGCTAAACCATCCCAGTGTCGCTCTGGCAGGTTGTTTTTCCAGCCGGACGGCGAACCTCCAGTTCAGTCTCGGGTCTTCTGCAGCTTCTGCCAGGTTTTCTTCCAGGATCGCCCTCCGTTCATCTCCCCATCAGCTCCGGTCAGCTTCTACACGCTTGCTTAAGAATAACTTCCCCACAGCATGATGCTGCCCCCACCTTGTTTCACCATGTGGATGGTGTGATTCAGCAGATGTGCTCTCTTAGCGTTGAGCCTTACATTGTAGTTTGCATGTAGGCCAAAGCAGATCTGTTGTGGTTTCATCACGTGTGGAGGTCACCGTGACCACATGTTAATCGTGTCCCCTGCATGGCTTGGTGCACACCGTAGTAGTGAATGTGACTTCTTATGGCTCTGTTGGAAAAACCGCCGTCTTCTGGTCACTCTTCCATCAAGGCCAGGTTTGTGGAGTGGATAATTAAGAGCTTAACGTCATTATCTTACCTGAGCTGTAGATACACCACAATGCCAAAGGATTCAATATGTTCTTGGTCGACCCTTTGCAGCTCTAACAGCCTCGGCTCCTTTTGGAGGGGGGTGTCCACAAGGTTTTTGAGTGTTTATGGAAATGTTTTACCAATCTCCCAGAAGAGCATTTGCGAGATCAGACACTGATGTCGGACCAGAAGGCCCGGCTCAAAGCCTCCGCTCTGATTGATCCCAAAGGTGTTCTATTGGATTGGGGACGCTTTGCGGGTCTTTATGGACCTTGCTTTGTGCTCTGGTGCACAGTCATGTTGGAAGATGACGGGACCATCTCCAAACTGTTCCCACAACGTTGGGAGCACAGATTTGTCCAAATGTCTATGCTCCCAACGTTGGTTCCCATGGCCCACCACTTCATGGCTGAGCTGCTAATCGCCTCCACTTTTTTATAATGACACGGACAGCTGACTGAAATGTTTAGGAACGAGGAAATGTAACGACTGGAACACCTGATTTTCATTATTTGGATGGGTGAGCGAATACCTGTGGTGAAAAAGTGTGTCTGCAGTTCCTCCAGAGTTACTACCTAGCTCTTGCTGCTTCTCTGATAAAATCTCTATTTTTTTTGGTTGAGCTAGTTTAGGCGACGGGCTGGACAGGTTTGCAGTTGTGCCATACGGTTTCTATTTTTGGGGTGATGTACTGAGCATTTCTCTGTGAGATGTTTAAAGGTTGGGATAATGTTTTAGAACCTAAGCCTGCTGTAAACCTCTCCACAAATGTACCCCGGACCTGTCTGCTGGGTTCCCTGGTCTTCATGTGGCTGTTCTCGAAACGAGTCTCTGGAGCTTCCACAGAGCAGCTACATTTATACTGAGGTTAATTTATAAACCAATGGACTCTGTTTAATTATCGAAACTTCAGTGTGTTGGTTGTTATTTAG
This sequence comes from Fundulus diaphanus, assembly GCA_037039145.1. NCBI lineage: Eukaryota > Metazoa > Chordata > Actinopteri > Cyprinodontiformes > Fundulidae > Fundulus > Fundulus diaphanus. Next base: position 19,672,701 of record CM073140.1, on the reverse strand, counting down.
GGGCATCAGGGTGAAGGGGGCAGAAAACCAACGCTTGCCGCACTTTCCAGATCTTTGTTCATACAAAATGTTGAAAACAACGTGTCATTTCCTCTCGCTTTACAATCACAGACTAGTTTGTGTTGGTCTATCAAACGAAAGCTCTATAAAGTAGAATATAATCCATGTTTGTACTGTGACAAAGTGCGGAAAGGTTTTCTACTCATGAATCCCTTTGCAAGGTTCTGCATTTAGCGAGGTGTTTACCTTCAAAGATGAAGATTTCTTTCTTCTCCAAAATCAACAATTCATGTTGTGAACAAGCGTGTCTCCTAAGAGGTAGTAGGGGACATTGCTCTATCGGGTTTAGTCAGACTATTCCATATGCCGTCTCTTATCTCTGCTGCAAAATAATTGTGGTGCTACGGTCTCCCTGCAGTCAGAGGATTACAGCATTAAGCCTCTGTGTACTTGCAGCGTTGGACAAAAAAGGGCGGCCTTGTGTACAGCTTTATGAAAAACCCAAACAGAGACACAGAGGTGTAGAGCTCCGTGTGTCTCGGTCCCTGCTGTGTACGCGCCAAAACAAACTGTAAAATGTGAGGCCAGTCGTGTTAAAACGTGACAAAAGCACACAGGAATGGCCCGAACCTGGTTTGGTAACAAATCTGATCACTATAAGACCATAAAAGCCCTCATTTGTTTTTGTTTTGTTGTTTTTTTCGAGTTGGTTTGATGTTTAGGCGCTATTGTTTTTCTCCCCTCCTAGAAATTCATTGAATTTGAGGACAGTCTGGAAGCGGACAAGAAGGAGCTGCAGATGCAGGTGGAGCTCCTGGAGCTGCAGGGGAAGCAGTTGGAGCTGAAGACGAAGAACTACTCCGACCAGAGTGAGTGCATGTTCTGTATGTAATGAACCAGGCTGCGGAAACCAGATGAGTCCAGCCTAAAACCTGGAAAAAGTATTTTTTTTAATTAATGTGATTTATCCTAATTGAATCATGTTCGGTCTTTGCTTTTTGTCAAGCACCATAATAATAAAGAACCAGCCTGCGAGCATAAGTGAATACAAGAAAAAGAAATCACTTTTAAATTTTACCCTTGTGGTTTTGAGAATATTATTGTTTATTTTGTATTAACTATCTGCCGACTGTTATCTTTTATTTTATCAGAACTGGAAAGACAGCTTTTCCTTTTTTCTTGCAGTCACTCGTCTTGAGGAACGTGAAGCAGAGATGAAGAAGGAGTACAACGCTCTTCACCAGCGCCACACTGAGGTAAGCCACATTATTATTATTTTCTTTTGCTTATTTTATGCATGTTTAAAGGCCTAGACGGGATGTACTTTGCAAAAACAGAGACATTTGTTCTTTTACTCGAGATTTCAAGAACAGACTTCTTTTTGGCCAGGATATTAAAAAACGTGACAAGAAGCCAAGTGCAGAAGTCCTCATAGGCCCCTCCCACTACTGCATTTGTCAGTAAATTAACCACATGAAGAATTTGTTTTAATAAAATCACAAGTGTCACACTTATTCGCAACCCTGACGGTTTCTATAAAACAAGTGAGATTTCTTTTACTTTTCTAACTTAACTTTTTAGGCTTATCAGAGTATATATGATCTTTTTTAAACTACTAATCCCTTATTTACTCTTTCTGTGGTAATTAAATATGGTATGACACTAAGACCATTTTTTTTACTTCATAGTGGACCTAAAGCTTTAGCCATGCTCCCTGTTTTAGCTGCGCCACTGTTTTAACAGCAGTTTTCATTATGCTGATCCACAGATGATCCAGACGTACGTCGAGCACATAGAGCGGTCCAAACTGCAGCAGACGGGGAGTAACAGCCAATCAGAAGGCCCCGGCTGTGGACGAACGTGAGTGGGCGCGGCCTCGTGGGTCGGCTTGTCTCTGTCCTTCGCTGATGTGTGCATTTGACTTGGAACTCTCACACGTTGTCTTGTTGGAAGTGTTTCACGTTGTTTTCTGATCATGTCAGGCTTTTTTTTATGCGTCATCATCATGCTGTGGAGAACAGCTTGTCTGTCCCACTGATACAGATCAGAGGTTGTGTTCCAAAAAAAAAAAAAAAAAAGATAGCAGCCCTTTGGGAAATCACTGGAAAAAAGGAAATGTTGGTAGTCATTTATCAGCTTGCAGAGCTGAGCAAGACAGAGCCTCAGGGCAGGAGGAAAGCCAGGAGTAGGACATCTGGTGCAGCTTCAGTCAGAGTACTGCATATTAGTCTTTTCCTGCATAAATTGGTGCTGCGTCCCAACACATTTAAACAGCACTGTCTGATGCAATATATATATATATATATATATATATATATATATATATATATATATATATATATATATACATACAGGAGGTATATAGGAGAAATGAATCTGCTAGTAATCTGCTTTTAAAGAGGGGAAAAAGTAGCAGAACTCCAAAATGCATTAAATCTAAAGGTGTACCTGTGTGTTTGTGTGGCTCATCACGGCATGTTCTGCTGTCTTTCACTAATCTGTCTGTCTTGTCTGTCCTGCTGGCTTGCTCTCTGTGCTGCTGTTTGCTCAGGCAACGCCACACATGGAGGAAAAGGTAAATCAATCATGGTCCCATAGCTGCCCTCTTCCCACTTTTCCTCAGCCGCGTCCTACAGACCCACCCGCTTGGAGTCAAAACGGGACTAACGGGAATGCTGTCACGTAGACGTTTGAGCACCCGGAGTCAAAATGTCTGTCTTTAAAAGCTGAAAATGATTCACAAAGTTAGATTACGCGTTTGTTTTCAGGCGAACCCAGTTGGTTTTAAAATCTATTACTTTGACATTTTTTTAACACGTGAGAAATTGATGAGTGTTTGTTTTTGGAGGGTTTCTAGGGGAAGAACTTCGGGCCGCCTCACAAGCACCTTCTTTTGAGGCCATAGCTTTAACCCTAATCGTATTCTTCTATTAATAAATAGTAATTATTAGTCCTTAGGTTTATGATCCTGATGCTTACCGCTTCTTGGGAATCAAAAACCCAAATCAAGATTATTATATTATTTATTATATGCTCCTTTAGTGATTATTCTCAGGTATCAAGTATGATAACAGTAGCAAACAAGTTTTATCAGGAGCATCAAAACAATATCGACAAGGAGTGCTCAAACCTTTGTATGCAGCAAGTAAAAAAAAATCCCTTATGCATTGCTTTGACAGTTTTTAATGCTTGTAGAAGCTGTTTATCATCACGAATGCTGAGTTTATATTCTAAAATCAGCTTTTAAAACAAGGAATGCATTAAACTATGTTCAGTCTTTTGGAGATTCCCTAATCTACCTTCTCCTCTTCCTCCTTCATGTTTTTCATCGTATTTTGGTTGTCTTGCTGCCCTGCTTGTGTGTTGTTCATGGTGTATCTTAAATGACAGAAAATGAGTTTGATCACTGATGTTAGCTTGAAGTTTGGGGTCAATCAAGTAGGCTTCAACTTACCTTAACTTTTTAATGGCTGACCACTGTTTAAACTGAACTTGTTTTATATATATATATATATATATATATATATATATATATATATATATATATATATATATATATATGTATATATATATATATATATATATATATATGTATATATATATATATATAGTAGGCTATATAAAGCTAGGCTCTCAAAAAGAAAGCAACTATAGTTTTAAAACTGTTGAATTGTTCCTTTAAAGGAACAGCAATGTCTTTCGGACACTGTTTGTAGTTTGATGTGTGGTGCATTCAAAGACTATAGTTTTTTTTTGCCATCTTAAAGCTTGCGAGAGTGACCCCCAGTCCTTGAGGGGAAGAAGTCACTGAATGTGAAACATATTTAGTGCTTAACAAAAGGAATCATAAACCTTGAACCTTTTCACTTTGTGCCTCATTACAACCGCAGACTTTAATGTTTTTCAGACATTATTCTAATCTCGTATCTTTCTCCACCCTACTCTCTGCCCCTTCCGCCTGCAGCAAAGCGGAGCGCCCGCCGTCATTGAGCCTGTACCCTGGTGGCGAGGGCATGGTACGTGGGGGTCTCGGGGGGGCTAGGATGATGCCCGGGAAAGACATCTGGCAGGTCAGCGAGCTCGGCCATTCCACCTTCAGCTCCGCCTATCAGGTGGGACAGACAGGGGGGCCCTGTCCTCGTCCACGACTCCCATGAACAGCCCTGGGAGGTGGAAGAAGGAGGGGCTAGCATCATGGCTGCCGCCCATGCTCATGTAGCCCTCCACTCCTCCCACGCCTGCTTGTGTCGCTTAAAGAGAAAAAATATATAGTTTTAACCCCATCAGCCATGACCAATCTGCTCCTTTAAAGTCTAATTCGCATGTTTATGAACATTGACTCAAGCAAGCAGGGATCCCGTTCAGCTGGGTCATTTTCATGCAGTTTTCTTTGTAGCTGTGTGATTATTGTACTGTGGGGCTTCCACCATCCGTCGTTGTGTTGGACTTTACGTGCACATATAGTTCATGGCTGTGTTTCAAATGTTTTAAGTTAAAGATGTGGGACTGTTAAATGTGTTTAACTGGAAAAGAAACTTCTACGATACAATAAAAGTAAGGCTAGTAATCCTGGGTTTTAACTAGCAGCTAGCAACTTAGCGCTGCAATTTTATCTGAGACACACAAAAGAATATTACATTTATTCCTAATCAGAAATTCTGACTAAAACACTGTGATTTGTGTAGCACTGTAGAGAAATAAAAATAGCACAACATAAAACCATTATTTGGTTATTGCTCCTGTTTACGCTAATGTTAGCCCTGCAGCACAGCTAGCTGCTGCAGGAAAGTTAAAAAGCAGCAGTTTTAAAACTTCCTTTAAAAAGCTGTGGGATTATTAATGGCTTGTTAATTGATTATTGCCTGGAAGTAACAATTTTAGTTTGATATCGGGAATGGAGGGATGACGTCAACATTTTGCTATCAGTTTCTTTAATTTTGAAGTTTGTTGCATAAATGGGCTCAGGGCTTTTCTGAAAATGAAACCCATACCAATTCTGGTTGATTTTTGCAAACTTGAGGTTTCATCTTACTTTTAAAAAGCTTTTAAATAATGATGGCTTAATCATGTGCCTGCTTTCATGATGATTCATGGAGAGAGCTTTACCATTAATGGTATTTAAAATATTCATTACTGTAAAATGTCTGATTTCAAATCTAATCAGTTTATTTATATAGCGAGAATTTATACGTCTCAAGGCACAGAGTCAATTTGGAGCCTTTATTCTATTTGGAGCTCTTAGTTGCCTAAAAAAGAAAATTGTGTTGTTTTATTCGCTGGGATATAAATACCAAAATCTGTAGCGCTGCAATTAAGATTTCACTATTTACTGCTTCAAGTGCTGTTGCTGCAGCTTAGCTAACTGTGCAGCAAGAACAGAAAGAAAAGTAGCAATTTAAAATGGCCATGAGCTATCTTTATAAAAGTAGTAGTTAGTTGTTGCATGTTTAGGGATTTTTGCATAAAAAACAAGAGTTTTCTCTGTTATTTGTTAATAGCAGGATTGAATGGAGGAATACCAAATGAAGCTAATTTTAATTTCAATTCAGGATTCTCAAATTTATTGTCACTGCACATGCAGTCTGTTTACAGATTCTTGCCCTCGGTAGATTGGGAAAGAGTTGATTGTTGTTATGCAAAAAAAAAAAAAAAAAGATTTTGCAATTGATCGTTAAGGGGGTAATTTTTTTAATAAAATTCTAAAATAAAAACAGATCAATTATAATGTTCTAAATCTATTTGTTTTAGATTGCTTCATTTTGTTAGATTTTATTTTTATATATATATATATATATGTATATACCTGTATGTGCATGTATACTTTAAAAAAAATCTAGATCAGATAGGATAGTTTTCACCTTAACTATACATTACTGAAGCATTAATATTACATCAAAACATCGAATACTATCAAATCTGCTTTAAAGTGGGGTTTAGTGTATTAAAATGCTATAAAAATCCTCTGTGTAAAGGATAATTGGAGGAATCAGACTATTTCTCTTCTAACTCCACTAGTTTTAAATGCTTTAAAACCAGTGAGATGAACTTCTGCCATGCTAAGACGTTATTTATAAAAGCATCCGTGTTGTTTCATCAATGATCCTCACTTACTGTGCTTCTCTGTTGTGGCCGCGTCGCCACTTCATCTCTACCGCCACTCATCCAGGAGGACGGATCGGAGTCCGACTCAGTTGCGGCCACACCCAGCAGCACAGGAAGCAAGTCCAACACGCCCACCTCCTCCGTCCCCTCCGCCACCATCACCCCCATCAACGAGGGCCTGCACTACGACTTTGACGCAATGAGGGCTGGGAACCGCAGGAAAAGCGGCAAGCGTCTCAGCCGGAACATGGAGGTGCAGGTTTCCCAGGAAACCAGGAACGTCAGCATCGGTGAGAGGAAGTCATGTCAGCTTCGGTTTCATTGGCTCCCACATACAGCTCTTAATGGCATGTGAATGCGACTGGTTTCCAGGTATGGGAAGCAGTGATGAATGGTCCGAATTTCAGGAAATAATTGATTCCACACCAGAGCTGGAGATGGGTATGGATTCCAGGGTGTATGGAGGAGGAAACAGGTACGAAAATCCAGCCTTTACATGCGACTGTTGGGTCGTCAGAAAATGTCACACTTTCAGGAGCAATGCCGCTATTACCGCTATTTTAGTGCATCACAGGGAAGCCCACACAGCGCCTTGCAGAACCAAACATACCCCTTATGATATACGTACATATGTGCAATGTTACAACCACAAACTTCACTGTGATTTGAACTTTCTGTGATTGATCGGCACGACGTAGTGCAAAATTGGAACGGGGAAGGAAAAGCATGCTTGCTTTTAATTTCCTTTACCGATAAACATCTAAAACGTCATCGTCACCGTCAGTGAACCCCTGGGAACACAGGAGACAGGCATAAATCAGGGATACAATTGTGACAAAGTTCAGAGCAGGTCTAGGTTATAAGACAATATTAAGAGAGCACTGTTCATTCCAGCATCCAAAAAAGTAAAAAGAGCCTGGCACAACTGCAAACCTGTGCATCTAACCTTGGTATCTGTGGAGGAGCTGCAGCTCAGGTGAAATAATCTGTCAACAGGACAACTGTTGACAGATGAGCTGCCAGAAGAAGCCATTGTTAAATGTAAGCCTTAAAAGGTCGAACTGGAGGTTTGCCACAAGCCATGTAGGCAAGCAAACATGTGGATGAAGAGGCTCTGGTCAGATGAGAGCAGAGCTGAACTTTCTGGCCTACATGTGCGGCAGCTGGCTATGCACATCACACTGTACATGCTCACAGCATCGTGCTGTGGCGACGCTCTTCTTCAGCAGGAGCAGGGACGCTGGTTAGAGCTAAATACAGGTCAGCTCTGGAAGAAAAACGGTTAAAGGTTTAAATAGACGCAGAACAGAGGTTCACCTTCCAGCAAGGCAGTAATACAGCCAGAGCTACAGGGCAGTGGGTTGGACCAGAGCAGATGGCCTAGTCAAAGTCCAGACCTAAATCCATTTGAGCAACCATGGAAATTTATACGTTCAGAGAGACTGTCCTTCCAGTCTGACTGAGCTTGAGCTTTGTTAGACAGCTGAATGGGCAACAACCTTAATCTGTAGATGTGCAACGTTGCTACAGACCTGCCCCATAAAAACCTGTAGCTGTAATTACAGCAACGCATGAACGTTTTAACCCAGGGGCCAAACACACGGCACACTTGTCAGATTTCTATTTGTGAAAAATGTTGAAAACCATGCATCATGTCCCTTCCACTTCCTAATTCTGCACCGCTCTATGCTGGCTTAGCACATAAAATCCTCACAATGCCCGCGTGTTTAAAAGGTTTTATCATTGATTCTATTTGGGATTTTTAAGATCAAGCGTGTGATTATGATGTGAAAAAAATTGCGAAACGGGTAAACAACCTTTTGCAAGTCGCTGCATCTGAGTGTTTGCATCGCCACGACGTTTGCCTTCTCGGCTCTTCGCTTCTAGAGACACATCAGCACAGGTTTTCCCTCCCAAAACATGGGACGTAAACGCTTCTTGAATCATTCGATGTAAAGTTTCAGAACAAAATACTGTTAGACTGTAATGGGTAGGAGGGGTGTTCTTCCATACACACAACCAGGGAGAATGAGTTATTTTTTTTTTTTAAATGCTTTTGGTTTCAGTCCTTCTCAGGGGATCGTAAACGAGGCCTTCGGCATCAACACGGACTCGCTGTACCACGAGATCAAAGACGCCAAGTCGGACATCATCGGGGACGTCGACGCGGGTGCCGAGCTGCTAGGTACGGTCAGGACTTTGGCTTCCTCGCCATTTCTCCGATTTGATGCCACTGTTGCATTATCTGCAGTTTTAGAGTGCATTTTTGCTCGTCCTGAATTGTAAAGGCTACAATTACTCCGATGTTACTCAGATGCATGACCGTGTTGCACAGAGGCACCAGCTATTTTGGATTTTGCAGAGCTGCAGAGAAATATCCTTCTTGTGAGGCTGGGTGTTTGCCTTTCTCTGCATGGGAAGCTACCATCCACAAAAAAAAAAAAAAAGTGCAACCTCACACCTTGGATCATAGCCACAATTAACCCCAGCAGTCCATTCATGCAGCGCTATTTCCATTATTTCTTTATTATTCCAACCTGCTTGTTTTTTTCCACTCCTTTTTTATGAAACAGATGCAGGTTTATTCGATTTATTAGATATTTAGTGCACTTTCTCCTTCACCACAGTTTTTGTTCCTGGGGTTTTTTTTCTTTGTGGCATTGCTTCTGGAATTATTTAAACTGTGTTTGAGTGTCCCGCAGCAGGAATAAGAGGAGAAATTTGACCCGTGGTAACCTTTCACCCATTTCTGTTTTGTTTCTTCCTTTTATGTGCGTCTGCCGGTGACTCCCATAGGCGAGTTTTCAGGTGTGTATCCATTCGTTTGTGGCTGCTATTCTTTTTTTTTCCTCTCTTCACTTACAAAACTAAACCTTCAAAGAGGATATATTACTCGGTGTAGAGAAATTAATAGCGTAGTTTTAAGTAGAACATTATTTTTAATGAACCGCCCGATCAACCTGCTGAAACATATCAAAGAGTATCAAATCTTTATTTTCTTTCATGTTTTTTTTTAATTATTTTCTAAATCAGTGGATCTGATTTTCTGACAAAATTTTAGACATTTGTTTTGATTTAAAATTTAAAATATTTTAACAATATAAAATAATATTTAAATGTTGGCAGTCAGTGGAGTTGTAAAAGATTTCCTAATCTAAGTCCTTTTAAGTCCCGCTGAATGTAAATGAATAAATGAATGAAAAGCGCCGGACAGTTTTAATTGTTCTGATGATACATTTTCTTCATATTTTCAACAGAAGGCCATTTTTTCCCTGACAAAAACTAAATAAAAACTCACGCAGAATGAATACAAACACGGAATACAAATTACCGACATTTTCTACTAAAAGGAGACAAAAATATGTGAGGCGGAGGAAATCCAGTCAGATCAAATGAAATGGGAAGACGTAACAAGTTAGGATGTAATCGTTGCACCTGATAGTTTAGTTTGTGAGACCTTAGTGAAAAAAAACAAATCCGGATAAAGTTGTTTGAGATAACAACGGTTGATTTTTATATGTGTAATGCAAAATAAAACTTTCAGTCAGTTCGAACTGAATGCAAAGAAGTGATTTTTTTTAAATGCAAGAGATCCCAAAAAATGTGATCTACTCTGGCCTCCTATTTTACTCAGCTCAGTTTACGGTAAATTTTTTTCCGACTAAGATCTGTTAAGGTTTTGCCGACCAAAACGTGAGCAAAATAAAAAATGTGACGAGGACAAAATAACGTTGGTCAAAAGACGATGACTGAGACTTAATTAAAATGTGCTCTGAAGGAGATCTGGTGCCAGGCTGGTGAGAGTTATTTCTGACGGTGTTGATTATGCAATAACACAGCACAGACCCTCCCCCACGTGTTGCTGCACACTGCTGATAAGCTTGCAGAAAGAATGCTGAACGAGAAAGCAAATCATTTCATCATTTAATTTTTTTGTGGAACGTAAGGGAAGTCATGGTTCGGAAACTGAAGGTGCGCCATGTATCACTCTGATCGAGGTAAAAAAAAAAGAAGAAGCAACAAATTGGCAGACTAATCAACCCGCAAATATCAGCTTGTTATACTTTCATTACTCTGTAAAGTACAGCCAAAAGGTTTCATATTGTGTCCAATAAGCAGGTAAAAATGACTAGATGTATGTTTAGTTGAGATATTATTTTTTATTTCTGTTTGTCAAAATCAAAATAATAATAAATGTTTAATATAACAATATAATAACTGCAATAATGAGTATATTCTTGTATTTTAGTAGCAATAATTGTCCCTACTGCTGTCAGATTTTATTTAGTGGTATCAGAATAAAAGGGGCACCTCCACTTTTTAGACTTTTACCTAAAAACAAACATTGAAAAGCCACGTATCAGATTCCTTCCCCTTCCTAACTGTGCTCTGCTTTGTCAAGATCTATCCCATAAGATCCCAGTAAAATAGATGTGAAAAAGATATCTAGTTAAGTTTAGGATCTAAAACCTTCATTCTGGCTCTCGGCTCCACGAACAGGACTACGCTGATGTGGAAAAGGATGAATAGCCTTTAGCAGGTCACCCGCCAGTTTTGAATGAAGCAGAGGTTCCTGCTGGAGTCTAAAAGAAATAGATAACACAATAAATCACCGGCGTTTTCTCAGCAGGTGATTTATTTACTGACGTCCTCCGGCTTCACTTTAAATCAACAAATGCGTCTCTTCAGATTCTTTCTCTTTCGTTCTTGTCTATAATTCTTTTCTCTTTCTCGTCTCACTTCCTCCTGTCTTTTCTTCCTCTCTTGCCTCCAGTCCGTGATGATTTCTTCGGTAAGGTGTCGACGGCCATGCTCACATTTCACTCCTTATATCCTCCCTGGCTTATTTAAACATCATCTTTGTTTTTTTTTCTTCTTTTTATATCTGCTTTTTGTGTCTTTTCGTGTGTTTTTTTTTTTTTTTTTTTTTGCCACCTTTGCACATTAGACCTCTAAAGTTTTGATATCCGTGAAGAAAATTGTCACAGAAGAGAAAAGCCAGCAGTGTCTGGTCGGTAAAGAAGGATGTCCCTTTAAAATACAAAATACCCAGTGTAATTTTGGGTATTATTTCCCTTAAAGTTAAAGCTCTTTAAGACCCAGGAACCTGTTTGCATTGCCCTTAGTTTGTTTTTCCACCTCGTATCATTCATGACATTTCGTTCCTGTTGGGATTTTTTTTCCTTAAAACGTTTGTGTGCTTGGCTTTTAGTCGCACTGTGCTTGCTGCTTTCATTGATTTGTTTCAACAGTTTTCTTTTTTAAGTTATGATAATAAGAAATTAATGTAATGATAGATAGAGCATGACGTGACTAACTGCTATGGTTAAGAAATCAAACCAATGTTTCTTTGTTGTTGTTGATGAGGCTGCTCAGGAAAAAAAGATCATAGCAAGAAAGCAGTGCCAGCGTTTTGGTGGTGCAGTCTGGATATACTTTTAATATACTTTTAATTAAGTTAAAAAAATAAATATATTAACAAGTCAGCTTTGGGATTAATGTACTAGTTACATCTTTTATAAAATGTTTGGGTTTTGCTTATAATCGGTTAGAATTTATAGGTATTGTATATTCTTGCTATGAGTTATGGAGAAATAAATGTTTCTGTTCCAGGGATGGGAAAGGAGGTGGAAAATCTTCTGACGGAGAACAAACAGCTTCTGGAGACCAAGTAAGAGTCATTATGCTAATAAATTAATTTCACTCTTTTGATCCTATGCACGTGTGCATCATATGTTTACAAAATAGATACGATAAAGGTGAATATACTCTCGTTTTCTCATATTACGTAATACTAGAAAACGAGAGTATATTCACCTTTATTGTCTCTCTGCTGTTTTCCAGAAATGCTCTAAACATTGTGAAAAACGACCTTATTGCCAAAGTGGATGAGCTGTCAAGTGAGCAGGAGGTGCTGAAGGAGGAGCTGGAGGCGGTGCGGCAGTCCAAGAACAAGGTGGACGCCAGGATCAAGGAGCTGGAAGAAGAACTCAAGAGGTGACGGGAACGTGTTATTCTCAGATTTGCTCTGCAGGGTGTTGCAGGTGGCTTCGCAGTGGATTTACATCAAGAACCTGTTCACCTGTAATCTAAAACTCAGGGAGTGTAAAGTAGCAGCTCTGTCCCAGCAACAGTAACATGATAGCGTTAAATACCCGCCTCTCTTGATGTGTACAAACATAGCAGGCGAGGTGGAAAAGGTCTAAATGTGGACGTCATTCTTTCTGTTTGATCATGTTTGTTCGTCTCAAACTCTAAAAGTGTTGTTTTGGGCTTAACAAAATCTTCAATCAAATGTTTTTTGTTTTGCACAAAATTAATAAGACAAAGAATCTCCTGTTCTTCTGGTTGATCTAGTCCAACACTAGTGGAAATGCACATCTAAATCATATGTGCATTTAGTTGCATATGCAATAGATTGTTCTGAACCAAGGGGATCATCTAGACCAATTATTCAGAGTCATAAAACATACATGTTGGGTTTTAATTTTTAAAGTCGTATCAAACATATTTACTGACATTTTGTTTTTTTAAAGTGGTGACCTGACGCTTCTTGTTCTCATTTCTGTAACCATGCGCCCTCTGTTACATTCAAATGTGTAAAAAGTCAACAAATACAAAAATCATGATTGACTGATCGACCAAAAGACTGTGAAAGAGTAGGCGTAGACCCCCACAAGTAAAAACAGCTATGAAGAATAATGATGAATATTAATACAACAAATACAAACTATGAGTTGAAAAACACAGCAAACTGTAAAGCAGGGGTTTAAATTCAAATTAGAGCATCGCTCTGATATTAAAAACAATCCTACAGCGTAATTCTTCCTGATTTCCTAATGTGTTGGATCATCCAAAGGAGCAGAGCATCCTCTTTGAAAGCGTGTCGGCCTTAAGGCATCTACATCTAACACAGGCTCACAGTCTAAAGGTCCCCACTCTGAACACTGCATTAAATAAATGTTATTAAATATGTATAACTGGGTTGTTTTTTCCGTTGCTTTGGGACTACAGGTTGAGAGCAGAGGCATGTCGGGACTCCAAAGACGAAGTGGGCGATGATGTGAGTAAACTGGCCTCTGACCTCCTAACTCCTGTCCTGTATACAACATTTGTTTGTGAAGAAATGTAGGAATGTCTGTCTACAAACCCTCTGCAGCACCTCCACAATCATTGGCAAGGTTAGGGCAGCAGAGATTGTTCGAAAGCCTTACATTCATCGTCATTAATTTGGCTAATTTTGTTATTTGGTGAGGAAAAACAAAAACATTTTTTTCTGGGTCCTCTTTTGTGCTCCATTTTTCTTGAGCTCAGCACCACGTGTTGAGCCATGCGCGTCTGGGGACGCAGTTAGTCACCGGCGAAGAGGCTGGATTTAGTTTCTGGTGAACCGTCATCCTGACAACCAATTATTAGTTTTCCGGCGGACTCCACCAGATTTTTAATCGAAACCTCCTGAAATTTCAAAGGATTAAGCTGCAGATCCTCTAGCATACTTAAAAGTGAACAGGAGGTGCTCGCATATCCATATATTCGTCGTTTGTTTCATAGCTGAATGCTGGGCCTGGTGAAAAACACACACAGTCCCAGTGAGGTTGAGTTAAATTAACTGTTTGTGGTGGCAGGATAAATATAGATCCTCATCCAGCATTTTAACCTGTAGCTAAAAAAATAGACCTCTGTGTCATGTAATATTTAGAGTCCGGGGGAAAGAAAAATTATGAATTATTAATTAGAAGCCCTAGTAGCTCTGATCAACTTAAAAAAAATATCTACATAAAGATATTTCTGTAAGTATGACTTAATAATTCTTGTTACGGGTGTCAATAAATTTGTGGCAGAAGTTATGTTTTTGTAGCAATTATTAGTTTCTCCACTAAATAATTGCAGTCAAATCGAAGGTGATATTATGCAACTGCAACAAAAGCTTTTAAGGTTTTGAACACATTTTTTTGCCAACGTATGGACGCCACTGTATGTAGTTTTTTTTTATTGAAGCGTATTTAGTTGGGAAGGCATTACACACAAAAAAGCAATTCTATCGTAATGTATCGTCTTGCTCAATTTTATTTTGTTTAAATTAGTAAGTAAAAGTGCACTCTCCTTATTTGGGTTCAGTTTTCATCGCCCATGCAGGACGGAGACATGGCGATGACCCAGCGGCGGCGCTTCACTCGGGTGGAGATGGCCCGCGTGCTGATGGAGAGGAACCAGTACAAAGAGCGGCTGATGGAGCTCCAGGAGGCCGTGCGATGGACCGAGATGATCAGGTACGCATTTAAAGATGCGCTTTTGACAAATAATTAGGTACATCTCAAATTTCTCCCTTTTTAAATGAGTTTTGTTTAATGGTGGAAAAAAAAAGTTGGATTTTTGTCTTCCATTGCCTTCCTTTTTTAACTTTAATGTATTTTCGTTACCTTATTAAATTTCCTCTTGCCTTTTGTTAAAAGTAATTTGTTTTTAACATAATATATCACTGTGTGAGAGCTCTTCTCTCTCCTCTCAGGGCGTCCAGGGAGAGTCCTCCAATCCAGGAGAAAAAGAAATCCACCATCTGGCAGTTGTAGGATTTTTATAAAATGTTTACTGATATAAAATGAAAAATTTCTAAAGCAGACGATTATATAATAATAATTTGTAAGACTTTTTTTAAATAAAGATTGTTTTGTTAATAATAATTTCAAAACCCTGATTTTCTCTGCCCCCACAGCTTTGCGCGTCTCTTCAGCACCTCGTCCAGCCCCCCGCCCGTCAAGCGGCCGTACTCCAGCGTCAACATCCACTACAAGTCGCCCTCGCCGGCGTTCAATCAGCGGCGCAGCCACACCATGTGCCAGATCTCCACCTCCAACCGCACACTGGAGTTCTTCCCTGAAGAGTGAGCAAAAGCAGCCAGATCCAACCTTAACCGTACTCACCAGCGAACCTTCATGCCTCTCCTGGCCTTACTTTGCTTTGGTCTGCACGCCTGGTTGCTTGCTCGCTTCTAGCAGCCTGCAGATCAGAGAGCCTCCCGCAGACCTGCTCTGTTGGAGGCTTGATAATCGGTTCTTCAAAAAGCAACTAATCACTGCGGCGGAAAGATCGTACTAAGCAATCTCGTTGGCTTGAAAATTAAAAAAAATGTTTTCTAAAAGACAGACTTTCAGGACCAACAAGACCAGTAACTGATGTTGCTAAAAAGTAGCTTTGCTTGTGCTTTCCTCGTCTTCCTCTGCTCTTCATTTTTTCTTCTTCTTTCTGATTCTCGCTGCTGGCTGGCCAGGCTGCTAACGCTTCGCCTTTTCTCCCCTCTCTTCCCCCTCCCCGTTGCTTCCAGACTGGCCAGTAACGGTGTTGCGTCTCTCCTCAGTGACTCGGCGCTCATGGCGCGCCGGGAGCAGCGGCGCGAGCAGTACAGGCAGGTGCGCGAGCACATGCGCCGTGACGACGGCATCATGCAGGCCTGTGGCTGGAGCGTGCCGTCTCGCCTCAAACAGGTACAACGCAGGCACCATGGCAACGAGACCGCCAATAACCTCTCTAGATCCTCTTTCCAAAGAGCCAGAACTTCTTGTAGTAATTTCTGATCCTTCTCTAAGAAGTTTGGCTGGTTTTATCATTCATTTTGGGTCTTGTTTTTGCACATGACATGTTGTAGTGTATGATTCAGAAATGAGAAAAGCAGACAAGTGGAGGACAAAAGAAGCAGACAGTTTTTCTTGGCCGTTCTTCAAAATTGGAAAAACAAGAGAACTATTCATGTAAGGTGGACAGATGTTGATCTTCATAAATCTGAATCTTTTATTTGGAACTTTGTGCACACAAGCAGTGAGGATACTGAGTAAAATCACAGAAGCCAAATCAACACATAAGATTCACCAGTAGGGTTGTAAAATAAAAAAGTACGTTTTATTATAAAATAATCCACGTCTCCATACCAGAAGAAATAAGTTATTCACAGAGAGTAACTTGTGTCAAAGTCAATATAAACTAACCCATTCACATTTGTCCACGTTGTCGAACTTCTTTTGACCGCAGCCAGAGACACTCAGATGCTCATCTCAACCATCTGTTGCTGGAAGTTTAAACTCTGTTAACATGCCAAGCAGAGCCAGAGAAACATCTGCAACCCTCTTTATCAACAACACCAACAAGCGTGCTTCGGTGGCGCAGTGGTTAGTGAGCACGACCCACATACGGAGCGCAGGCCTTAGTCCTCGACGTGGCCGACCCAGGTTCAACTCTGGCCTGTGGTCCTTTGCCACATGTCTCTCCCCCTCTGTCGTACCCCCTTTGCTGTCAGCCCACTGTACAAAAAACAAGCCATTAGTGCTGTAAAAAGCTAAAAAAAAAAGTAAACACCAACATAAAAGTGTTGTTTGGAGGAACTTTCGCTATGAGGCAAAAACAGAATGACGCTAGCTGATCTTTTGGTCTAAGCTAATGCTACAACACTGGTGTGCAAGAGCAGCTTAAAAAGCTTGTTAAATATTTCCCTTTATAGCTCCTGGATCTGCAAGAGTGAAGCCGGAGAACATAAGCTAATGCTATCTATTTAAATATTAGCTTCTCTTTTTTTTGTTTTTTGTTTTTTTTATTAATTATACAGCTGAAAAACCACAAGCATGAAAACCAGGAAGGCCGAGACAAAACTCAAAAACGTGGACAGCATGTAAACAAGCGTCCGCACAAGCATGGGCACACAAACCAAGACAGGACATGGATATCTAAAACTGTACAGGTTGACAGTCACTGTCAACAGCCAAAACCACAAGGGACCACCGAGGCCGCCGGGCCGGGGGCACAGGCACACACACAGCAGAGCCAGCTCCTGTGCGACTTTCAGTCTCGAGGGAGGGCATCCAGTCTCTCAAAATAAAATAATAGAGGGGCCCAAGTTTTATAAAATTTTTGTATCGAACCTCTAACACAAGATTTGATCTTCTCTAACTTAAGGAACAGGGACAGAAATATTAGCTTCTCTGACACAGACAGCGCAATGATGGTGCTCTGTCTGTCTAAGCTGCACCGTGCAGATGCACTTCTGCTCCGTTCTGGTACGAATTAACAGGACAGTGCTATTCAGTTTATAGCTGACAACAAAAGAAACCAGTCCATTACTTCTTCATAAGTCATCGGAGGCTAATGTGGCTAATAACAGCACAGATTACGGTGGAGCCAGACTGAAGCTGACAATTAGAGGAGAAACAAAATAGGAGCCTATAGAAACCTAAAATTGCATGGACCAAATCCTGGATTACACTAAAAATGTTTTGTATGTGCTCTTTTGTCCTTCAGTAGTACAATTTTATTGTATCATCAGCAAATTGACAGGCAAAAGGAAGCACACAGCTGCACACTGAAGATAAGCGATTGTAATAAAATAAGAAAATCGTATTACTAAATCAAAGGTACATACTTCCATAAAGGATATTATCGCTTATACTAAGTGTAACCAGGAAGTGACACTTAAATTATATATGTCTCTAAATGAAGGCCCTAATAAAAGAAGTTGGTCGTATTGTAATTTATAATATGTTTCCTTTCAAGCAGAAATCCTGTGCCTTCAAAAAATCTTGGCATCTTGGTATCAAAAATGCCATGAATTTTTTTTTTTTCGTACCAGTTTAATGTTTGAATTGTAGTATTGTGACAACCCTATTCACCAGACCTTCCTCCTTGGCCAGCTTAGTCTAATAAACCTGATTTTTATGGAAAAACTTTGTTTGAGACCAAGATTTGCGAGAATCTCAGTCTATTTGCGTAGAGGAACAATTGTGATCTTGAAGACGGCTCCAAATTTGTGAATTGCTCTTGGAGAACACTCTGCAATTAATTTCCTTAAAGGAGCATAGCATCAGTTCCAGGATTTTTTGCAGATGTCTGCCCCCTCTGGTGACAAGTTGAAATGACACCAGTGTTGTGCACGTGCATGGGAGAAGAGGAAAACACTGCACAGGTCTTTTGTTTAGAGACGTAATGTCCTCTAAGGTAAGAAAGCTATAAATGTTGAAGATAGCCTGTATTCTCTCGCTAATGTGCCAATGGCAGCGAAGACTCAGTGAAGCAGCTAGGTGAATGAGAGCGCCCAGTGCATCACACCCCTGCACACACCAAAAGGATTCGGCCCAAATCACGCTCTCATAAACTGGCTAATGGAGCCTATAGAGGCAACTGTGGTAAATACAGGAAAGCTCATTTTACACGTCGGGCAATTGTAAGGGCATGCATGGGAAAGAAAATAATATTTAACTTCAAAACGTGCACTATGTACTTTTAACAAAAGAACAAAAAACACTCCTCTGAGGCCTGAAGGTAGACTAAAAAAGTGCAAAAACTGCCAATGTCGCCCAGAGAGCACGACAATCACAATAAAAGATTAATCCTAATTTATAATATAAGGATTATGGGTGTCTTAAGTAATGTAAATTGTCAATTTGCAAATCTGAGAGGATTTAAATCTGTGGGATCTGAAGCACATTTCTGTGTGTCCAAATACTTTAACTGTCCTTTGTAAACTTTATGAACTGAATACATTAAGACGACATAGTAACCTGTTTTAAGACTTAACATAAAAGACTTGAATTATAAACAAAACTTAACACCCGAGACTTCTTAAGATGACATAAACAAATAAAATCATTGTACAATTTATCATCGGCTTTGATGTTTTAAACCAGCTGGAAAATGTTCCTGTATTTTAAAATAGGTTGGTACTTAAAAAGAGTAGTAGAAAGGTTACTTGGTTTCAAGCATGCAAGTGCACAATGAAGTCAGATATTCACAAATACACTGTATAAAGATGATGATGTCAAGGTTTTGAAGGTCTCTGATAGGTTAATTTTAACATCTGTTTTAACTGGAGGCACACATGTGGATGTGTCAAATCAAAGGAAATCAACTAAGATATCAACAACTCTGGTTCATCTCTGGGTACAATGACTGATGGTCTCATGTCCATCGGTTCAATTAGACATTCGTATAAAGAGAATGTGAATGTCCAGCAAGCCGAGTTTTCAGGATGGAGACTGCTTTTGCGTCTCAGAGATGAATCTTTTTTTCTGTTTCAAACCCAGAACAAAAGGCCAGCAGCTGGTTAGAGAATGTCATCATTCACAGAGACACTAGTCCTGTAATAAGACGGGCTGAAAGGCCACTCAGTGTGGAAGAAGCCACTCCTCCAAAAACTGCCTTAACAAGTCAGATTACAGTACATAAATCCATTCAGGGGCAAAGACGTTAATTTTCCGAGATGGAGGTGAACAAAAACTAAAGTGTTTGGAGTGTTTGGCCATAATGTTTAAACGTTACATTTGGAGGTCTGAGGGAGGGACTGGTGCACTTCACAAAATATGAGCTCATGAAGAAAGAAAATTATGTGGGAATGCTAACATAATATCTCAGGATTTATAAGCCAAGAAGTCCAAGCTTGCGATTGAATGGATTTTCCAAATGGGCAAGGACCCTAAGCGTGCCGTCAAATTAGTAACAAAGTGGCTTAAGGACAAGGACAACAAAGTCAGAGTTTGGGAGTGACTGTCACAGAGCCCGGATCTCATTCTGACTCAGTTACACCAGTTCTGCCCGGAGGAATGGGCCAAACTTCCAGCAGAGTATTGTGAGAAGCTTGTGCAAGGAAAGCGTGAATTTTTCATTAAAGTCCTGCAGTTTAGCATCAAGAAACGTTATTGTCATCATGCAGCCATAATGAAACTTTGGTGAGAAGTGGGCTCTGAATGCACGCATAACACACAGATACAAATCAACAGCACCCATGGAAAAAGGTAAATAAAAGGCAAATCTGCCAAATAATGAGGAAATGTTGGTAAATTCAAACAAATTCTCATTATTCTGATATTTAGTAAACAAAAATCATTTTAGTCACCCCAGCTGACCTATTATGTCTGATTTAATGCCAGACAGAGAAGAGAGTGCTCGTCTTTTTGTGCGGTGTATATAAATGTCTGGCTTCGAGTGTTGCTGGCAGAGCGAGGTTGATTCTCTCGGCTCGAGAGGCTGATTTCGCGGCGTGTTGGTAGGCAGGTGGCTCTAACTCTGGTCTCCCACAGACTGGTGGTCAGACGGACGGCGCTAAGGACAGCCCGCTGAAGAGACAACAGGCAAGTGAGACCGACAGAGAGCCAGCATGCGCCTCCGTGGCTTCCCCCTTCTTTTAACCTTCCACCTGAATCTCTGACCCCCGCAGAAGCTGCTAGAGAAAGACATTTTAAATAAAAAGAAGGATCACAGATGCAGGATTTCTGATCAAGCTGAGAAGAAATGCATGAAATTCAAGCCATAACTTTTTATTTGTAGGCATGATGCGGTTGAATACTTGTTACAAAGTGACCCTCGTAATGATGAACCTTACAGGCCTTCCTACCCTTTGCAGCCTTTTTAACCTTCCTCTGTCTGTCTCAACCTGCCCTGCTTAACAAACTTCTTAGCGTCTGTGCTTTATCTTGGTGTTTTATCTAAAGAAAAAGAAACTTTCTAGTTATGAGACTGTTGTGTTTGTGATCAGATCATGTTGGGGGGATTTCTCCATGTGCAGCAGTTCTGGCTTCTAGAGTAACCACTTAATTGCTCCACTCCCTTGCTGTAGTTTACAAAAAATCTGAAGCACAGTGGACTATAATTGTTTTGTCAGAAAATTTAGACATTGTGCATTTTTCTTTTCACACATAGTTTAGACAGTAGTACTTTGTACCAATGAGCAGACATATTCACTATTATAGAGGTATTAGCTTCTCTTTACGCTGCTCTGTTTTCCCGATCTCTCAAAGCTCTCGATCTTTAAAAGCAATGAAGCTTTGCTTTAATTCCAGTGGCGCCACTGATCATAGATATCGTGCATAATTATCAGACAGTTGCATTTTTGTTTTTATGGCGGGGGGTTTTTTGTCGGCGCTCGGAGAATTTCGAGATGCTTCCAGCAAACCAGACCATAATTTATTTCCCTGCTGGTCTCCTGACCACTCATCATTTTTCGCCTGCAGACCAATGAGAAGGAGGATAACCGCATGAAGAACGTTCCTGTCCCGGTGTACTGTCGTCCCCTGGTGGAGAAAGACCCCAACAGGAAGGTGAGAAGCTTTCAATGAGCCGAGGGTATCCTTACCTTAAAGATGGGAATGTCTTACTACAAGTACCTGATTATATATGTGGAGGCTGAATATGTCCGGAGGCATTCACGGAGGCCTGGTTACGTTCCCCGTCTGTTTTTTCTCTCAAATCTTAAAATATTTTAAACACTGACGTCATTTCGTGCAGTCTTGACTCTATGGACCTGTGACTGTATTCACTAAGATTCCTCAGACTAAAAAGTAGCTCTTACTGACGTCATTTAAGGAAAAATATTAGAATATCCCGAATTCTGAGATTCTTCTTAGATTTTTACCTCATTAAGATAAAAGTTATTCACAAGGCACCTTAGGCCTTAGGAGAGCTCCTAAAGTGACAAAATGTTAGGAGTAGTGAGGAGGACTGTTAGCGAGAGCGTAACAGTGTCTGAAGCAGGGAGGATGGTGGAAACAGAGAGCGCTGATTGGCTGATCCGTCGTCTAAACAGAGGAGAACTTTACAAAGAATATATATAAAATAGGAGAGAAAGTATTTTCTGTATTACAGGATAAAAAGTTTGCTTGTGTGATGTTATCTCTTCGGCTGGTTCGTAAAAGCACCAAGACACGCAGAGAAAAAGATGCACTGATCTGCGGCAATACTTCAAAGTCCGCCTATTTGATCCAGGGACCAATTTACCTTTCAGCACTCTTTTATTCTCCTTCCAGAGCTGTTCGTTTTTTTTTTCTCTCCACCTTTTTTTCCTCCATTTTATGCCGCTCGTTTTGCCAGACAGGACGGCCTTATGCAAGCAGCCAATCTCAGTAAAATGTTGACAGGTGAGTGCGCATTAATGTCAAATAGATTAGGTAGCAAAATGACTGGCGAGTAAAAATAGATAAGCAAATGAAAATAATGACGAGGATGTAAATAAGGTGCGTTCAAACGTTTTGATGCGTGAATCGATCAATTTTGCTTAGTTTCATCATCATGTCTCACATTCCTGAATCCAGTCTAATCAGTTCATTTCTCTTTGATCACTAGGAGCACATTTGTGTTGTTTTCTTCTTGAACTATCAACCAACCGTAGCTCTTAGAAGACAGCGTCACACCTAGCAATGGGGACATTTTTAGGCTAAGATTGGAGCTCTCTGAGAATCTTTGTGAAGACGGGCACTGGTTCTTAGCGGCAGCCTTCTCACCGAGAGCAACACCGGCCGGATCCTGATGGTTTTTTTTTTTGCAACTAGAACATAGCGAAGTTGGTCGTTTCATCGACCTGAACCAGCCAGCACCTTATCCTGAAGAGTTTCACGAGTTCAAACTGCTTCGGCTTAACTCTCTTTAAGAGCAGACTGGATCTGCTGGTTTGATTTATGTTTTTTTTTTGTTTCTTTTGCTTGTGTGCTTGTAGTTGTGGTGTGCAGCAGGAGTGGACCTGGCAGGATGGAGGGCCAGCAGCCAGGAGTGGGCGCTACCCAAGGCACTGTCAGGCAGCAGTGACCCCCTGCAGACTGAGGAGGACCGAGGGGACAAGAAGAACCCGTCCCCCGAGAAGAGGAAGGTAGAGCATTTTAAGCAAATCAAGAGACGCGTCCGTCAGCTCCTCTGCGTCTGGTCACGTTAATGAATGAAGTTTGCCTTTAATATCTGAGTTTTAAGCACAAAGCTGTTTGACAAACCGCGAGTGGCCCTTTCTTTCCACCTTACCGCCATTCCCCCTCTGTCTTAGTCTAAGGAGCTCCAGGAGACAGACAGCATGAACAGCCGCGTGTGGATCCTCACCAGCACCCACTCGGCCAGCAAAGTGGTCATCATCGACGCCAACCAGCCCGGTTCTCTGGTCGACCAGTTCAACGTCTGCAACGCCCACGTGCTCTGCATCTCCAGTGTGCCAGGTCAGGCTGAAAGACCTGCCTGTTGTAACGTAAGAGTACCCTTTGTTGTGTTGTTGCTCATGGTGGTGCATTTATGGTTTATCCAGCTGCCAGCGAGAGCGACTACCCAGCAGGAGAGATCGTGTTGGATCCAGGCGACGGAGGAGCAGGGGGTGGAGAGGACATGGGTGGGGTGGAGGGGATGTTGGCGGGCATCACGCTGGTGGGCTGTGCCACGAACTGCAGCGTTGCCCGTAGCAACTGCTGCTCACGTAGCGACACGCCCATCGTGGACAAAGGACAAGGTGGGCTCGTCATAGATCCAGCGTCTTGCAAAGGCATCCGAACCGCTTGGACCTTTTCACGTTTTGTCACGCTACAACCTCAGACGTCAGTAGTTGTATTGGGATTTTAAGCGACACGCCAACATAAAGTAGCACATATTTGTGAAGGAGAGGAAGAACTTATTTCAAATGTCCATGTTTCAAATGTTTTGACAAACAAATGGCTAAAAATTCTGGTTTTCCTCCAGGATTATTCTGTGTCCATCTTTCCATCAACCCTGATCAGCTTTTCTGACCCTGTTGTCGTTCCTGTGTGACAAAATACGAAAGAGTTCAAGGGGTGTGAATACTTTAGCAGTGCGGCGTACCTAACAGACAAAACAAACCGTCTGATTTGATTTGTGTGGCGTCGTCCTGTAGCCCCCACTGCTCCCCCCATGAACGGGAAGATTCACCCCGCCCAGTCAGCGGAGGAAGCCACCGAGGCCACCGAGGTCTCTGAATCCACGGCCAACCACGCAGAGATGGGATCCGGGCGCCCGGGTCCCTTCACGGAGCACGTCTTCACAGATCCTCAGCCTCGCCCGGCCAACGACAGGTGAGAAGTCCAACCCTGCCCGTGCGCAGGCAGATCAGCAGAAAGTGTACCGACGACCGCACTTGTTGAGGCTTCGCATTGGCGTCTGTCCACACAGGAGCACAGGCCAGTCCAAAGAGGAATCCTCTCAGCCCACAGAGTCCGAGGAAGGAGGGGAAGAAACCAAAAACTACACCAGCGTGGCCCCCACCATGTGGCTCGGGGCGCAGAACGGCTGGTCAGCCAAACAGCTGATCTACTCTTACGCTGTTTCCTGTTTTGTTTGTCAGCGATTCAAAGTTTGACATCTTTTATGAAATATCAAAAATAACAAAACACTTTTGCGATCCAAGGAATATGTAAGAATATGCAAAGAAAATGTAAAGGGGTAATTTCACATAGCATGAACGTATTAATTAAAGAGTATAGAGAATGACTTCCCCTCCCCCCAAAAAAACCCAAAAAAATCAAAACGGAAAATCCATTTTTCAAGAAATAGCAGAAACGAGACATTTAACGGCGTTTTCAGTTCTCTCACAGCTAACGTCCCTGTTTTCCTCCAAGGCTTTACGTCCACTCTGCTGTCGGGAACTGGAAGAAGTGTCTCCACTCCATCAAGCTCAAAGACTCGGTTCTCAGTCTGGTGTAAGACCCGTCCCTCTTCATCGCAGCTACTTTTCATTGAGTCGTAGGCGACTGCTCTGTGTTCTCAATTCCTCCTGCCGTCTCTAACTTCTGCTTTCAGGCACGTGAAGGGTCGCGTGCTGGTCGCCCTCGCTGACGGGACGCTCGCCATATTCCACAGATCAGAAGGTATCGGCATCTCCGACGTTGTTTCACGTTGCGTCGACGGCCACCAGGCGCTTCAGCCTGCTGTGGCGGCATCCTTTCACATTAAGAGTCAGCTGCTGGTTTGGTGCTCCTCAGATGGCCAGTGGGATTTGTCCAATTACCACCTCATGGACCTCGGCCGGCCTCATCACTCCATCCGCTGCATGGCGGTTGTCCACGATAAGGTGTGGTGCGGCTACAAGAACAAGATTCACGTGATTCAGCCCAAAAGCATGCAGATCGAGGTGAGCTGCGGAGCGTCCCTCTGCTAAATAACTGAATCCATCGTTTGGCTTTCGAACTTTTTTTTTTACAGTGCATCAGCTGTTTACGGCTGTTTTCCACTGATTCTCTGTGTCTCTGCAGAAGTCCTTCGACGCCCACCCCCGGAGGGAGAGCCAGGTGCGGCAGCTGGCCTGGATCGGCGACGGCGTGTGGGTGTCGATCCGCCTAGATTCCACCTTGCGTCTGTACCACGCCCACACGCACCAGCACCTCCAGGACGTGGACATCGAGCCATATGTCAGCAAAATGTTGGGTGGGTTTAAATCCATTCAGACCCAGTTCACGGGAAAAAACATTCGCTGTGGCCTCTTGACATGCCGTCTGCGGTTCTGTGCTGCAGGTACCGGCAAGCTGGGGTTCTCGTTCGTGCGGATCACGGCGCTGCTGATTGGTGGGAATCGTCTCTGGGTGGGGACCGGAAACGGCGTGATCATCTCCATCCCTCTGACAGAGAGTAGGTGCTTCCAGACAGAAACGGGCTCACACCAAAACGTGAAAGCAGAGCGGAAAATATAAAACACAGAGCTCACCGTCGCTGGCAGGGATATTCAGCTCGAAGTTGTGAAGAAATTGGGTTTTTGGTAGAAATCTGAACTCTATGGCTGTAACATTTAATGCAAATTATCTAGTGGTAATTGCTTACTAAATTAGTTGTGGCTTTAATGCGGTACAAAAAAAGTAAATGATTAATTACCTGAACTAAAAGCTCCCACCGGCTTGTATTTCTGCAGAGTTTTCCTTTAAAACCTGTAGAGCAGCATTTCTTACCCACATTACTCTCCACCTGACCACCTTCACTCCTCTCCAAGCAACTTCTCCCACCTTTGTTACTCCTCTCTCTCTCAGGGTGGTTGCACCTCCTTCTCCCAGTCTGGGTCATAACTTTTCTCTGTTGCTGTCCTCTTTCTCCCGTCTCCCATTCCCCTTTTGCTCCACCTCCCCAAAGCGGTGGTCCTTCACCGGGGACAGCTCCTGGGTCTGAGGGGTAAGTGGGAGCGCTCCCTTCCTCCTGCTGTGGTGATCTGACCGTTTCTCACCCAGTCAAACCTTCATGTGTCCTTCAGACCTCCGCTGCACAGCATTCTCTTAATAGCTACATGCTTTTTTTTTTATTGCTTTGGATCAATGGGACACGTGCAGTCATTTTTAACTTGACTTAAATTATTATTTTTATCACATTTCACTGATAAGTTGCTTCGCATGACAGTTTTTCACATTTTTGTCATTTTTTTTTTGTCAATGTAACATTTTATGCCGCATGCAATGTCTTTGATTTAACATGTTATATATCATGTGGGACTTTCTCGTGAACCTTACCAACTAACTTCTTATCGATATGCTTTCACTTCGTCAGCCAATAAAGTGTCTCCGACGTCCTCCGGCGGTGTGATCCATGTGTACGGCGACGACGGCTCTGAGAAGAGCACCGGCAGCTTCATTCCCTACTGCTCCATGGCCCAAGCGCAGCTGTGTTTCCACGGACACCGTGATGCTGTCAAGTTCTTCGTGTCTGTACCGGGTAACTACAGACCGTGACATTGTGTTGCTAACGTCTGTCTTTTGTTGGCATCTCTGAGCTGTTGTATGGCAAATTAAAATATTCCATCATTTAGAAACAGTCTATAAAAAGATGAGAAGCTGCTTTTTTTTTGTACCACCTGCAAGAATATTTTTTTGTTGATCAGACTTGAAGGAGAGATCAAAATAGTATAAAATGAAGTCTGGTATCACATTAAAGGTCCAGAAGTACTATTGGGATATTTACGTAGGTGTCTAAATCTGATGATTTATTCTTATGCATTATTCTTATTTTATTGTATCATTGATGCTATTTAGGGCTGCACAGTGATTAGCACTGTTGCCAAGAAGATCCTGGGTTCAAATCCAACCCTGGGTCTTTCTGCATGGAGTTTGCATGTTCTCCCTGTGCATGTGTGGGTTCTCTCCGGGTACTCCGGCTTCCTCCCATAATCCAAAAACATGACTGTTAGGTTAATTGGCCTCTCTAAATTCTCCTTAGTTGTGAGTGTGTGCGAGAAATGTTTGTCCTGTCTGTCTCTGTGTTGCCCTGTGACAGACTGATAGGCACCAGCACCCTCACGACTCCACAAGGGAAGGACATGTTAGAAAATGGATGGATGGATGGATTAATGCTATTTATGTTCCAAATTTATGAGTGCACATAATGAAAACCCAACAGGGCCCAGAATGGAGCCTTGAGGTGCTCCATATGGAGCTGGGTGAGAACATATTACAAGTCATAATATTTTAATAACCTGACAACAGCCAGCTGCATGTCGCTCCGCCTAGCTCCACTCACATACATCTGGGACACCGCCATAGGAATTGCATTTACAGAAGGCTGGGCCTTATCAAAAATTCTTGCATATGATTGGATAAGCCACTTGTCTGTCATCTTTATTGACGTGCTATTTCAACCACTCACACCGAAGCTAACCCGTGACGCTAATGATAGCGACGCAGGAAAAAAAATAAAAAAATAATAATAATGTGTTTGCGGCTCTAGTGGCACGCGTTTTATTGACAGTGAGCTGACAGGAAGAGGGGGGAAGACAGGCGGCAAAGCGCCGCGGGTCGGAGTCGATTCCGGGCCGACCGCGTTGAGGACTAAAGGCCTCCTAACATAGTTAGCGCTAACCGCTAACCGCTCCGGGGCGCGTCCGCGTCTGCACGTCCGCTGGGCCCGGAAAACAAAACTTGCCAAATCCGGTCGGGAGAAGGGCGAAAAGATCGTTTCCACCAACAAAAGCCTTCAGAGGCGTTCTCTGATGTTCTTTTAATGAAACAATATTAGGTAGATTGGACAACACGGAAGAAATAGCAGCATTAATGCTAACGCTTGCTTCCTCGACGAGCCGCCATTGCTATCAAAACAGTCTCACGTCATGGTCGCGTCTCCACTACGTCACATATATGAAACTCCAGCCCTGCGTCCTGATTGGCCAGACCATAAAATTGGTTGGAGAAATCATTGTCTATCGGCGGTGTCCCAGATGTATGTGAGTGTAGCTAGGCGGAGCGACATGCATCTGGCTGTTGTCAGGTAACAATTTTAAAGCTCCATTTGGGATTTTTTTGGTTTAAAAGATGCTTAATATGCCTATCTAAATGTCATTTGCACAGGCAAATGAAAGCTTGAAAGAACAGCTAATTCTTATAAATATTTTAAACCTGGAGATCAAGAATATTATAAGCCATTAATTGCTGGAGAATTCAGTTTTAACATTTTTTTAATTAGATTTAAAATACAGCAGTGATTTATCTGATTTTTCCAAATGGCTATTTTCTATATATTTTTTTTTACAGGTAATGTTTTGGCCACTTTAAACGGCAGCGTTCTGGACAGTCCGTCTGAAGGTCAGAGCTCCACCGCTCCCACAGAGACGGAGGCGCAGAGCGTTCAAAACGTGCTGGTGTTGAGCGGAGGAGAGGGCTACATCGACTTCCGCATCGGTGAGCAGCGACGCTTGACAAACCTTCCCTCCCCCAACTAACATCTTTATAAACCATTTATCTTCATTTTCAGTTGTAATAATCTTTAGAGACAATATGGTTAAAATGCATTATCATCTTACATAACTGTAAAAAAATGTACTTTTTAAAAATCCACAATAAAACGAATTCCTCACAGCTACACCGTCACGTTTCTATGAAATGTTTGTTAATCCAAACAAAGGTGTTGTGTGTTTACTGATGGACAGAGATGTTTCACTATGATGAAGCGTGGCATTATTCACCTGACTTTGTCCGTTTTTTATTTTTTCCCCTCCCCTGCAGGGGACGGAGAGGACGACGAGACGGAGGAAGGAGACAGCAGCGGTGGCGCTTCGCAGATGAAACCTGCTTTGAGCAAAGCTGAGCGAAGCCACATCATCGTCTGGCAGGTGTCCTATGTGCCTGAGTGACGCCTAAATCTACTTTAACCATATACCCGAACGTCTCTTTGAAGAACCCCCCCCCCCCCCCCACCCCCAGAAGCTTCCAGCAACTTAAACTTTGTAATTATCCCCTGGTCATGTAAAAGTTCCCTTCTGGCTCTGAAATAATAAACCCTCCAAGCTGCGCATTAAATCCCCCCCCCGTCCCATCACCTTTTAACTTTAATGCCTTGTAAGTACCTCCTTTGACCGAGTTATCTGCTTGCCATCCTGTGTCTGTCCCACACAGGGCATTGTAACCATCATCATAAGCCTTGCGACTACCTCCCTCCTCTGTAACCATCAGATACTCACCCTGTAAGCACACATTATCTCCTCCTATATTGAACCTCGACTGCATCAGGCCCACAGCTGCTCCTAATCTTTTGCCGTTAAGGTCGTCATCTATGGAAACTTGCGTCTAAAAACAGAAATACATAAATAAGATCAGCAGATAGAGCAACGTGATGGTAGGTCAGGTTGTATTTTGCCCCCCCCAAAAAAAAAAAAAAACGCGCCTCTGGATAAGAGTTAAAGGAACCTATTGGTCCCAATGATGTTGAACAAATTGGGAAATTTTATTCCCCCCCCCCATTGAAATGATTTATAGCCTAGGTTCCACTTAACTACATGCAAAGCCTTGAAAGTCTATTCATACTCCTTCAACTCGTCTACATCTTGTCATATTACAACCATAAATGTAATTTACTGGGATTTCATGTGATAAAGTAATAATTTAAATGGTTTAGGGTAAAAGGGGGTTAAATACTAATGCAAATCTTTGAGATTTTGTAATTAGTAAACATTTTTGACAACCATATAGCCTTTCGTTCCTCGTGTGTCTGATCAGGTTCCTTGTCCACTGCTGAAGAAAAGCATCCCCACAGCATGATGCTGCCACCACCATGTCTCACTGTGGCTGGGGCGTGTTCAGGGTTGTGCGCAGCGTTGAATTTGCGGTCACAAAACAGCTGCCTGCATTGAAAAATGAAATTAAAGAGAAGTGGACTGTTTACTGATTAAGTGGCATTTGGCTGCATGACATTTTATTAAGGAGCATCAGAGTACGGGGGGGGGGGGGGGGGATGAAGACAGACGTACGCCACACATTTCGCATCAAATCCATTGAAGTTTGTGGTTGTAACGCGACAAAATCTGGAAAAGTTTAAGGGTTGGAAATATTTATTCAAGGAAGTGTGTTGCATTCATGCTCGACGAGGAAAACCCTGGAAAAGGGAGACGCAGTCGCAGCAGTGTAAAGCAAAGGAAAGGCCAGACCGTGTCCACGTCCTCTCAGACCGGCCCAGTTTAATGTTTCCATCCTTCGGGTCCCAAACAATCTCTCTCTCTGATTGGCTGTTGATCAGGTGCTTTGGTATGAAGCAGGAAAACAGTGGCATGTTGTTACTTTATGTACAGGGATATCTGTAAATGTCCAGACGCACTGAAGCCCATCCTCTTTGTTCAGTATGGAAACTCGTGCATTGATCTCTATCTGTGCATTAAATATTAAAACATATTCGTGTGCCGAACGCCGGAGTGTGTGCAGTTTTTTTGCTTTATGTTTAAGGAACATGCAACAAGCACAGATCACAAATGTTTTCGTCTTCCGACTGCTTTTTTTTGTACAAGTTTAATACATATGTTTGCTACATTTAATGCAGTTTCATCTCAGGCTGTAAACTGAGCCTGGTATAAAAATACAAAAGCAATTGTAAAGAGTCTGATGCTGTTGAAAAGCTGGAAACTTTACATTCAAGTACTTCCACATGATCATTTTTACACCCATAGAGGACGTTTTAAGTGACTGGAAAACAGGAAATGGAACAAGGCCATGTTTTCAAGTGTCAGCCAACCTCACTTTGGGAGGATTTAGTGTATTTTCTACTATAACTGGAGACAGAAACTGTTTCAGTGATTTAGAAATCAAAAATCCCATCATTGAGTCACAATTACCTTCATAATTCCAGAGTTTCTTATTGCAGCAAGTCAAACTTATAGTTTAAAAGCTAAAAACATTCATAACTGGTCCTAACAAAACCCATTTATTTAGTGCACCTTTGCTTTGTTAAGATTATCTCACTTTACTTTGAGCAAAAATGTAAACCAACGAGAGAAAGCGGCAAGGCAGAGACGGCCTTTCTTTGCTACTTGGCTGCAAACTACTGAAGCTAAAAAGACTAGAAGTTAACCGAGGTTTGACGCTTTAAATGAAAGCTGCAGAAGGTCCGTAAAGCGTCAGTAGATCCAGCTCTTGGTGCTGCTCTCCCAGCGGTGGAGCTCACTCTGACGGAACCAGAGACCGATTTCTTTCTGGGCGCTCTCCACCGAGTCGCTGCCGTGGATCACGTTCCTGAAAACAGAGCCGATGAAGAGCGAGGGCCGCTGCTTTGGTCACTTTCCCCACACGACATTAAAAAGTACTTTCAGAAATCATCAAAGTGTAAATATTCAAATAGTTCTCCTTTTTTTTTTTAAATCAGTCAATGACTTTAACAAAAAATAACTATATTCCCTCACAATGGAGGAACTGAAAAAAAGCCTTTATGGGTTAAAGGTTCATTAAATATCAAATAGTATTAATGGTTACTACAGCTCTTTGTTTTTAGGTTTAATATCTTACATTTAACCAGGGTCCCTACACATTTTCCTCTCTAAAACTCCACACATATTTAGACTCAAACTTCTAGATGAACTTTCTCTGCCTTTTTTTTTTAATCACATCTGGGGATGTAATAACCTTGAAGCTGCTTACACAGGAGTCTGGTCTCGTTATCTGTGGATTCTACAAATAGTGAAACAGTTTTTTTTGGAGTCGGGCATCGGTTTATTTCTCATCTTTAGTTGCACCTGGATTGCGTTAGGTTGGCTCTGTTCAAACTCTGGGCTTCTCAAATAAGGAATGGAGCTTCTTAGGCTGAATGCAGATTGTCCATTTGAATTTTAGCACCTTTGTTTTGCTTGT
Source organism: Fundulus diaphanus (assembly GCA_037039145.1). Classification (NCBI taxonomy): domain Eukaryota; kingdom Metazoa; phylum Chordata; class Actinopteri; order Cyprinodontiformes; family Fundulidae; genus Fundulus; species Fundulus diaphanus. Next base: position 19,640,794 of record CM073140.1, on the reverse strand, counting down.
AAAAGCAATTTTGGTCCTGTTTGGCATCTTAGACGTAATGCAAGAACCGCAGGTCCAGTTCAGCCTGGATTGAACATTTTCATTGAGACCAAACAGTGGATCAGTTTTTATTCATTATAAATATTAATTAACTCAACAACCAAAAGACTGATGAGGAAAATGTTCGAATCAGGCCAATTAAAGCATGTCAAATCAATATTAATGCGAGTTTGCATTTGCTGAGCATTCTTGCTTATCTGGAGCTGATATAATAGCAACTAATTCCAGCCTTTGAGACTGAAAAATATTAAGAATTAAAAAAAAAAAAACACCATTTCTGTCCCAACCCAGAACGACCAGGTATAGATGTATGTCTCTGCAGAGACACGTTTCTTGTTAACGGGCTTTTACCATCTTGGCTGTTTCTGTAATTATTTATGTAAAAATGGCTTCATGTTGGGAGATTTTATCCATCACTGCAAGTCAATACGCCCCTCTGATCAACCAGACATCCCGTTTAATGCGTGTAGACGCTGTGACCCAAGCTTACGTCACGCATCACGACACATGAAGCGTGACGAAGCTCCTGCTGCCATAGATGATCGTCTTCTCCTCACACCCACATTTTTCCCTAGCTACAGTTAAAGTCACAGCTTTACATACAATTATCTTGGGCGTGAAAGTCCAGATTTTTTTTTATACATATATGAACTGATTGTCCTGTTGGAAGACACAATTCATGTGCAAGTTTCCACCATCTTGTGGTTCCCAGGCTATTCCTGAACAGCCTTAAGCGGTTTCCTTTCTTCTGTGGGTGACGATTTGGGTACAATAAGCCCAAATATACAACAAAACTGGTGTCGGATTGGATAAAGCAGTCTAACGTCAAAGCCTAACCTCAACCGTGTGTCATTGATCAATGCTTAGGGGTCAGCAGAGGGGTCAGATATGCAACTAGAATAAGGTCAGAAGGCTGATGCGGGCTGCAAGGAGCATGTGGGCGAGGCACAGCTGCCTAACACACGTCACCAAACATCCGTGAAGGTACACGTGTGTATCTAAGCCTGTATGTATAGGTTATGTTTGCCGTAATGAAAAAAAACGCACAATATTTAGCGTTTTGAGTGCATATGTGACATTTGATACCGAGCTGAAGGTTAGCGCTGCTAAAATATTGGTTTGCACGTGTCCAAGATTGGGATCAGATCCGCAGCTTGCGGATCTGAAGCTAACGGACCGACTTACTTGCCCACTTCCACACAGAAATCCCCGCGGATGGTGCCCGGCAGCGAGTCAGCAGGGTTGGTCTCGCCCAGCATCTTGCGAGCGGTCTTCACAACGTCCAAACCCTGCCACACCTGCAGAAAACACCCCCGGGGAACAAGATTAGAGCACAGAGTCACGCCGGAAGGCAACACATGAAAAGGCTGCAGAGAAACCTGTTGAGGAGAAAGCTTTCCAACTTTGACTTTTACAGCAAAATATTAATCAACCCTCTAACGACGTCGGGGGGGGGGGGGTAATCACCATTGCAACAACTGGTCCAGAGCTCATGTAGCTTATCAGCGTGCTGTAGAAGGGCTTGTTCCTCAGCTGCCAGTAGTGTTCACTGAGAAGCTCCTCGGACGCCTCGTGAGCACATGCGGACAAAGACAAGCAAGTTAATGTGGCCGATTGTGTCTCTGACCCACTGGGCTAACCCCACGCCACGCATCGGAAACCACGTGTGAGTACCTTAACAAGTTTAACGGCCACAAGTTTGAAGCCTCTCTTCTCAAAACGACGCACGATTTCTCCCAGCAGTCTCCGCTGCACGCCGTCGGGCTTCACGGCGATGAAGGTGCGCTCGTTCACTCCCGTCCAGCCTGCAATGGCACACGGGAGGAAGTCAACTTCACACTTACAGCGTCCCTGGCAAACTAGACATAAGAAAGGATCGTACTCGAACTAGCATCCCGGAACTGGACGCAGTTTGGTTTTTTTCTTGCATAAATCCTAAAGGAATAATTTCACCACATTTAAATAGAACAAGCCTCTGCTGTTGCTTTATGGGGAAATGAAATGCGGTTAGATTATGAAAGAAAAAGCATTCCTGCCTGTTTTTATTTTGGCCTATCCTGTAGTGATGATGCCCATCTTCCCATTCATTCACATCCTTGCTTGATACATACCTGCTACTCTTTGGATTTTACTATTTATTAGTAGTATTTTTATTTATTTGTTCAGTTATGTGTCGAAAAGCGAGCAAATACTGTTAGAGGTAAATTTTCTTATACAGAATATGTCTATCATTTATGTCATTTCTGCACTCGCTGACTTATGGAAGCCAATCTGAAGTGTGAAGCCTGAACCGTGATTCTCTGCAGCTCACTGGAGGCGACTCTGATTAATGTCAGTTTTCGTAGACGACCAGTTTTCCAGTTGTGCCCTTTGAATAAAAGCTTTTTTGTCGTCTATGACTTATTATACTAAGAAGAATTTATATAGGAGAGGACAATGTCAACTAATTCAAGGATTCCTGAAGGCAAGGTGGTTGCGTGCACATTCATAATAGAGTAAACGGAGCAGACAAAAAAACTGCATATTCTTTATTAGTAAAAAGAGCATGCGTAATTTTCCTTTTTTTGATCAGCATCGCCACCTAGCGGACACTCAGAAAAATGCTGACATCCAAAATTTAAAACTCCACGCAATAATCTTGGTGAAATCCGCGCGCAATCCCAGCATTTCCGCGCGTGGAGGCTCCTCTGCGAGGTCGTTGTGTGTAAAAGGATGCCCCTGCACCGGGAGCCCTAGAGGCTGCACCTTCACGTCACGTAAAGCGTCAGCCCCACGCTCCCAGATCTAAACCTCCGCGCCACAGGAAACCTCTCACCGCCTTCATCACTCCGAGCCTGTTTGGGCGTGTCACTACCCGATCCGTACAGGAAGCACGATCCGTACAATCAGCTCATTTGCGCGTGCGCAAACATATTAACTTCCGGTTGGCAATATTTCGTTTTTCTTACTTTTTTATTCTTTCGTATTTTTTTGAAGCGGGGGTTTCTTTTAGTATATCTTTGTATTTGAATCAATATTGCAGATTCTAAAAATGAAAAACAGAAAAACATTAAAAAAGTTAAATCGCCGTGGGTACTAATGACGAGGTCTTCTCTTGTTTTTGTACACCAGAGGGCGCTAAAATGTCAACTGATAACTTTAACGTTCTAATAAAACTATTTTATACAGATTAATTGTGTTCAAGTTAATTATACAACTTTATGTAATGTAAAACATTACAATATGGAGTATATATATATATATTAATAATACAGATTAATTGTGTTCAAGTTAATTATACAACTATATATATATATATATATATACACATACTCCATATTGTAATGTTTTACATTACATAAAGTTGTATAATTAACGTGAACACAATTAATCTTGTATATTAGAATCTTGTATATTAGTTTTATTAGAACATGTATATATATGTATATATATATATATATATATATATATATATATATATATATATATATATATATATGTGTGTGTGTGTGTGTGTATATGTAAACAAAATTGATCCCATTATTAAGGAATAAAATATGTTTTTTTCTCAAATAAAGCAATAATAGAGTGCATTCAGACAATACGGATAAACGTTACGCAATAACGGACTGCTCTTAGCATGTCTGATGATGACGTCAAGAAATACAATGGATAGAATTTAAAAAGCATCCATTTCTTCCAGAAAAGTCTTCAATATTGACTTTACGATGCAGTTCAGTATTCTTTAATGATTTAAGGATATAAATAAAGGTTTTTCAGTAACATAATTACATTATTTTTTGGCGACCCGGAAGTTATTCTGTTTGCGCACGCGCAAATGAGCTGATTGTACGGATCGTGCTTCCTGTACGGATCGGGTAGTGACAGGGCTGTCACTACCCGATCCGTACAGGAAGCACGATCCGTACAATCAGCTCATTTGCGCGTGCGCAAACAGAATAACTTCCGGGTCGCCAAAAAATAATGTAATTATGGTACTGAAAAACCTTTATTTATATCCTTAAATCATTAAAGAATACTGAACTGCATCGTAAAGTCAATATTGAAGACTTTTCTGGAAGAAATGGATGCTTTTTAAATTCTATCCATTGTATTGCTTGACGTCATCATCAGACATGCTAAGAGCAGTCCGTTATTGCGTAACGTTTATCCGTATTGTCTGAATGCACTCTATTATTGCTTTATTTGAGAAAAAAACATATTTTATTCCTTAATAATGGGATCAATTTTGTTTACATATACACACACACACACATATATATATATATATGTTCTAATAAAACTATTTTATACAAGATTAATTGTGTTCACGTTAATTATACAACTTTATGTAATGTAAAACATTACAATATGGAGTAAAAATGTACACGCACACACATTGCAGTTACATATTAATCTATACAAACAAATCTCTCTCTCTTCCAATATATATATATATATATATATATATATATATATATATATATATATATATATATATATATATATATATATATTAAGAAAGTTGTATAATTAACTTGAACACAATTAATCTGTATAAAATAGTTTTATTAGAACGTTAAAGTTATCAGTTGACATTTTAGCGCCCTCTGGTGTACAAAAACAAGAGAAGACCTCGTCATTAGTACCCACGGCGATTTAACTTTTTTAATGTTTTTCTGTTTTTCATTTTTAGAATCTGCAATATTGACGCAAATACAAAGATATACTAAAAGATACCCCCGCTTCAAAAAAATACGAAAGAATAAAAAAGTAAGAAAAACGAAATATTGCCAACCGGAAGTTAATATGTTTGCGCACGCGCAAATGAGCTGATTGTACGGATCGTGCTTCCTGTACGGATCGGGTAGTGACAAGGGCGTCTGACCTCCCAGCTCCAGCACATCTCGCAGTGACCTTTTTTTTACTGGCGTCATCGCGGCAGCCCTGTCGGATCCCAGAAGACTGCGCGCGTGCACAGGTCGTCCCAGTAAGCAGCGCGCGAGCCCCTGAGCTTATAATAGGATGATGAATCAACTTTTCTGACAACGAGGAGCACGCGGCGCGCAGCGGGAGCCGAGAGCGCGCGTTGGCTGGCAGTAGTTCACCAGTCTGGGTTTGTTTCGGTCATGTTTCACGGTCCAGGCCACCGCAATGCTCCAGCTCCAGTCTAGAGAGCTTGGTCACACGCCGCTGTACCCGGGATAACTGCTGCCTCTCGGCTAATCGTCTCGGCTCCGGCATCTCCTCCTGGAAACTACAACAGTGAAACTCGGAGCGACGCTCGGTCAGCTGCAGCTCAGCAAGCGGCGAACACGCACACCACCAACCTGACTGGAAGACGTGGGCGAAAATGGAGAGAAGCAGGCAGATCATTGTCGATGCACGGCGGGGCGAACTGACTGAGACCTGGGAGGATGGAAGAGGGAGAGCCCGCTACGTCACGTTGCTAAGGAATGCCTCAAAGGAGCGCCACGGTGTATGGCAAAGCGTTATATAATTTAATAAGTAGATCAGACCATCCAAAGCAGGCCATCCCAGCAAGTACACATTTCTAGGTCTGTTTCTACCTTTGGGGGGACACTGTGAAAGATGCTGTCTGAGGGCCCCTGGCTGGCTAAACCTTAATTAAGAGGTTTGGAGTTAATTAGATGATTCAGAAACATGCAGCAATCTACTGCTCTTCACAATGAAAACGGGCAACAGTCCTAATAATGTCTCAATAATATTAAACGTCTTGATTTCAGCTCCTTAAGCAACTTAACTTTATAAAAGTTATAATACGGGAAGAACAATAATTCATATTTATAGGCATTAATTAAACATTCTCAGAGCTCAGATCTTACCCTACAATAACAAAATAAATAAATAAAATCAATGGAGTGGGCAAAGAAAAATCAAGATAGACTGTGGCCTGGAATTAAAATAATAATTATATATATATATATATATATATATATATATATATATATATATATAAGCCACAGCTTATTACAATTTATTGTTATTTGATATTTGAAATATATGTATCAAACAACAGATAAAGGCATCTAAATCTTAATTCTCCTCACATAATGCTGAACATTCAGGATTGCAGTAAACATCCAAAGGTTAATTCCCCACTGATATACAAATTATTAAATCTAGATAGGGTAGAGATGGTCCATGATCGTATTGTTTATTGTTTTTGGGAAAAGTCTTATTGTGATAACAATTGTGATGTATCATGATGTGGACAATGTCTGCAAACTCCCAAACCTAAAAGTATATTAGGAATTGTTCCTTTTTTACTCTTGTTACACTGTTGGTTCCAAGAGAACGTCAATAAATAGTATGTTTGAAAGTAGTAGTAGTATAATTAATAAAAGGTAACTTTTTTAACAGCTTTGTATTTGTGTTTTTTTGTATGGCAATGCACACAGTCATACCCCCATCATTTGCCAGAGAACACCAATTAATTTTTAGTTACTTTTTATTATCTCTTTTATAATTTTTGCCATAAAATTCCAGATGATCCCTAGGATGAATTGGCAAAATGATTTTATTTGTCCAGAAAAGACAACGTTTCACATACAAATTTGGTATGTGAAACGTTCTTTTTAAATTAGTTGAATTGAATTTCTGCTTTCAAAATTCCAGTGACACAGAGGAAATGCTTGTTTTTTTGTACATATCTCCTTTCAGACCCGGTCATTACTGCATCTTTGTTGACCTGGCAGCTGTATTACCACGCTTGGAAAAAGTCCAAATTCCAGTGGAAAAACTGGGACATTTGGCCAATACAGCCTTCTATTTTAGACCGTTCCACTGTGGTTACAATCTGAAACCTAAGTAATGTCAAACTTTGTGGAAATACAGGGAGTGTTAAAGAAACTTTATCAATCCTGACTTCCTTGTAAATGTACAGGAAAGAGACAAAAGGATTTTCTTGCCACACGTAAAAAAGCAGATTTTCAGTAATAAAGTCATATCCAATCATTTTGTTACCGCAGTTACACTTTATAGCTTGTGATAAGTCACTCCACCGAAAGATGTAGCTTTAAAAAACTTTCAAGAAATTTCACTGAAGAGTGTTCTTTTGCACCTGCACCAGAGTAGAGGAGAGTCTATTTTGTTGTAATCAGGATTAAAGTGACAGCAAAAACGTATTTATACATTTCCTTGCACTTTCATTGCTACCCAGCAACCAGTAACTTTAACAGCTTGTAATCATATTTTAAAATGTTTAAATATTTATCGATGCGCTCTTTGAACTAACGGGGGAGAATATACCAACAGTAAAAATCACAATTCTTTGCAGTTTTACACGATAACAAATCTCTCACGATGGCGATAAACAGTACGTTGGATGCTCATCCCTAATCTGGATTTCAACCCAGGTTTTTGTAATCCCATCAACTGCAGATTTTCTTCCACCGCAGTAACTCTGTGAAAGCAGTAATAAACTTAGAGGAAAACATGAACAGAAGTCTATCAAATGAAGCTGATAGAACATGTCCCAAAAAAGCTTTTAAATCAATGACAATCAAGAGGCATGGTGTTTGTTTTTATCTCTGCCTTGAGCATGAATGCTGTATATATTGACATGTATTTTTTTACTTTGCATAAATATTTTTAAAGCCTTTAAAAATTACTTTTGACTCAAAGTTTCCTCTTGGCGCCACGGTTGGCTCAAAGCATGAGAATGAGCAAATCATAACTCCATCATGATCATCTTTTCCACCAGTGTTTTAGTAATTTTTTTTAGTTTATATCCTGAACATAAAACTCTCATAACATGGAAAGGAACTGTGCCCACAACACCCGCTCATCTGCATTTACAATACCGCTACATTTTCTACATAGCCCAGAGAGCAATGGAGGCTTCTACTGAAAATGAACACTTGGAATAATCAATCAATCAAAAGGTTTGTTGCTCCGCCCCCACAAAGCCCCAGGCAGGCAGGGCAGATCAATATAAGAAAGGGCTGCTGCCCTACCAGGGCCGCTTTCTGACAGACATTTCTACCCTGACAACCTTTGGGATCCTGGTAGAATCAGATGAAAAGGGAAGTGGTTGCAGATTAAACCCTGACTCCTGGGAAAGGTTTAAAATTCAAAAGCATCTTTGGGGTTAATAGAGCACATTATCTTTGGAGCTTTAGGAGTGAAAAGCTCTAAAGATTGGAGTGTGGTTTGATTATGTATTACAAGGAACTGCCATACCCATGGTGTACAGGACAAACTTTGAATAATACAGAAATACACTGAATAAGAAAAAAAAGTCACCACGCATCAAAAGTAGATGTCAAAAATGCTTTTTGATCTTTTTCCAGACCCAATTTTGAATTTATCTTGCACATTTTCTGCGTCACATTTCTATTTGTCAACGAAATGTCTAAGTTAGCTCGACTATAAAGTTACAAACTTTCTATTAAAATAGTCTAGTTATTCTATTTTTCTCATCCTTTAAAACATCCTATATGATTCAATATGAACAAGCACTCAACATTGTATTTTACATTCCTTATTAAAAGGAATGTATTTAATGTCCTAAACCTTTTGGGTAGATTTCTTGGCTTTTATAAAAAATGTATATATTTTTGTCTATATTCTCAGCTATCAGAACAGGATATGGATCACCCTTCAAATTGTTTGGTCTATTAAATCAAGTAAAAAAAAAAAAGGTGCATCCAAATATATTTTTGAGTAAAAGTAGCTGGATGTTTGTGGTCAATAACTGTAATATTAATATGACAGCAAAAAGATTGATAAAAGAAAATTACTTTGTGTAGTCCCGAACATTTTTTTTCATTTCAAAACTTTAATTGGTCAGAAAAACTCTGTCCCTAAAGCAAATTGTTCCTCTGCATGCGCTGACTTTGCTGGTGGACGAAACGTCTACTATTCTGGAAAGGTAGTGACATAAATTAATCTTCTCACGGCCGTAAACACACCTCAGGCCACACTTTGGACATTCTTGATTCACAGTTTATAAAAAAAAAAAAACAAGTTTAAATGAACTCAATCTGTGCAGCAAAGCAGAAATGAACAGTGTCAGGGATTAGGTTTAAATTAGGTTCTACACAAACTGTATTGAGTTTGATTTTACCCAAACTCAACACAGCCGTACATTTTTTCTTTGTGCAAATGTAACGAAGACACACACGGAAAAAAAAAAAACAATGAGCCAATTGGATCCCACTTTTAATATTTAGCACACAGACACACAGTTCTATATCAGATAAAAAGAAAAGCTCATTTGAGTCCAGGACGCAGCAAATGAATCCTTAACGAACGCATTTTCTGTTTCACACCGCCGTCCCTTCTTTCCTCTGACTCTCTTGTTCCTGTCTGCGGAAATAGTCTTTGTTGAACACCACGTCCCTCTTTAAAGGCAAGGCCGGCTCCTCTGTCGCCGCGCGGCCCCCGGCTCTCCCACGCTGTGCCAGCAGCATGGCGCGCAGCAGGGGCGGGTAGGGGACGTAGCGCACCGGGGGCTCCGGGAGGGGCTGGACGTCCCTGAACTGCTGCTCCATGTCTTTGGGAATCAGGCGCCAGTCGTGGTACATCACCTTCTCCATCTCCTTCACCTCACTCTCCTGTTTGCCTAAGAGGTGCATTTGATTTGGGAAGAGGTTAGGATTTTTAATGTTTCACTTTCGGTATCTTTATCGCAACAAAGAAACACATTTGATGGAGTGTAGAAAACGCATTGGTCTGGTAAGCCTGAGGTTCGTAAACTTAAGCAAAAACATTTGTTTCCAAGTAAATTAATACTACAAAACCATCTTCTTATGTGTAACTGACTGATTTCATGCCGTCCGGGATCCTAATAAGCCAGATAAAGTTCAGCAGAGTCTAACCTTACCTTTATAGGTGAGGATTCCCCATGCTCTGCCATGATCCATGTTCTAGGAAAGCAAAGAAAACAGATTATTCAGTTCGTGTTTAAAAAAAACAACAAAAAAACATGTTTTCTAATGATTTGTAAACATGTTTGCCACATTAATCTGCAAACCCAGCACTCAGTAGTGGCCGAGATACAAAGGATTAGCCTATATCTACGAGCAGAGACCCATGTTATTGATTTTAGGGGAGAGCAAAGTGGAGCTTTATTGCTGTTTTACTCCATAACGGACGGTCGATAACGCCTCAGTTTGCTCTACGATTAACCGAGCATTGGGAAATACAAACTTCACCAGTGTAGGAGACTCTCAGGTGGCCACCAGAACCAGCTGGGCAATAAGAAGCGCTCTGTAAAGGCTCACTAAGGTAAGCGTCCTGCCCTTTCTGAAGCAAAACCTTTTCTCCATATGCATACGTCTTCCTTTGGGTCCACACATGCAGACGTGGAAAAATGTATTGGAGCTCCTGGCAAAGAAGTGGACAAATCTTTAAAACAGCTTGATCTTCTTTTGCAGGGAAAAAAGTGGATGGTAATGAGAAATAATAGTGTTGACACAATCCCCACTGGCACAACGACCGGCACCCCCAGCTGCCAATGCTGTACTGTGTCAGCCAGTAATTATAAACACCAGGAGTGGGCATTAAGGGCAGTTAAAAGTCCGCCCAGCAGGCCAAATATGCAACTACTATGCAAAATGTAAATGTGCAACGCCCCAAAAGATGTTATTAGAGAAAATACTGAGTCCTAAGCAGCTCTTAGCAATTACAAGACTGAACTGATCGATACGACTGTGATGCGGAACCACTTTGGCGTAGAGTGGACCGTACGCTTTGTACTACTTTTCTGTTAAAACACCCAAACAAGAACTGTTTTCAGCCGGCCGGATTCCAACAGAACTTTATTTGAAATCTCTTGGTTTCTAAAAGGCTTCGTGTTCCTGTGCGCTCTAACAAAGTTACAAGAGTCCTTGGAAAAGAAACGTGGCCCAGAGCATCACAGAGCCTCTGATGCTTAAAGGTGGGGATTAGAGGTCGACCGATATATCGGCCGGCCAAATCTTTGTCCGATATTTGCGTTTTTTTTCCCCTGTATCTGTCGGCCGATACACGTGCGCATATCGGCCGACACGGACCCGTTAACATATTCAGCTGCCATGCCTTGAGATCACGTGAGACGCGTATATTGCCACTCCATCCCTGACAGAGAGTGGCTGGTAATGTGGTAAGACTGGGTGCCAAGAACAAGGCTACGATTTCAACTTTTGATGTTTTAACTGTCTAATTTAGCTGTGTGGAGAATCATGCATCCACATAAACGTAATTATCAATCACACGTACGGCATCTAAATTTCCATAAAATAAAGTCCATGCACTGGAGTGGTGGTCGGTGTTTCTTCTCCTCCACGCTGAACTAAAGAAGCGCTGCCATACGAGTCGCGACGCATGTTTTTTTTTTCTGTTTAACTTTCAAACTGCGGTCTGAAGTCCATTATTAATATTCGCTGGTTTAAAATCAAGTTTTGAAACGTGTGTAACGTTTGTTATTATCGTGTCATTTTTATCATGTAAACGGAGGAATAAAAACAATATTGGCCACAAGAATCAGCCCAAAAAATAAATAAATAAAAATCGGCAGCACATCTCGGGTATCGGTTAGACTGATGTCAGAATAATCGGTACCCGCCTTAAAAAACAACAACCCTGAATCAGTCAATCTCTAGTGGGGGTCATTACCTTGTATGTGTTAATTAAAAGCAGCATTTTAGCTGAATTTTAGCCTCATTTGTGTCAACTGTGGCTCAATGGGTAGGTTCTTGCAATCGGAAGGGTTCAATTCTAGCTTCCTCCTGTCACAAATACCGATGTGCCCCTGGGCAAGGCGTTTAACCCGGTGTTACCTACCGATCTGTATATGGGTGAGTGAATGTGTGCGGCTGGGGCTATAATGCAGAGCAGCTTTAACTGTGCTCACCTCGGCCGTGTAGTCCACCTTGACCTTGGTGACCTGCCAGTAGCTGGGCTCTGGCTGCTCCTCCAGCCAGGACTTGCGGGTGAACATGCGGCCCACTCCGAACATCCGCATCCCGGCCAGCAGGGAGAAGAGGCGGCTCTCCCGGCGGACGTCCTGCCAGGCCAACACGGGCAGCATCTTCCCGGTGAGAGGCCGCCTCATGGTCTCGTAGTCCAGGGAGTACTTCTGCGACTCCCTCGGCCGGGACTTCAGCTCCCGGTACGCTCGGATCTTCCGAGCCATCTCTGCGATGAGACGGAGCCGCTTCTTCTTCGCCATGGCCGCAAGTTGACAGACACCGGGTCACCGATTTCCTCTGAGGGACGAAAAGGGTCGCTGCACCGACCTGGTGGGGGAGGACGCTGTGTGAGGGCAGCAGAGCTAAAAACGCGTCAAAATGCACAATAAGAGTCAGTGAACAGTAACAAGCTGGCACCAATAGCTCGATAGTCCAACAACGATGGAACAGATTGGTTTAAATTCCTGGAAATGGTTAAAGAAACTTACTTCTAGTTGACCTCAGTTAGCAAAGCACACATTTCCGCACACTTGGTCCGGTTGTAAATAATCCCTGAAAGAACTGCGACTGAAATTGGGTTCCGCAGGAGAAAAAAAGTCGGTTCCGCATGATAACAATACGAGAGCTACTAAAACTACTACTTCTACTGGCAATAATAATAATAATAATAATAATAATAATAATAATAATAACCACAACAACAACAATAATAATAAAAACAACAACAACGACGACGATTATGATGATGATGATAATAATAATAGTAATAATAATAAAAACAACAACAATAATAATAATAATAATAATAATAATAATAATAATAATAATAATATTAGATAAAAAGAGTTGAGTAGGTCCTCTGGACGGGTTCTTCATTTTTGAAAGGTTCAGTCTCTTCTCCAAGACTTCTTCAGTCTGACAGGTACATTGAAGAAAACACAGGTTACCTGACAGGTAAAATCAGCCTTATAAGCACCAATCATAAGGCTGATTTTACCCATAACTAATTATACCAGCTTTCCAAGTTTGATCGTTTCACCCTAATTTACAAACCCTCATTTCATCACATCACCCAGTTCTGCAGCAGCTCCACATGGTCCCTGTTCAATTCAGGATTCAATTCAAAATCTTTCTTTACACATTCAAGACCATTCACCACCTCACTCCCCTCTACCTTTCCGATCTTCACATCTCTACTCCCCCCTCACTCTCCTCTTCCTCATCTTGAATTCACTTCAGTGTGCCTCCTGTCCCCCTTAGAAATATGGGGAGTATCTGGATTTCTCTCCCTCCTGACAACTTTTACAAGTTCAAATCTACACTCAAAACCCTTCTGTTCAACAGTGCTTACTCTCTGTGATTACTGATTCATTGTAACATTCATTGTTTAATCTTCCTTTGTTGATATTATGCTGCTTGATCTGTAAAGTGTCCTTGAGTGCTCTGAGAGGTGGTTTTAAATATAAGGTATTATCGTTATTGTTATTATTATTATTATTATTATTATTATTATTATTATTATTATTATTATTATTATTATTACTATATGAAATCATTTAGTTCATCGGTTGGTTTGAAGTCAAACACAATGCAGGAACTGATCATTGTGCAAGTTGAGGTATTTAACATCCTCTATTGTAATAAAATACAATAAAGTCTGAATATACCAGCTTAATGTAAAATTAAATATAGCTAAGCAAAAAAAGTCAAATAATGGGTTTGGTATACAATATATACACTATGACAATATAAGCAGTGAAATTGTGAATATTGGACCATTGTGTCATCAGTAAATCTCAAGGCTTTGACAGATGGATTTCCTCAGTGCAGTCATTGGTGTAGAGGGAGAAGAGTAGTGGGGAGAGCACACACCCCTGGGGGGCACCAGGGCTAATTGTAGAGGACAGGTGGTGGCATGTGAATCATCCTGTATACTCCACTAATTCACGCTTCAGCTTTCAGCAGCATCAATTTAGAATTTTAATGTGCAAAAAATCTTCCAAAAAAGGGGGTGAATAATTTTTATTTTGTGTAAAGGTTACTAGTTTCTTTAAAGATGGAGATTTTTTTTAAAAAAAGGCCATTGCTGTTAACAAATTTAGAATCTCTGAAAGCCTTCAGGGTTTATGAGGCTTCCTTCAAATGCAGAAAACACATGTTTAAAGAGTATAAATAGGTCCTTCTGCATAAGGCAAGTGTGACTGAGTCAAATCAGGACTGAACATTTTTATTTACTGCAGCTTTTCACCGAATCTGATTAACGAACCGTTTGAAAGAGTTCTTTCTTTTGTGCCTTCAGTAGTTGTATTTTAACTTTTTTTTCTTTTATGTTACGATTTAATGCTTATGCTTTGTTGTTTTCTTCTATTTTTCGTTCAATGTCCTGTAAAGCACTTTGCCTTCCTTTGTGTATGATTGGTGCCTTATTTATATATATATATATATATATATATATATATATATATATATATATATATATATATATATATATATATATATATATATATATATATATTCCTTAAGGTTGCAAACTGATGACAGGGACATTCTCCTTCAAGATTTTCTATTTGATAGCAGAGTTCCTGGTTTTGTCGATTACGGCAAGTGGTTCGGGTCCTTAAGCAGCCCCAGACCACTACACTACCACCACTACGCTTGAATATTGATATAATTTTTTTAAAATATTAATCCCTGGAAACTCTCCAGTTGATGGCATTTGCATGTAGTTTTTCTGACCTCCTGGATAAGTTGTTGATGCAGTTCTCCTGCGGGGCTCTCTCCATTTGTGGATAATGAGCTCTAGTAACCTTTTCAGACTGATATATGTCACTGACTTTATTTCTAGGATTTATTTCCCTCTTTTAAGACGTTTTAGCTTACTTCCTGTCGCCAGACAGCTTCTCTGTATTTTATGTTTTTTTTTCTTCGTCACAAAGGACCAAATTGGTAGGCAAGTACCTATTTTATAGCACTGAAATGCTTATTGCAGTGTATTTATGGGTGCAGTTTTTAAGAAACTCGTGTTTTTCGCAAATGTTTCTGTTTACTTTGACTGCAGATGCTCTGCTGTCAAAGTCTCTTCCAATGACTCCAATGCTGTCAGCTCAGCTGGGGGACGCGGGTCTGGACCTTCCTGTCAATTAGCTCCTCCTGTATTTGTTTACACGATCACAGTGGCAGAAAGTAGGTCATGGAACAACGAAACGAGACGAGCCACCTCCTCACTTCTTGAGCTTTATCTATTTAGCGATACCCGCTATCACAGGAGCGACCTCCCCGTGGACCTGTCGGGTTTCCGTGTCGCTGGAGGCCAGAGTTTCTCAGGTAACTCTGCCTTCTTTATGCATCCCGAGTGGATGCGCGCTAACAGCTGCTAGCCGCATCATGCTAGCTCTTTTTCTGCACCACTAGCAAGACCCCGCGTTCTGTTTATGCTATAAATCATGACAACCAACCAGTTACGCATTTGCGCGCACATAAATTGGATCAAACAACACATTTCTAATCCCGTGACGTTATTTAGTGTTGCCATTTTTTTTTCAGGCAAAGCTAAACCCGAGGAGTTAGCTTGCATTAGCTGCTTTGTTAGCTAGGCTAAGTGGCTGATGGGGCTGCTAAAGAAAACATACCTGCCTTAACAGGGATGTTTTCGTTCATTTATATGGAATAATATAGGTTTTGCTATGTGGCTTCGGTAATATTTTATCTCTGTCGCTTTATGCAGACTGTAACGATGTCCGGGTTATGCTTATTTTGGATGTCAGGATACCCGATTTAACGTAAGGATCAAATAAAAAACATTAAATAGATTTACAGTATGGATGCATTTGGCTGAAGATGCAGTGACTACAGAGAAAAATGTTTTCCCGGAAAGCATGACGACCACGATCTGCAGCACAGAACACTTTTCATGCAAATAAAAACAAAACTCCGTAATTACTCTTTTTTTATGACAACGTTGTCTAAGAAAATGTTTGTGCTAACAGAAAATAAAATGGAAAAGCGCTTGTTTTCAGAAATTCTGTTTTTTTTTATTTCATTGTTTGTTTGTTTTTTTTGTTTGTTTTTTTTAACCCGGGCCTTTTGTATGTCTTAGGGCTGCCTGCATATGTATGGAAGGCTGAAAGTACCACAATTAAGTAAAAAAAAATAAAAATGGACGTGTCGTTATCAATAAATTACCTAAGGGTGTCCTTAATCAACTATAACCCATACAAATATAGCTTAATATCTATAGGAAAAAATCGAGCATATTGTAAGAAAAAAAATTAAATTTAGGTTTTTCTGTCTACTCTGCCCATCACTGTCAATAAGCAGAGATACCACTGTTTATTATTCATGTCATTACTGGGAAACTGACACTCTTTACAGGTTACCGTCTAGTTGTGTTTCCATTACAAATGTGTGCAAAACATTGCCGATATTCTGCTAGTTTCCATTAAATAAGAAATGCAATCAAAATTCTACGTTAATACGTTTATTCACGCGAGTCTCTCGTCCATAAGGGAGAAGTATTAGAAACAAATTTTATCTTTTCCACCGGCGCCACTTTTGCCGAGCTTTCTCTTCTCCGCCAGCTATTTCTGTTTCAGAGTTTTCCGTTTTCAACGTAAGTTTTGCCACGGCTTGTGGAAGGCCGCTTCCTTCATGGCCTCTTCAAGATCTTGGCGAATGCTCGCATTTCTTTGCTGTTTTGAAGCTAGCATGTTGGTAATACCCCTGTCACGAGCTAAATGTAAAAAATATGCCTTCTCCTCATGAATCCAAACGTGCCGTGCCATCATCCTGCTACTACTTCCTGTCGTCTTCTTCGTCTATTTTAACACTAGCAACATCTGGTTGTTGATCACGTGACTCGCGTGATGCGGAAAAAAAAAACTGTTTTTATTGCAGTTTTGGGAAATGTACCAATTTCGCTATGGCTGAAAACCACGTCAACCTAGCGCAAAAACCTTTTTATGGAGTGTTTTCGAAATTGCCGTGTTTCCAATAAACAAATTTGTTTTCGTAATTACAATTTGGGCAATTGTTTTGGTCAGTGGAAACGCGACTACTGACTGTCTAAATTTCTATTTAATAGTAGACTGGAACGCACAAGTAGCTGACAAGTAGCAGTAAAGTGGTGAAATCATATCCAAGTGCATTACAGCATTGGAACCAACCTACAAATAAAACACTAAAATAACTTTCAATTGTTTTAAAAACAAAATGGCTTCATGTGTTCACCAATGAATTGTTCACATATATATGGCCTAATTGGCTCCCAGATGTACCCACATCCCTCACATAGATTAGAGCAGGGCGCGTTTATCTGACACACGCTGGTTTGTTTCCCCTCAGCAGCCAGACTAATGCCGCTCCTCAAACATCTGGACTGAACCGGGATCGAGTGGCCGAACTCTTCTGCCGGCGGGACCGCTCGCTTACCATGTCAAGGCGCAGCAGGAACAGCCGAGCGTGGCGCTACGTCTGGGGCGGGATCCGAAGGGATGCCGACGCCCGGGCCCTGGTGCTGGCCTCCGAAGCTGAGCAGTGGCGCTACGACCGGCTGGAGGTAACCATGTCTGATCACTCTTATTAAAAACAGCAGAATCGGGTTTTGATTATCCATGCGATTTAAAGCTGAATTTGCTTAAATGAGTTTAGTTGCGCCGTCAGTTAAGCCTTGTCGAGTTGACCTATTAAATGGGACAAGGCACGGTTCTCCTAATGAATGCGATGAAATCTCTCTCTAAAGTACAGCGATTCTGACTCGGAGGCGGACTACTCGGCGGTGATGGTTCCTCCGGTTCCCAGCGCTGTTCCTGTCACAGGGGAGTCGTACTGTGGCTGCGATTCCCAGGCGGATACCAGCTACAACCCTCGGCTGCGAGGATTTCACCAAGTCAAAGACTGCCACTGTGGAGAGGACGACCAAGGTGGGAAACAGCTGCAGCGCTTCAGTACCAACCCCCCCAACAGCCCTGATTTCTAAAGGATGGTAGCAACAGGTTTATACTAGGGCTGCACAATTAATCGCATTTGCAATATAATCGCAAAAAAAAGAAAATTCCAAATCGCAGAGGTCTGCAATTTTTGGCTATGTCACAATTAGTGAATCAGAAATGTCCTTTAGGTGTCATTAATATGGTTAAAGTGGGTTTGCCTCCACAAGGAAGGGAAGAGAGTTGCAGTAGTCAGATAATCTAATTTTATCACTTGTTTTAGAGTTTATATAATCAATACTGTTTTACCAGAAACCTTCAGGAATCTCACCATAGCATTAAGTACTGGTCAATCAGTTTAATACATAGACTTGTTTGTTGGTTGCACTTTGCACTTTATGTTCAACAACGATTGATGTCCAAATCAATTAAGCTATTCTCTTGATTTATATTCTGATTAATAAAAACATTAAAAGTTCTTGTTTTAAATAGTCCTTGTTTACAAACATCTTTATCTAGAGGCCATTTTTGTTGCATGTGGTTAATGCAGAGAAAAGTCAAAATCAAATCGCAATTTTGGTTGAAATACATCGTAGGCAGAACGCAATCACTTCTGCTCAGCGGCTCTTTTAGCACCTAATCTGCACAGCGATGAAACAGATTGATTTGTTGTTTGTATATGTTTAAAAAGACTTGATAAATTGAACTGAAAAAAATAATCGCATTAAATCGCAATATTAAGATTAAAAAAAAAATCGCAATTAGATTATTTTCCAATATCGTTCAGCCCTAGTTTCCACACAGTCTTGGAAAGTCTGGAGCTTGCTTTTGCGGACATTCTGGGATGCTTGAATCTTTATTTAACAAGATTAGCTTTATTATATCTTGAAATGGAGATAATCTGAAATAATCCAGAGTCCAGAAAGCAGCATCTGCTACTGAGAACGTTATGGTTGATGTTTTTTAAACAAATGATTAGAAATTGGATTCTAAAAAAAAAATATGAAATATCAAGATGTGCAGGGAAAACCTTTTTTTTTAGCTGCACAATTCCAGGCACCGGCGCTTGTTTTCTAGTTTGCTGTGCCGTCAATGCGACCTGTGACGTTTCAGATTTTGACTGGGTCTGGGACGCCAGCAGCCGCTCCACTGCCACGTCGCTGAGCTGCGACAACCGCAAAGCGAGCTTCCACTTGGACTACAGCTGCGGCACGGCGGCCGTGCGGGGCTCCAGGGAGCTGGCGGATGGGCAGCACTTCTGGGAGATCAAGATGACGTCTCCGGTGTACGGGACAGACATGGTGGGCCTCCGGCATTTTGCTGTCGGCCTTAAAAGCACAAGGAACGTTGAGCAGAAGCCCGTTTTGTGCTGACATGGTTGTTTCCCAACAGATGGTTGGTATCGGAACATCTGACGTCAACTTGGACAAATACAGGCAGACGTTCTGCAGCCTGCTGGGGAAGGATGCAGACAGCTGGGGTCTTTCTTACACCGGTAAGGTCAGGCTCGCCCTCACACAGCATTCCCCTGCTTCAGACATCGCTGTGCTAGTGTGATGGCCGGGACGCTGTGTTTTCCAGGCTTGCTGCATCACAAAGGAGACAAGTTGAAGTTCTCCTCCCGCTTTGGGCAAGGGTCCATCATCGGGGTTCATCTGGACACGTGGCACGGCACGCTGACGTTCTTCAAGAATCGAAAGTGTATAGGTCAGTAAGGCTCGCCTTAAGCAGAGGGTCAGATGGATTTATTGGGAGCCAGATGTCTGGATATCAAGCCCGTATTTACAGTGTCTTGAGAGCGTGTTCACACACACGCTAGGGACGCACGGTATATCGGCATTAACGTCGGTACCGGCCGATGTTAGCCATTGTCTGACATATCGGCATCAGTCCCATACAAAACTGGGCCGACATTAATGACTGATGTTTATTCATATTTCTGGTGGAGGAGGGGCTTGTGGTATTTATTTCTTATGTGATAATGATGCAGTGCGGGATGTCAGGGGGTTAAATCTGTGAGGATGACCGATATTTACCGTGGACTCCACAAATCTGACTTTTATGGACCAGTGGCTTGATGAGCGCTGGAGGAAAGCCCCTTTGTGGTTCGCCACCAGCAATGTAGGGCACACAGCAAAGGCTTACATGCTAAATGTAACGTCTGGCAGAAATTGTCCACTTCTCGTCCCCCTGGACACACCATCCACACACTGAAACACGGGGGCGGTGGCATCATGCTGACGGGATGCAACTCTACAGAGTTAATGGGAATCAAGAGGGAGTTGAATGCAGCGCAGTCCTTGAGGAAAACCTCAGACATCAAAGTCTCGCGACAGGGTTGGAGGTTCAGCTTCCAGCAGGAGAACGGCCCTTAACATGCAGCTTTTGAAATGGCCTAGTCAAAGTCCATACGTGAGTCCAACTGAGGAGCTGTAGCAACACCTAGAAGCTGATGTTCAGAGATGCTCTCCGACCAATCCGAGCTGTTTGGCTAACAGTTGCTTGGCAGAAATGTCACTTTTAGGGGTCTGAATACTTTAGCCTGGTGCTACCTGCCACTTTAAGCTGAACTTGGACTGTCTTCGCGTTCCCCTAAACCCAATCTACCCGTCTCTGTCTGTTTTTAATGCAGGCGTCGCCGCCACGGAGCTGCACAACAAGAGGTTCTATCCGATGGCCTGCTCCACCGCGGCCAAGAGCAGCATGAAGGTCATCAGGTCGTGCTCCACGCCCACCTCGCTGCTGTACCTGTGCTGCGCCCGCCTCCGCCGCCTGCTGCCGGACTGCATGGACACGCTGGACGTGCTGCCCCTGCCGCCGGGCCTGCGTCAGCTCCTGCACAACAAGCTGGGCTGGGTGCTCAGTCTGAACGGCGCGAGCGCAGAAGACGGCGCGGACGGGGCCGAGCGCCCGTCGCACTCGCCAGAAGCCCCGCCGGCCGGACCGCCGTTCTCGGAGAGCGACTCGGAGGGCTGCGCGTCCGACCCCGAGGCCTGTCAGAGGAAGAGATGCCGCTGGACGTGACTGGAACGCGGCGACCGCGGCGCCGCTTCAGAGCGAGCGCTCGCGGTGGCAAACTGCGGCAGAGGGAGCCGCGAATCTTTACTGTGACCTTTCCCTCACGTCGGCGTCCCCAAATTCACCCGTACAAACACACGATCACACCGCGTCGTCCGGCCTTCATACGTGGGAATTAGTGCGCTGCTGGAAGGTGTAATGCACAGTGGCACTCTGACGTCACGTATGGCCCAGTGCTGGTGGTCCATCATCCTGGTTATCTGCAAAAAGAACAAAAACAAAAAAAAAGAGCAAAACATCTGTTCTGTGGTGTTTTTAATCTAAACGTTATCGCCGGGCTACCGAAGCGGTTCCATTGCTTCTGATCATTTTATCCGGCGTTAAAAAGGAGTGGACGTTCTGCAGGGACCTACACACGAGTTAAAATGACGCCATTTTTAACCATTAGAGGTGAAAAGAAGGGGGGGGCACTTCGCCTCTTTTACTCCTCGACTAACAAAAAAACACGTTTTTGTCTTTCTCGAAATAATCGTAATTAGCTCCGCTGAAGGCTTAAGTTCCTCGTGCCGTGGCTGCGTTTATCCCTCCGTCTGTAGTCTGCGGCTCCTCTAGCGTCTGCATCAAACACGTTTATGCACATTATTTATGTTGTAGGTTTTAAAGCGTGAGTTTCTATGCCAATGGATTCAACATTAAGCCTTTTGTAAAGTTGTGTTTATGCAAAGTTTTTCCATGTTTTTTGCTCGCCGGCTCCCCTTCAGGAAAGGTTCGGCTCTCGATCGTAAGCCCTAACTAAAGAAAGCTCTGACACTTTCCTGACTTTATTTTATTTTTTAACCATTTTTATCCCAGTAATTACTTTTGTCAAATCGTTGCTGTACAGGTTCATGTCTGTAAATAAACTCAGAAAAGTGTGCTCTCACCTCCGTTTAGGTAACGTTTTTCTCTGCTCCTCTCACTAATAAACCACGTAGTCGTAGCAATTTTCTGTGTCTGTGTTTTATTTGATAAGCAGCTTATTGGATGCAAAGCGGGGTTTAGGTCTGCGGGCGGCGAGGGCCACCGCAGGAGTCGATTCGGATCATTAAGCCGCTGAAAGACCAAATTACATGTTATCGTTTCAATGGTAAGGCCGTCAGATTTGTATTTAAAATGTAGTTTTACAGAGTATGACATGATACTTCACAGAGAATCCGCTTTGCTTCAGCATGGGGTAAGAGAGATACCACCTGGAGACAAAAAGCTCCGCCTCATCTCACTAAAGCCCGTCAGCCTTTGTCAATCTTGATGTCTGGCATGGAGTAATGGATGCCACAGACTATTGGGGCCTTTGCTGCACGTCTGTCCAGTTGCTGTGAATTAAGGTCACTAGTGCCACAGAATCCTGTGCTTTAAATGTAGCTGGCATCTAAAGTTTAGAATAAAAAGCTTGATGACCCAGAGATGCGACGCATTCTGCGAAGTAGCTGAGGTGTGGAGATGTTTGTGTTCGCCCCCCCCCCTGCAGACCATGGTCCCGGCCATGTGGGAGCAGGAGAACCTCCTCCAGCCTCCTTTGTCGCGGTTCCAGCTGTTTTGTGGCTCTGATCATTTGTGGATTTTGAACTGAGAGCCTTTAACTTGAAGTGAGCTCAGCTCCTCCAAAACATCCTTTAAACCCCTTTTCCTGCATGACTGCAAACACGGGATACAAATATTCAGTCTGTGTTGTTCAGATTTTAAAGCTGATAGTCAACGTATGGTCTAGGTTCACATAAATAACCAAAGTTAACAGTGCAGCTCACAGAGTCATGAAGACAAGGAAAAAAACTGAATGGAGGAGGTTGAGTTTTATTTGGAAATCTGACAGGCATGGCTGAACAGTGAGCTCCCACTTTGAACAACAAAAACAAAATAAAGACAGCAGCACTACAAGTAAACAATACCAGTGTCTGAGAATGTCATATCAAACATAAAATCACACATTATGCACTCAGATCTCTCATACACACACACACACACACACTCATCTCCATGTGAACATGTGGACATCCTCCAATAATAATCACACTATATCCAGAGGAATCCAAGCACAATTACCCACAGTGCAATAAATCTAACTATACACAGATAATTTATAGATTTTATGTATATAGATAATTTCAATAAACAGTTCCATTTAGACGGCTTCAAAAATCTTCATTGCTTTCCATAAATAGTGACAAAAAAAAAAGTTTCAGAGATTCAAAGATGGTTCCCAAAAAAGAACATGAAAAAAAATGAAATACTAGTGTGCACAACTTTTCAGCAGCCTGAAAAAGAGATGATTAAAATCCACCAACAGAAGACAAAAAGAGGAATGGGTGGATGAAGGGGGTAAACGTTGATACTCACACTCACAGCACAGACTGGATACTACGGTTACTGGGGGTGGGAGGACTCTGGATCACTGTACAGTTTAAGATTAGACGATATAATCAGGCAGACTGTCCACACATCATCTCACAACAAACAGTACATGTTCATGCCCGTTCTGTACGCACAAGACCTGACACAACCGGATGGCTTAAAACAAAAGGGAATAGGTCACATCTACAGAGGACGAGGCCGTCGGCGGCGGCCGGCATGTTTCTGCTGCCATCCCATCCTGTCAGATCCGCGGGGGTGTCATGGAAGAAGGTGAAACGCTCCTATTTGTTCTCGCTGCGTCGACGTGGAATGGATGAGATGGTGGTTTGATGGAGAGACACTTATTTTGTGGATAGGATGAGGGCCACGATCAGGCCGTAGAGCCCCAGCACCTCGGCGAAAATCAGGATCAGGATCATGCCCACGAACAGCCGGGGCTGCTGAGCGGTGCCCCTCACCCCGGCGTCGCCCACGATGCCGATGGCAAAGCCGGCCGCCAGACCGCTCAGGCCCACGCTCAGACCGGCGCCGAGATGCAGGAAACTCCTGAAACAGAGGATAGAGGGGGGGGGGGGAAACAAAGGGGAAGGTTAGATTTCATTAGAGAAGATGCATTTATACACAGGCCAGAGGGCGGAAACAGACAATTTTCCTCTTTATCGCCTGATCGGTCATCAGCTGTTCAATACTAGAAAATCTGATTATTTCCCCATTCCTAAAACGCCAGAAAACCAACATGCTCCATTTTCAGTCTATAAATGCAACCAGCAACAGCATGCGCTTTATTAGCTTAACAAATAAATTACATAAAGCTTAGGGACATAAATGGGGACAATTATGAAATCTATCCATTTTGTGTTTATTTCAAAAACTACAACTTCCATCTATTTTCAGGTCAGACCCAAAACTAGAAATGGACGGCAGGCGGCAAAAAACTTTTTTTTTTTCTTTTTACAGCTTTCTACTACTTTATTTGTTTTAGGTCTTTGCACATAAGTCTTTAATACAAAAGGATTGTTTAAGTGGATAGAAATAATTGCCATGCAAAGTAAAAGTCTAGGAGCAACTCACCCAGAATAAGAAAAAAATATTTATTAGAAAAGGACCAAGAAATCACCTGAAGACCCAAATTAGCTGTTTTTCAGGACTGTTTGAGATTAAAACCTCAGCAGCTCTTCTAAAGATCAGGGAAAACAACAATCAGTGTTTACCCGCAGCCTCTGTGGCTAAATGTGACACATTTACAGGACAGCTTTATGTACTCCCAGTGATTAATATGCCCCGTTATTAAATAAAATACAACACTTAGTTTGGCTATAACGTCTGCCACAAATCAATTTAATGTTTTTTTTGGATATTTTGTCAGTGACCTAATTTTACACCTGGTAAACCAAGACAAACGTTCAAACTAGATGCTAAGATCCGTTTATAAGCGTTAAAAATGTTTGAGTTGACATTTTAAAGTTAGTAAACCCTGTTTAACAGCGACTGATCTGACAGAAATATTTCAGTGTTGATACTGATTGTTGTTGGAGATCAGAATCATTAGGTAAAAGATTTATGAAAACTGTAGATCAGCACATTATTAACCAACAGCTCCTCCAACACATACATTTTGATGTAAATATGGTAAACATATTGCAAACTAAGATTGCTTTGATAAGGAAATCTGGCAGAATCAGACTCTTTTGGTGGTTCTGGTTTGAGCAGCTTAGCTAGGCTCCTAGGCAGGTCTGCACAGTAAAAACATTTCATATTTCCCAGGTGAGAAGACGTTTTAATTGTGTATTTCTTAAACCAGTTTCCTGAAATCAGACGGTCTCTGCATTTCACCGTAGTTTGCACTGGAGCCATGAGATGCAGAGGACCAGTGGTGGGCTCAGCTAACCAAAAAGTTAGCTTCACAAACTTATTCTGCAAATTAAAAGATCAGCTTCAAAACCATTAAAAAGATGAAAAGAGGAAATTTGAGGAAGCTAACGCCAGCAGCTAACCGCTAACCAACGGTTGTCACTCAGTCTGTGTCAGACGTCTTCAGACAAGTTGCTGCACATGTAGACATGGTACATGACGAATGTGTGCAGCACTGCGTGTTTGAGGGGGGGAAATTATTCACTTTTTAACTTGTACTTTTTTATTTTGCACAGCAGTGTAAACGTAAGACAAGAATAATCTATCCCTCTGTTTAAAAAAAAAAAAAAACTGAGGGTGGGTTGGAAGCCAGTGTTGCCAGGTCTTGCAAGCGAAACAAGCAACCAGCTCTAATACATCTACCTTTTAAACAGTATAAACAAAACAAGCCCAGAGTCACTGATAATGACCAGACATGGCAACACTGCTGGAAGCCTGGAACACAGTGCTAAGCATTTCCAGAGGTCCTTTCCCCCTCCGTCATCAGACTCTTTAACAAACGTGCAATAAATCCAGACTTTATGGGTTACTTATTGTTGTAACATCAATAATATAAATATTGCTACATTTAATGTGCACTATTTTTATTAGTGGCTCATTTTTCGTACAGTGGGCTGACAGGAAAGGGGGACGAGAGAGGGGGCGAGACATGCGGCAAAGGACCACAGGTCAGAGTCGAACCTGGGTCGGCCGTGTCGAGGACTAAGGCCTCCGTACATGGGTCGTGCCCACTAACCACTGCGCCACCGAAGCACGCCCCATGTGCACTATTTTTGAATTGAAATGCATAAATAAAAATTGGTTTCATCATTGCTGTGTAGAAATGTTTCTCAATCCTATACATGCTGATTAAATGTTCCTAGAGGATTGCTGTAGGTTAGGCAGTAAGCCGGCCGGTGTCTTGTACAGAGGTCTCTGAAAAACAAGAGTCCCGCTGAGCCAAGCGGCAACCTGAAAGCCCAACCGAGTCCAGTCTCCTCCCACTTCATGCAGTGCTGGTAACGAGCCCAGAAAGCTTGATTAATATACTAATTAAAGGGTTACGGTCACACAGCAGCACACTGTTTTTTTTGTGAAGCTGTGACTGCTACTGTTGTGGAGAAGTCTGTGTGGATGTGTAGTGAGAACCAAGACAGTGATGAAAACGGTAGATGAATATGTTGAACGTCAGCGTACTTACAGTTATTGAAACCCAATGAAGTGGATGCTAACTGGTCCGCAAACAGTTTCTAAACTTAGTGATGAATGAAAAGTTAGCACTACAATTGTCTGTTTGTGGACTAGCGTGACCGTCCACAAACATAACATGTCCACTGCAGAGGATGTGCAGATGCCAATTTTAACTGTATATTGTCTGTTGACTCCACTTCTTAAAAGCCAGTGCTCTCAGTGTTTTAAACGTGTCCCTGATTAAACATACGGCTGAATTACATGCACAGCATGTAAAGCGGTTCTGCCGTAGCCAGCTAATGAACCGGTCATTGGTTTGGGCTTGTTGGACCAAGGAAATGTCTAAAAACTAAGTACCCAGGTACAATCAAGGACTGAAGTGGCTTAAGTGGTTGTCTATCAAGTTTAGAAAGAGATTGTTGGTTCGTATATTTTTCTCTTCTAAGAAGAAAAAAGAAACATTAATTTGGGACAACAAAGTGCCCTTTTCTATTCTTCACTAGTCCTTCTCGGTTCTCCAAAATGAGGACACACCAAGCTCACAACTTTCTGTAGGACTAATTATTCCCAACAGGCCTTGAAAAAAAATCCATTTTTTTTTTTTCAGCCATTCTGGGGCCGTTTCACTGGTAAGCTTAGGATCCACGTTCTGCTACATGTCGTCTGGCAACTAAATAACCTCAAGGAATGCAAACAATCACCGACTTGGGATTCATTGTCAAACAATGGTTTATTAAATTAAAATTTGTTTGATACAATCAACTGATCATGTCTGGTTTGACGGACCTTCTTCTTCTCCTTGTTTAGTCAGTATTTTTTAACAGCTGGCACAACAACATTGATGATGTGCCTCTTTTTCTAAATTCAGCCTATTTTATAAAATGTAGCCCTTCATGTTATGGATAGACCATCGACACGAGAAAACTCAGGTTTTTAAAGAAAATGGCCGCTTATCAATTAATTGATAGTCGACTGATAAGATCAGTCAACTTTAGATTAACTCAATCGATAATAATTGGCTGCAGCAGCTGTCTAGGAGACAAGGCTTGGAGAAGAGGGAAGAGACTCACAGCAGCACTTGCCCCCCCTCCCAAGACAATAACTGCAGAACGACTGGGGCTTTCACAGGAAATCACCAATAACGGAAGAAAGTCACTAGATTTTATGCCAGTCTCCTTTTTGAAAAAAGGTTGCTTATTGGGTCTGAAAAGTTGTTAAATATAGCAGTGACCAGGTGCGTCGTCAGATTAGAAACATACCCGCTGCTAGCCTTGTACTTCCTTCACAAATACTGCAGCGAGCGTAATCTGCAGCGCATTTTGGGAAGTGGAGCCAGACTTTGGACCGGTTTCTATCAGCCATGCTTGCTTCTAGTCCCTTAGTGTCACAGTGATGCGTTTAGGTACCGAAACATGGTACCGTTTGATTTTACGTGAATCGGTACCCGGCAGTACCAGCGGGATTCAGTCGTTGCCTATAAAAGTGCAGAATTTGGTACCCAACCCTAGGTGAAGGAAACAGGAGGAAGGGAAGGTAGGATAAAAGGAGGAAATAAGGAAGGACAGATAGAGAGTAGGACAAAGAAGGAAGGACCAGGGTTTCCCCCACTGTATTATAAGCCTTAGGTTAGGAGAGGAAAAGAAGGAAGGACAGACAGGGTTAGGAGAGGGAAGAAGGAAGGACAGACAGGGTTAGGAGAGGGAAGAAGGAAGGACAGACAGGGTTAGGAGAGGAAAGAAGGAAGGACAGACAGGGTTAGGAGAGGAAAGAAGGAAGGACAGACAGGGTTAGGAGAGGAAAGAAGGAAGGACAGACAGGGTTAGGAGAGGAAAGAAGGAAGGACAGACAGGGTTAGGAGAGGAAAGAAGGAAGGACAGACAGGGTTAGGAGAGGAAAGAAGGAATGACAGACAGGGTTAGGAGAGGAAAGAAGGAATGACAGACAGGGTTAGGAGAGGAAAGAAGGAAGGACAGACAGGGTTAGGAGAGGAAAGAAGGAAGGACGGACAGGGTTAGGAGAGGAAAGAAGGAAGGACAGACAGGATTAGGAGAGGAAAGAAGGAAGGACAGACAGGGTTAGGAGAGGAAAGAAGGAAGGACGGACAGGGTTAGGAGAGGAAAGAAGGAAGGACGGACAGGGTTAGGAGAGGAAAGAAGGACAGAAGACCGAATAGGGCTGTACAATATTTCCAAATGTATCATCATCACATGATCACTACGCATTACGCGGGTTGAGAACATTGACTGCAGTTGACTGTTAGCCGATTTTAAGTACCACACATTCAGGCCATCTATAGCAGTAATTTATCTGCTGATACTTGTTTCATTCATAAGAAGAAGGTAAAGAGGAGGCGTCGCAGTCGAGTCGGCCATCTGAGGAGAAACCCCAGCTGTAGTGACTGAGGCCATTGAGAAGACGTTTTCCTTACTTGTAGAGACTGACTCTCTCCGAGATGTTGTTCGCTATCAGCACAGCGACCACCAGCCCGTAGATGGCGATGATACCGGCCATGACGACAGGGATGATGGACTTCATGATGAGCTCTGGCCGCATCACAGACATGGCGGCGATGCCTGTGCCGCTCTTCGCGGTCCCATATGCTGCTCCTAATGCTGAGAAGAAAACGACAGACCAAGCAGTCCCCATTAATTCACCTTTTCCCTCTAAATCCCCCGTCCTTAAAAAAACAACGCAGAGGAGATAAAGCTTCAGCTTGCATAGCAATCTGGGTAAACTGTTGCCAACGGGTGTTGCTCAATCCAAAATTTAACTAACAGAAGCCATTTAAATGTCAGTTCTCCCAGGAATGATTAAATATTTAAAGAGATCATCTCTGTAGCTCAAACTTGAGCTTCCTCTCTGCCTCGCAGTCGCCTCATGTTTTAATAATGCCTCCTCGTGCTGTAGTTAACGCTGCAGGTTCCTGCTCCACGTATGTCAACCAACAATTAACACGAGGCCAGAGTCCTCTGAGGCCCGGCCCTTTAATCACAACAGGAACATGTTTTTATTTTCTCCACATGAAGCGTCACAGATCAAAGCACCGTCTCTCACATCTGCACATCTGTCGCTGCGCCGCTCGCATCGCAGATTCATCTAATCCCAGCGCTGAGCCACGTTATGACGAGCAGACATCGGGTCAAGAAAACCGCTCATCGCCGCATGCAGCTTCTTCAGCAGAGTAATTCAGCCGGTTCAGCTTGACGTGATCATGATTTGATGCTCTTCAGATCAGATAAACTGAACCTGAATGTGGACCCAAACAGCATTAAAATGTGCAACGATCTCTCATTATCTTTTTATTTTTAACACAATCTTCAAGTAGGGTTGGAAACAGGCCTGCCTCTACAATGAGTGGAAAATCTGATGTCATTTTGGTGCAAGTGCAGCAAGAGAAATAACGAGGTGCAACTATAAACTGATGGTAAAACTCTTGGGTGGAAATCGCTGTTTTTAGTTTCCATCATCGCTGTGACAGCAAATGATTACAATTTCATATTCTGACCACGTCAAAAATGACAAAGTAAACTGGTCCAACTCTTCTGCAGCATTCCCACTGAGGTGGACTATGACAACTTCTTTATAACGAGTGAAATTACATTATACCTTCCCCCATTTTAAAAGGCCATGTTTCTTAGATTAAAATGTCCAGGTTTTGCTAACAGCTTGTGTTGACAATGCTTTAATGTTAGTCTGGTTTCTATGACATGTACACTTCCTAAATCTTAGTACCACACACGGCTGGAGTCTGTTTCCAACTCTCTGTGATAAAAGGCGGTTCTGCAGCTAGTTTTGGCATCTGGACCAACTTAGATCAGCTTCATTTGAAGAATTATTAAACAGCTCAGGATCGATCTATTAAAACAGCTTGTGATCTTTGATACATTGGTCTATTTGCATTTTTTTTAAGCTTTAAAACCGGTCCGATATCCAAACCAACCCCTGCTATGCTCAGTTTCAGAGCTACAGGTCCAAACCCTGATGTAAAAAATAAAATAAAAATTAAAGAAAAGTTTTAAAATAACAGTTTTCAGTTTTTTTTAATGAGCTACAAAACTCAAAATACTAAACAGATGGCAAACATAATAAAGTTAAGATTTGTGTGTTTTAAAAATAAAAAGCATTTAAGTTTTTGAAACTGAAGGTTTTTACTTAGAAAAACAAACATTTCCACATTCACTTTTCTGCAGTTTCAATAGACTGTGTTGAATATAAATAATAATCTGACAACAGTTCTCTTGTAGCAAAGAGTCACTGGTGAAACGCTAAAATAATCTTACTGCCATTTAGACAGCGAGACAAATTTGGTTCAGGTTCAGTTTAATAGTCTGTTAATCCCTCAGGGGGATCATTAATTATTAAACATTAAAACGCATATTTAGAATTGGTAGCCTCAAAGTCATTGAATAAGTTTTTCCCCTACAATTATCTTGCAAACAAACATAATTTAATGTTTAAAGAACGTATTCCACTTGAAGCGGGATAACCTTGGCGTGTATACATGAAGGTTGGTGCGCTGCTGCCAGCTGGGCTTCAACCAGTGATCGCTGCTGGCTGGGACGTCCTTACGAAAACAAAGTGTCAGCTGCTTTTTGGGGTTACGGTGTTAAGCATCTTCAAATTTATAAAACATAACCAGAATATAAGACGGCATAGTCAAGAGTTATTGTTGATTTGGATTAACAAAACTGTCTGATCTACTTGGGAGAATTTTTTTTTTTTTTTTTTTTTTTTTTTTTTAAAATCAACCAATTGGTCTCATAAATAATGTTTTCTGGCATCTATATACCAAAAATCTACTTATTTCACATTGAAGAACTTCCTTAATTAGTCCAGATGAAGTCCAGTTTCCATCAAAAATTGGAACTACTTCAAATTTGGATTTCAGGATTTACTATATTGTTTCTTAAAAAGAAAACATGTTAAATGTGTTTTGCTTCTCAATTTTAAAGCTCTTTTAGTGAAAACTCTTTATTATGAAACCACTCCTGGAAAATGTTCCGATTATGTACCAGTAAAGAAATTGGAAAGCCATTAGTTTAGACAACACTGTTATTTTTATTAGCCGATTCTTGTTTAGACTTCAGTCACGTCTGAAGAGGATCGGTTTCTGATCTGGTAATCTGACTGCAACTTTTGGAAACTTTTGCCAAAGATTTTGGCAGGGCATCCCCCTGAAGCGTGTCGGCCTTGCTGCCATTTATACAAGGGGACACCCTTTGGTCAGTCTTCTGTTAAATCTTTGACGATTACAAACACTAGAGATTGGCCGGCCAATTTCCCCCGATTGGCTCGTCTGTAGTCAGCAGATCAAATACTGGAAAGTTACATTTTGTCCCCCATTCTAGTTAAAAGTAATAAAATTGATGACTTCCCTCCTTTTGGTCTATAAACTTCAACTAGGTGTGGATGATATGCCCATCTTGGGTTGCAAAGGACTGAAAAATGATGACGAGCTGCAGAAGCATAGATCATACATAAAAAGGCACAGTCTGTGCTTTTGCTCAGACGCCTCCATAAGTTTCTTTGTCCTCCTTTTCCTTCAACTTAAAAAAAATTACCAAGAAATAAACTATGTTAACGGGCTGACACAGTTACCGGTTCAAATGATCTTAATTGCAATAGAAGCAGAATAGTGTTACTAAATAGGTATTGCCATTTAAAAATAAAACGACCAGTAAAGCTAGATGAAGTGACTACACATTAAAAAGAAATCTGTTTTTTGATCCTCCATCAAAACACATTGTCTTAGACATGAAATGCAGGGATATTTAAACCACCGGGTGTAAAATGTAGCTGCATTTTTGGACTTTACAACTGCACAAAAGTACGGCTTTTTAAAGCCGTTCTGTCCTCACTAGTGCAGAGGGAAACCAGAACAGCCGTCTGAGCTGCTGATGGCTCACCACAGCAATAATATGATGGATTATGCCTCTACTTATAACGTTAATACAGCAAACCGTCACAATAAAAGCATTACGAGCATAAAGTTAAAGTTAATTAAAACAGCACCCTCTCTGCTCATAAACACGTTGGGTGCTTTGCATGTTTGGGCTGCAGGCAGCAATTTGTCACCAACAGCTGTGGTTTAATACAGAACTTTATCATTTAATACAATTTGCTATGTGCTGGTGGGAGAGTGATGAAATTAAAAATATTGAAAGTTTTCTTGTTTTGTCTTGAGTTTTGAATACATGTTTTGAGCTAGGCAAAACAATTTCCAAAAGTGCCCTAAAAATGACGTGTTAAATCAACTGGGTTTGACGCAAGCTGGCAAAATTGTGCAAACTAATTAGATATGTCTGTTTTCTTTCCCTTTAAAAACTATCCATTTAAATAAGGAAAATGTGAAGAAAATAGTAACCCCGATTTTTACTGTGATAAAAAACAAAACATGATTGATATTTTTGTCATATCGCCTATGCTCAATTGCAACTATTAGCATGAACTTTTTTTAGTTAAAAACAAATTTCCCTAACCTTTTGTCATTTTTTTAAACATAAATATGGGATATTTCTTCATTTTTGAAATTTGTGTGTTTAAAGCAACAAGATCTGGATCGGACAAAATTTGCAAGTCAGCCCTAGAAGAAGACGGGAAATCAGTATCAGCTAGGTAAAACCTGACAAGTGGATCTCTAATAAACATTGGAAATAAAATATATATATATATATTTTAAAAAATACTAAAAATTGGATCAATGGATTCCCTTCTTTTTGATTTAATGAACTCACGGGTGACTGATATTGTCTGAATGAGCACAGACACGATTTTGTACTTGTGTAATAATTTCTTATGTCCACGGATAATATATTACACCTCTTTGGCACCTGATTTACTACTACCCGGCAAAGTAAATCTTCAGTGACGTGTATAAAATGCACCAAACTCAATCAGTCCGTTAATCCTTCTGGGCTTCATCAATTACAGATTATAAAAAATAACTGTTTACAAAAGCTTGAATCAAACCCACTTGGATTATATTCCTTCAACAAAAATCTGTTTAATGTTCAGAGTGGAAGTAGTCCACTGCGCATGCTCAGAGGGCAGTGCAGGATGAATGAATGGATGGATGAGCCCTTTAAACTGTCAGCGATATTTAGGCCTCCGTGTTCCCTTCCTGACTTCCCTTCACCAGAAAGCAGCAAACGACCAGCGTGATTACCGACGACCCTTAGGATCGGTGTTTTTCCATTCATTCACCGTGTTACATCTATGCTGCGGAAGAGGACCTGCCGCCTCGCTGGCAGTGTGCGTCAGCAGCCAGCGGCAGACACAGTCACAGCCTCAATTTAATGTCAGGAGCTCCACCAGAACAGAGGCGGCCAGCAGCCGCCGCCTTCCTCCGTGTCTCCTCCGCATCATTCCCGACAGGTGTGCGAGCGCCCAGAAAAAAAAAAAAACGCCGACACGGTTTGTATGAAGGTCTTTTTTTTAATTACCGCCGCCTACGTATACGTACGTTCAACCCCTGGCTAAGCTAGCATGTAAGCAAGAAGTGTCGGTTAAAAAAAAAAGAAGGGCAGGAGGTGCTGGTGTAGTTACCGCTGAAGACCATGGCCGCGGAGGCTCCCATCACGGCGAAGAAAGGTGAGTACTCGGGGCTCTCCTCAGAAGACATTGTCGCGCTTCCCTTCGGACGACAAAGCTCAACGGCGCAATATCCTCTGTCTCTCTTTGGCGGTGGGGGTTCCCCTGTCCCACCGTCACCTCTGGGCAGCTTAGAACACCGCGAAGCAGCGAGGACGGGCAGCGGCAGCTCCGGCGGAGAAGAGGAAAATGGCGAAACGGAAAAAGTCACGTGACCCACCGTGGCGGAAGGATCCAACTGAGCTGAGGCGGGTGTGCACGACTAACAACTCCAAAATACTCGCTCGTCGACTCGTGTCTCCTTATGAAACTGATGAAAAATATCCTATTTTGATATTTATTTATCAAAACTCATACCACCACTGTTATGGGTGCAAATGAGTGTTTAAATAAATGATTTTGGGCCCTTTTTGTTCAGTGGTATGTTCTGCTGCAAGTGCACACTGACTGCAGCTGAAACCAGTCACATCGCACTGGCCTGTTAATTATTGGTACCAAATGTTCACTAAATACCGCCGACAAAAAGCGACCGAGCTCTATGATTTAACACGAAAAACAGCGAGTAGATCCTATAATGAACGCTACTCAGACCAAGAGATCAGAAACGGAGCCCGGAGGAGTTTGCGTCAAGGTGACACTCCAGTGAGGATGTGTGTTTTCTGAAGTCAGCTAGAGAGGGTGTCTCACCTCGTCGTTTAATGCTCTCGTTTTGCAAAACTTTGATTAAATCTATTTTTTTCCGTCTGTTTATACCCATTTATAATAATTTCAAAATAATATTGCCTCAAGTAATTTCATTTCTCAGTTTCTCCTTCAGATCCAATTGCATATCTGCTTTTTTGTATTAGATCCTAAGATGCTGAATTAAAATAATTGAAATTTACACTTAATGGTAAAAAAAAATTACAAAGATTAAAAGCCAAAAAGCTCTTATTATAAAACAGCTGCATTACATTTCATACTTATTGGAACCAGCGGTGAAGATTTTTTTTATAAAGCTTTTGAATAAGACTATCTTTAATTGCTATAATGTAAATTTCACAGTTTTCTAAGTTGATTACAGTATGCCCAATAGATTTTGATTCCTATTCTATGGCTCATTGTTACCCCGGGGATTAAATGTGTTTAAAATTAAGTAGGACATGCCTTTCAAGCAAGGCAGGTTTGTGTTAAGCTGGTCTGGAAATTACTACAAAAAATACCTAACCATTTAAATTTACTACATTTTTGCAAATAAACACATCCCTTTTAAATGAGATCACCATTAAAAGCTCAAAGATTTGGACATAGTGTCTCAGACACTCAGTTACAGGAATATTTCACCCATAGAAGAGCACTACGTGTCAAATGCAGACACTTTGTTGTTCTTAGTCACAAGCTTTGGATTTGCTTTTGAACAGAAAACAACATTTTCAGCATGTTTCGACAACTTCTGTTGAAAGCTTTGATTATTCAGTGATGCTGCAAGTTATTTACCTTAGAATGATTTGTGTTACCAGAAAATCTTTACCCTACCCTATTCCATTTACCCTATAGTCTGGATTGAACTTTTATTTTATTATTTATACTGTTAACAAATTCGAATCCTTTTTCATTTGCTAATAAATCCCCACCCAGACCTCTGGGATTAAAAAGAAGATGCATGAAGGCCTTTTGACGTCCCCCAAGTAATCATGTGATAGTGCTTTAACAACAGTTTTTACAAATGAAAAGTGAAAGAAGGGTTACTGAAAATGCAAAGCACACACATGACTATCAGTAGCCTCTCTATCACATGGGAAAAAAATTTGCTATCAGTTTCAGAGCTCTTTCATGTGACCATGGTCAGTTCCTGCTGAGCACATGCCTTCTTTGCAGTTTGCAAACTTTCTTCTTTGACAATCTTATCAAAAAATGTTTAATTAGAGGGAAGGACAACCAAATGTTAATAAAAAAAAATCTACCCCACAGATAAGGAAATAAGTGAATAGTTTGCAAGCTTAAAAATAAATAATAAAAATAGTAGAAAAGAAACAATGAAAAGAGGTAGATTAACTCTCAAAGAAAACAACTCACCAAGAAAAATACAGCATCATCAGCTCATCAAATGTGATACTATTGGCCTCTACGTATGTAGACGTAAACGTGCCTAAGTATATGGTTTTGATTTAAATTGTGCCAATATTCATTCGGTCTAAGGCCCCCACAGCGCCATCTGCTGGTGGACATCCTGAACTGTCTGCAGAACCCGGGAGGGGGTGGAGTTGGACAGCTGGGGGGCGTGGTCTGCAATCCGGCCAAGACGAACATCTCCACCTGCTGGACAGCTGCAGAAACTACAACCATGTTTTAGACTAATACTCAAGTACAATTTAACCTTTTATGGGTCAGCCTTGTTAAAGGAAAGGCAGTTTCCTGCATTTGTTAGCAATGTTCAAGCACTGCTACCACTGAGGTCATTAATGACATTATAGAAACCTTAGATATTTTATAGCCATTTTCATTGACCTTTCTAAGGCCCTTGAGAATGTGACATTGGCTTGACTGACCATGCTCTGGCTAGGCTTGATCATTATCCGTCAAAGCCAAAACAATGCGAGTACGGATCCTCTCCAGGCCTTTTAAATATTATTAATGGTGTACATCAACAGTGTTGGGACTTGCACTGTTTACCGTTTACATAAATGATGTAGGTCAACGCACCAAGGCTCCTGTTACTGTTTGCTCACACTGTTGTTCTTGCTTTTGAACAGCTGGAGTCTGCATTTGATATCATTTAACAGCTCAGACTGGTACCAAATGCAAATAAAATTGTGCCGGCCATTTTACCTTCAGTTGTATCCCCAGAAGGTTTATCTATTGAGCCTACAAATATAAAAACTAAAGCTCACATTAATGATCATATTTTTCAAGAAACTGAGGCTAACGGGTTTCTTTTTTTTTTTTTCTCAAAACAAGTCATGTTTTTTTGTCTTAATGCCAGGAAACGTCTTGTAGAGTCTGCCCTTTTGCTTCTTTTGGACAATGGTTAGATTTTAGAAATTAATTTCTCCCAATTATCTTCATTTATTAGATTCGGCTTATCGCAGAGTTTGAACATGCATAACTGGAAGCAGATATATTACGAATCACTTAACTTTGTATTCTTTAGTTAGGTGGCCATAACTGTCTCCGCTCAGTTTTTCCATTGGCACATTTTTCCCCCTATTAATCCATTCTTGTTTTTTACATCGGTATTTGTCCTCTTACACCAGCTTCAGTTAACATTCCAGGGATGTAATTTCTCTGTCATTTAAAAAAAATAAAAAAATTAAAACTTGCTTTCTGGCTTAAATATTTTTTCCTATGCAATTTAATTTGGAATAAACAAGTACTTCTAGATGTGCAATGTGAAGACACCCCTGCATGCACACAGAAATCAAAAACAAAAACAGAGGCCATTAGGTTTTACATTTAAAAGTAAGCCGATATCCCAGTAGACCTAAGAAAATGGTCAACAGGTCTCCAAACGTGCGCTCCCTAAATTGATAGTGAACCTTCAATAAGCTATGGCTCAAAGCAAGTAGCTTAAATGTTACCAGCTGTTCAGGAGAAAGTACGAGGCAGAGGCAGCAGAGAAAGCTGCAGCTGGCTCAGCCTGCTCGTACATACAGTACATTTCCCAAAGATCTTCAACCCCTGAAAATGTTCCAGATTTTGTCACATTACAGCCTCAAACTTCAGTGTATTTTACTCAGACCAACACAACAGTGTATGATTGGAAGGCAAAGTGATTCAAACTTTTTACAGATAAAAAACAAACAACATACAAGTGTACCGTGGATGTTTTTGGACCAAAGCGCTTTCATGCGTTAAAGTGGCTTAGCCGATGTCCAGACCCAGGTCCAGTTTCTGTGGCAAGACTTGAAAAGTGACGTTCACAGGAGATTTTGCACTACCTTGCTAGTTTATTACATAAAATACAATAAAACACACGAAGTTTGTGCTTTTAATGTATCAAAATGTGACAGTTCAAAAGATATGAATCCTTTTGCAAGGCACAAATGATGGATTTTGCACATTATGAAACATTTCTTACTATACCGTACTTCCTTTACAGTAGTTTCTAAGTCATTTGTGAAAAAAAATAAGTACCTAGAATGCAAATTATCCCCAGAATATGAGGCAATGATGTCTCAGTCAGCACCTGTAATATTTATCTACATGAAGAAGTGTGCTGCTGCAAGCGGAGGCCTGACTACAAACGTACGCGGGGCAACAAAAGACAACTCCACCAGAAAGTGTACAGAGAATCTGTATTTTAATGAAAGACCAGGTTAAAATAAAAACCACTTTAATGAAAGCAGACACTTAAAATCACCATAAATATGCTACATCTATCCTAACCACAATTTGCATTAACACAGTGAAGCTGATGTGTCGATAGGGACTGCTCAGTGTTAGGTAATGCGCAAACAGATACATGATATAGGTCTCGTTAGCATTAAACGGAAGTAAAGCTATCTCAAGTGTGCAGTGAAAAAAAAAAATAATAATAATAATATTCTGGAGGTAAATCAGTTCCAGACTAATGCTTCACAACACCATCCAGCTTAAGATGCCTCACTGCAAACGCGCACACACATTCAAAACGTTACACCTGTGAACAGAAGACTCGCTACAGACGGAAAAATTCTTGCAGGTTTCTGTTGGCTTGAATATTACTAACTCAATATCCCCACTGCCTTATTATTGGCTTTAAAAATAATAAAAAACATGAATTAATAATATAATAAAAAAAACCCCAAAAAAACAAAGAGCTCGCCTGCTGCTCTATGTATTCCCATATCCTCCCTGTATATTTAACTCAAAGGTCAGCCACTGAAACAAGCCTTGGTAATGAAATCCATTTAGGCAAGATCCATCAAAAGATGCACCTTAAACTCAAAGGAAAGAAACAAAAAAAAAAAATCCAAATAACAATCAAGCTCCTTAGCTTTGATTGGCCTTGTGGCTTCAAACGCCACACGGTTTAGCGATCGCTGTAAAAAGTTGGATCTTTCGTGCGTTAAAAGGCTTTAAAAAAATACAATTAAAAAAATCCACCCCACACCCGGTGCCCGTGTAACTACGCCACCCACTCTCTCTCCACACGCGCACAAGCCGTACACCTGAATCAGTCCCCAGAATCACTAATCATCGGGATGAAGATCTCGGTAAGTGTGTTGGTGAAAGAAACGTGAGGAATAGACGAAGGATAAGGCATCACATGCTATTCTTAGCGAAGCTGCATGAAGTAAAAGTGTGGCACAGCAGTGGCTCCAAGGCGAGATGAGGACGATATACTTGAACCCTTTCGCGTTGAGGGGATGCAACTTCTTTCCCCCCCCCCTCCTCCTCTTAAAAAGTCATGAAGAAACATAGCCGCTTTCTTTTTCAATCCCAGCCGTTGTCCTTAATCATATGGGACAGCTCGATGATGTACTTCCCCTCTTTGTACTTCTGGCTGAGTTCGAAGGCCTGCTCCTGCAGAGGAAAGACACAAAGCTTTAATCAAGAGAGTGCTCTTCTTTTTTTTTTCTTTTCTCTTCTTTTTAATAAACCGGTCAGACTCTTTTCCAGCTGGTGAGAAAGTCTTATACCATGCTCTGCAGAATCCAGGCACGGCCCAGCAACCGGTCCCGTGGGAAACTAAGGCTTTAAAGCTGTAGATGGTAATCCTGTTCAGAAACACTTTTTACTATTCTGGGTAAAATCTTCCTTCCATCCTGAAAGTTGTCAATACATTATGGATTCAGAAAAAGGAGGTGAAAAAAAGGAAAAAAACAATCTGTGGGAGCTCCAGGCCTGTCCGCTGTTCTCACCGTATACGTTGAACATGGCTGAGAGTCGCAAGAAGCAAACAGCGTTCATGTTTATGAGAAGAAGATGAAGGCCTCAGTAGAAAGAAATAAGACCAGAGTGGATTTGGGAGATTCCCCTGTAGAGCCGAAGAGCAGGTAAGACGGTCTTGCGCATGAGCGGTTGTTCAAAAAGGGACTTGGGGAAACTTCCGGAAAAATCGCCGAGCCTAGCTTCGAGTTGGCCTTTCGAAACGATTTAAACTGACGTCAGGGAGGTTTTAAGATAAGAGGCCAAAAAATTTCAAAGGGCAACGCGTCACACCGCTGAGAACATCTGAAGCACTCCGGGTTCTGCTTGCTTCGGTTGTGGTCGGTGTTCATGACTCGACAACAAGGAAGAGACTGGACCAAAATGGCTTCTGTGAGAGCGCTCCGGGAGGACGACCCCACGAGACGTTCGGGAAAAAATTCTGCGAACTAACAAGGCACAAGTGGGACTTTTTGTACAGATAACTGTTGCTAATTTGCTTTAAATACAACCAATTAGATAATGCTATGCAGGAACATTTTTGTTTTAAACCCAAAGTTATGATATTCAGAATCTCATACCACCCCAGGCCCCTTAAAGTCTAATGTATATCATTGTGTGCCTCAGTAACGGTCATTATTGTCTACGGGAGGCGGAGATAATCTATTGCTTGAAATGTCATTTTTTTCTTAATGTGGGTCGCTTTTAAAAATCAGGAGGAAAAAAAATTGTGTCTTTTTGGGATTTTATTACATGTCAAATGACCTGCAGAGTTTT
Organism: Fundulus diaphanus; assembly: GCA_037039145.1. Classification (NCBI taxonomy): domain Eukaryota; kingdom Metazoa; phylum Chordata; class Actinopteri; order Cyprinodontiformes; family Fundulidae; genus Fundulus; species Fundulus diaphanus. The sequence goes on along the minus strand of CM073140.1, from coordinate 19,600,251 downwards.
AAAGTGCAACGTTTACAGCAAACAGAGGTACTCTGTCACAGGAAAGAAATACTGGCCCACCCAGTTTTTGTTTTACTTAACAGCATTACCATTGCAAAACGCATAGGAAGCAACCGGCGTGCAGGGGGGAGGGGAGGGGGGGGGGGCATTATCAGAGGAAAACCACACTCAAAACAAACAACTCCAGCAAGCTATTTTTTTTTTTAGCCAGGGCTGCTGTGTCAGTTTAGATTAAAAGCATATTCCTGTGTTAGAACGGCCTAGTCAAAGTGCAGACATGAATCCAACAGAGAACCCGTGGGAAGGCTTGAAATTGCAGTTCAGACGCTCTCAATCTGATCTGCCATATATCTCTTAATTTTTATTTGTAAATGAGATTTAAAACCATGCATCCTTTACCCTTCACTCCACAATCATGCACTACTCTGTGTCAGTCTAGAACCGGAAAATCCACACATAGTACTACAGCGACTGAGGGACGAGATGAGCAAAAGATATATGAATACGTCATTTGTTATGTACGCGAACCTGAAACAGTGAGAGACATATTTTTTGTTTGTTTGTAATTATTGAGCAAACCGAGAACTGCTGGGAGGCGCAGTTAAGAGTTACTTACATATTTCCAGCCCAGAGTGGTGTGACAGTTTTCACAGTAGATGTCGGCCACTGCGTGGAGTCCCGTAAGCAGCAGCCTCTCCTCGGCGGGACCACAGCCCACGTTAACCCTAAAAATGAACGGCAGTGTCACCGATCAGCTGTTTTTACTATAAAGCTCCCCCTCCACAGTACAGAAGCGGCTTCCTACCACAGCGGCTATCACGTCTTTTCGTTAGAAACATTCATAGAACATGAGGAGAAGCAACATGCCAGGGTATTTCTTTAAAAAAAAAAAAAACTATTATCATGATTTCAACATGTCTGCTGTTTAATGGCCTCCCTCCTGTTACTGTGCATTGCTGACCCACTTACACAAAATTAAGCATGACCAAGGTAAAGTGACCCAACTTTGAGGTCTAATCTGCAGAAAAATAATCTAATCATCTGCAGACGGTGTGGCTTTCATAAACACATCAGCAGTGTGTTCAGATGGGAGAAGAACATTTCAGAAACTCGTGCTTTGGAAATAGATCAGAGATTGCCAAGTGGTTCAAAGAGGACATTTGAGGAAGTGGCTTTAAAAAAAAAAACAGTAAAATAAAAACAAACAACTCATGATTAAATAAAGAAATCTGTTATGAAACTTGCGGTCGTCTCCAAAATACTTACACTGAGTTAAAGAGGTATGCTCGTCCCTGGCTGCCTTGAAATGACTGAAACAAGAAAAAAAAACAACCCCCCCCCCCACATGAATGCATTTGTGTCTTGCATATTTTACTATTTTTAATACATACGAGAACCGTAAAGCAGCATCCAAGGCGTAGCACCCAAAATAAGCATTCCAAGAAAGGCTTGGCAGCATGTTTACCTTTGAGATAAGATCGTCGTGGTTTGCCAGATGGGCGCGGCAGTGCACGCAGCTGTAACGGCGGTGGCAGGAGTCCAGGTAAGCCTGGAAAGTCTTGGCTTTTGTCAGCTTCACCATGTCTGCACAGGGAAAAGGCAGGATGCACATGGTGCATTACTGTATACGGTAATCCAGGCAAAACTGCTTTGGATTTCATTAGGTTGAACAGAATTCAGGTCGGATCACGCTGTAAAACACAAACTGATTTTGTTGGTACTGCACGCAGCTTTCTAATCAGAGAGAGAGTTCAAATTCTTCACGTGGAGAAAATTGGTTATGGTCTGATCTAGAGATGCACCTATTAGGGGTTTCCTGGTTGATACTCCTTTGAGATCTTGGCGACTGACTCCAAATTTTTGTTCTAAAAACTAAAAAAAACACACGGGAAAAAAGACAAGAAAAAAAAAACATCTTTGGTAGTTTGTTGTTTTGCATCCAGAAGAAAACGAAGCAGTTCCAAAATTATTGCAATGCTTATCAACGTTTATGTCTCCAACCTACATCAGATTTTTTATTTTTGTTTTAAAACTGACTTAATGTAACAGATTTTTGCTACCATTTGTCATTTTGGACCGGGGAGAGGAAAAATAATTAAAAAAAATTGGCAATTAACTGGTGCATCTCTAATCTAATTATTTGATTAATGATCTTTAAATTCCTTACATTTTCTATTCAACTCAAAACTACTGCAGTGCAGTTTAGGGACTTTGTGTCCTTAAAATGACAAAAAAAACAAAAACAATGTCCAGCTCAGAAAACCAGCCTGATCGGTGCAGATTTACATCTGACCTAGACTAGAGCTATTCCTGGTCCAAGTTGATTTCCAGTTTTCTCCATAGTTTCGGCTGCCGACTTTAACCGATCCCATTTTTATTTTTAGTTTAAGACCACAACAGTGAAAATAGAAGAAAAAAATGGTAGTAGTTTTAGATCAAACGGGGAAAGCATTGAAACGTGTATCTGCCATGATCGGCTCACCTCTGATGCTAAATTTAGACGTCTGAGTCCTCACAATCTGAACGGAAGTCTGGTAAAACGCCAAATGTTGCAAGCGACATTTCAATCTAAACAATCCTCCCGTCTCGTTATCACTTAAAATCAACGAGAGTTTCTCTTTGAGGAAGTAAACACGCGATCAGCAACACTCGGGTCCAATTAGCAGCCAGTTGCGCGATCTTGTACCACAAAAGACGAAGCAGGAAAAGACGCGGTTCGAGCTTGCCTCCTTCCTGTTTCAAAACTATTTGCATAACCCGTGTTTGGCTCCAGCTAAGCCGCTTTTCGGCGTGCAGGGCCGTTTTCACACCGACAATCGTCCACGCGAGCTCCTAAAAACGGGCCACGACGTGACAAAATGTTACAAAGGACATCACTAGCAGCATGCTAGCTGCGCTAAGTTGGTCCTAAAAACGAAGACGGATGAAGCGTTTCCCTCCGTTTCCACTCACCTGCTAAAACTGAAGCTGTGCAAAGAATATACAGCGGCCTACGATGGCTGACAGCTTAATAACAGAAGGAAGAAGGCAGAAAATGTGGAGTCCAGCGTTTAGCTCGGCGCTACAGCCCTCCACGCGCTGACCGTTGGAAAAATAACCCTCAGCTCTGATTGTTTTTGTTGTAACGGAGCCCACGTTTCCGTGTTTTTTTTTCTCCTTCCCGCCTCAGAAATGAAGGTCTTGCCGCGGCCTTTTCCCAAAACGGGAGCCGGGGGGGACCTGACAATGCTGGCAGGGTTACAAACCAGAAGGCTAGCGCGTTCCCCTGCGGAACAAAAATGCAGTTTGTTTATGGAAGCACGCAGATGGAGGAAGGGTGCAAAACAAACCCCCGTCGACCAATCACAGCTCCCGAATGACGTCCAGAATGTGGGTCAACCAATCAGCGCCGGCTCCGCAGGAGCCTTTTATGGCTATCAATAGGCTTGCTTTTTGATCCAGTTTCATAAACGTTGAGTTGTCTTCAGCGATGGGAAGTCCGATTCTTCTCCGGGATTCACATGTTGTGGCTCTGCCGACGACAAAGAGTCCGAAATTTCCACACTTAGGACTTGCACTAACTTTATAAGCAAGGCAAGTTTTAATTTACAGACATTGTTCAAAGTAATCATGATTAACGTTATATTACTATTTTATTTAATGTTACAGTTAAGATCAAAATTATTCATACCACAGGCGAATTTAGATGTCAAATTATTTTTATTCAACCAAGAGGTTTGTTTTTAATTGGAGGATGCCTCATCAAAAGATAAAACAATCTAAATAGAAAATCTATTTAGAAAACAGTTTTTCCTTTACCTTTTTAATCAAACGTCCTAAATTATGCATGCTCTTCAAAATAATTAAGTTGTTTGCATGTTTGCGCTGGTATTTTGAAGATTAATCTATTTGAATGGAAGGCTTCCATGCCATCACCCTCCATAGATTCTAAGATTTATGTTAGGACGTATGCAGGGCAATGGACAATGTTAATATTACTTCCAGTCAGAAGAAACAAAATAAAAAATTTTAAACCTATATCCACCAGTTGTAATAATACTTTTGGCTCTATGTGTTAAATCAAACTAAAAATCACAATACAATTTCAAGCCATCACAATCAACTTTATTTGGCCATGATTGTGTGCAAAATCAAGCTATCTGACTTTGGTTACAGAGCTCACACTGTACAGACATTTGATATACAACATAAAAACGTTTTTTTTATGATGAGAAAAGAAAATCAATCGCCCTCACACACCAATATGCAAATCAGTAGGCAACTTGGGGTTAAGTCCCTTGCTCAGTGGTGCATCAACATGGGACAGGGGAAACCCTGACAGCCATATTGGATACTAAATTTGGTGGCTGCTTGTGAGCTCCAACTTTCCTAGTTGGAATTCCGACTTAAGGTGTCCCTCCTTGTATTTGCGCTGCAAAAAGGGAACAAAAAGCAAATCATTTTTTTTTAAATTTGTGTATTTTTCCTTAATTTGAGCAGCTAAATAAGACTATTTGCCAATGGAATTAATCTCTTTAACCCTAAAATAAGATAGATATCCTGCGCTTGAAATAAGATGATGGAGTTGAATTATTGCTATTTTAAGTGCAGAAATCTTATTCTGTTGGCAAATAGTCTTATTTACCTGCTCAAAACAAGGAAAAATACACACATTTCAAGACATTTTTACTTACTTTTAGGTCCTTTTTTTTGCAGTGTTGAACTGCACTATTGGAAAAATCCACTTTCAAATACAAAATAAAACACACAAGTATGCACCCTGAAGTCAATATGATGATTAGGAAGGTTAGGAATCACTGAGTAGCTCTGAGGCCAGTACATATTCGGCTACCCCATGTAAAGACAAATACTGTTAGCAATACTTTGTTGATCTGCATTGCTAACGACCGGTAGCACTAAAACAATTAAATTCCACCACTTTTCCAACTTTTAACTATGGTGTGTGGTCTTTCTGTTCAGAAGCGGAATTTTTCAAGTTACTAGTTGGACACGCAACAAGAACGGCCCTATTATCAATACATCTGACAATGAATTTCTTAGTGCTTTAAGCATTCAAGCATTTGTTATGGTGTGTTTACAGACAGTTGTGTGTGTGCAGCAGGCTTTACAAAGTACCAGCTTCCTGGAAATGTTGGTAGCCATTTTCTATTTTGGTGGCTGATGATGTTTGGGAAATTTCCTCCTCAGGAGGATTTCTTTAACTTCAAACTTAGAAATTCAGTTTTCTGACAACAAATTGAAGAGACCAGAAAAAAAATAAAGACAGCTTTAAACTAGATCTCCATATTAATTTGAAAAATCTTGCATATCAAGCCATATTTGGCATGAACAGAGCATCGCTAGCTCTCTACACTGCTTGCCAGTTTTGACTATTGAAAGACATGATATTGCCTAAAAAGAAGAAATCAATTGTCAAGATTCAGGAAAGCGTGGCGGTTTATTTTGGTTTTTGTGACCCCTTTCAAACCCATTTGAAAAGTTCTTCCCGAAATCTACCAAGAAGTTTACCTTTTATAGATTGTCAGTTATAATATCCTTCCTTTGCAAGCTTTAAGGTCATTTTACTCTCAAATCTGAGCTAAATAAATTATTGTCTTTTATTGATGACCTTATAGAGTCAAACACCAGTTTTCAGCACGTCGTGTAGTTTCTGTTGTTCTGCTGACCACCAGTTGAAAACCTGGACATGTGACATGACAAACAGAGACGGCTACGAAGAACATTAACACAAAAAAAACAACAGCCTTATTCCTAGAAATACATAAAATGACATTTCATAGACACATTCACGGATTCAAATCTTTTCTCTTTGTCGCTAATGTAACAAAGAGCTAGATTTGCTTTATGTCGTTTTAACTCTGTTGTCACACTACTCAGCAGACAGTTCAGACAAATCCAGCCGTTGTTTCGCCCACTGGCTGATTGATTACCATCGCTGCAGTGTGGCCGGACTTTGGCCCTGGCTGCCAGGGAAAACAGGGACCCAGATGAGAGTCATTGCACACGTTAACTATTAGGTAGAATAAATGGATCAAATCCAGATGTACAGCATCATAACAACAGTGCCCTGCATGTGTGTGGCGGTGCATTTCCAGTTCAATGCAAAAGTATTTACGCCCTTGCACGGTTTAACTTATTTTTTTTTAAATGACAACCACTGACTTTAATGGGTTTTCTTCTACAAGGAAGTAATGTGATAGAATGACACAAAGTAGTTGTGAAGGAAAAGGAAACAAATATATGTGGTTCTCAGAGATTTTGGCAAATAAAAATGTGGAGAGTGCGGCGTGGATTCTAATTTGGGCCGTATGTGATACCACTAAATAAAATCCATTGCAATCAATTGCTTAAAAATAGTCAGCTAATTAGTGAATATTGTCTACCTGTGTGTAACTTAATCTCAGAAGAAATCCAGCTGTTCTGTGAAGGCCGCAGAGTTTTATTAGAGAACAGAACAAATGACAGCATGAAGACCCAGGAACACAGCAGACAGGTCAGGCAGAAAATAGTGGAGAAGTTCAAAGCAGGCTTAGACAGACGTGCGTATCTTTACTCAGAAAAACACGTATTTCTCTACGTAGTTTTACTTTCCCTGTAATAATATTATTTTGAAGCAGGGCTACTCTTCTTTGAGAGTTATTTGCAGCTACTCTACCGCCTCCAGTAACTTTCCTGAATAAAGAACAAGAACGTTTTATCCAAAACACAGTTTGTGTTAAAGTGAGACTTCTTGCTGGTACACTTGCTTCCTTGTTCTAAAGTTATTTTCCATTTGCGGAGCCCTTTGGCGCTCAAGTGAATGTCGGTAAATGGTATATTTTGTCACTTGGAGTACTTTGCACCGGTCTAACGTGCTGAATTTAATTTCAGAAACTTTTTGTTGGGGGAAAATTATTTACAAAAGTTTCTTTTTTCCTAAATTTACTGTGATCATTTTGTTTATTCTTACTCCTTTTCATTTAATTTTTATTAAAAAAAAAGCAGAATTTGCACATAATGTTATATTTCTATTGGTCTGATTACATAATTTTGTACAAATTAAATCAGATCTTAAGTTTTCTTTACTTGAGTAATTTTCTAAATGGCTACTTTTAGCTTTTAAGAATGGTAAAACAATAAAACTACACAAATCGAGTAGAGAAACTGACAAAACTCCATTAAAACCGACTGAAGTTAGTGGTTCTAATGTGAATAAATGTAAAGCGGTACAAAGGATTAGAACTTTAGTAAGGCAGATTAAAGCACCGCTAAAATGTATCTATAACCACATTTCCGAGACATTTCGTCTGCCTTCTTATTTCTAACAACACAAAAGAGGCACTTAAACCAATCAATAGTGTCAGAAAATAACCAGTCAAAACAAAGCCGTGTTTGTTTTGTGTCTTATCGCGGCTGGTCAGGTGACAGGCCGCTGCTGGTGAAACATTCACTCAATAACCGTCTCTTTCCATACTGACCCGACTATTTCCATACAGTAGATGTGATCACAGTGTCAGCAGTGATTGAGGGTTCTGCGTGATGAACGACCTGATTGAAACCCTTGTTCTATCTGCTCGCTCCTCAGCCCCACAACTTTCTGCTAATCCTATCAAGGCTGGACGTAAGGATTCCTCCCTCTGCCCGTCTAGCAACGTCTCTTTTCAAGTCCTTTGGTGCTCCTGCGGTTCTTTTCTCGTGCTGCCGGGACGCTGCTGGGCTCAGTCCTGTCTCCTGTAGGCGCGGATGTAGTTGGAGAGCAGAGCTGGATAGTCAGTCATGACTCCTGTGGCCCCCAGTTCAAACGCTGCCTGGATGTCTTCCTCTCTGTTGCAAACAAATAAATGCACCTGCAGACAGACAGACCGTTGAGACAAACAGTGTGGATGAATAGCTGATCACACATTATTATACTCTCATATACATCTCGGCCATGTATGGTGTATAGAGAGGAAGTATATTATTATTAAATCAAATTTGGTCCAAGTTGGTCCAATGAAGGAAGTTTGAAGAAGGCAGGTTCCTGCCGCTTGTCTGTAAATAGTCGGACAAGCGCTAGAAAAGAGTAATCGCTCAGGAAACACTGAGGCGCGTCACACGGGTTCATATTTTGTCATCCAAAACACACGTCTAAGCTGCACAACCGTACGTTGATAAAGCGGTACCTGTATTCCACGGGCTGCGAGGTGTTTAAAAAGGCTTCTTCTCATCATTATCCTGAAAACATTCAAAGGAGAAAAACATTCAGGAATTAAACGGGTAAAAAAAAAAAAACTAGGACAGCCTGTGTGTTTCTCTGCCATGTTTTAACGTATGTATACTTAATATTCATTTTAACAATACAGAGAAATTCAAGTAATATCAAACAACTGAATGAAAAAAAAATACCATTTTTTGTAAAATGTATTTAAAAAAAATAGTTTTCGTTGAGGAAAAAACATTAGGACACCCCTAATTCCCACTTAAAAGGGTTAATGTTACACGTGTGTGTATCACGTCTGGTGGTTACCAGCATTTTGAGGGATATTTGCTCTGTTTGAGCGTGAGAAGGCTCTCGCTCCTGTTGATGTGGCCCTAAACACCAGAAACAGACTGATTAACTTTCATGGACAGCGAGCACGTGGGGAAACCTTTGCTCTCATAAAGACCAGACTGAAGCTTGCTTAGAAAGTACGTAGACCAGGACCTCTGGTATAATGTTGTCAAAGCAGATCAGTGTAAAACTGAATTATTTAGACACCAAAACAGAATATATGTTTGATGTAAACCTAATACAGAATTCCAGGAAACGCATGTGATTGGTTAATGAGGAGGAAGTGGTTTAGGGATGTTTTGCTGCGGCAGGACGTGGCCGAAGTCAGACACTGGTACGGGGACAAGAGAAGTCTAACTAAAGTTATTTCAGCCAGAGGGGGGAAGTCTGGCTATTAGAAGTTAGGGTGTCCCAAGTTTTCCCTCAGACATACACATTCTTGTTGATGTATTTTTTATTATTCCGTGAAACAAGGTTAAGTTTTGGTGTTTAGCTCTTGTTAAATCACATTCTTTCTCAAAGATAAAGAATGCTCTATTTTTTTTGCATCTTAATCTATAAACATACACATTGAATGTACAGCCCCCAGGTAAAATGTACAAAACGCCTAAAAATAAAAGTATTACAATAAATTGACTTTTTATTGCAGCAGCATCATCTAAAAGAAGGAAAAGAGAAAAAGCCAACCTTTAGTTTAAGTACTTTATCCAGGAGAAGAAGAAGAAGAAGAATCGGAATAAGAAAAAGTGCCATCAGTAATTAGTACAACCCCCCTTTCAAACAGTAAAAAAACTTCTTCTCCTTTAACATTTCACATGAGTGGAGCAAATAGAGACAGGATCTTTGACCATCTTTGCACAATCACTCAGGATCAATCAGACTCCTTGCTTCAGCTCACCGCAAAGATTTCCTATAGGACTTAGAAGTGACAATGCCATGCAAGAAGTTAACTTTATTTCTTGGGAACCATTTCTGTGTTCATTTGGCCATTTTGGTTTCATTTTGCATTATCATGCTAAAAAAAAAACTATTATCAGTTTTTGGTCATTTTCTGTTTAACAAATGTTCGTCGTTTGTTTCGCCCCAGACTCACCTGGAATGTTGTTGCCTAAGATCTCAAGCTTAATCTCATCTGACCAGAGCACATGCTTCCTGTTATTGTCCAAGTTGAGCTGAGCATACTGCACATGTCCGCGCTGGGGTTGGTAGGGCAGAAAATCATTTCTACTGCTGTCCCTCTAAGCCTAACATTAGCATGGTTGCTAATTTCTTGTAGCTGTTTCTAACATTTTAAAGCTCAGCGCATACAGTATCTGCCTTACTTAACTGGCATCATTTACTGCATTTACCATTTTGGAAAATGGAGATGTATACACTGTGTACTACGTGTGAATAAAAATGCTTCAGTAAAGGGTGACATTTAATTTGACTACAAAAAATGATTTCTCAACTTGGGGACCCCCCCCCCCCCCTTCATTAGAAACATTTTCTTAAATTAAAGATTGGATCAATCCAGCATTTTTTTCTCTGTGTGTAATTATGATACTACACTGACTTTTACCATTTAAAGCTTTCTACACATATTTGCTAGGGTTGCTGCCTTAATTTTCACACAACAAATTTTCAGCTTGTGAAAAGTGTTATTCCATATTTCCAATCGGGCCATTGACAGTTTTTTTTTTATTTTATTTTATTTTATTACACAGTAGATTCTCAAAAATGTCACTTACATGTCTATTAAAGAAACAACCAGTCTTTTCTTTAAGATGTTCTCCTCAGGGATGTAGGTCCTATCAGTGCACGACAAGAAAGAAGACAAAAGACAAGTCTGTAAGGTAACACCACATATTAAACATAAAGAGAAAAGCGAGTAAAAAAAAAAAAATGCTCCACAGGGGCAGAGATCATAATAAGGTGTCAGCACCTTGCGCACAGAGCTTAGACTTTCTAACCAGAAGCAGGTATTTTACAGGGTAAACCGGCTCTGCAAACAGACCTGCTGATGATGCGCGGCAGGTAGAACTGCAGCAAGCTCTCACCCAGGGGGACAAAGGGCAGCAGGCCAGTGTAGAAGAGGAGCAGGAGCAGGAGGCCGCGCTGCATTGAGAAGCTGTAGGGCATAGCGCTGTTCTGCAAGGAAACAGGACAGGGGGTTTTGACAGATGGAGAACGACAGACAGCAGGGGGAAAAAAAAGAAAGAAAGCACACGCTAAAACGTCACAGAAGCATTTAACATTTGAATTTCCACCATCACTGCAGCAAAGCTGCTTTTACAGCAGGTGAAAGGGTGTCTTTCTTTATTGCGCCATGAATGCAACTCTGTCTCCCCCAGCTGCTCAACGTACGGTACTGCGGCACTTGGTCAGGATGGTGGAGTCCACGGAAGCCCACACAGTGATGGCCTCCCTGTTGTAACGTCTGACCATGTCTGACACCTGCGGGCACACAAGGGACATTTGGCCGTCTGTGGATCTGTAGGCGTGACCAAAAGCACAGACTTTCCATGCTGCGCAGCCTCCGTCCCAACAGTGGCTTGGACATAAACAAGCCCCATTGCTACCCTGAACGTCAGCATAGGACCCAAAATAACTAAATGCAACCAAGTTCCAGACGGAAATTCTGCACTTTGTCACATATTTATCTGTTGCAACCACACATTGCATGGGACAGAAAACCAAAAAGTAACTAATCGTTGTTATGCGAAAGGAAACATGGCGGGGATCATACTGTGGGAATGCTTTTCTTAGACTGACATTAGAGGCAGATCACGATGAAACATCTGACGCAGGGAAAAAAATCATATGTAGATTTACATTTTTAAAATCAACACCCCCTTTACTCTCGGATACCCCTGAATAAAATCTAGCCCAAACAATTACCTCTAGAAGTCACCTCACCTCCTCTGTATGCATACTTTTATATGTACAGAAATAAGAATAAAGACTTGTGTAATCCCCGTTCCCAAGGTCAATTAACCACCCAACAATTTTGCTGCTCATTAAATCCCAACGTAAACATTACTGTATTTTCCAGACCATAAAGCACACCGGATTACAAGACGCACCATCAATTTTTTTAGAAAAATGAAGGATTTTAAGTGTGCCTTATAGTCCGAAAAATACGGTAAAACCTATGCTTGTGAAAAAATGCTACAGTCAATATTGCAGCCCTTCATTACTGATTTTGTCCTGTATATTTGGGGAAATGTAGGCAAGATGAGGCTGTTTATACGTTCTCCTGATTGTTCTGGGGTTCTGTACCTCTTGGATCAGCTGTTGGTTGTTCTCCTTGATCTCGATGCTGATGGGGATCTGAGGGAATTTCCTGAACACATCCTCCAGAAGAGCAATCTTCCTATCCGTGCCGGTGCTGTAGTGGCCTGAAAGGTGGGAGGGCGTGAAGAGTCAGCGGGTCTTAAGCAAACAAACACCCTGTGACCAATTCCTTGGCTAAAAATACTTTCATTAATGATTGATCATCAATAATAAAAGAGAAGGAACTGGCCTGCGTAGAACGTCACCTCCAGTGTCTCCTCATACAGAGGCAGATCCTGAAACAATAAAAAACATCTTGCGTTTTAATAACAGGGATATTAATGTTCATTATGCTAAAATGTTGTCACATATGTGGAGATATTGCTTGCAGGCTCAGTTGCCTTCCAGCTCTGTTAGTGCTTGCGACATACCAGGATGTAAACATTTACCTGAAGGTGATCCAGCACTTGAGCAAACACTCAGACACAAGCTCAATTTCTCAAGACAAAAAAAAAAAAAATGTTGAATACAAAGAGTACACCTGGGCGTTTTGTTTTTGCTCTTTGAGCTTTAAGATTTTCTAGCTCAGAGAGGCAGTTATGAAATCCACCAAGTGATTAACCTGAGACCTTAAATAAAGTCCGACAACGGGCTCTTTCAGATTCTACCCTGCACAACTCTCAGGTCATCACTCTTCTCTTTATAGCCAGACCTTTATGCCGTCTTTTAAAGTTAACTTGATCAGTATTTTCTCAGGCGTTTCCTTGGACTTTGGCTGCTTTTTTCATTCATTTGCAGTCCTGAACCTGAGACTTTTCAAAGGATCGCTCTTTAATCTGAATGCCATTTATCTTGTTCTTATTTCTGAATCTTAGCATAGCACCAAAGATAACTCAGCTTCACACATAAACAGTTCTTGGCACTACTGAGATGATTTACAAGGAGCAATTAGCTTAGAAGATGTGATGATCGGCTGAAGTAGGACGGCTCATTCTAAAAGAGTTTCAATGTTCGTCTGACATTGATGTTTTTTCTTCATTCCTGTAGCTTCTACTTTCGACCCCCAATTGTCCGGTTTCATAATTTTTTTTATATCTTTTTTAAATAAATAAGGTCAGAGACTTTCAAACCCAAGACGACTTCACAATCTGCTAAGCAAGGTGGTGGCAGCATCATGATGTGGGGTGTTATTACTGGCAGTGGTGCTATGAGGGTAACAGGCAAATATCATATTCTTTATCGCTTTTATAAACCATAATTTGCCGATAAGAAGTTTTCATCCTGTGACAATAGCAATAAACTGAAACTAGTATGTGTCGCTCCTTTTTAAATGATTTGTTTCACTATTTATTGCCTTAGAGGTTTAATAATGGCTGCAATTACAAATCAAACTATGATTGGATGCAGTTATTGTGTACCGTTTGCAGCGAAGTATTCAGCTTTATAATAGTTCAGTTTTTTTAGAGCAGCATTTGTGTTTATGAGGCTCCGACTGTAAGTAGTGATAGATTTATAGCCATAAAGATCATTTTTATTGTCATTGCAATGATATTTTGATGAGGAATTAGGTCTATTTCACCCATCTGTTCTTTGCACGGCGTTCTTTCATGGCCTTGTACAGCATAGAATGAGGTGAAACAGCAGCCAAAGTCCAAAGAACAACCATGAAAACCTGCCATAAAGCCTGAAAAACTAACGGTGAAGTGTGTGTTTTCAAAATGCTTGCAGAGTCTAGTTTACGTCAACTTAAGCCACTTCTTTAGTTTAGTCAGTGAGGAGAATCAGGTTGTTTTGTTGTTTTTTTACAAAGCTGATTGATGTGAAACACGATTAACACAATCACGTGCATCTCTCTAAGTCATACGTGTTTCATGGTGAACTCCTGCGTTTTCTATGCATCCAAATAGTCGCTGTAAAGCAGCGGTGTCCAAACTTTTCATCTTTTGGGCTAAAACTGTTAAATCGAAAGCGCTCGAGGGCCAAAAATAAATAAAAATAAATAACATAACCAAAAAGACTGACCCTGCCAAACAAAATATGAACATTTTAAGAAAATATATGAAACTGTATTTAGCATATTTTATTAAACGAATTCCAATCAGATTTTAATGGGCCAAAGTCTGCATTTGAGTAAAAGTCGGCCTATTTACTATAAAATTAAAGCAAATGTAAAAAGTGTGCTTACTAAAATGTTCAATTAAACATTCAATTGTAAGATTTTAACTTTTCAATAATAAATTTACCCTAATGAAGAATAAAAAGTTTCCATCTGCAAAAAGCCAACAGCGCTGATTGGCCAAATCTTTCTTGAAATTCAGTGGGCCGCACAAAATCAGCACAGGGGCCACAAATGGCCCCCGGGCCACACTTTGGACACCCCTGCTGTAAAGCATTCTAACACTAGTGTTTAGGTTGCCGTGTAAATAGAGATAAGCGGTGGCTTGTCTTACCTCCAGATTGAGTGAGGAGATGGTGACGTCGCGGCCCGTCTGCCTGAGCAGGTTCTCGTCGTGAGAAACCACAACGTATCCATCCTGTGTCAAGTGACAGTCCATCTCCAGCATCTCTGTGCCCTCTTCTACTGCACTGATAACAAAAAAGAAAAAGGCCCTGTGAGGAGGCACATGTCAGCTGTTTGCTGCGAAGCATCTTTTAAAAGCCTGATCTGAGGCCTAACCCTGCCTAAAGTCTACACACCACAATCCGCCCCTTCTGCCAGAAAGCCTGGAACGAATAATTAGTCGAGGCTCATCAGGGCTGACCTCCATCTCTGCAGACCACACACGTCCTGCACACAAACTGTGGACTTTTATCCTCAGGTCGGCCCTGCAGAGCGCTATTTTCAAATAAGCAGCCGCCGCAGAGACAGTTCCTTCCCCCCAGGCTGTCTCCCCGATGAACACAGTGAACACATCACAGCCTGAGTAGTCAGCTGCGCTACTGAGAAACAAAATGAGTATATTTGATCTACAAGCTCCTTTTTCCTGAAAAGATACTGTTTACATGTTTATACCTAATGTCTGCACGTTGTGAGCTCTGTAACCAAAGTCAGATTCCTTGATTGTGCGTAATCCAGCCAATAAAGCTAATTCTTATTCAGGGGAGACCATGACCAGATTGGTACTTATAGGGACAAACAGAAGTTTAGAGACACTCATAATCAGCATTAATATTGTAATAAAACGTTTTCTATATCATTAACGAGCCTTTGTCCATCCAGAAGTCAGATTTTAAAACTTGAAACACAATTAGTGCAGCATCGGTCTGCAGTGGTCATAGATGATAGATTTTATGTAATTTTCACACAATATGCAGTCAGCAAACACGACCCTAAAAATGAATAGACAAGTTATACCCAAAACTAAAAACTGTAGACTATTCCTGACTTATTTACAGACGCTTAACCACCAGAATAGAAAATCCAATGTTCTAAGCCGTAAATACTGTATAAAAAACCTTTACAGCTGCAAAAACATCAGCTGAAAAATAAAATGATCAAACACAATTTGACTTATTTTCGTAGTGCCAAATCGCTACAATAGTCTCCTCAAGGCACTTTACAAGACAAATAGATCCAATGACAGAAATATATATAAACAGATGAGTCCAGTACAATCTAACCATGTAGACAGATGCATTTCCATTTGATCCTAATTTAAATAAAATGTAGTCAAATTCAGTTTATAATGCCTGTAGACAAAATGTTATTTTTTTTAAATCGGCTAATTGGTCGGAGTCATTGATTTTGCAGCGATCATTCACCCCGTTCCACCATGTGGAGACAGCAGGAGGGAGCCCCTGCCCATCAACAGGCAGGAAGAAACCTCCAGCAGAACCCTGGTTCAGTGTGAGCGGTCGTTCATCTGACTCGGGGTTGGCAGGGTAGAGGAAACGGCAGCACAGAAGCACCGGACCGGGAGTCCTGTATTCTAGGAAATACTGATGACGAGAAACCACAAACCGATCCACATAAAAGTGGTTCTTTTGGGGATTGATGTGGCTCAGTGTAGGGACAGAAAACAGGGGGGGAAACATAATGTCTGGACAAAGGAGAGGAGGTGTTGGCTGAAGGAGATTCAAGCCAGGATGAGAAGGTGTAAGAATGTGTGGCGGCGGAGAGTCTCCGATAATCACGGCTCCACGTCCCACTCTAATGCTCCTGATACCGGCCCTAAGGTCGTCACTGCAAAAGACTGCCAGAGATGGAGCTAAAGCCCCAGCAGGTTTATATGCAGCGCTTCGCCTTAGGTGATATTAGATGCAGTGTTGATGCAAACAAGCAGCCCAACCCTGATGATCGCAGAGAGTAGAGAACTGCATTTATGTTTGCTTCCCCCCCCCCATCATGTATCCAGGGCCGGGCCAAGCCTCCATGGGGCCCTAAGCAAAATGTGATTTTCAGGCCCACTATTTCAGTCAATAAATGGGGCGGGAGCCGGCGTACATTTTTTATTTTTATTTTTATTGGCAGTAGGCACCGGTGCAACAAAGCTTTAGTTACAGAGGCAGTAAGAATAACTAGGCAGCACTCTGCTGAAATTGTGTTTTTGCACGATATCTTTGATCATATAGATATCACCATTTAAACATGGAAAATATAAAAAATTACTTTTTTTGAATGCTCTTGGGGGCCCTCTAGTGGCCTTGGGGCCCTAAGCCAGCGCTTAGTTCGCTTGTGCCTTGGGCCGGCTCTGCATGTACTATTTTGAGAATTGGAGCCCTCTTGTTCATTTTATGGATACTTATCAGTCGTTTTCGTCCTCCTGTATCTCTTACTGTAGACGGTAAAGGAAAAGCTGATTTGATGCAGACATACAACCCCGCTATGATAAATGTGATGTACTCTATGGCCAAATAATACCAATTTGTCATTTGCTGAATGGTGTAAAAACAAAAAGGAAAAACATCAGGTAGTTTAAGTAACATCAGCAGTTGTAGCGTTTTGAAGGTTGCTGCCCTTTGGCTGACTGTATGGGCCTTGTGAATTTAAAACATTCACTATTGTTTGTCAAAGTGTGATTTTATGTTAGGTCTCATTATTACAAGGAAGATGTGGCGAGAGACTGTGAGAGTTATGCCAGATGCTTGATGAAAGCAACAGAAAAGTCTGCACTGCAAAAAGGGACCTAAAAGTATGTAAAATCTTCTTGAAATTAGTGTATTTTCCTTGATTTGCGCAGGTAATTAATACGATTTGTCAATGGAATAAGATTTTTGCATTTAAAATAAGAACAGTTCGTTTTCATCATCTTATTTCAAATGCAGAATATCTAATCATCTTATTTTAGGGGTAAAAATACTCATTCCACTGGCAAATAGTCATATTTAGCTGCTCAAATCAAGGAAAAATATATTAATTTCAAGAATATTTTATTTTAATTCCATTTTTGCAGTGTGCAGTTTTTTTTTTACTTACTACGGGACATTTAACCTTGATTTAGTGAGGGTGTATGCATGTATTTAAACTTGCGCCTTTTTCTCTTTTAGTCGAGTTCAGTCTTTTTTATAACTTGACAAATGTAGTAGTATACTCACTGTGCGAATGCCTCCATGGTGCTTTCTATCCTCTCTCCTGATCCTGAAAACAATCAGAGAAGCCAGAACCAAATCTGAGATGCAGCACAGCTTATATATAAATAAATAAAATTCTGGTTTACTGACCTTCAATATCTAGTAAATGCAAAAATAAGCATTGCTTCATCTGTGATCACACCTTTCAGAACGCTAAACCACAACAGCTCCTGTCTTTGATCACAGGTCATACTACGAAAGTCACAGTGAATCTTGGGGTAAACTCCAAAGTTATTCGCGAACAGAACTAGTACGTCTAAAAAATGTTTCAACATTGTGCAATATTTTTTGCCGGTCATTTCAAAAAGTGAAATGGATATTTTACTGGGAATCCTTACACAGAGTAAAATATCTTGGGCTTTTACTTCTTGTAATTTTGATGATTACAGGTAATTTTGGTTTACAGGTAAAGAAAACACAAAATTCATTGAATATCACATTAGACCAATCAGAAGATGATGTTTTAAGCACAAATGCCAGGCTTCTGAAAAGCATGTCCCCCAATACCTGGCTGGGCCTCCTCTTGCATGAATTACTGTATAGATACGCCGTGACAAATAATACTAAAAGTTTTTTGTACGAGTATCAAGCAGAGCACTATGGCGAAATCAGTTATGCTGCACCTGTTCAAAGTAAATCTGCTGGGCTCTCTTTGGCATTGAGAAAGCAATTCTGAGAGCTACACTGCCAGACATGACATGTAAGAGAGGAAAAAAGAGAAATGTAGAATTTAATTTCAGCTGAAAACAGGACTGTGGGCGATTAATTGCACTTTTCCACTATATTCTAATTTTTTTGAGATGTACTAGTAATTTTTAAAATCTACCAATAGCGAACATTTCAGGATTTTAATCTATTTCCTTCCCCTCGCTCCTCCTCAGGCAAGACCTGAGATAAGCAGCTGTGATCTCTGTACCTCACAGCTGGATCAAGGCTCTCTCTTACTGGCAGCCCTCCAGAGTCCCCACCTCCTTACCTCCTCGGTGTGAAATGTGAGTGCAGTAGAAAGCCGTCTTCTTCCTCCGGTGGAGATGGTGGGGGTTCTTGAGCAGATATTGCGAGATCAGTACATATAGTCCCAAAGGGGGAAGGACTAAGAACAGAAACATGCTCATTCTTTTAAGCACATCCAGTAAGTCTCTGAAAGTTCTCAGAGGTTTTCAGCAAAAAAAAAAAAAAAAAAATCTTATGTAGCAAATAACTGTTCTGGAGCCGTCAGCTCTTGTTGCGTTACTGATGAGAAACGAAAGCTTATCGGAGGACAGGCACGGATGCCTGCTGAGAAAGAAGAAAAAAACTGGACAGACTGGTAAGACTGATGAAACATGTCCCACCTTCTGTCCCACAAGTTTATGAAAGTTTGCTCTGATTTCAGATTAACGCTGCAGCAGACCAGAGCTGTAAACACGAGTTAATGAAACACCGGCTCATAACCCATTGGCCTCGCCTCTGTCAATGGCAAAGCTCGTCTCTCTATCAAACTATGTCCGGCTGGGAGGGGAAGGGCGCTGTGTCATACCTTTCTGAGGCACTCTGTCCACGTTTCCTTTTGTTCTGCTTCACCATTGACACGCCGCCGTTATAATCATTAAATCTGCCTTAGGATGACCTCATCCTGCATAACTGCTGAGGTTATCTGAGGGGGGCTTCATAAATTTAGCAGAGAAGTGGAATATTCCTCTCGGAGAGCACAGCAGGTTCCTTCATGTGCTTTTGTCTAAATGAGGCTCGGGGAGACGTGGGCATTCAGAAACAGTGACATGTTTGCATCACTAAAAAAAAACCCCTCTATATCAACTACAAAGTCAGCATCTAGCCGTATATTGTTCAGCTTCAATGCGATAAACAATGCAGCGGTGCAACGACTACAGAGTGCAGTAAAATGCTGCATTAACCCTGGTGACAGCCAGAACAGAGGAAGCTATTCACTGCAGGACGACCTGAATATCCAGCATTGTCTCATATTCGCAGCCTCATGCTTTTGACATTTGGCTGTCCTTTTTTTTTTTTTTTTTTTTTAAAAGCGTGCAGCTTTAAAAAATGGTGTAGCTTTCACACTTAAGGTATGTTTGAGTGGGAGCCGCCTTGCTGAGACATGCTGCGAATGAAGCAGAACAGCCAGAAGGGTAAGGTAGCAGCTTTCACAAGAACATGTACATTCCCACGACTCAAAGTTCACCACTGAGGGAGGGTTTACGAGGAAACTTGACACGGATCTGCTACGTTTGGGCATGTGTGATATAAATATTTTTAAAGAAAACCACATTTGGGATATGACCCGTCTCACTTGAGCAGGTGGCGAGACCAAATTAGTTTTGTGTGGATGGGAAGAGAGAATCATTCAGCCTTGTTCAATCAGGAACAAATAAAAGACATAAAATGATTTAGACATTTAATTAGCTCGAGTGTTCTAGACATTTTTTTAATTTTCAGCTTTGGGATAGGGCAGCTGCATGATAATTTGGTCTGTTATCCAGACCACACAGAACACAAAGGTGACCCTTTCCCCCTTTTTGCATTTGTTCTCCATTCTGTTGTGTTTTTGTGCGCTCACGTCACTCTATGCGTTGGTTATCTGGATCATAGGGCGACATCGAGCTTAACTGCATTTGACCCGAATAAAAAAACCCAAACATGTCAAGTTTTGCTGCCTCACACACCAGACCGTATCCTGTTGGACAGATCGGGGCTTCATGTGATGCTTTTTGAGCTCTTTCAGGCCGCCTCTATTTCAGTGATTCTTGATTCTACAGATCTGGCAGTAATTTGTCCCGGGTGAGCATGGTGAGATTGACATTTTCCTTTTTATTTTTTATTTGTTTTAGTAAATTCAAATTTTAAAATTATCAGGTCATCTCTGATCTGAAATGGTCAAGTCTGACTCAAAAGCAAAAAGAGAAGAAATAGGGGGCAAATACTTTTGTCACAGCCCTTTGAGCCAGCAGGTGGAAGTTTTAACATGCGTGGATTAGAAAAAGAAAAAAAAAACATGTTGAATTCAACTAATAAATTCAATAAATAAGTATTTTGTTATTCCACCATGAATGCAGAACAGCACAAGGAGTGGATGTAAACCTCTGATTGTAAGTCTGGTTAACATGAGGCCGTTCTGAATGCTTACTGCCCCCTGCTGTTTTCTTTGAGACCTGCAAGCGTCACAGCTTTTGCTGCAAAGCAATAAAATAAATAAATAACAAAGAACAAAACGCACACCAATATGAACAAAATGGGGCTCATGACACAGGCTTAACAGCTTGATGAAATTTTTATTCAATTACATTTATATAATTCTGTTTCTGTTAATCATTTAATTAATAATACCCATAGAATATACAGTCTATAACTCTCAATAACTCATATCTCCTTGACAATCTCAGTAAAACGTCTTAAAATAAATCCTTACACGATCTGGTCGGGCAAATTAAAAGACAAAAACGAATATGCTTCGGAAAGGCCGAAAACACTTCCAATAATAATAATAATAATAATAATAATCGTAACAATCACGGCAATAAGAGAAAACACACACACAACTATCTCCCTTTTATGTAAAAAAAAAAAAAAAAAAAAAGCATATCACCAATAAAATAGCATTAATAATAAGACCAACCATTTAAAAACATCTGCAAACAGGCTTTAAAGACAGGCAGGCCTTTAAACTCGTCGATGCAGTGAGACTATAGGCTCACACAGGGGGACGCAGCCCTGGGGAAAGCCAGAGGATGTGTGTAGGAGTGTCAGAAGGACTCCTCTTTCATTAATCCGAAGACAGAGGTTTGGTCAGGTGGTAAATTAGAGGGAGGAAATGTATTTTTTTGTGTATATATATATATATATATATATATATATATATATATATATATA
Organism: Fundulus diaphanus; assembly: GCA_037039145.1. Classification (NCBI taxonomy): domain Eukaryota; kingdom Metazoa; phylum Chordata; class Actinopteri; order Cyprinodontiformes; family Fundulidae; genus Fundulus; species Fundulus diaphanus. The sequence goes on along the minus strand of CM073140.1, from coordinate 19,579,052 downwards.
TATAAAAAAGCTTAGAGGCCTGTATGTGCAAGAATATGTCTGGGAGATTGAAAACGCACAGAGGGGGAAATGACCCAAACAGACAAAGAGGATTCTTGGCTTCACGGTGCAGATACACAAACAGTCTTTACACAGAACGAACGTTTCTGCCAAAACACGCAGCAATCCGAACGTAAAAGCTCTAACACTACGACACGACACATGGTGGGTGGGTGGTAACCTAAGAAACCTCGAAAAGGAGGGGATGCAGACGGAGAGCGCGTGGCTTGAAAGACAAAGTGCAGACGTGCTGATCGAGTCGGGATTGGACCGGGCGTCCTGCTGTCAGAAGAACCAAGGGGGGGGAACAGCTTCAGGAAAGAAGCGTCTAGGAGGACTAGGAGGCAGCCCTTTGAGTAAAGCATGGCGGGACAATCTGGAGGTGGAGCAAGATAAATAAAAATAACCACATGCACCTAAAATGAAATAAAAATAATAATAAAAAAAAGGCCTTCCACCGATCCCAGAATGCTGGTTATGGCTTCTGAGAGAACAGCGACGGATGCGACTCCACTCGGACACGGAAAAAAAAAAAAAGACGAGGCCGGGGAGACCTGCATCACAGGCAGGTCGACAGTGATCCAGTGCAGTTTTGGTCCAGTTCTTTTGCTCTGCGGGCTTCTCTTCTTACTGGTCCCAGCACAACCAGCAAAAAAAACAAAAAAACAAAAAACATAAAATACAATCAGATAGTGCAGACTAAGCCGGACCCATGAGCAAGTGCTCCACAAAGCAGCAAATGCTCCAAATCAGCAGGGTCGATGAGCAGAGCTGAACAAGATGCACGGAGAACGTTACAGAAACAGAGGGAGCCAAAGGATAAGCGCGGTCTGTTAAGCAGCACAGTGCAAATGTTAAGTAACAAGAGGCCCACTTGTATGTAGCGATGGGGATTACTGGCTGTGCACAGATAAAAAAAAAACCAAGCACTTTCTTGGCAATAACCAATAAGTTTGGCATGTAACAGCATGAAAAAAAAAAAAAAAAAATCACAACCGTCACTTGTAACACCACGAGCCGAGTGCATTCCACTGTGCATTGGGTTGTGCAAGAACGCACGGTGGGAAAAAACGGCTTCGCTCAAGCTTTGAACCAACAAAACGTCAATTAAATAATGCCACGACTGTCCTGACCGAACAGAGGCGGAACGCGTGTTTGTTTGTTAAAAACATGGAGCGAGTTCATTGACGAGCGTCACGGCGCTGTAACACAACAACAGGAAGAAGAACGGCTTAGAAGTACAGTCATGCATGTCCAAGTCGGTTGGGTTTCTGTGCTGCGCAAGTTCTTGCTCATAAATTGGGTGCAGCTAGAAAGCAGTGCAACAAGAAAACGAGGAGTCCTCGCCAGGAAACGACGGAGAAACTCATCCGCCTGGGGGAGAAAAAAAAAAAAAAAAAAAAAAGGACTTTGGTATCACAGCTGCAACATTTTCATAAGCCTGCAGGCTTTTTTGTTTTCCTCTCTTTGTCTTGTTTCATCCACTATGCGTCATGCTGTAAATCCATGTGTTTTAGGAGCCTTCGGTGTGTGTGCTTGGTCTTAGGGCGAAGTTGTGCATCAATTTTTGTCCTTGGATTCCCTTCGCCGCTTTGGTCAGTTTCAGGAATGCATGCGTTCATCGGGGGGTTTTCACACAGAAAAAGGAGAAAGGGTAAAGAAATCCTGCCAACATGCCACTAAAACCATCAAATCATAGTCTAAAAAAAAAAAAAAAACACACAAAAAGTGACTCAAATACACACAAGCCTGAACCGAACACACGTCTACAAACAAAAACTGGCGGCCACATTTAAAAAAAAATAACTAGAAAACCCACTATATTCTGTATGTACATGCACACGCCCAGTTAGCGCCCCTATCCTCGTTCTTTAAGCCCTCAAACATTCCACGCTGTAACTCGTTCACATACATCAGGAGAGTTATGGAGTTGGTTAATACAGTAGTATGGCGTATAGATGGCAGGGGAGCTCAGAGGCATCAGCAACCTGACAAGGGGGGTGGGGGGAGTTACTGTAGAAAGTGCCAGACAAGCCAGAACAGTAGAAAGGGGCATAAAAAGGGAAAAGTAATAATATGTGAGGTGAGGGATGAGTCTAACATGGACAAAACCAAGACTACACCCCCGCTCGGTAACAGCAATTCATTCTTATACTTAGCTCTGTCTTGCAGTAGAAATGCAAAGGGTAAGCAGGTAAAAGGTTTATATTTTGCCGTTTTCACTTTTTGTCGGTTTCTTGAGGATGCACTTTTCTTTTGTTTTAGCATATCGTTCAGAGTCTTCTGGCTCCAAGCCTCGCTGTGGCTTTTAATAGCTTGTTAAAACTAAGAGAGGAAGAAAGAAAAAGAAAGGGGGAGGGGGGGACAAATTCACAATCCAGAACATCAAGACTTGTATTCGACATTTAAGTTCACGCGTGCCTTCCTGTTTTTTTTCCCCCCTCACTTTAAGTTCAAACCTTACAGTAGCTCAATAGTCTCTTTAGTTAACAGGCAGAGAAACGTCTCCTTTTAGTAAAATTCAAACGCACGCTAATCGTAACGCTAATACAGTTGAGCATTGTGCAGTCATCTGGGTTTGGAAAGACAGACAGCAGATATTTTGGCCCGTTCCCCTGAGCTCAAAGTTTTCTATGTTTGGGTTGGGCCATACTAACAAATACTAACAGCTGTGTTTATACCCAGATTTACTAATAAGGCGACTTCTGAAAGGAATTGGTTGCAGTGGATTTTATTAAGGGGTATCAGAGTAAAGGAAGGAGGACAGAAATGACTTCAAAAAATACCAACAAAACAGTTAAATTCTCACATCAGCGGATGTTTGATTCAGTGAGGCTACAGGCTGATTTCAGACTGAATCTAGGCCTACCGTCCCAAACGCGCCGTACCTGTGTCTCTCAGCTGATCTGGTTGATCGTCTGGAAACGAGCCGTTTCTTCAAAGATCATTTCCTTCAGCTTCTCCTTGGGAAGATCATCCAGTTCTGTTCTGAAATCGAACGGCTCCTCTGCTGTGGGCTGACAACAGAAACACACAGAACACGGTTAAAGACTGGAGCTGAAGAGTCTGACTGGTTTAGAATTGACAGAATGGCAGCTACTGGCTTCAATGACAGCATTATCATATTAAATCCTTTGTTTGGTACAGGATTTAAAATTTAAGTCAAAGTAGAGCACATTTCGGCAAAAATACAAACCACGAAACAATGGACTCAGTATAAAAAGGAGAACAATTGTCGCAACATTTCATTAACCTTTAATAAGCAGATCTGCTGACCAAACTAAATACTCAATGCACAGCTAAGAGGCTTCCCCTGACAAAGCAGAACAGCTTACAATAAATATTGCAGCATAGCTTAAAGACCAAAAAAACACTTTTCCGACCGAACCTTTGGAACCACGGCTCTCTAAAATGGACATTTGCTAGCCTATGTGGTCGACGGCGACTTGAACCACAGAGGTAAACAGCAGAAAGAACATTAGTTTCTTCCTTTCTACCAGAAATGTCCCAAGTGGGCATGTGGGCGCTTACTGGAAACGCACAGAAACGGCACAGAGTGAACACTCCTCCTTTCTCCAAAGATCTTCATTGTGGGAAGAATAAGCGAGCATCGTGACAGCAAAAAGGTACAAAAAAAAAAAAACGTTTAAAAAAAAAGTGCAGAATTTTCTTTGCACCCACCAAAAGCAGTCTTTGCCTGAAAGACATTTTGCCCCAGGTTTACAAAATCACTGGATTATCAAAACAGCCCAAAGCAGAGGAACAAGAACACACCATGGTGACAACTAGGGGTGGTTGATTGTGGATATATTGTTGATGCTGTCCTGATAATGATTAAACTAATAAGACTATTTACAGCTTCTTGTCTTTTTTATGCAACTATGGGGCTATAATTGACATGAAGTTACAGCCACACAAACACAAATACCGTCCTTAAAAAATACATGTTATATTTTACACTTTAAATTTTAAAACGAAATTGGAAGTTCGTTTCATCAGGACACTAGTTAGATAAAGAAGTGTGATCCCCCCCCACCACCACCACCACCACCAAATAGCACACAGAACCTGCATTTAAGTATATTTTTGAATTTATGGATACTTGTTGAGGCTCTCAAGAAACTAACAGTGGAGAAAATAGCAAAAATAACAATCCTGACCACATCGGCAGTTTCTGGGGTTTTCAGACACCGCTAGCTGACAAGATTCCCATCACAAGAAACGTTTCACGGCAACAATAAAGCAATACGATAAAGGCCAACCCCCTAGTGACAACACACACAGTTGTAGCAGAGTCGACAGCCAGACCATTAAGACAGCTGCAGGTCTTGTGACCAAAGGTTTTCTTAGCTTAGTAAATGTGTTTTACGACAATTTTTACTTATTTTGTTCAGGCCGAGTGATATGCAGATTGGGTTAAAGTCAATCAGCAGCCACGCTTTGCAAATGTTCCCCTGCATGTTTATCCCATAATAATTAGCTTCAACTGCCACCCACCCCCATTGTTTAAGTGAAATGAAGGCAATAGATTTGCATTTGTAACTTTCTTTCCAGCTACACTACATGTGCCATCAGTCTAAAGAGAATTTTAAGGGCATAAAAAGATGTTATGAGAAAACTAAAACCACCTTCTGAGTGGATTAAAAAATACTGATATTTTTGTATATAAAAAAAAGGACTTTAGCTGCTTCCCTTTTTTTTTCATTAAATGCTTGTTATAAGCTGCCTTTTACCCCCGTGGTGAATAACAGAGAGCGTTTGCCACCAACGACATGCTTTTAAATTCCTCTGTAGTGTGCCGGTTTGTAAGGCCTCCAAACTCCTGACAAACCACCACAGAGATCTTTAAGATACGAACTAACGTTGAAGTCTGAGACTTTACTATCACTACTTTCATTTTGAACGGTCATCAGGTAAAGCACTGATGCCCTTTCACTAATCAAGCTGCTCCGCACATTGACGTCGTCACTGTTTGGCAACCTGCAACTTTCTTGACTTCTGACATGGAAATGAAGTTAAACCATCATAAGTTGCAAAGCTCAAACACAAGTGAAAACAAAAAGTTGCACAAAAATATAAATAAATCTGTAGAATATGCCCTTTAAAAAAACAAACACATAGTGAACTTATTCCCCCTGTGCAGTTCCAGAGCAAGCACGACTCCTTCAATAGACTGCACAGCAGTTTAAACACCAATACAAAGTCGCTTCACTAAACTCTAGTCATAAGGTGCGTTTTTACCTCATCGGTGGGATCATAGTACTGCTCCAGGTAAGGATGACTCAGGGCCTCTTCCACAGTGATGCGCTTGTTGGGGTTAAATGTCAACATGAGACCCAAGAGACCCAAGGCTTTACAGAGCGAAAAAAAAAAAAAAAAGGACTTTTCGTTAACCAGCATCGACCATGCAACAAATGTTTAAAGTGTGGGGTTTCTACACAAAAAACATGAATTCAATGGAAAACATTTGGTTGCCAGATGTTTCCTTCTTCCATCTTACAAAACACAAAAAACCAAACAAGGCTCAATAGATGCAGTTTTTGTCCATCGATTTGATATTAAATTACATTTTATCTTTGATTTGAACTTGACCCATCTCTGTGTTGGCTTTGGACTTCCTGATAGATGCACATTAAGAAATAAAAAAGGTATTATTCAACTTTTTGGATCCCACAATATGCACAGCCCAAAAACTGTTTTTTTTTTGTAAAGTGTACAAATGGCATAAAGAGACAATTATGCTAATCTGCATCTAGTTTATGATTTTTAGTAGGGTTGGGCAATATATTGAGATTGTAAAAAAAAGAGATTAAAAAAGAAAAAAAGATATACATGATTAGACCATCGTTTATATCAAGATGATATGTCGTATTAAAAATAAACTTATGTATGTAGGTTATTTTTCAGCTATTTCTTATTGTTATCTACAGCTGTTGGTTGAAACATGTGCCTGTGAGACATGTGGGATTAAGATTTGATTCAGAGATGCCTTTTTGTAATTACTTTATGAAAAGAAAAGAGCCTATTGAGATAAATATCATATATCAGCATTCAGCGTAAAAATATCAGGGTATTATTTTTGGTCCACATCACCCAGCTCTAATATTTAGTGTACAGTCCAAGTGTTCAGATACCATTTTCCTACTACTCTCCAATTTTGTATTTTTTTTGCTGATATTTCATCGTTTCACTTCATGTTCTGCCATTTCTCTCCATAGTAGCAACATCTGGCCTGGTGTTTTGTTTAGCTGTGACAACATCCTGGAGGGGGACATCAGCTGAGCTACTGCTGCCAACTTCATGTTCTCCTTCTATAAATGGTGGCTTGGCCCTGTCTTTTAGTGTTTAGTCCTGTTTCTCTCCTAGACAGCTATTGGCTGAGCTTTTACTACAACTAAATGCATGTATTCCCTTCCATCCTCTAAAACTGGCTCAGTGCTAATCTGCTTAGTTGTGTTTCTCACCTAGATATAGCCACTAAAGAAGCTAGTGCTGCCATTACCCTTGTCCTTTTCTCTCATAGAAAGCACTCCTGGATCAGAGCTTTTGTGTTCTTTTTGTATGTATACTCCATCTTCTCTAACACCCGCTCAGTTGTGGCTGATGGCCGTTCACACAGAGCCTGTTTCTGCTGGAGGTTTCTTCCAGTTAAAGGGGAGTTTTCCTCTCTACTGTCACCATATGCGTACGACTGTCCACCGTGGCTACACGCTTTCAGGAGGTGAGAATGCTGCAAGTCAATGTCTTGATGCAATCCACTGGGTTCCCTTAAATAGAAATCTAACCGATCCGTCTGTACGATTCGACTGAATGGACTTTGTAAAGTGCCTTAAAAATGACCTGAATTGCCACTTCATAAATCCTTTGGTTTTTATGGACGTGTTTGAAATCCATAAGTTAACCGCTTGACATTATTCTTTATCATACAAATTAACCTTCCTTGCACGAAGAATGTAGCTTCTGTTTCGGTCTTCAGTGTAACAAACATTTTTCTGCCTTTAAACGGGCTGTGGCTACATTACTGTGATGTATTTTTGCTTTTCAAACGTTACATGATATTTTCTAAATGACGTTTTTTTACCTTTTGGATCTGCCTTGTGAAAGAGTCTCTCCCAGGGAATCCTGGGTTTCTCTGGCAGGGACTGAAGGTAGTTACGAGCCTTTATGTTAATGATGCAGTTCAGATCTTCTTGAGATGGTGAGCCAAGTATGCCTGCACACACAGAAGAGGCTCAGTATGGCTGCCTATTTGGGTTTCTTCCCATCATGGCTGTAGGGGGAAAAGAAATTCAAGTCTCACCCAATATGTGGTTTAGTTGGTCCAAATAGTGTTTCCCAGGGAAGATGGGCTTGTTGGTCAACATCTCAGCCAGAATGCAGCCCACTGACCACATGTCGATAGACTTTGAGTAGCCCTGAGAAATCAAACCTGTGCAGTTGAATTTTATGAAATCGCCATTCAAATACCAAACCCGTAAGAGTGAGTGACACCCATACCTTTGAGTTGAGCATGATTTCTGGGGCTCTGTACCAACGTGTGGCTACGTACTCAGTGAGGAAACCGGTGTGGTCGTGCACTGGATCGGCTATCCGTGCCAGGCCAAAGTCACAGATCTGAGAAAGAAACAAGAGCACGCCACAGGATAAAATCCCACGCTCCAGCCAGGGGACCCACATTCCAGAGCCTCCACTTCTCAGGTTCCTGTTTTATGAGAAATGGCTGCCCTGTAATGTAAAATTCTTATGAATTATATAATATGCAGGTAATCCGGCTACATTTAAGCAGGATAATGTGGTGTGCTGAGAAGGAACAGGGCTTAATGGGAGACCGGCAGCTGGTTTACCCTGCTAGGCACTGTCCCAATACTCGCATTTCCACCCATGTGCCCCTCAAATGCGCGTTCCCGCTGAGGGTGTGAGCGCGTAGTGAGCCCAGATTCTCCAGAGTGGTATTTCCCTCCACCCCCTTTGCGCCCACAATCCACACTTTGGTGAAGTCCGTATCGATGAGGGCTTCACTGAAGTGCATTACCAACAATTCATCGCTGCATGTGACATTTTGAGCCACAAGGTGTAAATATTTAATCTAATAAGACCTAAAATCATACTGCCACCTTAGATAAATGACAAATGTTTGTTTCTTAAAACAAATATGGAATTTATTTTTACTTATAAAACTGAAATTACCTTAAACAGTAGCAGCTGGTTTAATTTTATTGTATCTGCTTTGTTGAACTTGTTTGATATATTTGCACTCTAAAATGTCTGAAAGTACAGAGTCATGTTTTGCACGTCTATTTAATGACTTGGTTTTATCTGAAAGTCTGTTTCTGAACAAGTAAGCAACCAGTTATGCTTCCTGTGTGCGATGTTGATTTTTTTTAACCTCAACAGCAGCTGTTGATGAAATTGTAAAAAACACAATAAAGAAATAGTTATGAAAAATATCAAATGTCTTTTTTTATTTACTGTAACAAAAATCACTGTCATATCAAGGTGCTATCATTAATTATAGGCACACAACATCTGTTTTTTAGTCATTTTATATTTATTTTGGGTACATGAAAATATTATTTTCCATTCATGCTGCTTGTCGGGACTTTGATGCAATCAACTGGGTTCCCTTATATAGGAAATTCTTTTACCAATCTGTATAATCTGATTGAATTTGACTTTGGAAAGCGCCTTGAGATGACATGTTTCATGAATTGGCGCTATATAAATAAAATCAAATAGAATTAAATTGATTTCTCATGCATCAATACCAACGCTCTGCCCAATCCTCTCAAATTTCAGTTTCTGCAATTTATTCCCCTCAAAATGATTGCTTGTTGCAATTTTAATCCTTTGTAGCGGTAAAAATTGCAGAACCGGTGACGGTCATACTTGCACCTTTGTGTCATAGTTATGACACAAAGGTGCAAGTTGATGACATAACCCGTAGTGTCCCTATTCTTCTGTTTTGGACGCTTGTAACCTGCATACTCGGACCCTTAAGTGCACTTCCACCAGATGCACACTTCATAGAAGTGCGTAGGGTTTAGTGTGAGTATTGGGACAGGGCACAAGTCATAATCAAAGCATTTCTATTAAAGATGCAATCCATAATTTTTATTCCAACTCATCTCTGTTTGCTCTGCATATGTATTTTTAAATGTTTATGCACATTTTGGGCAGTAAAACAAGGTCACAAATGTATACCTTCACTATTGCATTAGTTTTAACTTTGACAAAAAAGCTGCTTTGAAATGTGCCGCCTTTGTTCTCCATTCCTCAGCTAATCCAGGGATTGCTGGTTGGCTGCCCACTGTTCACAAGACCACTCTGAGGACTACACCACAAACCCTGAGGGTCCATTTCAAGCACATAAGAAGAACATGACTGAGATGAGGCCTTTAATTTAGTCTTGCATTAATCAAACTAAGCATCCCCTAGGATGCCATTTACCTTTTGCCTTGCACAAGTCTTCACGCCTCTTGAACCTTTTACATGCTTTCTGGCGCTACAATCATGAACTTCAATGAATTTTATGCAACAGAACAACATAAGTATTGCATAACTCTCAAGTAGAAAGATAAAGATGTTTGCTTGTCAAGAAAAATCTTAAACGTGTGGCAGGAATTTGTATTTGGCCTCCTTTGCAGTGATACCCTAAATAAATCGGAGTGCAGCAGACTCAAGTTGAAGAAATCATGTGACTGGGAGCCATTATCAAGGTCTCCGTCTCGTGTTTCTTTAGTGATTAAAAATGGCGGTCAGTGATCTGAGATAAACACTGGAGGGGGGAAGAAGAAAGCCTATCCAGTGGGTGTGGCAGGGTTTAAAAGAAGTTTCACATGACAATGTCGCAGTGAACCATAGTGGTGAGGATGGCAGCATCATCCTGTGGGGATGATATTCTTCAGTCAATTGAGAGTTGATGGAGAGGTGGACGAAGCTACTATATACAGGGCCATCCCGTCAGTAGCTGCGAAAAAACTCGAGACTCGGGTGGAAGTTGATACAAAACATTCAGCCAGAGCTGCAATGAAAAAAGCTTAGATCAAAACATATCAAAGTCCAGACCTAAAGCCAATTGAGAATCTGTTCATGGATGCTTTCCCTCCACTCTGAGTTTCAGTGTCCAGATGTGCAAAGCTGATCGAGCTGATCGACCTGCTACCTTCCGCTCTTCAGGGGGATTGCGTAAAAAAAAACAAACAAAAAAAAAAACACAATCTCCCAAAATCCACTCTGGTCTTATTTCTATCCGCTGAGTCCTTCCTCTTCTTCTCATAGACATGAACGCAGTTCGCTTCTTGTCACTCTCAACCATGTTCAAAGTCTACGTTGAAAGCAGCGGAGCTACAAAGGCTAACCGCTAAGCTAACTGCTAACCTAGCCGCTAAGCTAACCGGATACATGAACACTAGAGGTGTGCATGCGCAGCCAGCAAGTGGAACCTCGGAAGGAACGAGCACAGACATGATTGAAATGTGGGACGACCAATAGATATGGAGATACCCCCAGAACCGGAGGGACAGAGGGGGGTGAGTATATAACGTCTATGGATGAGAGCAGGAACACAACTTTAACCAATCCTCGCTCTTAGGACTGAACGGCAAAGATTGGTTAGAGTTTTTACAGGCCTGCAGCTCCCACAGAGAAAGACTTTTTAACATCTTTTTTGTGAATACATGATGTATTCACTCCTTTCAGGATGGAAGGACGATTTTACCCAGTATAACAAATAGTGTTTCTGAAAAGGATTACTAACCATAGTTTTAAACTGTGTTTTTGTATCAACGATTCGAGACATTTAACAGGCAAGCCCTTTGTCATTAACAAAACAAAATGAAAAAAAAAAAAAAAGAAAACCTAAAAGAACGTGAAAACATTTACAAGGCAGGTTCCATTCACTGTAATTTCAAAGACACGTCATCATTGATGAACAAAAGCCGTGGATGGAAACTGTCTGAACAGGTCGGTTTCTGCTAAAAACTACAAAAAAACTTTACGACTGCAGAGAAAAATGAAACCCGAAAAGGGAAACGTGAAGTTTTTTTTTCCCCCTCCTAACCCTTGAAACTATAGGCCGTTTAAAAACAGCATCCGACCAAGAGTTAAACTCATCAGGCAGAGCGCAGCTGTACCATGAACATTTAGATGTAAAGCAGCGCAAAATCAAACCGGGGAAAGCAAATTCAGCCGTTGGCTACAAGTCTATGAGGAACTGAGGCCTCCTCCATTGGCATGACAAACTCCCATCAGAGAAGCAAAAAAAATAATTTTAAATGCCAGAATATCTTCATCATCCACAAACTGCAGGGTCTTCTATTGTGACTTGGACGGGGCCTTTCTGACTAAATTACGCAGTGCTCTGTGTTACTCTATCAAAGGCTGTAATGACAGAATGTGAAGAAGTTCAAGCGGTGCGAGTCATTTTGCAAGGCGCTCTCAGTAGATGGAATCAAATTGTTTTTTTGTGTTTTTTTTTTTTTATTGACACAAAATGCACAGGCTCACCTTGAGGTCGCAGGTGGTGTTGATGAGGAGGTTGGAGGGCTTGAGGTCACGGTGCAACACGTTGGCGGAGTGAATGTACTTGAGACCCCTCAGGATCTGGTAGAGGAAGTAGCACACGTGGTCGTTGCTCAACCTCTGGGTCTTCAGGAGCTTGTACAGGTCCGTCTCCATCAGAGTCTGCACGATGTAGCTGGGCAGACGCCACGGGTCAAGGCAAATCAGGCGGCCTTTCCTGACACGGAACAACTGGGAGGTTCTCCTTTTACAACAAAGTTTGATATCATCTCACTTTAGACCAACTACTTTTATTTTAGTTCTCTTAATGAAGACATTGAAACTGCAACACATCGGACTGTTAGACAATGTGAAACGTGTGTTGCAATGACCATGTTCCTCTAATCATACGCTGGTAAGCCAGGAAAAAAAAAAAAAGTAACCGCAAAAACTAGACAGAAAGAACACTTTGCACCAACGTACAAGTTATGTACAACTTTCCATGCAAAAGTTGCAGTTTTCAACATTAAAACCTGATATAAAGTTATGTCCAAAACCATATTCCAACATGTTCCTCCAGTATGCTTGAGAGCTATGGGCATTGATAAAATAGAAAAAGGGCTGCAGGATACATTGCAGACCAATCGCTACGGCATTACTGTATGCAATAGTAAAAGCGAGTCATATAGGTACTCTACTTTGTAGTCAGGTGCACCTTGCTCCATTGAAACAAGATAATGACAATTTTCTTTTCTCCCCAATGGCTGATTAGACTATTCACAACAAACCCAGAGTAGAAAGCAGGTATTTATCACAAGCCATCACTGAGATTATCGCACGTTTTTCTAACGTCATGCAGACCTAGCAACACTATGTGGGGGACGGTGGAGGAAGAGTTGGGGGAGCTCCGGCCGTCTGTCGTGTCTTGGGCAAGACGCTTCACCCGCATTGCCTGCTGGCGGTGGTCATAGGGCCCGGTGGCGCTGATGTATGGCCGCCTCGCCTCTGCCAGTCTGCTCCAGGGCAGCTGTGGCTCCAAACATAGCTCACCACTGTCGGGGTGTGAATGTATGAATGACTGATTGTTTAAACTCTATACAAGTAGAAGCCACTTACCATGATGTGCTTCAGCTGAGCTACAGATGCCTCTCTGGTAATGACCTGGGAGCATCTTAATCTGGGTTTCTACAAACTTCTAATCTATGACTTTGTTTCCCTGGGATATAAATATGTCGGGACACAGAGAACCCTTTCACTGAGCCACTGCTTGACAGGGTTGATGAGGACCCATATTTACCTCGTCACTAAACTTGGTAGGTTTACAATGCGTTAAAATAAATAAATAAAAGACCTAGACGAGTGCAGCAAAGAGCAGGATTTTAAAGACACCGAGGTCAATAACCACCATTAGAAACCATACATGGAAGCCGGTGGTCGGCAGCGATAAGTTGTTAATGTGCTACCATCACAAACATAAACTCTGCTGGGATTTTACCAGAGGAGACGTGCTTTGGTCAGATGTGACCAAGACTGGGCTTTAAACGAAGATATGTGGAGCCATGGGCCTGATTTCCCTCCAAAGATCCTGGGGAACCTTGCTGGGAGTGCTTGAACTCTTACGTGGGACTTTAAATAAAAATCTGATGGACTCTACCACGGAACTCAAAATGGACTATCACTGGGTCTTCAGATGAGTTAATGATCCAAAACGTGACCAAACCTACACAGATAGAGTAAAAATCCAACTTCTGTCTTGAGCATCTCAGTCCAAAATTAGACCCACAGCCAGCAGAGACCTGGTGCGGTGAGCTACAGTGAATAAGATCAGAACAGACGACCCAAAACTCTGGAATTATAGAATAATATAATTATTATGTGGCCAGCGCTGTCCGTGAGGAACCACTCTGCTAGTTCTCTCACTGGACATGCTCAAAAACCAATGGCCACCAGCGAGGTAGGAGCTCTCCTTTGGAAAACACCTTAGTGATGAGCTACCATAGCAACCAGGGAGGATAGATATTAACTCCAACTGTTGGCAATAACACAACCATTGTGTTAAAAGCAACCAAATTGCTGATAAGCACCATATGTGTTGACCTCAGCTGATCAAACGGCGTCGGTCCTCGTTTTTGCTCATCTACAGGGTGGCAACACGGCGCAGCTGAACCGACTGGGAGCAGGAATGAAAGGACTCAGACATTCTTGCCATTTTTCTGGAAACAATGAAGCTTTTCTGAAAAGGAAAGTGGCGGAGCGGATCTCAGTGACAGCAGCCCGCTGGCGGGCCGTGCCCACACAGCACCAGGGCCTGACGGGAACCAGGAAAAACCGCTGAAGCAGCTTAACCACAACCGGCAATCTAACTTTGGGTTCATGCAAAACGCCTAAATTTGGCCAGGTTGAGTATCTTAAGTGTTTCTTTTTACCCTTTAGACAAAAACAAACAAACAAAAAAAGAGCATCTATGTCCCTTTAGCAACTTTTTGTCTGGGTTACTTCCATTCAAATTAATTTTTTTTAAATCTACTCCAATTAAAATTTTTATTTTAGTATATCTATATGTTTACATATCTGGCATGGAGAGTAAACTTTAGTTTATTAATCAGTGTTAAGCAGATTTTTGTCACTTCGGCTTGGATAATGACCTGCTAAAAAAAAATACCTCAACTTTGCAAATATGGACTAGGGAACAGGTTCATACTAGACCTGCACAATATATAAAATCACAGCAGTAATTACAAAAGCCTGGTAAAAAAAAAAACACTAACTGGATGCTATTTTTTGGTAGCCTATACCATTTTCTGTGCCCTCCATTAAAACGTTGCTTTTCAGTTACGTATTTGGTAACTTGGACGGACTTGAACTGACCTAAAACTGAACCAGATCTGAGGCTACGTTCACACTGCAGCCCAAAGTGACCCAATTCCGATTTTTTTAGCCCATATGCGACCTGGACACTTAACTTGTATGAATTCAGTTCACACAGGAGATCACATACAAGTCGCATATATTTGGAAATGTGAACGACCACGCAAAAATAATAATCAGATTTCAACCAAATTTTTTTTTTGAATTGAGCATTAAGGGCTGTAGTGTGAACGTAGTCTTAGTGCACGAGCTCATAAAGCATAAAGCTCTGAAAGAGTGATGGGACAGGGTGTCAACTGAAAAGAAAAGGGAGTAGGGAGGAAAATGAGGGTTAAACTTAATCTTAGAATTTAGTCATCACTATATTTAACAGAATTCTTGCACTGTTGGGTTTTCATAATATCGTGCAGACCTGGTTGAGACGCAGTAGTCCAATGGCAACCTTTAATAGAGCATTTTGTGTGTCCAAGAAGGAGTCACACGTGGAAAACTAAATGAGGAGCCCCCAAAAGGGTGACCTTAGTTACTTTCAGTTTCTGCACCGTCTAATAAACGACTTGCAGTTCGACCCCACTTGATGAGTCATTTCTAATCAATATAAATCCCAACGGAGCCCATTTTAAATCAACTTCCTGGAAAAGCGCTGTTAAAGTGCTACGGGATCGGAGGGCGGCTGGAAAATCCTGACTAACCGACAGATCAACAACCGGTCCGTCCTGTTGGACCTCATCAGACGAGCGGGGACTCGGATTAGTCCAAATCATTTCAGATTTGTACTCGGGTAAAAGACGCAGCCGAATCCTCCAAGCCACGCACTGCAGAAAACGAAACAACGCGGCCTGCTGCAATAAAGCGGAAGAGCGCGGGGGTCTCAGCCCAACTCCACTGCAGGTTATTAAACGTGACAAGAGCAGATATTAAAAACTAACACTGAGGGCCACAAACAAACAAAAACAATTAATAAAAAAAGCACCTAGGGAGCCACTTTTAAGGCTTCCCTGCACCCAGCTGAAAGTTTCCCTTCAGTTTACCGCGAAAACGAGAAAATCTCCACAACATTCGGCTCATTAGGGTGAATTAAAGGCCCGGCGAGGGACGGCAGGATACACATCTCTCATGTTTTCCATCTGCTGCGCCCTGATGATGTCATTGATCCCGATGATGTTCTCGTGGTTGAAGCGCAGCAGGATCTTGATCTCTCGCAGCGTGCGCTGGCAGTAAGTCTGGTGCTCGAACGGGCTGATTTTCTTGATGGCTACCCGCTGGTGGGTCCAGTTGTCCAGGGCTGCGCTGGATGTGGGAAAGGAGGGAGAAAAACCAGAGTCATGTTACACGTCGCACCACTTACACACACGCACACACACACACATGCAGAATGTCTGCATCCGGACCGCGGAAGATGCGAGGTGCAGGCACACTTAGAAGCAGCGAGTTCTCTCCTAGGAGGGTGTAAAGAGCTGCAAAAGCAGGTCTGGAAGGTGTGGAGTGCAAGGAAGGTGACATGCCGTGACAGTCTGAGCTTTATCTACGTGCTACTTCCTTTGTTGGGGTTATCGAAGTTGGTGTTTTGCATGACACTTTGCAAGAGACCAGATGTTGCAACGCAGCTCTGCTGCTGCTGGAAACGTCCAACTGCACCACACACGGCAGAAAAGCCGCGCATGTTCCCTCAGGTCCTTCAGGTGATTAAATGCGGCAACACGGACAAACGCAGATGGATGCACCGATCAGCGATAAAATATATTGCATTAAAGTTCTTTTTTTTTTTTTTTTTTTTGTGTCACAGGTTCCATGATCAGCGACCAGCAGGTGAAATACTGAAGAAAAAAAAACAAACCTCTTGCCCCCTATTCATTAAATACGTCACAGTAAAGAACTCCCTTCCTCTTCTGTCTATAAATGCGTCATCAAACAGCATGCAGTTAGCCGCACTCATAAAAAATAAACTAAAAGGTTAGGAGCATGCATCCGATGCTAAAAAGGGAATAAAAAAACAAAGATCCACATTAGTCGAACACGGAAATCCTAAATCAGACCTAAAAAGAAAGATTAAAAACAAAACAAATCTGAGGAATGTCCCTTTTTTAGCACCTGACCCGCTAATCTCCACCCAATCAAGGGGAAATTGGCTGATCTGGTTCTAGTCAAAGCACCTACTCTTGGTTTTAGGTCAGCAGAGACACACAAGTCAGTCATCAAGAGCAGCTAATTTCCCCTTGACTAGCAGATACTATTGCGTATAAAAGCAGAGTAATGCATTTGAGTTGTCCCCCATTTGTTAAACCTATTAATTAAGCCATTAGAACAAAAGAAATGATGGGCTTGTCCGAAAATTCAACCATACTGGAGGGAAGTAACTAATGCAATATGTCAGATAATGGGAGAGAAATTGGACTACTCTTATTACTTTGTATCTGAGTAAAATACCAGAATCGGTCCCTCACAAACCCCTGCTAAAGATCCTTTTGGCATGTAGTAGAAATGCTATAACCCGAAGACAGCTTCAAACGGACCCCCCAACATTACACCAGAGGAGGGGGATTGTGAAAGAAATCTATTGTATGGAGAGACTGACTTATTTTAAGGCTGGAATTGGAGAAATGTGTTGAAGGCTGGGAAAAAATGGATTATGTATGACACTGAGTCTGGAATAGTATGACACTGTACCTTGACGTATGGAAAACAATGAGCTGTGACCCTATACTGTTACACCCATTAATATGTTATGTTTCTTTTTTTCCCCCTTTCTTCCTGTTTAGAATTCTAAATCCAAACTAAAAAGTTATAAAAAAAATAAATAAACTGTGGTTGTAGTCTTTCATAAGATGCTGTTTTTGGGGTCTTCTATAGTCCTGTGAGACAGGCACTGACAACAAATTGTATTTTTGTTACTTTGGGATTCTAAACTCAAATAACTGCAAATAACTTGTCCTAAACAATTTGAATGATGTATGTAATGCAACTTAATTGTTTTCCAAAATGCAATAATCTACTTCTTTTTTATCCTAGTATACTTTTTTTTAAATATACAAGAATTGACAAAAAAAAAGTTATTTGGAATTTTAGATACTTTTACTTGTCCTCATATAAACTATTTCAAAACGTATTGTGCAAATGTAGCACACATGACAAATGTTATATTGACAAAGATTAGCTTTGGTAGTTTGTGGGAAGCTGCAGCTGAGGTCCCAGAGGCACGGAGACACATTCAAATTTGTGTCCAAAAATTAGATTTAGAAAACCTCTGAAACTGCAACTATTAATTGACAAAGAAATGTTTTTTTTCCCCAGGAAATTTAAATTAAATCGCAGATTAAAGTTGTTTTGAAAATAATTTCAAACATTATTGTTTCTTTTCTTTTATTTCCCATCCTTCCTGTTAAGGAAGGATGGGAAATAAAAAGTTAGAAATAAATAAAAAGTTAGAAAAAAAATATAAAGAAATTAAACATAATAATAATAAAGAAATGAAAAATAATAATAAAGAAATGATGGCGCAAATTGGTACCAGCCGGGGAAAAAAAGGGGGCAGATCAGTGAAATGTTTTGGTTTCCTTGCAGGTCAACCAAACCAACAGGTTGGTGATGTTGTCGTTTGCTGCAGGCGCGCTCTCCTCAGCGAGCTCACGCAAACAAAAGTGACAGCGACGGTAAACTAAACGGCGAACCGTGGGCTCCCCGTCCGATCGTGTTCCGGTCAGCGACGACTTTTTACGCCGACCTCAGCGGGAGCAGGAGTGGCTCCACTCCGCAGCTCGGAAAGGCCTCGCCACAAACTAATGGGTCCTTCCCCGGGTTATTACGCTGCGGCGGCGGCTTCTTCCTGCAGACTGGCTGCCTAATCGGCGACGAGAAAGCGATCCTGAGAACCGGGGGGCCAAATTGGCGCACAACCACGTCCTGCGCCATCACCCCCAGCCCCGTTTCCTGCGGGGCTTATCGTCGCAGCCCCGCCTGTAGCCGCTCAGCTAACCCGTTAACCAGCAGCTCCGGGCCGCCGCAAAGTTACGCCGCGTTTTAATCGGGTTTATCATCATTAAAGAGCCGAAAAGACGCGCCGTCTCCAGGTGTCTGGTGGACGGGAAGCGCCAGACGCGAGCTAGCACGCAGCACCACTCACCACACCATCCCGTACGCCCCCTCGCCGATGTAAGCCAGGTTCGTGTAGCGGGGTCCAACGTCAAATATCTGGCCCTTCACCGTCTCCACTTGAGCTTTGGGCAGCCGAGGCGGCGGCGCTACCTCCTCCGGTCCAGACACAGTCATGGGTTCGGTCGCGGCGCCGAGAGAAGAGGCGGCGGCAGAGCCAGCGATAACGCCCGGGCCAGGGGCGGCTGCCTCCTCCGGTTTGGATACGGTCATGGGGATGGGTTCAGGTGTAGCTACCGCGCCAGGGCGGGTACCAGAAGCAGGGGCGAGAACACGGCCGCGGCCGGCTTCGGGGGCAACACCGGCGTCAGCGACCACACCTGCACCAAGAACAGAACCGGGGTCGGGGTCGGGTCCAGGACCAGGGTCAGAGCCGGGGACCGGGTCAGAGCCAGGGCCAGAGGCAGCGGCAATTTCAGCGCACTCGGAGTCCTCGGCCTCGACAGGCACGTCGCTGCACGGATCCGCCATTCTTCTCCACAAACCGCTCCCGCTCTCTTTTCGGGTGTTTCCTTCCGAGGTGGTGCCGCTGCTTTCAGTGGGGCTTTCCGTGGCTGAGCTCCGGGGCGGATGGTTCTGCTGGGGGATCGGAGCAAACCGACCAGCGAGGGAGACGTTGCGCTGCTGCTCCTTACTACCAGCAACGTAAATGGATTTGGTGTGCGAGCGCGAGTTGCTCTCAGCGCTGAGCGTAAATGCGCGTGCGAAACTACGCCATCGTACAGGTGCGCTGGATATGTTTATAGGGCTGCATTGTTTGGGCGGGGCAAGATCGGCCCGAAAGAGAACAAAACAAGCGCAGCTACAGCCACCAGTAGGAGCGTCGATACATCTGCGCGTCCGCCATATTGGGAGTGGCAACTTTCCAAGTCTGCTGGGTTTTTTAGTAGAGGCGCTAAAATGCTTTCATTCTAATAAACAAGTGATGTTTACAGTATTTATTTTAGTACTTATAAGTGTGATCACAGAGGAAAATAAATAACTGCAACAGCAATATTCATTATCTTCAGTCAGATAAATAAGGATGGAAATATGTTGCCGTGTATGGAGTGCGTCGTGAACGTCTTTTCCTACGTGACCGCACAAGGTGGTGCACTTCCTGGTTACGGCGTAATGAGTGGGGTGTGTAGATGACAGATGAATATTGGTCAAGGAATGCTGCTTCCGCCTGCGGGACGACACTGGATGGGCGCGATTCGCTTGGCGATCACTCTGCTGGGACTCCCGTTCACCACCTGCACCCCTGGAGCAAGGTGTGAGCATATCTAAACATTAGCATTATCTTTCGGTGTTAAGGTAACATTGTAAACAGAAAGTATATTCGTAAGCGTCGTGTTGCCCATGATTGAGAACAGAAATTAGAGCTTTAATCTCTTGACACTTTTACTGTCCTTTTCAGACCTGCGGTACTTCGCTCATCCCATCATCTCACCAGAACCAGTAAACACATCAAACCTGCTATTTGTGGGGGTTATTGTAAGCTTTACACCACCACTATTGTGACAATGCCCTCCTCAGCAGCCTCTCATGTAAAGTCCAGATGTCCCCAGTATCCTGAGTCCACCGTCAATCGGTTTCCTGTCCCCGATGACAAGGTGAACTGGAATCAGAACTGGCCCCAGTATAACCCAGTCAGCTACACTGCTCCAGCTGTTTTAAAGAAGCCATCCTGGGCTGATCCTGAGATTGGGTGAGCAATGCTATGATGCTATTTGATATCTGGATAATTTGATCACATATAGGTTATGAGAGTAGATTTCTCACCCCACTTAAAGTTTTTACATGTAGTCACATCAGAACCACACGATTAAATGCATGTTCACTGGGATGTCATGTGATAGATTGAAACAAACCTGAGCATAATTTTATAATTTTGAGGTGTAATAAAATTGATACATTACAAAACTGAAAAGTGTTGTATTGATTTGTGTTCAGCTTCCCTGACTGTAGAGCAACCTTTTGCCTCAGTTACAATTGCAAATGTTTCAAAAGGATGTCTCTGGTAATGTTGCCCAGGGATTATTTTTCCCATTCTTATTTGTAGAATAGCTCAACCTCAGTCAGATTGGATGCCAGGTGTCTGTCGACACTGATTTTTAAGTCTTACCACAGATTCTCAATAGAATTTCTCTCTGGACTTTGGCTAGGTCATTATTACACATGATTACGCTCTGATGTAATTCAATCTATTGTAGTTCTGCCACCACGTTCAGGGACATTGTCCTGCTGGAAAGTGGACCTCCAAGCTCAAGTCTTTTGTAGCCTCTAATGGGTTTTCTTCCAGGGTTACTCTGTATTTAGCTCTGTATCCATCTTCACATCGACTCTGACCCGGTTTCCTGTCTCCAGAGCATGGTGACCTTTGTTCACTTGGTAATGGACTTCAGAATACAGAAGGGTGTACATGATTTCATTTAGGGGTGTTAGAGTTGAGGAAACACCACATATTTAGATTTTTATTTATTAAACAACACTTTTTTTTTTTTTTGAAAATCACGTTTACTTTTGGTTCCCAATCTTGAGCTTGGTCTATCACATAAAATTCCAATAAAATATGTTTAACGTTTGTGTAATGTGAGAAAAGGGGTAAAAGTTCAAGGAGTGTGAATACTTTTACAATGTATTCATACAATTTCTGTACACCGTTTGTTTGTCCTGCAGTTCTTTCTCTCCAAAGTTCAACGCTGTGGATGGAGCTGTGGACAGGACGAGCTTTGAAGGAAGCTACAGAGTGGAAAATGGAAAGCCATTGTAAGTTAAATAGTATTACATTATTTTAAACATTTCCCTGAGATCTGGTAAATGGCCTCACCATGTGTGTGCAGCTGGTTTGTGCCGTACAGAGCTGCAACATAAAATGCAAAACCTAATGAATCTTTAATATTAATGCACAACAACACTTGGACGAGTGCTTGTTCCTGAGCAGAGGACTGCCAATCCGCTTTGTGCTCTTTACCGTTTGCACCAGAAATCCCTGTTTTCGGCACTGATGGTTTCTAACTCTCCCTAGAAATCCTTTTGGACGCACCGGTTTGACTGGAAGGGGTTTGCTTGGACGATGGGGGCCCAATCATGCTGCTGATCCCATTGTCACAAGGTGACATTTATTTACTCACAAACTAACATTTTGATTATTATCATTATATGTTAAAAGAGAGAAATCTCACAATCAACAAATTAAAATGGTTTCCTTTTCTTTGTTAAACACGCACCGAAGAAATTTCCAAGCATCCATAATTTGCATCAACATCATCTTAATTTAGGTCTTTTATTCACGTGTTCTTTTTCCAGGGTGGATCATCAGCCCTTAGCAAGTTGCTGAGAACCCCATAAGGGTTATATAGCCATTTACAAGCTTCTGGCATATTTCATTTCAGAAATGGCACAACTCATTGGAATGGGTTAGTTTCCTGGGATGGACCTGGCTTTTACGCGCAGTCCGCAGACATTTGTGGCGGTTGAGGTCGGGCTCATTTTAGGGACTTAATGTTAGTTGGCTTTATCCAATCCAAAACCAGTTTTGCTGCGCGTTTGTCATCATTCTCTGGTTTAAAGACTAAGTGGTGTCCAGATTTTCAATAAAATTGTATTTATTTAGCGCAAACTCCTCATACATGTCATCTCAAGGCACTTTCCAAAGTCAAATTTAATCAGATTATACAGATTGGATCAGTTTATACAGATTGGGTCAGATTACACAGATTGGTCAAAAAGTTTCCTGTCTAAGGAAACCCAGCAGATTGCATCAAATCTTGACAAGCAGCATTCACTCCTCCTGAAACAGCGTAGAGCCACAGGGACAGTCGTCTGCATTGTCCATGGCTTTGCAGCAATCCCTCATACTGAGCATGCATGAAGCGACAGTGGAGATGAAAACTCCCCTTTAACGGGAAGGAAAAACCTCCAGCAGAACCAGACTCAGTATGAACGGTCATCTGCCTCGACCGACTGGGGGTTAGAGAAGACAGAGCAGAGACACAACTAGAGAGAGAAAAAAACACAGAAGCACACATTGATCCAGGAATGTTTTCTACGTTATATGGTAAGAGCAGGTGATCTGATTTCAGCCATTCTACCCAAAACTCCTCACCTTGCCAAACAGGATATGAGTTAGGATGTTCAAGGTAAGATAAGATGCCTTTAATTGTAATTTTAAACCAGCTCGAATGTCCAGGCAGAATGATGCCAGACGTTTGCTGATTTCTCTGCAACTTCAAAGGTCATTTGTCCAACTATTAGCGGAGGTGTTTGAATATTTTTGAGACTGTACATGGGGATTTTGACCTGTGTGGATAAATTCAAATCTAGGAATCCAGTTCCTATTTTGCAGTCACGTGTTTTTTTTTTTTCAGTTCAACCTGAGAACAATAATTACCTAAATGCATAATTAGAAACCCGAAATAATACAACATGTATGCTCACGATAATTGTATGTAAACTTCTGGCCATCACTGTAGGTGATTGTTTTCTCTTAACACACTGATGACCTGATGTATGACTCTGTGAGGCAGATGGAAGGTGGATGCCAGTGGAGCCAAGATTATTCACTCCGCCTCCAAAAAGCCCATCCTACAGTTTGTGTCCATCAAGAGGAAAGACTGCGGGGAATGGGCCATTCCAGGGGTAGGTTATGTCCATGTTTCTTTTTCATTTAGTGTGTCCTGCTGTTTTGCATCGTGTTTTCGGTGTATTTCCCAGCTTTCGCTTCCAGAGATTCTCAGGGATGCCGTGGAAAAAGACAAAATAAACCCATATGTCTTTGTTTGGAGGGGTTTAGAGTATCCAAAATACCTATGGAGATTGTTTCTTTCTCATCAATAATTCCCCTCCAACTGTGACAGTTTAAAGTGTAACTCACCCCCATGTAAAAGCAAAATTGAAGAAAATTCATCAAAGCGGGTGGGGGTACGCATGAAATGGAGGGGAGGCGGCTGTGTTCAGGATGGAGGGTAAGTAGCAGCTAGCTTGAGTCGCCATGTTGAATCATGGAGAGTGAGCAGAGTTACGCTGGTGGTTACACCCCGGTCCAGAGTCTTATCAGTTTGAGTCGCTGGCTCAATGCGCTGACTCAGCAATGCCCGAAGCTGGTGCTGCTGAGGCAGTGGAGGTCAGGATCGGTCCAATTATATATTATCATATTTATTCCACGCTTTGTAATCTAGGCGGCATCACCAACAGCTTTGTGCATGTAAGATTACTATGCAAATAATGGTGGTTGATCTCCTCTCTGCTCTCTTCGCTCTGACTGCAGACGGATTTCAGGACGAGGCAGCAGCCGTCTGCCTGTGAGACAGCGCTGAGGGAAGTAGGAAGGGGCTCACGACAGCACCTTCCCAGCTGCCTCAACACAAACTGCAGAACAATTGGTTGCTTTCACATAAATTCGCCAATAGCACATAAAAAGTCGCTGGATTTGTTGCTAGTCGCTTTTCTTTTGAAGAAAGAAAGTCGCTAGATGGGTCTGAAAAGTGCAACAGTGCTTGTTAAAGAGGTCAAGACATAGCTGTGTTTTTTTTGTTTTTTTTTTAAGAAGGAGTAGCTTTATACAGTGGCAGAGCTACTGATGTCAATTTTCTTTACAAATTACGTCACAAAAACATTTGAACCAATACCAGTATGGAGTCGACATTCATTGCAATACCACCGTTTAAACCTAGGGGGTGCCACACTGACGATTTTAGACACAATAGCAGGATTTCAACAAATATGCACTAATTTGTCAAAATAGTGACCAGGACATGTAGACAGCTATGTTAACGGTTTATTGGCAAAAGAAAAGTTGATTTGGGGGTGAGTTACCCTTTAAGTGATCAAAAGTATGAAACAAATTTAGAATATTTCTGAATATTTGTGTTGTGTTTCTTACTGTTTAATGTCTGACATAGAAAGCATTGAAGCCACTTTCTGCTTTTAAAGTCTGATCGATTGAGACTCACGGGCATGCTGCTTTTGACAGGGGATGGTGGACCCAGGGGAAGAGGTTTCCCTCACGCTGCAGCGGGAGTTCTCTGAGGAGGCCCTGAATACACTGTCGCTAAAGCAGTCGGAGAGAGACGAAATGCATAAACGCATCAAAGCGCTCTTCAGTTCACCGGGGTTTCAGGTGAGCATCTGAATCAGATCAACCGTTTTACCGGCACATGTCACACATCTGAATAGGGTACTGTTAAAGCGAACGCTGTAGTAGCTAGGGTCTCCTCTAAAACTTCAGGACCATCCCCGCTTGCCTATACAAATCCATACACAGTACCTTAGAAAACATTCCTACCAATTAAGACTTTTTTGATATATTTTATAAAATTAGAGCCATAAATTTCACTATCATTTATCAGGATTTTATATGATAAACCAATAAAAAGTTGTGCGTAATTGCAAGGTAAAAGGAAATGGATCCATCTTGATCATTTTCGTTCTCGACAAATACAAATCTGAAAAGTGTGGCATGCATTTCTGTTCAGCCCGCATATTCTGACTCCTGTAAATAAGATCCAGGGCAACAAGTGGTCCTCAGAAATAAACTTAATTAGTTTAAGTTAATTAAATCCAACTATGCGTAATTTAGTCTTAGTATGAATGCAGCTGTTCTGTGAAATAATCTGACTGGTCAGTAATGGCGTACAAGGGAGATGTTAAGGCAGATTTAGAATATAAAATAGCATCTCTAGCTTAGGATTTCCTGCAAAAATCTGTCGAAATATGGCCGTGTATCTGAACGGCCAGGAAAGGAGAGCATTCATCAAAGAGTCAGTCGAGAGGTCTGGAGGAGCTGCAGAGATCAACAGCTCAGGTAGGAGAATCTGTTGACAGGACAGGTGGAAAGGTGTCAACTAGGCCTGCATGATAACATGTTATTGTTATAGTACTGTTGGATATTGCTAAAACAATATCAGTTATATCTAACACTTATTTCCTTCATCCCAATATCCCGATCACTCTTTCCAATCAACCTGTAGTTGTGATATGTCACATATTTGGTATTGCGATGACAGCTGGAATATCAGCAGGGCACATACATGGCAATTTTGGAAGAACACCCATTTAAATCAAGCTAGAATGGCCCAGTCAAAGTCCGGGTTTTAATCCGGTTAAGAATCTCTGCCAATACTGTGTGCAAGCTGTGGAAAGTGCTGTTCACCCTCCATCCTCAAGCTGTTCTTGAACTGCTTTGCATAGAAGAAAGGGCAAATATTTCAGTCCAGATGTGCAAAGCTGAGAGAGACTCGACCAGATAAGACTCCAGGATGCTGAATCCAAAGACAAGCCACACTTTTCAGATTTTTATAGGTTAAAGAATTTATGCACTGCTTCCATTTTATCTGTCATATAAAATCCATTGGTAATTGTGGGTTTAACATAACAAAATACAAATAAGTTCAAGGGCTCTGGACAGTTTTCCAAGACACTGTAGGTCCAGTTACCAAACATGGATGCAAGGAAGCAGTTGAACGACACACAGACCTTTCTGGAGTATATATGAAATTCCTTCCTCCATCTGTCTCTTGTCAGGTCTACAAAGGCTATGTTGATGATCCAAGAAACACTGACAATGCCTGGATGGAGACGGTTGCTGTCAACTTTCATGACGAAGCAGGTAAACATCTACCTTTTTTATTTTTTTTTATTAAATCCAATTACCATGGGAGCACACACATCCTCCAAATAATCCTGTCATTGCAGGCAACAGTGTGAGCGCGCTGCCTCTGCAAGCCGGCGATGACGCAGGACAGGTCCAGTGGGTGGACGTGGACTCGTGCTTCGCCCTCTATGCGAGCCACTCCCACTTCTTGGAGCTGGTTGCCAGAGAGAGGAAGGCCCACTGGTAATCGGAAGACAAAAGGTCCTCTGATGTAAATGAGGCAAAGCAGAGGCTGAAGAGCACTTGTCCGTTTAGCAAGCATGACCCCTAATGGAAATGTTCCCTCTCTAATTTATTCATGATATTGTGAAATCATATTGGAAAACATAAGATGCATTTAGCCAGTTAGCATGACGATAAAAAAAAAAAAAAATTGAAGAAATAAAAAGGAAGTTTAACTTTAATCGGTACATAAGGAGGATCTATGATGTTCATGTCCATCTATGACAAAGCTGTGGCCAGAGATTTCAGTGTATTTGTTTTAAATCAAACTGCCTCGCCAAGGATTTAAATTGAGACTCTCAAGAGTATTTTGCCATATTTACTTGATACTAAAACATTTCTGCATTGTGCCTTGTAAAAGTGCTTTTACCTCTTGAGCTTTTCCCCCTCACCGTGAACTCAAAGGAAAAGGATACATCTAATCATCCATGTTTTTTTTTTATACCCGCTGACCTGTGCAGGGTTTCGGGTTATGTGACGCGTTAGTGTTACAAGGTCTCAGATGTGAATGGGGAGCAGGTGTATTAAAATTTGGTGTTACTGGAAGCTCAACAAGTCATCATATGTCAAATAGAGTCAAAACTCTTTAGCCAAAGCGGAGCTGCGTCAGCGATCGCCATGATGAGTGTTGTCAGAAGAGTGTAGTCAGTACGGAAGGAGGTAGGAAAAGTAGCCTGTATGCTCTCTCCCGCGACCAGTTTTGCCTAGGAGCCCCGCAACGTCCCTAGCTCTAAGAAGTCTTAAGGTATCCCACAA
This sequence comes from Fundulus diaphanus, assembly GCA_037039145.1. Taxonomy (NCBI): domain Eukaryota; kingdom Metazoa; phylum Chordata; class Actinopteri; order Cyprinodontiformes; family Fundulidae; genus Fundulus; species Fundulus diaphanus. The sequence goes on along the minus strand of CM073140.1, from coordinate 19,551,883 downwards.
TCCTTTGCGTGACATGATGTAACAGCACGGCCCCCTCACAGAAATCAATGAAGATGCCCCTAGAGAAGAGAGTGCACACTTCGTAGTTCATTTTCTGAAGGCTGTAGGCCCGGATTTGACTCGCATCATCCATGTGCGTTTCCGTCAAGTAATGACGCCGGAGTTATTATTCAGCAGTCTGAAGCTTCTTTCCTCCTGATGATAGAGTTCTTACTGTTGACCCTGTGGAAGGTCAAGGAACAGGAGCTAGGAGCTATTATTAAGGGTATTCTGATGCTGGATGGACCAAGCATGTCTCCAGACCTAAACCCTATTGAGCATCCATACATGGAAAGTGAAGGAGGGGAAGAGGATTCTAATGGCAACCTTTGAAGCTCTGGTGAACTCCAGACCCAAGAGACTTAAGGCAGTGCTGAAAAATAATGGGGGCCACACAAAAGGTTGACATTTTGGAACAATTCGGACATTTTCACCTAGGGCTCTACTCACTTTTGTCGCCAGGGCTTTAGACATTAGTGCCTGGGTTTTGATTTATTTTGAGGAGACACCAAATTTGCACTCTTATACAACCTGTTCACTGACTACAATGTATAAAAGTATCCTATAATAAAATATTAACAAAAACTGTGTCATAGTGTAAAATTACCTCGCTTAGTTTATTATATAAGGTAAATATATTTTGCTTTATGAGTATTAAGTTCTCTTAAAAAATATACTTAAACTTCCATGTCTGCCTTAGACAATATCTTGTACTTCCCCCTTTGTAGAACAAGTCTTTAGAATATCGTTCAGTCAGATTGTGAACTGTTGCGGTACATACTTGTCCATTTGTGTATGTTTGGCCATGTTGCTGCAATGAATGGCCCCTTATGGGACTCTGATCCTGATTCAGATTCAATAGAGCATCTATAAATAGGAGTCTTTAAGTCTTGCCAGAGATTTTCAGTTGGGTTCAGGTCTGGACTTTGACTGGACAACTTAAACACATGGAAATGTTTTGGTTTAAGCTTTGTTACTTTGAATATGAGTTTAGGGTGTCTGTGCTGCTAGAAGGTAATAAACCCCAATCTCAAGTCAATGCAGCTTCTAACAGGTTTGCCATGTATTTAGCACTACCGCCATCTTGTTTTCAAGCTAGGGGTGGTGTGCTCATGGTTAGGTGCAGTGTTGAATTTAAAAAAAAATACATTATTGTACTCAACAGAATAAATTACACATGGACGTACTCTCTTTACTAGTTAGATTCTGAATGCAATTGGCCACAGTTTTATTTAGGGGAGTTGAATGCATTTTCATGCCACATTGAGATTTTTATTAGTGAAAAATAACACAATTATGATCTATTTTGTGATGATGTGCATGCTATGAAATTGGTATTTGTAACAAATGAAGGAAATATTCAAGAAGTATGAATACTTTTAAAATCCACGGTACCCGCACGCTCAAGGATCAGAAGGAAATCTGTATCTTGAGCAAAGCAACCACAGGTTTGTGGAGACAATGCTAGGCAGCAAAAGGCAAAGAGCAGTCGGTCAAGTGCAGAACACCAGCAATGGATGACTGAATGGGATGCACATCAAAAGGAAAGTGACCATACTTGCTCTGCTTCACATTACTAAAGCACTGTGTTGTCTGCGAGGGAACTCTTCCTGAGTCAAGCTGGAGGACTGAGCTGTTTCCATGTGCTGACAGAGGATGATCCCCAGGACCATTTGTCACTCAACAGGCAACAGTGTGAGAAACCAACTCAGAAATTGACACCTTTGAATGAATATGTATATAGTTGTATGGTTTACAGTAATGTGCTTTTTTTTTAAAGATAAATATAAAAATAGCATAAAATAAATTTAATGTGTGCACCAAATTAGGCACAGTTGATTGGTGGGGGTTAAAGAAGGAGCAGGAGTATCCAGCTGTAGTGGGGTTTTAGCTGGAGCCTCTTGCAGAATGCGCTGATTAGATAGGTCCTAGGCGGCGCCACAAATCCAGTCCACCTTCTTTCTTTGACCTCATCACTTTCCAGACCAAAAGCATGTGTCCGTCTGACTCCATTTTGAAGTAATGTTCAGTAGGAACCGTGCATTAACAGGTTGAACAGATTCTGCTGTTTGACGAGAAGAGGAAGCTTTTCTTCACACTCATGTAGATGTTTTATTCACTTCTTGCAGAGAGCTTCAAAGCAACTTTTTTTTAAAAAACACTCAAACACTTGTTGTGGGAAAGAGAGTGTAACCAATCTTTCATCTGATTCTGGTTGGAGCAGCATTACACGCTTTAATTTGATTTAGTTTTGTTGTTGGCTTATAAAGCACTGAACGGACAGGCTCCAGATTATCTGTTTGACCTCCTGCAGCCTTACACAGCATCTAGATCCCTTGGATCTAACAATCACTTGCTTTCAGCTGTACCAAGGTCCATGCTGGTTCATAGGGATGATTCATAGGGCATTTATGTTGTATTAAAAAAAAATGCCCCAACACATAAGACACGCTCCAACTGTCTAATTTAAAGGCATCTGTACTGATTGGTTTTTAATACAGCATGAAAAATAAGAGGGGTTGGGGTGTTTCTTTTTCACACCTCTATCCGGCACTGTGGTCAACTTTACAGGTGTTTTTAAATGTGCTATATAAATAAACTTGAAATTTAACTTTTAGGCAGAGCCGGCCCAAAGAACAAACAAAGTGAGCTACTGCTTTAGGCTCAGGACCAACAGGGGGCGTCCAAGAGTGCCGGAACAAACACAAGTTGGGTTTGTATATACACTTTTTATTTTGTATGAGCGATACATGAGTGATAATTGTGCAAAAATAAAAGTTGAGATCTTTAAAAAAAAAAAGCAGACTGTCATGGTTTTTTCCTAAGTGAAATATTTATACATTTTACAAAAAAGCCCCTATTGTTTTAAGCCATGAACAACTGCATTATGTTATATTTATAATGAGCGAAACGTTGAACAAGGATGTGAATGGTAGTGTTTGATAGTTGTGTGCAGAGGGCCCCTCACATCCTCTTTATAAACTTAATCAACATGTTGGGGTATGCTATAAATTTGCTTTATTCTTTAAGAAAAGCTTCCTGCATGTTTAGGGTCATTTTCCTGCTGGAAGGTGAATTTCTGCCCCTGTCCTAAGCGTTTTGCTACTCTGACTAAAAATCTTTTCTGTTGAAGGTTTCTGCTGTCTGAGCCCTTGATTTCAGCTGAGTAATGGATTCTCTAATGTTCACAAACATGCCAGACTTTCACACAACAGCTGTATTTATACTCAGAAAAAAACAGACACAGTGGGACTTATTAATTGGGTGACTGTTGAAGGAAACTTGCAAAACTGGGGGGGGGGGGGTGCCAACATTTTTTTATTAGCGAAAATAAATTAAACACATTTTTTTGTTAGTTTGTGACCTAACTTCCAAAATAGATACAATAAGGTTTGTGGTCGTAACACGGCAGAATGTAAAAAGGAAAGTTCAAGGTGTATTACATATGTGAGGCTCTGAATCTTTGTTTTGCAAAAGCTTCTTTTTTTTATCAGAATGAAAATCTGATTTTTATCCGAATTAAAAATAAACAAGACACCGTTGTATGTCATCTTTAGGTGTGATTAATATATTAAAATCACTATTTGATTTATTTACAGGAAAGAAAACACTTTTTATGTGGGCACATACTGAACAACTGGGAGTGCAAATGGTGTCGCGTCTTTGCAAGAGAGGAACTACATTTCCCAGAGGTCTTTGAGTCAGAGGACGCCCAAAGCTGACGACGTGGCTCAGAGAAACGTCTCATCACCGGCTTTTCAGTGGACCGGGGTGATTCAAATTGAAGGACAGGCTGTTCTCTCGCTGCTAGCTCTGGGTCGGTAAAAGCTGTGGCGGTCTGCTGGAACACTTTGACCTGATCACGGTGAAGTCATGTCGGGAAAAGTCAAGAGCCGGAGTGCGGCTAACGCCAACTCCATAGCCGGCGGCGTGTCCTCCGATGAGCGCATCCTGCGGGATATCCATCAGCTGTACACGGAGACAGACAGCGGTGGGTTACGACACTGAAAGAAATCATACCTGGCAGTAGTACGGCTACGTTTATTTTAAAATAAACGCGGTGTTTTTACAGAAAACGTGGTGGGGTAGCGCCCGGGCTGGGGGCTAAGTGCTAGCTACAAATGCTAATAGGGATTTTGTGAGTTTTGGCTGACGTTGCACTTGTCAGAGTTGATGCTAGTCAGGCTAGCCACCTCTGCTTTGTTAGCCCGTATAATGTGATTTGTTATGTCTGATGCAGCTGTGCACGTTTTCTGTTAGCGTTTAGCTCAAAAGAGCAAGCCTAGCCCGGTGGGTCACCTAGCCTTGATCTTTGTGACACAAAACGTTATTAATCGGACTTTAATAGCAGTTTTGCTTGTGTTCTGGTGTTCCCCGCAGGGCTGATTGCAGTGGCCGAGTCTGTTGGCGTGAAGCTGCTTCCACCCAGGAAGAAGATCACGGTGATGCTGATGGGCAACCACTCTGCTGGGAAGAGCTCCTTCATCAACTGGTAAGCACGGCTGTCCTCTGCAAAGGTGACGACATCAGCCGTAGGCGTGTTTTTGCAGGTGTGGGGGCACCGCCAGAAGCCATCCAGGTGTCACCTCTGAGGGTTTTCCTATAGAAAATAGTGTTTCTTTTTACATGTGACTCGCACAACATGCGTGCTACATTTTAGATAGAGGGAAAAAAAGCCAGGAGACTGTTACTGACTGTCACCCCAGGTTATTTTGCTGAATAATGTGGTGTTTCTATTGTAGACTTCTGTAGTAGTAAAAAAAACTCTTGAAAAAGAAACTATATTTTACTGTATTTAATCTAAAAGGCAGAGGGATGTTTGCAGCTTCAGTACTGGACTCTCATACACAACAATGCGACGGGCAGATTTCCGTACCCCAGAGAGAGCCCCGTTCATTCCTCTCACATTAAGTAGGACCCATTGTTTACACCCGTTCAGGGGCGTGCCCAGTATGATGATGATAATAATAGTAATACATTTTGTTTAACAGAGCCTTTCTTGACACTCGAGGTCACTTTACAGACAATAAAAATGAAAATACAAAAATACAAATACAGGAACATAAAAACAGTTATGATATCGGTGTTCCCTTCGTCACATTGGTGAAGAAGATCATGCTGTAATGCAGACGTGTCCTTGCTGACACATCTTCCCCTAATCAGTCATTCTGTCCAATCCAAGTATGTCAGGAAACCAGCAGAAGTGCTACACAGGGGAACGCAGCAAACAGGTAAAGAATGTAGTTTGGTCCAATTAGATCAAAACCGAAACTTTGGCGTACATGCAAACACAAAACGTGTGGCAGAAAAACGATGACTTCATATCGCCTCATGAAAGGTGGTGGCGACAGCATCATGCTGTGGGGATGGCTTCCTTCAGCTGGAACAAGGAGTTATTGGGGGCTTGGATGGGGTGTTTGTGTTCAAACCTAAACGTTAGGGCTGTGCATAAAAATCGATACGAAGATTAATATTGATATTTTTAAAATTATTTAATATCGATATTCTGGCTTTCAGTATCGATATACATCCCAACCCCTAGGGGGCGTTATTACAATGCGCCATTACTGTTCACAGAGAGGAAGTGCAAGTGAGAAAAATTTGCGGAATGGCCAACAGGATTTTAGAAGCGCCTTCGTCCCTTGTGCTGATTTTGTGCGGCCCCCAATTGCATTTTAAGAAAGATTTTGCCAACCAACACTTTATTTATAATATTACAGACAAGTTAAAATCTTAGTTAAATGTTGGGTACAACACAAAAATCATCTATCCAGCGACTTTAACTCGACTTTAAGTGTGATTGGAATGCATTTATTAAAATTGGCTAAATACAGACAGTCTAATTTATTTAAAATTATCATATTTTGTAGAGCAGGTAAAAAAATGTTGCAGTTGTTTGGTTATGTTATTATTTTATTAATTTTTTTAGGCCTTGAGTGCTTTTTTCACTTGACAATTTCGGCCCAGGAGCCAAAAAGTTTGGGCACCCCTGTCCTAGATGACACCCAGCCCTACTAAACGTACCGTCAGCGTTACAGTGGAAAGGCTTAGATCCAGGCGACATTCATGTGTTAAACCGGCCGAGTCAACGTCCAGATGTAAATTCAGTTACAAATCTGTGAGTTGAAATTTGTGGTGACCGGAGACAATTGGGTTTGGTTTTTCACACGATCCGAATTAAAAACCCTGAAATTTTTTGTTGTAATGTGACTAAAAATGTGAACTAGTTGAAGGGATCAATACACCTGTTCAAAACGCTGTTAATCGCCGGTCTTATACACTGCGGGACTATACAAGTGTAGTTCGTTTGTTTCTTTCCTCCTGTGGTGCATTCGGAGCCGTCTGCTATTCTGGCTCACATATGTGTGTTTGCTCTCGGCCAGGTATGTGGAGGAGCACATCCAGCGTACCGGTGTGGCTATCGAGACGCAGGGCTTCAGCTTTGTTACAAGCGGTCGCAAAAGAGAGTCTCTGACGGTGAGCACAACAGCAGCAGACCGAGGAGGGCTTATGCACGCGGATTTTTCCCATATTTGTGCTGTTCTCCTGCAGCGAATGTTTAAAGTCCCAATATAAACGGTTCCTGTGTTCAGTGCAGGCTGCATGGCACGGTGGTTTAATGCATGACCAATGTCAAATGTGGCGTTTTTCTTCTTTAGGGGAATGCAACCCTTCATCTATATCCACATTTCAAGCCTCTGCAGGAGTTTAAAGGTGAGAAGTAATGATTGTGATTCATGGGCGTCAGACAGCGCCCCGGCTGCTCGTTGTTTCCCCTCTTCTAACCGAGGAGTTGTTCAGAATCGTTTTATGTTTCAGATCCGTTATTATGAGCGCTATGCTGCGTTTGCACAGCTTTCCATCCTCTTTGAAATTCTCCTCAAGGTGTGTCGGAGTACCTGAGCACAGAAATCTGCACGTCGCGACAGAAGCGGTTCAGCCTGGTGACGTTTGTGGATTCTCCGGGCTTAGTGGACGGAGATATGAAATACCCCTTTGATGTGGACGAGGCCGTCCTCTGGCTGGGTGGGTTGGCCCTCTTGGCCCTTAGGGTTTTGTTTAAATAGAGGCGACTTTAGGAGATCTTATGAAGGCTTTTTTTATTTTACTGATAGCGCTCTCTGTGATGATTTGCTCTTCTAGGGTTCCCATGTCTTGAAGTGTTTGGGATTAGATTTAATTGTTTTCCAGGTCTGGATCAGGAAGGAAAAATATTATTTCCAAACTTGAGTCCATTTTCTATTGATAAAGGTCGTCGTTCCTTCCTTCTTTGTTTATATTGGTTTCTTTTTTCTCTGACTCGGGTATGTCCTGTCTTCTTTTTTTTTTCTTTTTTTTTTGCTCATTGTTGGCTTCCTTTCTTCTTTGTGTCCTTCCTTCCTCACTCATGCTTTCCTTCCTTCCCTCTCTTGTTTTTACCATCCTTGTCTCCTTTGTTGTGTCTTTCCATTCCTGTGTCCTACCTCCCATCATTGTAGCCTTTCTTGCTTGTGTCCTTTGATCCTTTCCTCACTCGTGTCCTTCCTTGTCTCTGTCTTTTCTTCTTATTTTTAGTCTATCTTCCTACCTTCCCCAATTTCTTTTCCTACTCATTATTCCTAAAATGAAAAATTGAGTCTGCAAGGATGGCAAAATTTCACCTGTGCAAAACCCTGTAGGTGCTCTGCGTTTAGAAGATTGTTGTTGTTGCTTAGATTGTAGATTCGGGCAAGTTTAGGAGATTAGCTTTCTCCTTATAGCCTATCGCTGACTTCTGAGGATTTAAAAAAAGTCCAGCGTATTTGAACCCTGTGTTTTCTTCTCTTTCCCATTTTGAGCAGTAGCTCAGAGTTTATTCTCAATTTATACCTCAAGGAAGCAGAAAGTTGAGGATTACACATAAAAAAAAAAAAAACATTTAAATAAGTCTAAATTAGTTATGTTGGTTTATAGGAATTGTTTGGGATACCGTTATTGATTCTAATTCTCCACTCCATCAGTGAACTCAAATCAAAAAGAGGAAATTTTTTTTTTATACATTTCATTGTGAGATTGTACCACTGATTAAAAAAAGGTTTAAAAAATGAAGGCTTTTGACACCTCTTTAGCAGGAATGCCAACATTTTATTTGGGGGTAAAAGCTAAATTATCAACATTTTTCCTTCACGTGTCCAGCTCAGACCTAGTAGAAGCTCTTTTTCTGGAGCTTTGCTCTCACCTCTTTTGTACATAAAACCATTTATTGCCTCAAATGAAAAGATCATCTCCTCCAGTTTTCTAGTCCAACTGTTACAACGTACTTCTGTTTCTGAATGAGAAACACAAATAACGTTCAGGAATAGGAACAAATGTTGTTGCATTCGAATATATAGTTGTTAAATTACATGTTACCTGTTTTAAGAATAGATTTATTTCATCTTTTTTTTTTTTTTTTTTTTTACAAAGATAACTCAATCTGTTGTGGAAAATAATGACTTGTTCTTGTTCCTTTCAGGGGAACTTTGTGACCTTATCCTGGTTTTCTTTGACCCCATGGGTCAGGCTCTGTGCAAGCGCACCCTCAACATTGTGGAATGCCTGAACGACAAACATGGCGACCGGCTGCGCTTTTATCTGAGCAAGGCAGACGAAGCTGGGAGCGAGTCAGACAGACAGGTAAACTCAGCCACAGGTCTGCCAAAGTATTAATGCCCCTACACCTTTTCACATTTTGTCCCAGAATCAACTTCATTTGCCAAGTTGCCAAGAACGCAAACGGGGAATTTGACCGCCGTTGCAATTTTTAGGGAAGGTATTTTAGTCATGAATATATAGAAAGGGAAAATAAAAATAAGGAATATCTTTGTTTTTTGTTTTTTTTTTATGCCGAGGTTGTTGGTTTGATTCTAGCTTCCTCATGCCACATGTTGATGTGCCTCTGGGCTGACAGTACAGGAAAGAAACTGTCCCTGTGGTGGCTGGTTTTTGCAAACAGCTCTTGGTAGCACCGACCTGAAGGTAAAAGTCTGGGCCAGGTCACCTTCAATTACATATTTTTTTCAAGAGGGGGGATATTTTATGAGCCAAGGTTCTGCCACATGCAGAATCAGTCCTACTATTAAAATCAGCACTTTTATTTAACCAGATTCCCTTTCTATGAGGTGAGAAACACATTTGTCACGGTTTTGGGTACATTTGGATAAAGTGTGCCAAAATCCCAGCTCTGTCTGGCACTCTGTCCACTAAAACCTTTGTGGAACAAATATGCTTCAGCTGATTCAGTCCAGATTTCCTGCAGTTATAGTGAAGATGTGGATCCTTAAAGTCAGATGCTTTTCCTGGGTTTTCACCAAGGTTTTCATGGTGTTTTGAAATGTTTAAACATTTTCGGGCGAGGCTGAAAAACGTATTTTTGTTTTTCAGTCACCAATAAATCAGGCATAGTAACAATTGCATTAGTGGTTCCACAGAGAAAAAAAAATTGTTTTCTTACCTTTACACAGATGGCAAAAGTTTGCATTTAGACTTTATAACTGTGGAGCTGTACTTGACTTTATATCAGGTAAGTAATTTCACGTGGAAGTTGCTCCCAACCCCCTTAGGGTAAAGTTGGTGTTTTTTTTTTTTCTTTTTCTTTTTTTTTTGTCCTGGAAGTTTCCCCAAGACCCTTTTTGAACTGCACATGTGCAAGGCTATCTTACCTGCTACCTTCCACTCCTCAGGGGGATAGCATGAAAAAAAATCTTCCAATTCCACTCTGGTCTTATTTCTTTCTACTGAAGCCTTCCTCTTCTTTTCATAAACCCGGTTTGCTTCTTGTGACTCTCAGCCATGTTCAAAGTCTACGGTGAGAGCAGCGGAGCTACAATGAACGGCTAACCGCTAAGCTAACCGCTAACCTAGCCGCTAAGCTAACCAGATACATAAACAGTAGAAACGCGCACTCCTCTGTGCCAACAGCAGTGATTGGTCAGTTTTTATAGGCCTGCAGCTCTCACAGGGATCAAATCCTTTAACCTCCCTTTTCTGAATACATAATGTATTTCAGGATGGAAGGATGATTTTATCCAGTATAACAGTGTTTCTGAACAGGATTACCAACTATAGCTTTAACACAGGTGTAGACTCTGTTTATCAGGTGTGTTCTAAAACAATAAACTTAAATGGATTTTATTTAGGGATGTCAGAATAAAGGGGGCTAAATAGGGTGTCACACCACACTTTTAATGCTTTTATTTTTAAATAAGACCTTTCTACTTCAGAGTTGTGCATAAATTTGAGTTGGTCCGACACATGGCATCAAAAAAGAACACAATGGATATTTTGGCAAAATGTGAAAAAGGTTAGGTGCTATAAATACTTTGACAAGATCTGTTACAACATGAGGAAACTTCATTTGTTTTCTAGATGATGTGTTGATTGGAGCTGGAGGAAACGACTTTCAGATTGACTAATTAACGCTTTGTTTGTGTTAGAGAGTAATGATGCAGATTGTTCAGGAGCTCTGCAAAAGACCTGGACTCAACAAATGTGGCTTTGACATGCCCACCATCTACATTCCCAATCCAAACAAGGTAGGACCTCATGTCTGTCTGACTGCTGATCACATTACACATGCACAAATAAAATCACTAATTACGGCTTTCTATTTGATTTTCTGTGCTGCTGTTTTCAGCCCAGTCGCTGTGTGAACCAGATTGAGGAGGTCTGTCGGACCATAGAGAAGACCATCAACCAGACGGTCCAGAACACCCTCAACTCTCTGGAGAAGGACTGTGAGCTCGTCAGCGAGGCCATCACTGATAAACTCCTGAACGACAGGTGAAAAACACGCGTCAGAAGTTATTTCTCTGATCTTATGGTTTTCTATCATTTGATTTTGGACATTTGATAAAATCAAGACTTTAATTCTGGCATCTAATTGATGGTCTAATTTGGTCTAAATGACAAAGAAATACATTCAAAGACATTAGTTGGTTTCCTATCATTTTCATAATTTTCCAGCCTTTCAAGTATTGAAAAATTTTTACATTTCCAGATTTTATTCTTTTCTTTATAATATTTTAAAAAGTGTTGCATACACTGGTTTATGCTATTTCACATCCCTTTTCCACATTATAAACAGATTTATTTTTCTGATCTTTTTTAAAATCTGCCTTAGACTGGACCTGTGTGTGGGTTTAAATCCTGGTTTGGTTTAAACATCAATCAAGACACACAAACTCCTTATTTTAGAACTTTAATCACAAAATAAATGTCAAAACTTTACAAACTGAGCTGTAATGAAACCCGACAAGCTATTTTTTTGCAATGTTATAAGTATATTTAATTAAAATGGGGTAGTGTACATTAATAATGAAACGTAAATCTACCAGAATTGGCCAAGAGCCTAGTTTTTATAATGGCCCGTGTACCAGATGTAAATGGAGATCCAACAATCATTTAAACTATAATAATTTACTATTAACAGAAGGGCAAACGTATTCAAACTGTACAAATACAACCAATTGTGTACCGAAGATAAATAGAGCGACTGGTTGTGTGCTTTTTATCTGAAATATCTGGAGAATGTTTGGATAATGTGTAGCAGTCCCTGACGCAGTGATGCTTTCAGAGTGTAACCTTCATCACTTGATCCCACAGGCAGAGCAGTCTGGAGAACAGACGGGCCCGCTGCAAGAGCTGCTTCCTGACCCTGCTGGGTTTCTGCATCCCACTGGCTCTGCTGGCCTTTGTGGTGCTGGGGACATTGTCCCCGGAGCTATTGGAGATGACTCTGGGCCCCCAGGGTACAGAGGCACTCTCACTCTATCTGGTGAGCGTCAAAGCAGGTGCAATATCAACCGCTTTGTTGTTGTTGTTTTTTTTTAGAGTTTGGATAAAAATCATGGCTGCTTTTGTGTTTTGCAGAATCCTTTAGTGAGAATATTTGACTCCCTGTCTGGAGAGGAGAAGCTTTATTGCTGCACTGGACTGGTCTTCCTCTCTTTCCTCCTGCTGATCATTGCACGCTTCTCCTTCAGGTAGGAGGCCCCAGAGCCATCTGTCCCTTCAGTTTCAATATAAATAGGTCACTGTCTGTTTTAGTTTTTGTTCTTTTACTACATCCTAGCTGATTATATCCCCAAGAAAATAACCAAGGATGGAGTAGTTTGTATTTTTTTTCCCCCTATATGACCTTTTTATTTTACTTTAAAAAAAATATTTAAAATAACAGCCAATTGGGGAAAACATACATCCAGTCAAACATGAATAACTGTGTTGAGGTTGTAGTTATCAGACATTCTGGTTTATCACAGTCTAAATGATGTAAATGTTCATTGTATTATCCCTAAAGCCAGTCTACGGTACCACATAAAAGTATTCACACCCCTTAAGCTCGTTTACATTTTGTGACACTACAATCAACCTTTAGCGTATTTTGTAAGGGTTTCATGTGATAAAGCAACACAAAGCAGTGCGTCATTTTAAAGTGGAAGGAACTAAACTATCGGGGGACTTTTCCCTCGACTGTCTGCAGAACCCGGCCGACTCTTTCAGGCAAACAGAAGCGGCAGCTTCAGGAGAAGTTCGAGTACATTCAGGAGGTGGTCAAGACCAAAAAGGTATCGCGTCCTTGTCCGTCTGACCTGGTCGTGATGTTCAATGATCTCTTTTGGGTTTTAACGCTCTGTTTTCGCCCTGTAGAAAAGTCTCTACGAAGAATATCTGCGCCAGAGCGTCAGCGATCATGACATGGACTTGTAGAAAACAGTTCCTCACATTGACTTGGGACCAATATGCCAAGAGTCCATATCAGCTCAAAGATGTGTCTTTATTTTTATTCCAAATATATGTGGCATTCAGAAAACCCCTCCATGATCTGGTGCTTTGACTTCTGGTCAGCCTGTTACTGCTACACTACCTGCCGATGAGACGAGCTTGTTGCTGATCTTTTCTTCCTTCTGAGCTCTCGTATCCCGTGCCTCTGTCCCAATTCCAGTAATTTATCTGTGAATTACTCTAACAAAGATGTCCAGACTATTTCTAACAACAGACAGCACTGATCTGACTCTCTTTGTAAACATTTTGAACTTTGAGGGTGTTGCCCAGAATTTTATACAGTATTTTTTCATACTGCTCATCAAGAAGTCGTATATTTGTTATTCCTCCAAATGTCTGATTTAGTAAATATCAAATAAAAAAAAACAGCAGTCATGTAATAGAAACTTTCATTTTTTTTCTCAACCTTGTGATCATGTTTAATTAACTGAATAAAACGGTTCTACAAAGAAAGTTGTGTTGTGAGAAAATAAGTTTTCAAACAAGATTTATTTGACCTAATTTTTTTGTCTTTAAAGCAGCACTGTGACTTTTAGCCACTAGGGGCACTAGACCTGTAAATTCCAGGTTTAGCGCCTCTGAAGGCCACTGGCAGCACTACACTGTCGTAGATTAAACAGTCACCCTCTGTGTTTTGGAATCTCATAGCAGACCATTGCGGACCAGCAGACAGAAGTCATGGAGTTGTAAAGACAAGGTCACATGACCCATTCAGCTATGGATCTGACCCTCTCAAGTTACTAAGGCTACGTTCACACTGCAGGTCCTGATGCTCAATTCAGACTTTTTGCGGAAATTGGATTTTTTTTCTGGGGGTGGCCGTTCATACTACTATTAAATGCGACTGCCATCATACTGCGGTCTAAATGGTGCAAGACTGAAAAGCAGATAACAGGAGAGTTCAGAGTAGTGCACTGTTTATGGAAGTAATTGTGAATGTAATTGTTTCTAGAAGTGTTCAAATAAAGATTTGTTCAAAACAGAAAAACTCAAAAAAATAAAACGCAGATACCAGCCAGCGTCTCTCCTTATTAGAAAGCTAGACCACATGACGGCAAGGTGAAGTAAGGTAAAGCAGCGCAGCTCTTAAAGATGGTCTTTAGTGGAGCGCTAACTGCTACTACTGTGGATGTGTAGTGAGACACGGATAAAATGTGACATGACCGTTCAGACTGCGGATGCTTTGAAAAATATCCGATATGTATCTGAATTAATACCACACATTGAAGTAGCACAATTTGGATTACTTTTTTAGATTAAAAGATCAGAATTGGGCTGTTCTCACTGTCATGAAAAAAGACACATGGGTTGCATTTCCCTGCAGTGTGAACGTAGCCCTAGGCGAGTTTTTGAGGACAGCCTGCACGGAGCATTGATATGCGCCAAGTGCTTTATATGACCTAAGAAATCATTTAATATATCTCAATTTAAGCTAATGCTTGGGTCAAGACTTACACTGTGCTGCTTTAAGTTTTTTGTAACCTTAAATTGGGCTGCAATGTTTTAAGGCGTCAGGAAATGAGACCTGAACAAGAGTAAATGCTACATGCTATGAAAAATAAACCTATACAAACCGCATTGATATAAGGTACGTTTTACATCCCCTTCTGAAAATACACAAATATCTCAGTTGTAAGTCATTGTTGGAGTGAAACATCCTGGAGGTATTTCTCAGGTTGCTCTGTTCCACACCCACGTGATATCCCAGTGGGCCATGCTCCAGTTTTCTTCCCGGCCTCTCAGCTCTGCTGCAACAGATAAGGCCATGAGAACGCTTGTGCATCCAGAGTGTTCTGATTACTAAGAAGATGGGATGAACATCAAAGTCATGCCTTCAAGATGGACAAGAACTGGAAAGTGTAGAGTGACTATGGCAGGGGTGGGCAATTATTTTTTTCCATGGTGCCACATGAGAGACAGAAAATGTTGTGGAGGGCCGGACCAAAAGATTGAACTTAATCCTGCATAATATTAATTGTATTTCTATAAAAAGCAGTAAATAGCATTGTTTTGACAAGCTAGTAATTGTATGTTAAAATTTTATTTTCTAAGTTCTTTTTTTTGTTCAGTGAGAGAAATCTAGTATCTCCTGGGCTTTAACGAGTGAATCAAAGTCGGGTTGAATGTCTGAGGTGGAAATGCGAAGCATAGCTAACAGATGCTCATCAGGGAGAAGGATCTGTACCTGGATTTTGTAAACTTCATCGTTGAAAATGTTTGTTCACAAATGTAGGTAGAGCCAAAGAGAACCAACATCTTCTGAGCACGTCTCCTAATGTTTGGAAAGTTTCCCTCCTTGAGAGAAGAGTAGAAATCAAGCAGAGATCCTGACTTAAAGTGTGCTGCTAGTATTGCATCAGACTGCAGGTCAATGAGTTCCAGCTGAACATCACTGGGTACATTATCCACACTGCAGGTAAAGGGAGAAGAAACCATGTGCATTTCATCCTCAATTGTTCTGAGATCCTCAAATCGCCTTGAAAACTCACTATGCAATGCTCCTAACATAGATGAGTACCTGCGAAGGCAATCAGCTGATGGTGTGACTTCTTTCAGGGTTTGCATGTGAGTGAGAATGTCGCTCTCCAGTGGGTTTGAAAGGAACTGCATGTTTCTCATGAAAACCTTCACCAGGCTGTGCATTTCATGAACAAAAAGGCCCTTGCCTTGCAGTTTGGTGTTCAGTTTGTTCATCAGTGCAGTCACATCCACAGCAAATGCAAAATCTGACATCCAGTCCTTATCTGAGAGCTCCTGGATGTCTTTACCTTTCTTCCCACAAAACTCTCCAATCTCTGCTTTCAGATCACACACTATTTTTAGTATTTTGCCGAGGCTGAGCCACCTTACAGCTGTGTGGTAGCCGATGTCACAATGTTCAGTCTCATGCTCCTCCAAAAGTGAGACAAACTGTGATTCAATGCCCGGGCCCTGATAAAGTTTACAATTTTAGTGACAACATCAAAATACCAATTTCTGATGTACATCGATTTCCGTCACTTTATCTTGCATGTTTCAAAAGTCCGAGATTTTTCCCCGTAAGATTTGGACAACCGTCCGTTGTGACACCAGCCAGTCTGTCCCATTTCAGTCCCAGTGTGTCCATGCACTAAGGTGACCAGATTTCTGAAATCAAATCTGGGGACATTTCTCGCTCGTACATAAAAATCAATACATCTCATCAAGATGAAATTAGGAAACGGGGACAGTAATGGTTTCATTTATTTTGACATATTTATTAATATTTAAACAACAAAAATCAATGGTAAAAGCCAGGATTGTGCCTCTCCACATTTTTTTATATATCCTAAGATTAATAAAATTAATACATCAATAGTGTTATTAATAGAAAACTACAACTGTGTCTCTGGGTTGGGGCAAAGTGGTGGGGGTGGGAGTGGAGGGGCCAAGGGTGGTTAGCAGGGCTTTCCAATTTTGTGGGGCCCAAAGAGCTCTGCTGCCTCCTAAGGGGAGAGTGACATGAGGAAAAGAAAAACCAGCAAATACAAACTAGTGACGGGTCGATGAGGCGTCATGAAGCGTTTCGACCCATTGGCAAACTGTATTGATACTGCGCCGATACTGTGTCACTGAATACTGACACCTGCTGGACCTTAAAAATCACTACAGGCAACCTAGTTTGACAGACTTAACTGACACTGATTTGATGACCCAGTATACACAATAATACAATTTAAGTCATTGTATTATGCATGTATTATTTTATATTTTCATTTGAATTTGAAATATCTTAGATTTTTTTCAGATACAGTCAATAAATAATGTGAACCTGTATCATAACGTAATAACCTCTAAGTCAGGGGTTTTCAAATTCGTTGAAGGTGAGCCTCCCCTAGGAATAGGTAAAGATAACCACGCCCCCCCTCCCCCCCCAACCACAAACCTACCCCACACAAGTCCCTGCAGTAAATGCATCTTTTTTTCGTGTTCCTGGAATGCTGTGTTTCAAAAACAACTGATAGCCCAACACATGTTTTTTATTGTATTTCTTTTAACAAAGTACATTCATTAAAAAAAGGCCTATTAATAAAATATCCATCCAAATATTTCCATCTTACAGGCTACTTTTACTGAAACATCACGGACAGAGGGCCTACTTTTAAAATTGAACTGTCATTAGAGCAAATTCATAAACTATTGTTTTCAACAGCAGACAAACTGAACTAAACAGACGCCAATGATAAACTGAACTCACGTCAAAAGGAGACGTCAACTGAAATAATAATAATAAAAAAGATAACCTGAATTTAACAGACGTAAACATATTACATATTCCGATTTACATATTTAGGCTAATTATACACAATTTAAACCTATTGCTATTTTAACAACCAAGCATTTTATTAGATATTTCTTATCTGATGTATTTCTGATGTTTGGCACTTTGTTTTACCTTTTGTTAAAGTGCTCTTTAAATAATGATGACAATGATTATGATCAGAATAAACTTTTGCATCACCTCCCAGAAGCTGGAAAGAAAAGAGACAGCTGGTGTTAAGCGTTCAATGAGCAGGTCCAGCGCGCGAGGTGCGCAGGTCCAGCGCGCGAGCAAAGTCGCGTGCGCGTGCAGAGATGGAACTGATCGCGAGGACAGAGCGTGGGTTGAGGTTGAGCTGAGTTTTTCAAAGTTGAGTGCACGCCAGACTGGTTTTGAGCGGGCGCGTGTTGTCTATCTGCGCGCTTGGATCGGTTCCTGTGCGCTCAAACAAAAGGCACAAATATCTTCTTCTCCAGCACATTCTTCGCGCCTCCCCTGTGACTCTTTGGCGCCCCCCAGGGGAGGCGCGCCTCACCTATTGAAAACCCCTGCTCTAAGTAAACCTGTTGTGAATGAGGATGATTGTGGACAGGCATTTTTTTTTAACAAATTTTTATTCAAAAAAATAATTTGTTCGTCAGATGATTTATTTAAATATCCTCAGCCGCACATCGCTTTTCTAAGACAACGAAGGAAAGCTCTCACTTCTGAACAATTTCTTTGTGCTGCTCTTCATTTTTATGGCAACGGCAGCTTTTTAATAACGTAGGAGACGCAGAAAATCTTTCATAGGCAACTGTATGTTGTGCTGTCAGAAACGTTACTCAGTTATAGTTTAAAGGTGTTCCAGAATGAAAGCAATAATTTATTCTGTATCAAATTTTGGCACATCCAGCTCTAATTTTCCTATCTATATAGCCTAAGAGTGGTTAATATAACGGGAGGTTGGCACAAATTAAAACAGAGAAGAAGTTTGTGTGTGTGTCGATTTAACTAAATTGAACAATTCTGTTTAAAGAGAATGACACATATTGTCACCAGTGGAACACACCCTAGGACAGCTAGAGGGTGCAAAGTGTTCTCAAAACTCGATGCAAACTCAGGATTTTGGCAAATACCTCTGTCCAGGGAGACAGCACTTCTCACAACCTATATCAAGCCCTTTGGAAGATATTGCTTTAACACACTTTTTTTCGGCATCTCTTCAGCTCCCCAACATTTTCAAAAATCAATGTAACAGCTGTTACAGGGGCTGGATGGAGTAGTCTGCCAAATGGATGACATGTTGGTGTATGGTGACACAACCCCAACATGAAAAGCAACTATTGGCAGTCCTGGAGCAGCTTTAAAAGGCAGGGATAGCACTGAAAAGTGAAAAATGTGAGTTTGTGTGGATGAAATTCTAAACAATAACTGACTTCCCAGAGTTATTGAATAAGGAGACAGTAGATTGATGAAGTTCCAGCACTTTATTGAGAAACAGAGCATAGATTACATGTCCGAGAGGCAGCCGGTCACATTGACTGTAGGATAAGATTCTGATACCATTCCACCACTTGATCACATGGATTATGTATTTTCTATGTGATCACCCAAAAAGAGAAAAACAAGATGACTCGTCACATGAATATGCGAATACAACACCAAGGACTCATAACAGTTACAAATCATGTGTGCTGGAACTTTTAGTAATGATCAGCATAAATGCTTCATAGAGTTTTAACACACAAGATCAAAGGTTTAGCATTTGCCTACAATTTAGGGTTCAACTAATTAAGTCAGGCCTGTTTTAGGTCCCTACGCACACATTATTTTAGCATTTTAGACTAGTTAAGCTAAGCCTGTATACTAATTAAGGTCGAATCCGTCTACTCTCTCCCCACCCTGAAAACCCCCCTACTCGATCCTCCACTCACCACTTCGATGGACAAGCATCCACCACCCTCAAACTTACAAAACCTGGAGCAGAAGCAGGAGAGGTTCAGTGTGGGCGGGGAAACGCCAGAAACCGCTACCCACAGGGGTAGTAAAAACAGGTGAGACCCCCAGGGAGATCTGCTCTCGGCCAATCTGAGCCAGAAAACCCCGTATTGAATCTAGGAGTTACTATTACCAGCTAATATTAAAGGATCTTTAGAGCCAATCAGATCCCAGGTCAGTCCTTCTATAACAAACCAAAAGTTGCATAAATCAGTGATCATTAGTGTGAGAAAACCTTTCCATTTCTTTCAACAAACAGTGAGAACAAATAAGAATCATTTCAGGAAAAACATTTGAAACTCCAAATATCAATAAGACATTAGATTAAGCAAAACTGAAGTAACACAACTAAAAATTTAAATTCATGCCTAAATCGAAATGGACAATAAAACAAAAAAACAGAAATAACAGGGAAAACTAAAAACAATCTGACAATATGACTGTAAAATAGCAAATGTTATTGTCAGAAGCATCACCATCATTGTCACTCAGATGAGAAATATCATCGTCACTCAGATGAGGAACTTCAACATCTTGGGCATGTTTCTTGTCCTGAAGAACGTCATGTTGTCGCTCCATGCAGAATGATGAAAAAACAATGTCAATGTTGGCAAAAAAAATGAATGATGAAGACGATAAAATGAATAATTTAAAAAAATAATTATAAAATGATGTCAACGCGTCGTCCTCCTCTTCGCTCCCTTTTTACTTTTTTTTCTTTCTTTCAGTCAGTTCTCTGATATGAAGGGAGAATAAGCAATTCTTGGAACTATTGTGCTCCACAGATCAGCTGTATCAGACTCTGCTGTCTCTCTCTCTCTGGAGACAAGCAACTCAAATCACTGCCCGAAATGTTATTGTGATTTCGTCGGAGCAGTGCTCTTCACCCACCTCTTCTTGCAAAAAAAAAAGTCAAAACTTGTGGTGGGCCGCTGTCCTCACAGCCAGCTCGGTGGCTCAGGTGGATGACGATGAACCTGCCGTGTGATCCTTCTTGTCCTGCGATTGGTCGGTCCCTGGCGGCGGCACCTTCCTGCAGTGTGACGCGTGGATCCAAGGAACTCGCTGTTCGACCTTCTTGTTTTGCTTCTTTCACTCTGATGAACTCAGTCAGGCCGTGCCTCCGGTGGCCCTTTTCCGAACTTTCCCAAATTTAGTCACATTACATCCACAAACATAAATGTATATTTTATTTGAATGTTATGTGAAAGTCCAACATAACATATACAATTGTGAAGTAGAAGGAATATTCTACATGATGTAAGACATTCATTACAAATAAATGAAAATTGCTGTGCTAAGGTATTCAGCCTCCTTTTCTCTGTCTGCAACCAATTGCCTCAAGAAGTTACCTGATGGTTGCTAATAACTGAATAGAGTCATTTAGAGTCATTTACCAAATTAAATCATTCAAAATAATCTACAAACTTGGTCAATACAACAAATGAGCAAGACCTGTTTTAAATTTTGGATCTTCAATAATTTACACATTCATTTCCTACACAACTCTGACTATTAAAATTATCATATTTGGTGGAGCAGGTAAAACATTAACATGATTGTTTTGGTTTTGAATTTTTTTTTTTCATTTTTTTGGCCCTCGAGTTCCTTTGACTTGACAATTTTGGCCCATGTACTGAAAAGTGTGAACACTCCTGCTGTAGAGGCAACTGCAGTAAATGGAGGAAAACTCATTTTACATGTCAGACATGTATGAGAAAGAAAAAAAAAAAGCCTCTAACTTGTGCAAAACAAAACATTAACAATGGCTAGCAAACAATATAGAACATTTAAAATATAACAATAAAAAATAAACACTTAATTGTTTGTGCATGTAGCAGCGCAAGGCCTTTCTAGTGCAAATGACCTTCCTAATAACATTTGTAAACAGCAATATAACAAATTTAAAGAAATGTGAGCAATCTGAATGTTGATGTTTTTACACCGGGTCAACAATGCAAAATACCTTCTGGAGAACATCTTCTGTTTGATTTATATATTAAACTTTTTATGCTACTTAAAAATGTCCATGTTTTATTATCCAGTCCATTCTGCTCTAACTGGCCTGAAGGAAACTGTCAAAGATGGACACACAGAGGAAGACGCACACATACACACACAGAAAGAGCGCTCGTAGCCAATCTACACCACTCTGTCGCATCTTTCCTGCTCCGACACGTCTTACTTCAAATAGCGTAGCGACTCTTAAACTAAACTTAATGGCAGGGAGAAAAGAGCTCCTTGTTATGCGGAGGAGGAAAAAGGCTGACCGCCACTGAACATTATTTTCTACAAAGTTAAATGCTTTAAGCGTTGTGATTGTTTTCATGCACGTACACGACTCTACATGGCAACGGGCACTCACGCAGCGGTGGCAGGTGGCCAGCTTGAAATAAACATGGGTTTTTTAGACAGTGGGATGGAGTTTTATACTGACTTTAAACAGCTCAACCACCATTTACAAACCAACATTGACACATGAGTTTCAGTGAGTGAAAGTGAAAGTAAAAACCCTGCTCCGTTCTCAGTGAAACAGCTGTTCCCTCCCGCTCACAGTGACAGAGGCAGACATTCAAAGGGCAAATACTAAATCAGACGGTTAAAAATACAAGAAAATATTTGCGTTTTTGTCTTGTATCGGTATCGGACGATACACTGCGTGCGTTTGGCCAATCCATTGGTGCATTCAGCCACCATGCTTTGGCGTCCCGTGACATGCATACATTGCAGCTGCCTCCCTGGCAGAGAGCACCTGGTAATGTTGGCAGACTGATTGACAACAACAACAAGAGTAAGTTTTCAACTTTTGTTGTATTTTTAACCATCCAGTTTAGCTGTATTTGCCCTTTGAATGTCTGCCTCTGTCACTGTGAGCGGGAGGGAACAGCTGTTTTACTGAGAACAGAGCGGGATTTTTACTTTCATTCACTGAAACTCGCAGGTCAATGTTGGTTTGTAAATGGTGGTTGAGCTGCTTAAAGTCGGTATAAAACTCCATCCCACTGTCTAAAAAACCTGTCTGATCTCTAGCTGGCCACCTGCCACCGCTGTGTTAGTGCTCGTTGCCAAGAAGTCATGTATGTGCATGAAAACAATGATAAAGCTTAAAGCATTTAACTTTGTAGAATATAATATTCAGCGGTGGTCAGTCTATTTCCTCCTCCCCACAACAAGAAAATCTTTTGTCGCTGTTATTAAGTTTAAGAGTCACAACGCTAGTTGAAGTAAGACGGTGTCTTTGACAGTTTCCTTCAGGCCAGTTAGAGCAGAATGGATTGGATAATAAAACATGGTCATTTTTTTAAGTACAAAAAATATGTTTAATATATAAATCAAACAGAAGATGTTCTCCGGAAGGTAATTTGCATTAATGACCCGGTGTAAAAAAACATCAAGATTCAGATTGCTCAGATTTCTTTAAAATTTGTTATATTGCTGTTTCCAAATGTTATTAGGAAGGTCATTTGCACTAGATAGGCCTTGTGCTGCTACATGAAGTGCACAAACAATTAAGTGTTTATTTTGAGTTTTCCTCCATTTACTGCAGTTGCCTCTACAGCAGGAGTGTCCAAACTTTTCGGTACATGGGCCAAAATTGACAAGTCAAAGGAAATAAAAATGAAGGCAATTGTTTTTTAAAAACAAAACAATCACGTTAATGTTTTACCTGCTCTACAATATCTGACTATTTTAAATAGTCAGATTTTTTGTAGGAAACAAATGTGTAAATTATTGTCGATCCAAAATTTAAAAAAGGGTTTTGCTCATTTGTTGTATTCACCAAGTCTATAGATCCATCCATCCATCATCTTCCGCTTATCTTGGGTCGGGTCGTGTAGCAGCTTCAGTAGGGAGGCCCAGACGTCCCTCTCCCCAGCCACTTGGGCCAGCTCCTCCAGGGGGATCACAAGGCGTTCCCAGGCCAGCCGAGAAACATAGTCCCTCCAGCGTGTCCTGGGTCTTCCCCTGGGCCTCCTCCCGGTGGGACGTGCCCAGAACACCTCACCAGGGAGGCGTCCAGGAGGCATCCTTACCAGCTGTCCAAGCCACCTCAACTGACTCCTCTCGACGTGGAGGAGCAGCGGCTCTACTCTGAGTCCTCCCCGGATGACTGAGCTCCTCACCCTATCTCTAAGGGAGAGCCCAGACACACTACGGAGAAAACTCATTTCAGCCGTTTTTATCCGGTATCTTGTTCTTTTGGTCACGACCCAAAGCTCATGACCATAGATGAGGGTAGGAACGTAGATCGACCGGTAAATCAAGAGCTTTTGGCTCAGCTCTCTCTTCACCACAACGGATCGGTACAGCGCCCGCTTCACAGCAGACGCTGCACCAATCCGCCTGTTGATCTCCTGCTCCATCTTCCCCTCATTCGTGAGCAAGACCCCAAGATACTTAAACTCCTCCACTAGGGGTAACACATCCTCCCCAACCCGGAGAAGGACCTCTACTCTTTTCCGGCTCAAGACCATGGTCTCAGATTTGGAGGCACTGATTCTCGTCCCGGCCGCTACGAACTCGGCTGCGAACCGCTCCAGTGAGAGCTGTAGATCACGCCCTGATGAAGCCAATAGGACCACGTCATCCGTGAATAGCAGAGACGCAATCCTAAGGCCACCAAAACGGATCCCCTCAACACCTTGGCTGCGCCTAGAAATTCTGTCCATAAAAGTTATTAACAGAATCGGTGACAAAGGGCAACCTTGGCGGAGTCCAACTCTCACCGGAAACGAGTCCGACTTACTGCCAGCAATGTGGACCAGACTCAGACACCGGTCGTACAGAGACCTGACAGCCCTTATTAAAGGGCCCTGTACTCCATACTCCCGGAGTACCCCCCACAGGATCCCTCGGGGGACACGGTCGAATGCCTTCTCCAGATCCACAAAGCACATGTAGACTGGTTGGGCAAACTCCCATGCCCCCTCCAGGATCCTGCTGAGGGTGTAGAGCTGATCCAGTGTTCCACGGCCAGGACGAAAACCACACTGCTCTTCCTGAATCCGAGATTCGACTATCCGACGGACCCTCCTTTCCAGAACCCCGGAATAGACCTTACCAGGGAGGCTTAAGAGTGTGAGTCCTCTGTAGGTGGAACACACCCTCCGGTCCCCCTTTTTAAATAGGAGGACCACCACCCCAGTCTGCCAATCCAGGGGAACTGCCCCCGATGTCCATGCAATGCTGCAGAGCCGCGTTAACCATCACAGCCCCACAACATCCAGAGCCTTAAGGTACTCAGGGCGAATCTCATCCACCCCCAGGGCCTTGCCACCGAGGAGCTGTTGAACAACCTCGGCAACCTCAGCACCAGAGATGGGAGAACCCGACCCAGAGTCCCCAGGCTCTGCTTCCTCAATGGAAGACGTGTTGGTGGGATTAAGGAGGTCTTCGAAGTATTCCGCCCACCAATGCACAACGTCCCGAGTCGAGGACAGCAGCACACCACCCCCACTATAAAAAGTGTTGGTACTGCAGTGCCACTCCTGAGACGCCGGATAGTGGACCAGAATCGCTTCGAAGCCGTACGGAAGTCTTTCTCCATGGCCTCTCCGAACTCTTCCCACGGCCGAGTTTTTGCCTCGGCGACCAGCCGCTTTGACTGCCGGTACACATCAGCTGCTTCTGGAGTCCCACAGGCCAATAAAACCTGATAGGACTCCTTCTTCAGCTTGACAGCTTCCCTCACCGTTGGTGTCCACCAGCGTGTTCGAGGGTTGCCGCCGCGACATGCACCGACAACCTTGCGGCCACAGCTCCGACTAGCCGCCTAAACAATAGAGACGTGGAACATGGTCCATTCAGACTCAATGTCCCCCGCCTCCCTCTGGACGTGTTCAAAGCTCTCCCGGAGGTGGGAGTTAAAGCTCCGTCTCACGGGGGACTCTGCCAGACGTTCCTAGCAAACCCTCACAATACGTTTGGGTCTGCCAGGTCTGACCGGCTTCCTCCCCCACCATCGGAGCCAACTCACCACCAGGTAGTGGTCGGTGGAGAGCTCCGCCCCTCTCTTCACCCGAGTGTCCAAGACATGTGGCCGCAGGTCAGATGAAACAACAACAAAGTCGATCATTGAACTACAGCCTAGGGTGTCCTGGTGCCAAGAGCACATATGGATACCCTTATGCTTGAACATGCTGTTTGTGATGGACAATCCATGACGAACACAGAAGTCCAACAACAGAACACCACTCGAGTTCAGATCAGGTGGGCCATTCCTCCCAACCACGCCTCTCCAGGTCTCACTGTCATTGCCCA
Organism: Fundulus diaphanus; assembly: GCA_037039145.1. NCBI lineage: Eukaryota > Metazoa > Chordata > Actinopteri > Cyprinodontiformes > Fundulidae > Fundulus > Fundulus diaphanus. The sequence goes on along the minus strand of CM073140.1, from coordinate 19,526,544 downwards.
CGTGAGCGTTGAAGTCCCCCAGCAGAACGAGGGAGTCCCCAGGAGGGGCACTCTCCAGTACCCCCTCCAAGGACTCCAAAAAGGGTGGGTAATCCGAGCTGCTGTTTGGTGCATAAGCACAAACAACAGTCAGAACCCGTCCCCCCACATGTATGCGGAGGGAGGCCACCCTCTCGTTCACCAGGGTGAACCCCAACGTGCAGGCACCGAGATCAGGGGCAACAAGTATGCCCACTCCAGCTCGGCGCCTCTCACCAGGGGAAACTCCAGAGTGGAAGAATGTCCAGCCCCTCTCAAGGAGACTGGTTCCGGAGCCAGAGCCATTCGTCGAGGTGAGTCCGACTATCTCTAGTCAGAACCTCTCAACCTCGCACACGAGCTCAGGCTCCTTCCCCACCAGAGAGGTGACATTCACGTCCCAAGAGCCAGCTTCTGCAGTTTATAGATTATTTTGAATAATTTAATTTGACTGTTTAACAATAAAAAACTGAACTCTTTTTGTCCTAGCAATATAAGAACAGTATTTGGGTCAGATCTTTGAAAACAGATGTAATTAGTCAATTTAAATAATTTAATTCATAGCAGATTTTAATTCACCAAAGTCTGCATAGTAACATCTATCAATGGATAGATGTTACTATGAAATTAAAGAGAATGTCAAAAGTGTGTTTATTAAAAGATGAATACTTTGTGTTGTATTCAACATTTTCAATTGCATTATTTTTACTTTTCATGTATTAGGTATCGGTTTGCCTGATGTCAAAATAATCAGTATCGGCCTTAAAAAACCTGTATCGGTCGACCTCTTACTTAAACCCAATCGAGAATCTGAATCTGAAAAGATCTTAAAACTGCTGTTCACAAACGCTCTCCATCTAATCTGACTGTTCTTGAACTGTTTGTAAAGAAGAATGGGCAAAAATGTCAGTCACAACATGTGGAAAACTGGTAGAGACTTGCAGCTGTAATTACAGCAAAATGTGGTTCCTAGAAATATTGACTGGGTGATGCTGAATACTTTTGCACATTGCCCTTTTCAGTTTTTTATTTATTAATAAAAGAAACCATGTATCATTTTCTTTCTACTTCACAATTGTATACCAATTTCTCTTTCACATAAGATTCCAATAAAATATATTTATATTTTTGGTTCTAATGTGACAATATGTGGAAAAGTTCAAGGAGTGTCAATAATAATGCAAGCCACTGTATTAATTTGTGGCAATGGTTGCAGTGGTCAATAATGCCCTGATGGCAGGTGTGTTAGCTCTTCAAGGGCTGGAAAGAGAACGCAAATACATTCAGATTTACTGGATTTAAGAACATTTTAAATATGCAAAATCATCTCTAGGTAGCACTGATTAACAATGCAAGGATGTCAGAGAACTGTAGCTAATAGCTATGAAACCCAAATCAATCTCTTACCCTGTTTTTCATAGAACAGCAGGAAAGCGTTTGTTACTCGGCGGCGGCAGACATCTTCTCCTGTTGTCTGGCTAACACGGTCATCATCATATGTCAGCCAAGAGTTGGCAGAATCCCCCATATCCGGCCTTCTGTGAATACCGTCACAGATGTAGTGACCTGAGAGCAAAGGGAAAACCATTTTTTAGCCTTGAAAGCAAAACCCGCAAATGTCGACTTCAATGACTGCGGCAGAAAAACAGAACCTCAGACAAACACTTACCACTGTCAGCGCTGGAGCCCATGTGGCTGACGACGCTCACCAGAGAATAACGAGCTGTCGTCTACAAAACATCATAGTGTTTAAATATGTTTGAAGGACATGAACAGCGGACTGATTTCTTATTTCTGAGACCCATTCTTCATTTTATATCTAACATTTTTTATTTTCTTACATTTTTTTTGGCCATGAATTCTTCCGTCACCACAAGTTCTCTTGACAGAGCGATGGGTTTCTTTATCTTCTCGGTTGTGTAGGACCCGGTGAATATCGAGCGCTGGAGGTGCAGGATCAGCACACTGAGAGGAAGGACAAATAGATCAGAGAGGATCAGATCTCAAAGTCAAATAAAGGAAACTTCTCAGCCTGAACAACTGGATGGCAGTGATTACAGTGTGGTTGTGTAACCTACTTTGGCAGGGTGAAGAATGAGCTCTGCAGGGAAGACTGCTGCGCTCCACAGTGGCATGTGTATTCTATCTGGTCCTCCTGCATTTGACAATTATTATTTTACTTTAAATCTCTCAGAACTGAGTTCTATTTTCAAATATATTTGCCCTTACCTTGAAATACTCCTGCAGACACTGGCCCACCGATCCCCCTGGTACCAGGTCCAGACTGAGGTTGACCAAGTCCTCCACGATATAGGACTGCTCACCACATCTGAAATGGACAGTTCAATTGAAAAATAACCACAGTGCTCCTGGAGACGCAACAAGTCAGCAGTGTAAATAGAATACATTCATACCCCCTGCAGGTTCTGATGTTCAACAACTGAAGTGAAATGTGTTGAAGAACTGGGCACGTGTAGGTCAGGCCCAAGTTCACTGCTGCCAGCTGAACCTCTGATGACACCGACCTCATTATGTCCAGAACACAGATGAGGAACTCCTGGGCATCCTGCTCAGAAACCCAAAGAAATGGTTCAGAAGATAGGAGTTAAACAAAATCTGTCAAAGATTGACAAAGACACTGTGCTGTCTAGTATAAATAAGAATTGCACTAACCTTCTGCTCGTCATCATCAAAATTTGAATTATTTTCAGCTATGATCCATTTAAAGCTGGACAGAACTGACATTTTCTCCTCTATGATGTTGGTGAAGCGACAGACTTCAATATCTAGAAAGCATCTGGTGAGAACAGAAGTGAAGAAAATAACCTGTTTTTAGTTTAAAATAAATGAAAGCCCCTCTTGTCATACTAACTGATTACCAAGGTTTCCATCCAACTTAGATCTTGACAAGGCAAATATGAATTGGTGCATAGTTATGAAGTGGAAAGGAAATTATAGGTATGACATGAATTTGTTTTGATGCTCATGACTCCTGACACTGTACGCTAGATAGTTATTTGGCTGCCATCTTTAAAATTAGTTAAAGTACGTCTTGATTCTGAGATCGACCAACTCGGAAATACAAGTATTAGTGACCATATTTTCAAGAAATGTGGCATTAAGATCGTGATCGCGCTGTTAAAGTTTTTTTAAGGACTTAAAATTGTCCCTCGGCGACCGCTAGGCTGAAAATCCACAATTTGGGCCACGTGGTACGATGACGGAGTTCGTAGGCGTAGCTCAGGCTACGCTACAGAGAGTTCATTGGAGAACACAACGACAAGTTCAAAAGCGGATTCACAAAGTGATGATTTTAACACGAATCGAAAGACAGCGCAAGCGTCTGTTACGATTTGGGTAAGTCTGAGAAAAACATTTTAGGAGAATAAACAAAATGGGTTGCTGGTGTATAATTGGAATCGGGGCTTATAATCGCGGTTCTGGCTGACAGAAAAAACCCGTCGAAGCCCGATTGCCTGGCATCGTTTATGACGGCTGAAATCCACCAAAACAGCAGATAAAAGAAAGAGATGTACATTCAGCACAAACCAGTGTCTCAGCATTATGTGTTCCCGGAATTTTACTTAATAATCTGGACGTGAGCGCTCTGAGAGCGGACGCGCATTTATCTGTCGCGCCGTGGCGCTCATATTCTCCGGGGGCGTGGGGGTTCCGAACCGAAAGGGCTGTGGGTCTATACCCACCACGGCTTTAAACGTCTCAGGGTTCTGCGGGGTAGCAGGGCCGTGCTGAGAGGTAGTGTGGATAACACAGCAGGCTGCTGTGATGACAGCGAGATTTCTCCGCTCCCATGCGTGATGAGTGAGGAGGAGACATCCAGAGAGCTCGGTGGGCTCTGATTGAGCGCAGGCCGCTCAAATGGAGCAGCTCCACCTGACGTAACACCACCAGAGACTTCAGCGTGGGTAAAACGTCTTTTACCAGCTGGCTGCCGCTGCGCCGAGTTTCCTCTGCTCCCACGGTGTGAGGAGTGAGGAAGAGGAGCTGCAGCGTCAGTGAGCTTCTCTGGGCTCAGGCCGCTCAGGGATTGTCGCGGCTGGAGTGGGAGAAACACTCCGCTCAGGACTCGTGAGGCAACGCTGCGTCTGAAACGAAAGTTTAGAGGCTACCGGCTGCTTGGCGATTGCATTCAGCGAGGATTTTCTCACCTCCGGTGTTGTGCGAAATTCAGTTTGTGTTTTGTGTTATTTTAAACGCCAAGATAATCGGTCTTTTTCCAACTTTTGTCACTTAAGCCTGACAAATAAAAGTAAGTCACCAAACACAGTATTCCATCACGTAGTGTGTATTTATGATTTTCCATTGCGGAAATAAGAGGGTGGAAACTGGCTGATAGCAGGGCACAGAAATTAAGACTTCCTGAAAAGACGAGAGTGTACAGTAGACTTCCTGGTAAATCCCGTTGTAATGTAAAATATGACAGATTACTGGATTAAGGAAATTTCTAGTATACTACATGCTATCACACATAAACATTTTAGAGAATTTGGAAACAGTTGCTCTTTATTTCCCAAAGTTATGGGGGGAGGAGAGGAGAGAATGGATATTTCAGCTGCCTGAAAGACCGCGTTTATTTATTTTTATTTTACAATTTTGTAAACAACAGCTGCCGATTAAACTGAATGTTACAACCTTGACATGATTATTTGAGTTGTTTTACCGAGAAACCGATCAGAAGCTCAGTGAAACCCCGCCTCTCTGGCTGCAGCTCCCGACACAGAGGGGAACAGATTTTCACAGGGGAACTGAATTTCGCACAACACCGGGACTTTTCGGGTTCGGAAATGTGTTTAAGGAGACATTATCCTTGTTGGTATTTGACCAACCATAAGCCACACACTTTTTAGCCATCTTTGATCCGTCTATTTGTGTTTGAGAAAGCGGGTTTGTAACCAGGAAGTAACTTGTTACAATGTCAACAGATCAACGCTTGTCTACGAATTACGTCATCGGTCACGTGACACCCGGCGCAACATTTTTTATGAGCTTTGCCTAAAGCCTTAAAAATCCACTTTGTCATCGAATTTTTTCATTTCACAGCACAATTTGAATGTAAAAGCTTGAAAATGTCCTGGGTTTCTTCCAGGGAATCCCTGGCTCATAAATCTATTTAAATTAATGCATAAAGGCACAACATAGCAGCTGTCTACAATTTAAAAACAACAGAAGAAAACAATAACGACTAGTGCAGTACTGCTTTGGCTACTGACTCTTCTGAATGAAAGCACGGCGAGCTACGACTATAATTAAAAGTCCCCTTCAACAAACATCTGTCCATAGGTAAATGTTATTGTCTGCCATCTTTGACACTATTACCTGGTATTTTACCAAAAAAACAATAAATTCACTCAAGGTGGTCATTCAAATGTAACAATATGACAATATGTTCAAGGGATATGAACATTGTTGCACCGCAGAATCCAAATGTATATCAACATAGTTCTTGATATTCTATAGACCAACCTTGATACTGAGGACCCACTGTCCTGCATGTTTTAGGTGTTTCACATGCCTCCACACACCTGACTTATATGGCTGATTAACAGGCCTCTGCAGCCCTTAATGGTTGCTGAGGAGGTTGTGCAATAACATGATCCAGGTATGGTGAAACTAGGGCTGGACGATAATTCAATAACGATATATATCGATCGACAGACGTATATCGACGATAGAAAAAAAAGGCAGATGAAAAATAAAATGTCACAGTTTTCCTTCCTTTTGCATTCTAGCCATGTAGGTTCATATTACAGTCATTACATCTTCCCAGCCAATCACAAACGCAGACCCATGAACTAAGCCCCGCCCCCTTTCAAAGAGTTCAGAGAGCACTCGTTCTTTTTTCCTTTTAAAAACTTACAGTTTTGATTAAAACTTGGTTGAATAAAGGGTTGAGTTTGAATTCATTGTTTGTGTTCTGTATCTAATAATAGGTTGCTAAGCAACAGCATAAAATGGCCAGGTTTGCTCCTAAAATATATGTTTTGAATTTGTTGATAATTATCGATATCGATCAATATGATTTCGATTTTAGCGATAAGGTTCTTCTCTATATCGTCCAGCCCTAGGTGAAACACACCCATACATGCAGAACAGTGCTTCCTGAGGTTAAAGACCCCTGCTATGCACTGGTGGTCTTTTAGAGCACAGGTGGCAAGCTCCAGTCCTTGAGGTCCAGTATCCCTGATGTGTCCCTGGTCCAACATAACTGAATCGAATAGCTGAATTACCTCCTCAGTATGCAGTCGTATTCTCCAGAGTCCTGCTAATGGCCTGATTATCTGACTCAGGCCTGTTGAAGCAGAGACGCGTATAAAAGTTGCAGGACACTGGCCCTCATGGACTGGAGTTTGACACACTTGTTTTAGCATCTGTGGAGTGCTGTACCTTAAGAGCTGAGATGCGGGGTGAGAGCTCCACACCGGCAGCTGGTTGTGGATCTCTTGAACAAAGCAGTTCAGGTTTAGGAGGCTTTGGAGGATGGAGTTCATGTAGCAAGTCATCCCCAGGTTGGGTAACCTTAAAACACACAAGACAAATAACCAGAGTCAGAACATGGGCTCCAACCCATTTGAAATGTAGTATAGTGGTTTTAGAGCAGAGGGTTTTGCAAAATGTAGTCTGTAAAAAGCTTATTTATCAATTATTGTGCTTTTGTTTACCCAAAGCAGACTAGCTCCTGGTTGGGGATGGTTTTCTTTGCCAAGTGGTTGAGTCCTGGACGGTTGGATCCAGCCAGTGGACGACAGACATGATCTGACGTGGAAGCCTCTACATGTGTCCCTTCTTCGTCTTCATGTGGAAAGACTCTCTTTTGTGATAAAAAAAAATAATAATAAAGTATAAAAGTTCAGTACAGCAAAAAATGAACATGCCGTGGTTGTTTCTGTTATTTATATGATACTGAGTTGATGCAATCAACAACGTTCGGCTTGGTTCAAACGTACGTTATTATGAAACAGTTTGGGCAGGGTTAACCCAAATACTGTTTTTATCCTTTTCTTGGTCTGAGCTTTTCCTGACTCAGGAGAAGAATGCGTGCGGGGAAGATCCTGGTGTCCAGGTTCCCTATTTGCCACTTCCCTGGTTCTCTTTAAACTTCGGATTAAAAACATAAAAATTAATATCAGTGGAATTAGAAATCATGATGAATTTCTTTCTTTTTTCAGTAAAACGAAACCCAAATAGTTGCTTTGATGGCACAGACATGTTAAAAGCTTTTACCTCTTTTCTGTGGCAGAAGAGGTCAGAAATACTTCTCCGCTGTCTTCTTTCACGGTGTGTGAATCTTTCTCAGCGGCAACTGAGGGAAGAGTGCCACCATCAGGAGCAGTTTCCACCTGGACTCCAAGTTGTCCTGAAGTGTCGTTCATGACGCAGACACTGGTGATAAAAACAGAGAGATGTTTAACTGTGTACTTCAGCCATCCTAAAGCTGAATCCTATTACCTAGGCTATCCACGCCCTCTTTCATGATCACATCACCCCAATACTTAAATTTATTGTTAAGTACAGATAAACAACATTATTTAATGTTCCTGGATGAATATTTATTTCTACTTGAAGTGAGTTTGCTGTTAGAAGAATGAAAGTGCTCAAATCACTCTTTCAACTATGTTCTATTATCAAAGCCAAATGGGTTGGTATTCTCTGGACAATACCCGCACACACAATCTACACAATCATCTGTAATACAGACTGGACAGTTTTCATACCGTTCTTTCTCATCAATCTTTTCTGGTACGTCTAGACTTTCAGCAGCAGGTTGCACGCTGTCTTGGAGTCCTTCCTTGGAGTCCCCTTGGTTGTTGAAGCTGGCCATGAGGCAACACAAAAATCACCAAACAAAAACAGATCAACATGACTTTTGATTTGAAACTTGGAAAAACTATAAAATATAAATATTATAGAGCTCTAAATAATAACTCACATCTGTTCTGTGGGCAGGACAGTTTCTGCCACTCTGCTGTTTCGGGCAGTTTGGGAGTCTCCATCTCTGGAAGATGCAGGGGAACCATCCGGAGCTCCATCTTCGACTTCCTCCATATCACCAGTGCATTGTACACTATGAAGAAGACATACAAAATTAAGACTGCCCACAAGACAGTTATTAGTTCAATTTGAGGACATGTGGAGAAAAAAGTGAACAAGTAACCAATGATTCCTGAGGCAAAACAATCTCACATCTATATTTGTATATTTATATTTTGTATAAATGACTGAAACGGGAGTTGGCCTCTAAAAAGTCTGATGTAAAGAATCTCATACGTGGTGAATTGTTGGACTGACTCATCAGCTTGGAGTTGCAGCTCATTGGGAGCAGGGACAGGACTGTCAGGTGAAGCCCTGAACAGGACGCTAGTCTCTCCACCCTGTGACTTTTCACCTGTGCTACAACTGTAAAATAAAGAAAAAAGGAATTAATTCTGTAGTGGCATACACCTCTATAATGGCAACTTAACAATAGATGATAAAATATGAAACTGCAGTTGATGAAGTTTTATTTTACCTCCTTTCTGTCACTGAGGGAGACACGATTGTGACCCCGTCCACATCTTGTTGGAGATGGGTCTGCTGTTTCTTCTAAATACACACAGATGAACTCAGTAAGACCGTGCTGAGACTCACAAAGTACAACCCCTTTTCTTTGCTGCTTATATATTAAAATAATCAGCTCTGCTAAACATACCTTGTTATGAAGAGACCAGCGAAGCCACCTGGAGGTTTTTCTAACTCTTGGAGCCACGCTGGTAGCAGGAGTTGTGGTAGAAGAGGCAGACCTTGCATCCGTCTGCAGGCTGATATCAGCAAAATAAGCAGAAAATGTCAAAAATTTGGGTGTCCAAGTCATTTGTTACAGGAAAATAAAATCTAATAAATTAAAACCGTGTGGAAACAAATTAGGATTGTTATAAAACTTTACCTCTTCTGCAGGCTTGAGCTTTGGTCACCTCCATGACATACCTCCCTGCGAGGACTTTTCTGTTTAAAAGTTGTAAAAACACATATTTAAGTATGATAATGTTACCTTTTCACAAATAAGTAGCAACAAGTCAAACTAAATTACAATCAAATTCAGTGGAAATCATCTTAGCGCATTAAGTCAAATCAGCAGATTACAAAGAATCAGGTTCATACCTTTTGTCGTTTATAAATGCAGGAAAACATTTTCACAGTCTTACTGAGCAAAATAAGTCGATAACCGTGTTAAATTTAACCAAGTACTTCTCCGCCGTGTTAAGATATCTAAAGTGGGTTTGCAAATGTCTGCTAAGTGAAATTTGAACTGCTAATATTTGAATGTAATCATTTTGGCATCATAGGAACGCTTAATCACCTAGCAAAGCTGTTCAAAAATAAACATCGTGATTTCAAGTGTATTTGTGTACATTTTTGAAAACACAATTATTGGGGCCTACCTTAGCAACAATTAGCGATATAATACAATTCTATGCCCCATGAAACACATGGATGGACACCTCTTACTCTTCTTCCTCCTTCATTAATGTGACCCTAACTGCAGGGTGCATCGCCCTAATACAGCGAGTTGTCTGCTGTTATTTTTATATTGGCATTTTGAGTTAACATTGTTTAACTTTCTGTTTTTAGAGAAATCTGTCATATTTCTTTTTAAATTGAAGACGGTATTTTCATACCACCTACGGTTTCTCCAAATTTTGCATTAAAGTTCAACAATCGTGTCACTGAGGGAGACACGATTGTGACCCCGTCCACATCTTGTTGGAGATGGGTCTGGTTTTTCTTCTAAATACACACAGATGAACTCAGTAAGACTGTGCTGAGACTCACAAAGTACAACCCCTTTTCTTTGCTGCTTATATATTAAAATAATCAGCTCTGCTAAACATACCTTGTTATGAAGAGACCAGCGAAGCCACCTGGAGGTTTTTCTAACTCTTGGAGCCACGCTGGTAGCAGGAGTTGTGGTAGAAGAGGCAGACCTTGCATCCGTCTGCAGGCTGATATCAGCAAAATAAGCAGAAAATGTCAAAAATTTGGGTGTCCAAGTCATTTGTTACAGGAAAATAAAATCTAATAAATTAAAACCGTGTGGAAACAAATTAGGATTGTTATAAAACTTTACCTCTTCTGCAGGCTTGAGCTTTGGTCACCTCCATGACATACCTCCCTGCGAGGACTTTTCTGTTTAAAAGTTGTAAAAACACATATTTAAGTATGATAATGTTACCTTTTCACAAATAAGTAGCAACAAGTCAATCTAAATTACAATCAAATTCAGTGGAAATCATTTTAGCGAATTAAGTCAAATCAGCAGATTACAAAGAATCAGGTTCATACCTTTTGTTGTTTATAAATGCAGGAAAACATTTTCACACTCTTACTGAGCAAAATAAGTCGATAACCGTGTTAAATTTAATCAAGTACTTCTCCGCCGTGTTAAGATATCTAAAGTGGGTTTGCAAATGTCTGCTAAGTGAAATTTGAACTGCTAATATTTGAATGTAATCATTTTGGCATCATAGGAACGCTTAATCACCTAGCAAAGCTGTTCAAAAATAAACATCGTGATTTCAAGTGTATTTGTGTAGATTTTTGAAAACACAATTATTGGGGCCTACCTTAGCAACAATTAGCGATATAATACAATTCTATGCCCCATGAAACACATGGATGGACACATCTTACTCTTCTTCCTCCTTCATTAATGTGACCCTAACCGCAGGGTGCATCGCCCTAATACAGCGAGTTGTCTGCTGTTATTTTTATATTGGCATTTTGAGTTAACATTGTTTAACTTTCTGTTTTTAGAGAAATCTGTCATATATTTTTTTAAATTGAAGACGGTATTTTCACACCACCTACGGTTTCTCCAAATTTTGCATTAAAGTTCAACAATCGTGTCACTGACCCGTCCACTGACCCGTCCACATCTTGTGGGAGATGGGTCTGGTTTTTCTTCTAAATACACACAGATGAACTGAATTGAAGACGGTATTTTCACACCACTTTGCAATCCAGTCTCTGTAATCTTATAATCCCTAAAAGCAAGGGAGTAAGTTTGATTTCAACTTTGGTAGGGACACTATTGGTCCGACGTCATTGGTCTTACGCAATACGCATGCTCCTATTCTTTGATGCTTAACTGGAGCGTCAGGGCGCGTTTTGTATGGTCTAAAGAGAAAAGTAGCATTTCTTGCTACATTTCTACAACTTTTATAAGCGCTAAACACACTAGATGCTGTTTGTCAATGTTTAAAGCATCACCGGCTCTGATGAATGTCGAATTGGGACTTTTTTACCACTTTGAAAAGGTTTGCATTTAAACTTACCAGCAACAGAGACAGACGGTAAATACATGCCTATTTAATCAAATATAGTCAAAATATGTCTGTTGTCTGTAGATTTATCCTGTATTTTCTTTTGAAGATATAGAAATGTGCCGAGGTAAACCCCAAACTATTTTTTTTAACTAACATACTCTCTCTGTATCATAAAACAACAAAATGATACATTCAAGAGACTGCAGATACATGTACTGTAATGTATCTGCACTGGAACTAAAACTGTAATTGACACTGACAGCATTTAAAATATTGACTTCAAAATTCAACAAATGTACAACTGGGCTGTTGTAACTTTGTAACCCATTTCATGTAACTTATCTTAACACATTTCTTACATCATACATATGAAGTGTAGATAACAGCTTCTCCTTACCTATATCCTCCCAGACAACTAATTATTTCCCTAACAATATTGAGTTGTCAATAATGTTTAAATGTGCAATAAACCTTTATACTTAAGCATCATGGACGACCCAGTACTGTACTTTGAGTAAAATGAGTGACACCAAGACTGAGTTGTAACCTGAGTGGTCGTCCATTTCATCATTCAAATGAGTACATATTAAAATACTATTGGTAAATACTAGTATGACTATTAAAGAACAGCAGATTAAACTTTAACATATGTAAAGGCCTGTATTAAATTCATTTTGCGAGCACCTAAACAGGTTAAATAATTTCTTACTTTTTGGGTGTACCCAATTACCCTCGTAATGATGTAATATTTTATGGACTAAGCCCCTGGTGATGAGAATGTCTAGCTCCGGCCCTGGTTTGAACTAATTTATTTATGGACAGTGTGGAAATCTATGTGCAATAAAAACCAATGTAAACATTGTTCCCCTGTTTGTATTTGTCTTTATCCTAATTCTAGAAGTAGAAATAGTCAAATAAATAGCACTATTATTTTGTGGAACCCTGATTATTCTATTATAACTAAGCAAAAGTCTAAAGAAAAAAATAGATGTTTAGGTGGCATCTAGTGTTGTTATAATGTATATCATGTAAAAGAAATAACACATGTTATTTATACCTGAACAGCCTCATAGGGTCGAGAAGAAAAAGAAAGCAATAATAGCAACGAAATATTGGTAAAAAGAACACCCTCACCTTTTCTTTTTCAGGCAGCTGTGGCTAAGAATCTGAACTTTTAATAGCCTGCAGTCTTTGCTCTTCACTCTTTCCAGCGGTCTTCAGAACTCCTGCCTTACACAGATTCAGATTTATAAAAAGAGATTAGGTTTTTGTTGATAAAATGTATTATACTTCAGAATTAAATGCTATTTTGAGATGCTAACGTTGGTTACTTACATTTCTCAAGTTCCACAAATCAAAACTCTCCCCTGCTTCTGTTCAGAACTGCACTCAGCAGCTTTCACCTATTTTGGTGTAGCTAATAATTAGTTTTTTTTAATTGGTAGTATTTTCGTAGCTTAGTATTAATCGTAGTAACCACAGTATCCCAGTATAAATGAAACTTAAATCTCGCGCTCCAAGCACGCACGCACGCACACGCACGCACTAGAAAACAGCCAATCAGGAAGGGGGTTCGGAATTTAAGGCAGAACAACCAATGAGAGTGGAGTTAAACAGCACACAGCACAGTCACGTGTGCTGCAGATTTAAAGGGACAGGAAAGACCGGGCAGGAAGTCAGACAGAGCGGCAGCAGCAGCCGCCAGGCAGCGGACCTGTAAGAGAAAAAGCTGCAACAACGTTGTATTATAAATTAGAAACATATTATTGAGGTCGAATTATTTGTAGGGACAAGTAGGTTGGTCCAAAATTTTGGTAGGGACATGTCCCTATGGTTTTTATGCAAACCTACCATGACCCTCACTGAACTATTCCTGGCCACTAACCTTATGCTCCTCTCTGCAGAGAACCTAATACGTGTTCCAGTCATTTCCTGTTCCAGCAACAACAGTTTACTTAAAATAAACTTTTCAAAACGTTTACTCCTGGTGTTGGTTGAATTGTCGGGTCTCCAGTTTCTGAGGATGCATTGCAACTAAGCTCATGACCATCTCACTGCTGTCCACCTTAGTGTTTCTAAATGATGGGACTGCAACACAGATTTTTTTTACCTGGCATGGCAACTGATGTTAAACATTACATCACCTCTTGCTCAGTCTGTTCCCTCATAAAAGTAAGTCAGCAGAGACAGGCTGGTCTCATGGTCCCTACTGTTCCTCAAAACCACAGGAGTGGATTTTGTGGGTCTCTTTCCCTGCTCTCAGTCAGGAAATGCTTATTTGGTGGTCTTTGTTGACTATTTTTCAAAGTGGATTGATGACATTTTTAAATACGTTTTTGTGACACCAACAGACATTTCACAGTTCTCCAGAAAGAAAAAGAGGTGGTGATGCAGTCAATGCTGCATCCCTTATTGACTTATAGTGCCCTTTGGTGTGCTGAAAGCTACAAAACATTTTCTCTCCACATTCAATAGAATTTCCCTGATTTTAAGAAGTATGATTTATCATATTAATGCAGGTTTTAAAATATTGTGTAACCAGTTAACTAAAACACTATATCTAATAATTTCATTGTGGGCAAATTCAAGTTTGGCTACTATTCCCTCTATTTTCTAAAAACATATTTTTGTTACATGAAAGAAAAAAATAATGTTTTTTTCTGACATGAAACCATGGAAATAGCTGCACTGGAAACATTAGCAACTTCTAGAAATAAATATTCTGGAAACATTTTGTTTTTAGCTGACTAATATCCCCCTGCTTAAGACAGATATAGTTAATGGAAATGCATTTTTTTGAGCTTCTGATAGTTGGAGGGCGGGCACTCTGGGCAGATCCTTTTCCTTTCCCCGACTTAAGAACACACAGAGAAACTCTAAGACCAGTCCTCTTGTCCTCCTCCCACATTTCTTTTGTAACACAATAATTAAATTCTGCTCCACACAGGCACAGAGATCTTTTTGTCCTGAGCGAGCAAAACATACATTTCCTCCTCTGTGTCAGGTCTGCAAGGTAGGTCACACCACAACACATTAACAGAGCTCTGCAACACATTAACAGAACACTTACAACAAATGAGTTTCAGAGCTGACGTCACTCTTTTTAACTTTCTAACCATCAGTTGTGCAGACTAGAAATGGATGGCCTCAGGCCATCATTGTTCTAAATGTTTTAGTTCTTGAGGGCACGTCTTGAGATTAGAAACTGAGCTAACACCAGGCATTAGTGAGAACATGTGCTCCACTGGACTTTTTATGCTTCCTTAGAACATATGCTCTATAAACCCTATGCCAAGTCTGTTATGTATGAACATTTAATTAGAACTTTACATTTCTAGATACAAGTGTTTGAAAAATTGCAGCTGAGCGTCATTTTAAAGTGGAAGGAACTAAACTATCGGGTAAGGTGACCAGATTTCTGAAATCAAATCTGGGGACATTTCTCGCTCGTACATAAAAATCAATACATCTCATCAAGATGAAATTAGGAAACGCGGACAGTAATGGTTTCATTTATTTTTACATATTTATTAATATTTAAACAACAAAAATCTATGGTAAAAGCCAGGAATGTGCCTCTCCACATTTTTAATATATCCTAAGATTAATAAAATTAATACATCAATAGTGTTATTAATAGAAAACTACAACTGTGTCTCTGGGTTGGGGCAAAGTGGTGGGGGTGGGAGTGGAGGGGCCAAGGGTGGTTAGCAGGGCTTTCCAATTTTGTGGGGCCCAAAGAGCTCTGCTGCCTCCTAAGGGGAGAGTGACATGAGGAAAAGAAAAACCAGTAAATACAAACTAGTGACGGGTCGATGAGGCGTCATGAAGCGTTTCGACCCATTTCCAAACTGTATTGATACTGCGCCGATACTGTGTCACTGAATACTGACACCTGCTGGACCTTAAAAATCACTACAGGCAACCTAGTTGACAGACTTAATTGACACTGATTTGATGACCCAGTATACACAATAATACAATTTAAGTCATTGTATTATGCATGTATTATTTTATATTTTCATTTGAATTTGAAATATCTTTTTTTCAGATACAGCCAATAAATAATGTGAACCTGTATCATAACGTAATAACCTCTAAGTAAACCTGTTGTGAATGAGGATGATTGTGGACAGGCATCGCTTTTCTAAGACAACGAAGGAAAGCTCTCAGTTCTGAACAATTTCTTTGTGCTGCTCTTCATTTTTATGCCAACGGCAGCTTTTTAATAACGTAGGAGATGCAGAAAATCTTTCAGAGGCAACTGTATGTTGTGCTGTCAGAAATGTTACTCAGTTATAGTTTAAAGGTGTTCCAGAATAGAAAGCAATAATCTATTCTGTATCAAATTTTGGCACATCCAGCTCTAATTTTCCTATCTATATAGCCTAAGAGTGGTTAATATAAAGGGAGGTTGGCACAAATTAAAACAGAGAAGAAGTTGGTGTGTGTGTCGATTTAACTAAATTGAACAATTCTGTTTAAAGAGAATGACACGTATTGTCCCCAGTGGAACACTTTGGGGCTAAAATAGTAGCTTTAACATTTGCAAATGTGTGTGGAGAGTTGTGTATCTGTATCTCGATTTGTGTGTGTGCAGGGGGATTTGAAAATGTGTAAATAAATCTGTAAATGTGTGAGGAGATTTGTGTGTCTGTACAACAATCTGCAAATGTGTAAAACTACTTGTGTGTAATCCGTTTTGCAAATGTGTAAAAAAATCCACAAATCTGTAGTCAGATCTGCAAATGTGTACTGAGATTTGCAAATGTGTAGATCAATCTGTAAGCACACACAGAGACACTTGTGTCTGAAGTATTTTCGCTTCAAGACCCAGAAATACAGACAAATCATTGGTTACAAGTCAAGCGGTTTTTCGGTTGGTTCTCTTTACACACGTGATTTTTGCTACTCTTCTGCCGCGTGAGATGCACAAATGCGTAGAAGGATTTGTATGTGTATTTTTTCGATTTTGTCTCCTTGCGCAGACTCACAAATTGCCCTGAGCGCAGGCTCACAGGCTGCTTCTTCCGGCTGTGGGAGGTCACGTGACTTTCAAGGATTGAACCAAAGCGTTTTGCTACCAGACGGCTGACAAGGCAACTTGTTATAACTATATAACTTTCTCCCTTTAACGGCAAAAGTTTCTTGTTTTAATGAGAGACTTATCTTGCTAAAACGACATAATTGTCTCCTCATAAAAACGCAACATAACCATACCTCTCAACTTTTGACGACAGTTGAGAGTGAGATTGTGGTCCGACGGGGGGGTGCTGTTGGTCGATTCAAGACGGTCACTATTTTAAATGGACTATCTTACTCTCTTACTTCACATCATTCGTTAAAGAAGGAAAGTAATGGCGACAGTTTGCTTTCAGAAATTATTAGGCAATTTGAATTATTTCAAACTAATAAAACATGACTTATCATTTAATTCGCACGCAACACGGACCGTAGAAGTGTTTCACTTTGGATGAGGGAAACTTGTTTGCGCGGCGGCGGTCCTTGCAGCTGTGTTCCCTCTACTACTGGACGTGCGGAAACCATTGTACCGCAAATTGGTTCCGCCATGACGCGAAGCGTCCGTACGCGTGCGTTTCAAGAGTGAGATTTTGATTGTAAGATTGAGATTTTCAAAGTAATGCGTGTGAGCGTGTGCAATTGATGAAATGCGTGTGTCACACGGTCAATGCGTGAGAGTTGAGAGCTATGAACATAACCCGGCATCAGCTCGCGGGATATTTGAGTGTCACGGAGAAGAGGAGAGACGGAGGGGCGCCTTTTATTTCTTTTTAAAAAGTCGTCATTTGTCGGAGGAATGTATTTCTGCACTGAGGAGTGATAAGGTAAGTCATGCATATACAGCAAGTCCTCTACTTGAAATTTTATCAATTCGGCAGTTATTTATATTTAACAACTATGCTTTGGAAACACTTGTATCACTGTAGTACAGTCTCTGGCTCTGTTTACACGGTGAAAACAGGTTTGCGTTGCCTTTGTACTCTCCATTTACTCACTACAAGGTTTAACTGTTGCTTAGGGGGACTTTCAGCTATAGCTGTGGGTTTATTTACAACAGTTTGCAGCCGAATCAGTCCTCCGCCAGCCACTTTCTTCTTCTGGGCAATTTGACGCGGAGCTTCAAAAATCACAGCGCTACTAGTGGTGCGGCATGGGAATTACACCGTTTAAGTACTCTGTAAACAGGGCCTGTGACTGCAAAAGTTCTTCATGGATGTTGAGATAGGCTGACAAAAAGATATAAAGATACGGATAAGCAGCTTAATTTTTTTTAAAACATGTCATGCATATAATCATAAATTCTGCTGTAAAGATTAATAATCATGTGCTTAAAAGAGTCTTTTTAATTTATTTCTTTTTTATATTAACCATAATTTCATTGTGCTTGTAGACATATCAGCTATAGCAAGCATGGATGATGAGAGCTTGGCCATCTACATTCCCACCTATGCTGACAGAATTGCCACCTGGAGATTTTGCTCCGAGTACCAAGGAGAAGGTGAAAGAGATGTCCTTCGACAGACATTGCTTGAAAAACTCTTTTCATGCAAATCTTCATGGAAAAAGTCCAATTTGATCTAAAATGTTTTTGGTTTCAGGTAATACCACTATGTAATATATTTCAAAAGAAAGTTTACCATTTGACTCAAAATGGTCATGTTTTCAGGAACATATGGAAGTGAGCCACAATAGAGTCAGTTAGCTTTTGTTTTTGCTGACAAAGATATAGAGCAAAAATACTGATTAAAAAGATTACTCCAAAAACATTGTGAAATACAAGTTTTGAAGTCAAATTATTGCTGTTGCTATGAAGCTTCTTTAAGGTAAAAATTTTGAAGCATGTGTTTAAACTGTACTTATTTTCCTTTTCTTTCCATAGGGCATTATATTTCTTTTATATTCTTCAAAGTTGATTGTAAAATTGATAAACGCTTTTAGCGCAATAGTGCCCAGATTTCTAACATAGACTTTTGTCTGTTGTATGTAAAAGGATTTTCTCAAGTTCAATTTTGAGATCCATGTATTCATCTTTTTAATACTCATAGATAATGTTCTAGTTAAGTCATTATCTGGAGGTAGAGAACTTCCTTTTAAAAGGATCTTTCAGAGAAAGATAACAAGGATAACACCAAGGATAACACCAAAAGAAAAGCTATCTTTTTATTTTGCAAAGGAGTAAAGGCACAATGTATTTTTCTACAAGAAACTCATTCCAGTGAAGAAGACACAGCTTTTTGGTGAAATCAATGGGGCGACACAATCTTATTCAGCCATGGAACTAACAAATCTGCAGGTGTGGCCATTTGCATGAACAACTGCCCAGGAAATGTTTTGGAAACTAAAAAAGACTCAGAAGGTCACTGGATTGCTGCGGTATTGAATATTGATGGTCTTCCATTTATTCTACTAAATGTTTATGGATATAGTGGAGAAGCTAAAAACAAACTATTATTAGAAAGAATTTCTGAGGTTATTAAGAATCTTAAATTAAAATATACAACGGATTGTATTTTAATAGGAGGTGATTACAATTGTGTTCCTGATGAATGGTATGATAGATTCCCTACAAAATATCTCGACCACAAATTTAATCAAACAATTACAAAATTTTGCAAAAACAATTCTCTTATTGATATTTGGAGACAGTTTAACCCCACGCTAAAACAGTTTTCATGGTTTAAGCCTAATGGGTCTTGTATGTCAAGAATTGATTTCTGGTTAGTAACTCAGGAAATTTTAAACTATACCTCACAGACCAGTATTTCTGCTGCCCCAGCAACTGACCATTCAGTTGTCAGTATCACTCTAATGTCTAAAAAAGATATTACATGCAGACAAAAATATTGGAAATTTAATGCTAATTTATTAAAAGATGATCAGTACTTTAATATGGTTAAAAAGATTTTATCTGATGTTAAAACAAATAGAGAAATTACCAGCAAATGAAATAAATGGGAATTTTTTTAATACAAACTGAGAGAATATTCTATTAATTATGGTACAGAAAAAAGTAAGAAACAAAAAGAACAGGAAAGAAAATTGAGCCAAGATATTAATAACTGCTGCAAAAACTCCTTGTCAACAGAAGCGGAAAAAAAGAAATATATCGAATTACAATCAAAATTGGATGAATTCTATCAAAACAGAGCACGTGGTGCATTTATTCGATCAAAAGCCAAATGGATTGAAGAAGGAGAAAAAAATAGTTCATATTTTAGTAGATTAGAAAAAACCCGACAAAAGAAAAATATAATTACGTCTCTAAATATTGGAAATAGATTTGTAACAACATCAAAAGAAATATCTTACGAAATATTCACATACTATCAGAATCTATACTCTTCAGAATTTTCAGTTACTCATTCTGACAACTTCTTTAAAACAGTCAAACCATTTATTAAACAGATAGATTTGGATTTTAAAAAGACTTGCGATACTGATTTAAAAATAGAGGAACTAGATGCAGCAGTAAAGAAAATGGCTTTGGGTAAATCACCAGGACAAGATGGTTTAACTACAAATTTTTATCAGTTTTTCTGGTTGGATATAAGAGAACTACTGTATGAAGTACTGAATGAATGCATACAAAACAACACATTATTAACTACAATGAAGCAAGGTTTGATTATATTAATACCTAAACCAAACAAAGACAAAACAATTATTGAAAACCTAAGACCAATTACTTTATTAAATATAGATTATAAGATTCTTACACATGTCCTGGCTGATAGACTTAAAAGTGGAATAAACACAATCATCAGTGAAAATCAATCTGGCTTCCTACAAGGTCGATTAATACACAATAACATCCGCCTAGTTTTGGATCTGATGGATTACAAACATTTTATAGAAGATGAAGGTATCATTTTGTTCTTAGATTTCCTTAAAGCCTTTGATAAAATAGAACACCCTTTCATTTTACAGTCGTTACAACAATTTGGCTTTGGGAAAAAATTTATAAACATTGTTTCTTTTTTTTTTCTTTTTTTTTTTCTTTTTTTCCCCAGTGTCCTGTCTAGCAATGTGGCAATAGGAATTGATGTCTCAATGCCAGATAGAGCTCGACAGATTTTGCTTTTACAAGTGGAGCAAACAGCTTTCGCCATAGTGCTCCACTTGATTTATGCTTGTAAATAGCTTTATTGTGATTCCTGCATGGAGAATTTCAAATTATATGGACATGACAATGGGAGAGTAAAGGAAGAACAAGAAGTGAAAGAGAAAGAAAAGAAAAAAGAGTAGAGGTGAAAGAAAGAGGGGATAAAAGGGAGAGAATGATAAAACCTTCTCCGTCTGCTCCGTCACCTGGAAAGAGAGATGCAAAAAGAACAGCACAACCAACAGACATAAAGCAACAAATACAACCGAATAACACCTAGATGCCATTGCTAAATCATATATATTATTATGTAAGCTGACATGTGTAATGTGATACTTGAAAAAAGAAAGTGAAAGAACATAAATAAATAAATAAATTATAAGATTACTGTATATATGTGAACACTTAATACCTGGGACCCAGCACCTGTGGGAGTTTGTGAGAGTGCACTAGTTTAGGTGAAAATTTTCCAAAAGGAAATAGCTTGATAGTGGTTGTGGAGAACCAAAGGCCCGCCTTCCCCGAGCACAGAGGCAGGAGTCAGGGGACCCATAACCCCGGACTCCCAAAGGGGCCCCTAAAGCAGGTCGCCCAGGAGGGGCCGACACAGGATATCTGCAACCCCCCCCCCCCCCCAAGGAAGGAGCAGAGACGACCCCGAGGAAATCCCCCAGCCACCGCAATGCCGACGCCCTCAAGAGCCGCGGGGACGAGCCCGTGGGCTCCGCCGGCAGCCAGCGCCGCTGGAGTGGTCCCGGCCATGGGCCCCGGGGGCCAGAGGCCCCCGGGGCGCCCCGCCCCCGCGATGGGGGCCCCGGCCGCCCCCCGGGGGGGGCCAGGCCCCGCGAAGAGGCCGCCGGGAGTGGGCCGGCGCACGCCCGGGAACCCGCCCCAAACCCGAAGCCAACCAACGCGCCAGAGGGCCAAGGCGCCCGCCAACGAAGTGGAGGAGGGCAGGACGTGGGGGGATGGGCTCCGCACCTAGCGGAGACTTGAGATGTTTTTGGGAGAGGGAGCGGACCACACCCATACCTGGGGGGAAAAAAAAAAAAAAAAAAAAAAAGGAAAACTCATTCACACCATCCCTCCCTTGTGCCCCACTCACCACACACAGATTAAAAAAAAAAAAAAAAAAGACGCTGTACACACAGTCCCACATAACACTCGCATCCAACACTGACCAAAGGGGGGGGTCACCCCAAATCGACAATACGACTGCTTGTGCCCGACCCCCGGCCCCGGACCAGACGCCCCCCGGACCGAGCCCCCCAGAGAGGGCGGGCCAACACGACCCGCACGAGCCACCCAGCCAGAGCCCCCCTCACCCACTAAATACCTAATAAACCCCCTCCCTCCCCCACCTTACCCTTGCCATCCCTGCCCCCCCACCCCTCCTGGGGGGTGCGGAGGCATCAGCCCCAGAACTGGCAAGCCGCTGACTACGCACCGCAGCCCCCCGCCAAGACCCCGGACACAGTGGCCCGCACCTCCTCCAGGCCCCAGACTCCTTGCCGCCATCGGAGAACGGGGGTGTGCAGAAGACCCCGATCCTCCCTACGCCCGCTCAGATGTTGTGTTGTTGCATGTTGTTCTCAAGTGCGTTTAAAAACTGGGAGCGCCGAAGGGGATGCACGGCACAGCCCACCCCCCTTCCGGAAGGAAGCTGTTGCCAGCGCACCCCCTCCGGGCGACTGCCCAGAACCCTCAATGTCTAAGTGGGAGAGGAGGTGAAGGGAGCCGCCCGAGGTGAGGCTCACACAACATAAGCCCCCCCCAGACGTCTTCCCCCCACCCCCCCCCCCCTACCATGGCCTACATGAGTGTGCGATGTGAAAATGTTTGAAGTGAAAGTGTCTAAGATGCATGATAAAATTGGGGAGAGGGGCGTCACCAGAAAGTCCTACATGTGTGGCGGCGTGATGGAGCAGGCAGAGGGAGGAGTCCGGGGATGGGGAGCAAATGACTGGGAAGCTATCCCAGGGAGCCAGCTCCCCTACTGACTCCAATAGGCACCCCCACTCCCCGAACGCCCCACCCAGAGAAGGGGGCCTCGCCAGCGGCACCACCGTAGCCCGGGGGCCAGGGAGAGGCCGCAGGGCCCGCCAGCCAACCACCCACCAGGACCAACACCTCAACCCCCCCCAGCCCACCCACCAAGCCTACTGGCTTTCCCCCCCCCCAAAAAAAAACTAAATAAATAATAATAATAATAATAATAATAATAATAAATAAATAAATAAATAAGAGGGGGGGACCCTGGCCAGACGGCCCGCACGAGCCACCCCAAACCCCACCCCCCAAGTAAAACCCGCACCGGAAGACGACTCGGACCAGGACCGGGACAGGGGGCCGGACACAAGCCCACCAGAACGTCCACCCTCCACCCCCCCCCCCCACCCGTAGATTTAATCCCTCCCCAACATTAACGTTCACACAACTCACCATACATTCGACAGTAGACATCCAGGCTGGGTAGGTCCCTACTCCCCCTCCTTCCCCCTCCCCCCACTGGAAGAGTGCCTATCCAATGAAGCAGAAGAGCATCTGCCCAGAGGTGTTAATGACCATGCCCCCCTACCAGCCCAACGGGCCCCGAGGCCCCCCAGCGCACCCGAGGCCCCGTGCAGGGGCGGACACCCGGGCGCGCGCCGGCCCACACCAAAAGTGGCACACCCCCCGGAACCGGAACCCCCAAGGCCCCGCCGGGGCCCCCGCCCGAGGGCGGCGCGCCCCAGGGACCCCAGACCCCCCGACCCACCCCGGCCCCACCCAGCGGCAGCACAGCCACCAGGTCAGTAACCCACGTCCGTCAACACGCAGCTCCCAAAGAGCGCCGCAAGCGGCTGCTGTAGGCCACCCGTAGGCCTCCCAAGCTCCTCCCAGATTGGGGCAACAGACCCCGGAGCCGGATCCACCAGGCGCCCTACTCCAAGCGCCCCCAGGGCCCCAGGAACCCCTCCATCCACCCATCGATCAGATGTGGAAGCAGATGCTGTCTCTAGATTAATATGATCCAACAAAAGATCTCTATACTGATTGATACTGAGATTTTGTTTACTTTTCCAATTCATGAGGATAGTTTTCTTTGCGATACATAAAGCAGTGAAAACCATGTAAACTATTTCTTTTTTCAGAGGACTTTCCTCAAAATTACCGAGCAGGCAAACTGATGGGGAAGGTGTAATTTTACAGCTCAAGCACTTTGATAAGTCCTTACATATCTGTGTCCAGAACCTCTGGACTGGTGTGCATAACCATAACGCATGAAAATAATTATCAGGATGATTTCCTATGCAGTGTGGGCAGATATTAGATTGTGCCAGACCCATCTTGAATAATCTTTGTCCTGTGTAATGTACTCTGTGAAGGATTTTGTATTGTATTAGTTGTAAGTTGGTGTTTCTAGTCAATTTGAAAGTTCTTAGACATGTCTGAGCCCAGAAATTTTGTTCAAAGGTGCCTGATAAATCTTTTTCCCACTTCATTATAGGAAGAGATATCGAATCATCTATTTTAGTCAGTGTCCTGTATGATTTAGACAGTAGTTTGGGGGGGTTAAATCTAGGAACTCTAATATATTAGTTGGGATTTGTAAACCACCATTAATATGCTTATATTTATTTTTAATTATAGATTTAAGTTGTTCATATTCCAAGAATTAATTTTTACTAATGCCATATTGCATATTTAGTTTCGCAAAATGGATGAACTCGGTTCCGTCAAGTAGATGTTCCAGATATTTAATACCTTTATTCTTCCAGTATGTAAAGTTTATCATTTTATTATTTTGTAGGATATCAGGGTTATTCCAGATAGGTGTACGACTGCATGGGATAAGGGATGACTTTGTCATTTTAAGGAACTCCCACCATGCTGTCAGAGTAGAACTAATGTTGATATTTTTGAAGCATGTATGCCGTTTTATATTTGAGCTAATAAACGGCAGATCTGAAATCATGATATTATTGCACATTTCCTGTTCTATATCTAACCAAGGCTCATCTAAAAGACTATTTTTTATCCATTTAGAGATGTATTGTAGCCTATTTGCTAAGTAATAGTTATGGAAGTTAGGCAGATCTAATCCTCCCCTGTCTTTAGTCTTCTGTATTGTCTTTAAGCTAATACGTGGGGGTTTACCTTTCCAAAGAAATTTAGAAATGGCAGAGTCTAGAGATTTAAACCAGTCAGATGATGGTTTATTGGGGACCATTGAAAATAAATAATTAATTCTAGGTAGGACCATCATTTTTATTGAAGCTACCCTACCCATAAGTGTGATTGGAAGCGATTTCCATCTTTCAAGGTCCTCTTCTATCCTGTTTAAAAGTGGGGCATGGTTAAGTTTAATTAAATCCGTTAATTTATTCGACACAGTAATACCTAAATATTTAATATTTCCTGATTGCATTTGTAAATCTAGGGAGTTTTCGAGAGAGCAATTAATTGACAGTACCGTAGATTTAGACCAGTTTAACGAGTAATCTGAGACTTTAGAGAAAGATTCTAGTATTCTAATTACTTGTAAAAGAGAATTATTTGAATGCTGGAGATAAAGTAATACATCATCCGCGTACAGACTAATCTTATGCTCTATTTTCATGCATTTTATACCTTTTACAGCTTTTGTTTGTCTGATTGTTGCTGCTAGAGGTTCTATAAAGATGGCAAAAAGTGATGGAGAAAGAGGGCATCCTTGCCTGGTGCCCCTCTGTAGACAAAAACTGGAAGATATTTGATTATTTGTCCTGACACAGGCTGTTGGAGAATTGTATAGAATTTTTAACCAGTTTATGAATAAATCGCCAAAACCGAATTTATGAAGAGTAGCGAATAAAAATTTCCAATTTACTCTATCAAAAGCTTTTTCTAAAGACAATATATTGGTTTTAATGTTTTTACTGTAGGAATAATCAATTAAATTAAGTAATCTGCGTGTATTTGTGGATGACTGCCTTCCTCTGATGAAACCAGTTTGATCTGGATGTATTATGAGAGGAGTTACTTTGTCTAATCTTTTTGCAAAAGCTTTACAGATTATCTTAATATCCACATTAATTAAGGATATGGGACGATAACTAGTGGGCAACACAGGATCTTTGTCTGGCTTGAGCAGAAGGCTGATGGTGGCAGAATTCATATTAGCTGGAAATCTGCCTTTTTCCTGTATTTCCTGCAACATTCTGTGGAACGTTGGGGCTAGAATATTCCAGAACTCTTTATAAAACTCAGTGGGGAATCCATCTGGACCTGGAGCCTTTTTATTAGGCATGCTTTTAAGAGCTTCCTGGGTTTCAGCTGTTGTCAGCGGGGAATCCAGTGTCATTCTTTGGTTATCTGATAATTTAGGAAGTGTAATTTTATCCAGAAATTGCTTAATATCCTTCTCTGATGGATTTATCTGTGGTGTGTATAAAGATTTGTAGAAATCGCGGAAGGTATTATTTATACACTCCGGTTCACTTACTGTATTACCAGTTGAATCTGTAACTGCAAATATAGTAGTTTTTTCCTTATTTATTTTAAGCTGATTAGCTAGAAAGCTTCCTGTATTAGAAATCTATTTTGCTTTTCAATATAGTGGTTTAGTTCTAATTTTACTTCACGGATTTTACCTAACTTTCCTTCTTCTTGAGAGGATTCTAGTAACTGAAGTTTTTCTTCTAATTCCTGAATCTTTTTGTTTTCTTTTTTCTTTTTATGAGATGAGAAAGAAATTATTTTACCTCTCATCACTGCTTTTCCAGCTTCCCACAATATCGATGCCGATGTACCTGGTTGATCATTGTATTCTAAGTATGAGGCCCACTGTTCTTTAATGAATTTTATAAATTCTTCATCTTTAAGCAGTGATGTATTAAATCTCCAGCTTTTGTTTTGTGTGGTTATTTTTTTATTAATTAAGGTGAGAGTAACAGGAGCGTGATCACTGATAGCAATAGGATGAATTACCGTCTCTGAAACAACCGACAGCAGTGAGCTACTTATTAGAAAGTAGTCCAGACGAGAGTACGAATGGTGAACATTTGAGAAAAAAGTGTATTCTTTACTAATAGGATGAAGAGAACGCCATGCATCGCAAAGACCAAAATCACTCATGTATTGTTTGACTACACTTACTGACTGCCAACTACGCTGAGCTCCTGTTTTATTCAACCTGTCTATATCGTTATTTAAACCAAAGTTGAAGTCACCTCCTATAATTAGTGAACAATCCCCGTGTTTTGAAAGTGCAAGGAAGAATTGGTGGAAAAAAGAGGGGTCGTCAACATTTGGACCATATATACTGACAATACATAGCTTCTGGTTATGGATAGCTATTTTAATTATTATGTATCTACCTTCAGGATCTATAGTTTTATCTAATATTTTAAAACTAACGTTTTTGTGGATTAAGACTGCTACACCTCTCTGTCTAGAGTTATAGCAGGCCGCAAACACATTAGGGAACTCAGGTGAATTAAGCTCACTTGCATTTGTAGCTGATTTGTGGGTTTCTTGCAATAAGACAACATCTGCCTTTAATCTAGTAAACTGGTTAATGATCTTCATTTTTTTCTCTCTGGTGCCAGCCCCATGCACATTCCATGTCACAAACTTTACATTCGCCATAGATGTGAGTGAGAAGTTAGAAGGTGCATGCCCTTGAGAAAATAGTCATACGTAGACCCAGGTAGCATCTTATGATGTGCTTGTGATTGACTGATGATCAGGAAAGAAGCAGACAAATAAGATAGAAATACACAAAAAAATAAAAAAGTGCAAAGAGTAAGAGAGTGTGAAAAGGGATAAACCATAGCCCGTGCCTTGTGTACTCAACCGTGAACAACAACCATACCAACGTGCTCTTGAGCTGTGCGTGTATTTCATTTATCACCGTGTACCGATCTGTGCGTCTTTTTTATTTATTTATTTTATTTATTTTTAGTCATTGAAACATGCTTTAAGTCCACCTGTGGTTTAACTAATAAAGCCAAGGGGTGATCTTCTGATCCCTGAACAACTGTCCATTAATATAAAGTCTGTCAACCGATATGGTGGCTTTAACGCCCTCCATCATGTATTTCTTCCTGATTGGGAACAGCACTCGCCTGCGATCTAGGATTTCCTTAGGAAACTGATCATTAACACTAAAGTCTGTCCCTCTCAGTTCCCTGCCGCAACTTCTAACAAATTCTTTTTGTTTATAATGCTCAAATTTAGCTATGATCGGGCAAGGACGGGTTTTGTCGGGTTTCTTACCTCCGAGCCGGTGGACTCGATGAACATTGTTTCTACATTATATAAAGATATAACAAGCTCGGTTCTACTTCAGTCAGGAACTACAAAGAGATTTGATGTAAAAAGAGGTATACGACAAGGAGACCCAATTAGCCCGCTACTTTTCATAATAGGAACAGAATTATTAGCATTATACATTAAAAATAACAGCAAGATAAGTCCACTAAATTTCCTCGGTACAAAAATTGTTATCACACAGTTAGCAGATGATACAGCATTGTTTTTAAAAAATGCTGACCAAATACCTGAGGCTTTAGAAGCAGTTTCGTTCTTCTCAAAAGCTTCAGGCTTAAAGCTTAACATGGAAAAATGTGAAATTTTAACTATTCAAAATAATCAATCCACTTTAATTCATAATATCAAAGCAAAAAATGAGGTAAAATATTTAGGTTTAATGATTAACAAGGACCACACTGAAAATGAAAAAATAAATATTCAACCCATCCTACAAAAAAATCAACAAATATTTAACAGCTGGCTCCAAAGGAACATTTCAATTTTTGGTAGAATATTGTTGACAAAAATGGAAGGAATAGCCAGATTAATTTATCCGGCATATACCTTAAATATTTCAAATTCTACAATAAAATTTTTTTATCAAAAAACAATTTCATTTGGAATAATAGACAACATCTGATCAGAAAGAACGACATAGTAAAATCTGTAGAAAAAGGAGGATTAAACGTTATTGATTTTGAAGTAATGAATGCCGTAATAAAATTAAAATGGCTGCAGACTTTTATTAAGAATGAAAAAAGTTTATGGTTTAGTTTCCCATCACAACTATTTCAAAAAATTGGTGGAATAAAATTTCTCTTAAAATGTGACTTTGATCCTGCAAAATTACCAATTAAATTATCAGACTACCACACACAAGTTCTTAAGTATTGGAAAATGCTATACAAGCACAACTTTACACCACATAATATGATTATTTGGAACAACAAATATATTCTATATAAGAGAAAATCTCTATACTACAAGGACTGGGATGAAAAAGGAATTTGGGCCATAGTACATCTAATGGATACAAGAGGTAATATTCTAGATTACACAGAATTTAAAAGAAAATATCATTTAGATTGCCCACAGAGACAGTTTCTATCTGTGATCAATTCCAGCAACCATGATAAACTTGGTCAAAGGAATGATTCAATATTCTGATGTAACACCGATCTTTCCCTCTCTTCTTATAGATAAATACGATTTCACAGATCTCAAATTCAGTAACAAAATGATGAGAGAACATATAAATAACGAAGTTTTCCCTCTCCCAGTTAAAAAGAATTTATCTTTAAACGAATTTTAAGAGATGGATGTGATTAAGATTAGAACCAGATTTTTCTCATTTCCTGTGTTACCCAAGATGAAAGAAGTTCATTTTAAAACTATAAATAATATTTATCCCTGTGCAGAGTTCTTAAGCTTAAGATTTAAATTTGATGTTGATGTATGTAATTTTTGTCAGAAAGATTTGGAAACACAAGAACATCTTTTTTACAGTTGTTGTTGTGTGGTTAAGTCTTTGTGGGACAAGATTCATGATTGGTTATCAACGAAAAATGTGATTCGTAATTTTGAATATAAAGGAGTTAAATTTGGCATTACTTTTCAAGATAAAAGGGTAGAATTTCTGTGTAATACTATATTCATTATTGGAAAATTCTTTATTCACAAATGCAAATTTTTTAAAATTTCTCCAAATTTTCAAGCATTCCAAAATGATGTAAAGAATTTGTATGCTTCGATCAAATTACTGGAAAGTAACAAAGCCGTAAAGTTTTCAGATTTGATAACAGTATACTTTAGCTAAACCCCTGTGTTAATTGTTTTATTTTCTTTTTAATTTTGATTTAACTTTAATGAGACTGCTTAAGTTTATTTTATTTTTTGCCTTTCAAAAAAAAATCTGTTATGGCTGACATATGTTTAATTGTACTTATCTGATATTTTGAAAATTGTATTTTGGATTTGCTTAAATAAAAAAAAAAAAAAAAAAAAAAAAAAAAACCTACACCGGGTTATGTTGCGTTGTTATGAGGAGACAATTATCTGGTTTTAGCAAGATAAGTCTCTCATTAAAACAAGAAACTGTTGCCGTTAAAGGGAGAAAGTTATATAGTTATAACAAGTTGCCTTGTCAGCCATCTGGAAGCAAAACGCTTTGGTAAAATCCTTGAAAGTCACGTGACCTCCCACAGCAGGAAGAGGCAGCCTGTGTGCCTGTGAGCCTGCGCTCAGGGCAACATGTGAGGCTGTGAGCCTGTGAGTCTGCGCAAGGGGACACAAATCTAAAAAATACACATACAAATCCTTCTACGCATTTGTGCATCTCACGCGGCAGAAGGGTAGCAAAAATCACGTGTGTAAAGAGAGCCAACCGAAAAACTGCTTGACTTGTAACCAATGATTTGTCTGTATTTCTGGGTCTTGAAGGGAAAATACTTCAGACACAAGTGTCTCTGTGTGTGCTTACAGATTGATCTACACATTTGCAAATCTCAGTACACATTTGCAGATCTGACTACAGATTTGTGAATTTTTTACACATTTACAAATCTCAGTACACATTTGCAGATCTGACTACAGATTTGTGGATTTTTTACACATTTGCAAAACGGATTACACACAAGTAGTTTTACACATTTGCAGATTGTTGTGCAGACACACAAATCTCCTCACACATTTACAGATTTATTTACACATTTTCAAATCCCACTGCACACACACAAATCGAGATACAGACACACAACTCTCCACACACATTTGCAAATGTTAAAGCTACTATTTTAGCCCCATAGAACACCCTAGGACAGCTAGAGGGTGCAAAGTGTTCTCAAAACTCGATGCAAACTCAGGATTTTGGCAAATACCTCTGTCCAGGGAGACAGCGCTTCTCACAACCTATATCAAGCCCTTTGGAAGATATTGCTTTAACACACTTTTTTTTGGCATCTCTTCAGCTCCCCAACATTTTCAAAAATCAATGTAACAGCTGTTACAGGGGCTGGATGGAGTAGTCTGCCAAATGGATGACATTTTGGTGTATGGTGACACAACCCCAACATGAAAATCAACTATTGGCCATCCTGGAGCAGCTTTAAAAGGCAGGGATAGCACTGAAAGTGAAAAATGTGAGTTTGTGTGGATGAAATTCTAAACAATAACTGACTTCCCAGAGTTATTGAATAAGGAGACAGTAGATTGATGAAGTTCCAGCACTTTATTGAGAAACAGAGCATAGATTACATGTCCGAGAGGCAGCCGGTCACATTGACTGTAGGATAAGATTCTGATACCATTCCACCACTTGATCACATGGATTATGTATTTTCTATGTGATCACCCAAAAAGAGAAAAACAAGATGACTTGTCACATGAATATGCGAATACAACACCAAGGACTCATAACAGTTACAAATCATGTGTGCTGGAACTTTTAGTAATGATCAGCATAAATGCTTCATAGAGTTTTAACACACAAGATCAAAGATTTAGCATTTGCCTACAATTTAGGGTTCAACTAATTAAGTCAGGCCTGTTTTAGGTCCCTACGCGCACATTATTTTAGCATTTTAGACTAGTTAAGCTAAGCCTGTATACTAATTAAGGTCGAATCCGTCTACTCTCTCCCCACCCTGAAAACCCCCCTACTCGATCCTCCACTCACCACTTCGATGGACAACCATCCACCACCCTCAAACTTACAAAACCTGGAGCAGAAGCAGGAGAGGTTCAGTGTGGGCGGGGAAACGCCAGAAACCGCTACCCACAGGGGTAGTAAAAACAGGTGAGACCCCCAGGGAGATCTGCTCTCGGCCAATCTGAGCCAGAAAACCCCGTATTGAATCTAGGAGTTACAATTACCAGCTAATATTAAAGGATCTTTAGAGCCAATCAGATCCCAGGTCAGTCCTTCTTATAACAAACTAAAAGTTGCATAAATCAGTGATCATTAGTGTGAGAAAACCTTTTCATTTCTTTCAACAAACAGTGAGAACAAATAAGAATCATCTCAGGAAAAACATTTGAAACTCCAAATATCAATAAGACATTAGATTAAGCAAAACTGAAGTAACACAACTAAAAATTTAAATTCATGCCTAAATCAAAATTGACAATAAGACAAAAAAACAGAAATAACAGGGAAAACAAAAAACAATCTGACAATATGACTGTAAAATAGCAAATGTTATTGTCAGAAGCATCACCATCATCGTCACTCAGATGAGGAACTTCAACATCTTGGGCATGTTTCTTGTCCTGAAGAACGTCATGTTGTCGCTCCATGCAGAATGATGAAAAAACAATGTCAATGTTGGCAAAAAAAATGAATGATGAAGACGATAAAATGAATAATTTAAAAAAATAATTATAAAATGATGTCAACGCGTCGTCCTCCTCTTGCCTCCTCTTCGCTCCCTTTTTACTTTTTTTCTTTCTTTCAGTCAGTTCTCTGATATGAAGGGAGAATAAGCAATTCTTGGAACTATTGTGCTCCACAGATCAGCTGTATCAGACTCTGCTGTCTCTCTCTCTCTGGAGACAAGCGACTCAAATCACTGCCCGAAATGTTATTGTGATTTCGTCGGAGCAGTGCTCTTCACCCACCTCTTCTTACAAAAAAAAAAGTCAAAACTTGTGGTGGGCCGCTGTCCTCACAGCCAGCTCGGTGGCTCAGGTGGATGACGATGAACCTGCCGTGTGATCCTTCTTGTCCTGCGATTGGTCGGTCCCTGGCGGCGGCACCTTCCTGCAGTGTGACGCGTGGATCCAAGGAACTCGCTGTTCGACCTTCTTGTTTTGCTTCTTTCACTCTGATGAACTCAGTCAGGCCGTGCCTCCGGTGGCCCTTTTCCGAACTTTCCCAAATTTAGTCACATTACATCCACAAACATAAATGTATATTTTATTTGAATGTTATGTGAAAGTCCAACATAACATATACAATTGTGAAGTAGAAGGAATATTCTACATGATGTAAGACATTTATTACAAATAAATGAAAATTGCTGTGCTAAGGTATTCAGCCTCCTTTTCTCTGTCTGCAACCAATTGCCTCAAGAAGTTACCTGATGGTTGCTAATAATTGAATAGAGTCATTTAGAGTCATTTACCAAATTAAATCATTCAAAATAATCGACAAACTTGGTCAATACAACAAATGAGCAAGACCTGTTTTAAATTTTGGATCTTCAATAATTTGCACATTCATTTCCTACACAACTCAAAATTATCATATTTGGTGGAGCAGGTAAAACATTAACATGATTGTTTTGGTTTTGAAATTTTTTTTTTTCATTTTTTTGGCCCTCGAGTTCCTTTGACTTGACAATTTTGGCCCATGTACTGAAAAGTGTGAACACTCCTGCTGTAGAGGCAACTGCAGTAAATGGAGGAAAACTCATTTTACATGTCAGACATGTATGAGAAAGAAAAAAAAAAGCCTCTAACTTGTGCAAAACACAAAACATTAACAATGGCTAGCAAACAATATAGAACATTTAAAATATAACAATAAAAAATAAACACTTAATTGTTTGTGCATGTAGCAGCGCAAGGCCTTTCTAGTGCAAATGACCTTCCTAATAACATTTGTAAACAGCAATATAACAAATTTAAAGAAATGTGAGCAATCTGAATGTTGATGTTTTTACACCGGGTCAACAATGCAAAATACCTTCTGGAGAACATCTTCTGTTTGATTTATATATTACACTTGTTTTGCTACTTAAAAATGACCATGTTTTATTATCCAATCCATTGTGCTCTAACTGGCCTGAAGGAAACTGTCAAAGATGGACACACAGAGGAAGACGCACACATACACACACAGAAAGAGCGCTCGTAGCCAATCTACACCACTCTGTCGCATCTTTCCTGCTCCGACACGTCTTACTTCAAATAGCGTAGCGACTCTTAAACTAAACTTAATGGCAGGGAGAAAAGAGCTCCTTGTTATGCGGAGGAGGAAAAAGGCTGACCGCCACTGAACATTATTTTCTACAAAGTTAAATGCTTTAAGCGTTGTGATTGTTTTCATGCACGTACACGACTCTACATGGCAACAGGCACTCACGCAGCGGTGGCAGGTGGCCAGCTTGAAATAAACATGGGTTTTTTAGACAGTGGGATGGAGTTTTATACTGACTTTAAACAGCTCAACCACCATTTACAAACCAACATTGACACATGAGTTTCAGTGAGTGAAAGTGAAAGTAAAAACCCTGCTCCGTTCTCAGTGAAACAGCTGTTCCCTCCTGCTCACAGTGACAGAGGCAGACATTCAAAGGGCAAATACTAAATCAGACGGTTAAAAATACAAGAAAATATTTGCGTTTTTGTCTTGTATCGGTATCGGACGATACACTGCGTGCGTTTGGCCAATCCATTGGTGCATTCAGCCACCATGCTTTGGCGTCCCGTGACATGCATACATTGCAGCTGCCTCCCTGGCAGAGAGCACCTGGTAATGTTGGCAGACTGATTGACAACAACAACAAGAGTAAGTTTTCAACTTTTGTTGTATTTTTAACCATCCAGTTTAGCTGTATTTGCCCTTTGAATGTCTGCCTCTGTCACTGTGAGCGGGAGGGAACAGTTGTTTTACTGAGAACAGAGCGGGATTTTTACTTTCATTCACTGAAACTCGCAGGTCAATGTTGGTTTGTAAATGGTGGTTGAGCTGCTTAAAGTCGGTATAAAACTCCATCCCACTGTCTAAAAAACCTGTCTGATCTCTAGCTGGCCACCTGCCACCGCTGTGTTAGTGCTCGTTGCCAAGAAGTCATGTATGTGCATGAAAACAATGACAAAGCTTAAAGCATTTAACTTTGTAGAATATAATATTCAGCGGTGGTCAGTCTATTTCCTCCTCCCCACAACAAGAAAATCTTTTGTCGCTGTTATTAAGTTTAAGAGTCACAACGCTAGTTGAAGTAAGACGGTGTCTTTGACAGTTTCCTTCAGGCCAGTTAGAGCAGAATGGATTGGATAATAAAACATGGTCATTTTTTTAAGTACAAAAAATATGTTTAATATATAAATCAAACAGAAGATGTTCTCTGGAAGGTAATTTGCATTAATGACCCGGTGTAAAAAAACATCAAGATTCAGATTGCTCACATTTCTTTAAAATTTGTTATATTGCTGTTTCCAAATGTTATTAGGAAGGTCATTTGCACTAGATAGGCCTTGTGCTGCTACATGAAGTGCACAAACAATTAAGTGTTTATTTTGAGTTTTCCTCCATTTACTGCAGTTGCCTCTACAGCAGGAGTGTCCAAACTTTTCGGTACATGGGCCAAAATTGTCAAGTCAAAGGAAATAAAAATGAAGGCAATTTTTTTTTAAAAACAAAACAATCACGTTAATGTTTTACCTGCTCTACAATATCTGACTATTTTAAATAGTCAGATTTTTTGTAGGAAATGAATGTGTAAATTATTGTCGATCCAAAATTTAAAAAAGGGTTTTGCTCATTTGTTGCATTCACCAAGTCTATAGATCCATCCATCCATCCATCGTCTTCCGCTTATCTTGGGTCGGGTCGTGTAGCAGCTTCAGTAGGGAGGCCCAGACGTCCCTCTCCCCAGCCACTTGGGCCAGCTCCTCCAGGGGGATCCCAAGGCGTTCCCAGGCCAGCCGAGAAACATAGTCCCTCCAGCGTGTCCTGGGTCTCCCTCTGGGTCTCCTCCTGGTGGGACGTGCCCGGAACACCTCACCAGGGAGGCGTCCAGGAGGCATCCTTACCAGCTGTCCAAGCCACCTCAACTGGCTCCTCTCGACGTGGAGGAGCAGCGGCTCTACTCTGAGTCCTCCCCGGATGACTGAGCTCCTCACCTTATCTCTAAGGGAGAGCCCAGACACACTACGGAGAAAACTCATTTCAGCCGTTTTTATCCGGTATCTCGTTCTTTTGGTCACGACCCAAAGCTCATGACCATAGATGAGGGTAAGAACGTAGATCGACCGGTAAATCGAGAGGTTCGCCTTTTGGCTCAGCTCTCTCTTCACCACAACGGATCGGTACAGCGCCCGCTTCACAGCAGACGCCGCACCAATCCGCCTGTCGATCTCCCGCTCCATCTTCCCCTCATTCGTGAACAAGACCCCAAGATACTTAAACTCCTCCACTAGGGGTAACACATCCTCCCCAACCCGGAGAAGGCACTCTACTCTTTTCCGGCTCAAGACCATGGTCTCAGATTTGGAGGCACTGATTCTCATCCCGGCCGCTTCGCACTCGGCTGCGAACCGCTCCAGTGAGAGCTGTAGATCACGCCCTGATGAAGCCAATAGGACCACGTCATCCGCGAATAGCAGAGACGCAATCCTAAGGCCACCAAAATGGATCCCCTCAACACCTTGGCTGCGCCTAGAAATTCTGTCTATAAAAGTTATGAACAGAATCGGTGACAAAGGGCAACCTTGGTGGAGTCCAACTCTCACCGGAAACGAGTCCGACTTACTGCCGGCAATGCGGACCAGACTCTGACACCGGTCATACAGAGACCTGACAGCCCTTATTAAATGGCCCGGTACTCCATACTCCCGGAGTACCCCCCACAGGATCCCTCGGGGGACACGGTCGAATGCCTTCTCCAGATCCACAAAGCACATGTAGACTGGTTGGGCAAACTCCCATGCCCCCTCCAGGATCCTGCTGAGGGTGTAGAGCTGGTCCAGTGTTCCACGGCCAGGACGAAAACCACACTGCTCTTCCTGAATCCGAGATTCGACTATCCGACTGACCCTCCTTTCCAGAACCCCGGAATAGACCTTATCAGGAAGGCTTAAGAGTGTAATTCCTCTGTAGTAGGAACACACCCTCCGGTCCCCCTTTTTAAATAGGGGGACCACCACCCCAGTCTGCCAATCCAGGGGAACTGCCCCCGATGTCCACGCAATGCTGCAGAGCCGCGTTAACCAACACAGCCCCACAACATCCAGAGCCTTATGGTACTCAGGGCAAATCTCATCCACCCCCGGGGCCTTGCCACCGAGGAGCTGTTTAACAACCTCGGCAACCTCAGCACCAGAGATGGGAGAACCCGACCCAGAGTCCCCAGGCTCTGCTTCCGCAATGGAAGACGTGTTGGTGGGATTAAGGAGGTCTTCGAAGTATTCCGCCCACCGACGCACGACGTCCCGAGTCGAGGTCAGCAGCACACCACCCCCACTATAAAAAGTGTTGGTACTGCAGTGCCACTCCTGAGACGCCGGATAGTGGACCAGAATCGCTTCGAAGCCGTACGGAAGTCTTTCTCCATGGCCTCTCCGAACTCTTCCCACGCCCGAGTTTTTGCCTCGGCGACCAGCCGCTTTGACTGTGGGTACATATCAGCTGCTTCCGGAGCCCAACAGGCCAATAAAACCTGATAGGAGTCCTTCTTCAGCTTGACAGCTTCCCTCACCGTTGGTGTCCACCAGCGTGTTCGAGGGTTGCTGCCGCGACATGCACCGACAACCTTGCGGCCACAGCTCCGACTAGCCGCCTCAACAATAGAGACGCGGAACATGGTCCATTCAGACTCAATGTCCCCCGCCTCCCTCGGGACGTGTTCAAAGCTCTCCCGGAGGTGGGAGTTAAAGCTCCGTCTCACGGAGGATTCTGCCAGACGTTCCTAGCAAACCCTCACAATACGTTTGGGTCTGCCAGGTCTGACCGGCTTCCTCCCCCACCATCGGAGCCAACTCACCACCAGGTAGTGGTCGGTGGAGAGCTCCGCCCCTCTCTTCACCCGAGTGTCCAAGACATGTGGCCGCAGGTCAGATGAAACAACAACAAAGTCGATCATTGAACTACAGCCTTGGGTGTCCTGGTGCCAAGAGCACACATGGACACCGTTATGCTTGAACATGGTGTTTGTGATGGACAATCCATGACGAACACAGAAGTTCAACAACAGAACATCACTCGAGTTCAGATCAGGTGGGCCATTCCTCCCAACCACGCCTCTCCAGGTCTCACTGTCATTGCCCACGTGAGCGTTGAAGTCCCCCAGCAGAACGAGGGAGTCCCCAGGAGGGGCACTCTCCAGTACCCCCTCCAAGGACTCCAAAAAGGGTGGGTAATCCGAGCTGCTGTTTGGCGCATACACACAAACAACAGTCAGAACCCGTCCCCCCACATGTATGCGGAGGGAGGCCACCCTCTCGTTCACCAGGGTGAACCCCAACGTGCAGGCACCGAGATCAGGGGCAACAAGTATGCCCACTCCAGCTCGGCGCCTCTCACCAGGGGAAACTCCAGAGTGGAAGAATGTCCAGCCCCTCTCAAGGAGACTGGTTCCGGAGCCAGAGCCATTCGTCGAGGTGAGTCCGACTATCTCTAGTCAGAACCTCTCAACCTCGCACACGAGCTCAGGCTCCTTCCCCACCAGAGAGGTGACATTCCACGTCCCAAGAGCCAGCTTCTGCAGTTTATAGATTATTTTGAATAATTTAATTTGACTCTTTAACAATAAAAAACTGAACTCTTTTTGTTCTAGCAATATAAGAACAGTATTTGGGTCAGATCTTTGAAAACAGATGTAATTAGTCAATTTAAATAATTTAATTCATAGCAGATTTTAATTCACCAAAGTCTGCATAGTAACATCTATCAATGGATAGATGTTATTATGAAATTAAAGAGAATGTCAAAAGTGTGTTTATTAAAAGATGAATACTTTGTGTTGTATTCAACATTTTCAATTGCATTATTTTTACTTTTCATGTATTAGGTATCGGTTTGCCTGATGTCAAAATAATCAGTATCGGCCTTAAAAAACCTGTATCGGTCGACCTCTTACTTAAACCCAATCGAGAATCTGAATCTGAAAAGATCTTAAAACTGCTGTTCACAAACGCTCTCCATCTAATCTGACTGTTCTTGAACTGTTTGTAAAGAAGAATGGGCAAAAATGTCAGTCACAACATGTGGAAAACTGGTAGAGACTTGCAGCTGTAATTACAGCAAAACGTGGTTCCTAGAAATATTGACTGGGGGATGCTGAATACTTTTGCACATTGCCCTTTTCAGTTTTTTATTTATTAATAGAAGAAACCATGTATCATTTTCTTTCTACTTCACAATTGTATACCAATTTCTCTTTCACATAAGATTCCAATAAAATATATTTATATTTTTGGTTCTAATGTGACAATATGTGGAAAAGTTCAAGGAGTGTGAATAATAATGCAAGCCACTGTATTAATTTGTGGCAATGGTTGCAGTGGTCAATAATGCCCTGATGGCAGGTGTGTTAGCTCTTCAAGGGCTGGAAAGAGAACGCAAATACATTCAGATTTACTGGATTTAAGAACATTTTAAATATGCAAAATCATCTCTAGGTAGCACTGATTAACAATGCAAGGATGCCAGAGAACTGTAGCTAATAGCTATGAAACCCAAATCAATCTCTTACCCTGTTTTTCATAGAACAGCAGGAAAGCGTTTGTTACTCGGCGGCGGCAGACATCTTCTCCTGTTGTCTGGCTAACACGGTCATCATCATATGTCAGCCAAGAGTTGGCAGAATCCCCCATATCCGGCCTTCTGTGAATACCGTCACAGATGTAGTGACCTGAGAGCAAAGGGAAAACCATTTTTTAGCCTTGAAAGCAAAACCCGCAAATGTCGACTTCAATGACTGCGGCAGAAAAACAGAACCTCAGACAAACACTTACCACTATCAGCGCTGGAGCCCATGTGGCTGACGACGCTCACCAGAGAATAACGAGCTGTCGTCTACAAAACATCATAGTGTTTAAATATGTTTGAAGGACATGAACAGCGGACTGATTTCTTATTTCTGAGACCCATTCTTCATTTTATATCTAACATTTTTTATTTTCTTACATTTTTTTTGGCCATGAATTCTTCCGTCACCACAAGTTCTCTTGACAGAGCGATGGGTTTCTTTATCTTCTCGGTTGTGTAGGACCCGGTGAATATCGAGCGCTTGAGGTGCAGGATCAGCACACTGAGAGGAAGGACAAATAGATCAGAGAGGATCAGATCTCAAAGTCAAATAAAGGAAACTTCTCAGCCTGAACAACTGGATGGCAGTGATTACAGTGTGGTTGTGTAACCTACTTTGGCAGGGAGAAGAATGAGCTCTGCAGGGAAGACTGCTGCGCTCCACAGTGGCATGTGTATTCTATCTGGTCCTCCTGCATTTGACAATTATTATTTTACTTTAAATCTCTCAGAACTGAGTTCTATTTTCAAATATATTTGCCCTTACCTTGAAATACTCCTGCAGACACTGGCCCACCGATCCCCCTGGTACCAGGTCCAGGCTGAGGTTGACCAAGTCCTCCACGATATAGGACTGCTCACCACATCTGAAATGGACAGTTCAATTGAAAAATAACCACAGTGCTCCTGGAGACGCAACAAGTCAGCAGTGTAAATAGAATACATTCATACCCCCTGCAGGTTCTGATGTTCAACAACTGAAGTGAAATGTGTTGAAGAACTGGGCACGTGTAGGTCAGGCCCAAGTTCACTGCTGCCAGCTGAACCTCTGATGACACAGACCTCATTATGTCCAGAACACAGATGAGGAACTCCTGGGCATCCTGCTCAGAAACCCAAAGAAATGGTTCAGAAGATAGGAGTTAAACAAAATCTGTCAAAGATTGACAAAGACACTGTGCTGTCTAGTATAAATAAGAATTGCACTAACCTTCTGCTCGTCATCATCAAAATTTGAATTATATTCAGCTATGATCCATTTAAAGCTGGACAGAACTGACATTTTCTCCTCTATGATGTTGGTGAAGCGACAGACTTCAATATCTAGAAAGCATCTGGTGAGAACAGAAGTGAAGAAAATAACCTGTTTTTAGTTTAAAATAAATGAAAGCCCCTCTTGTCATACTAACTGATTACCAAGGTTTCCATCCAACTTAGATCTTGACAAGGCAAATATGAATTGGTGCATAGTTATGAAGTGGAAAGGAAATTATAGGTATGACATGAATTTGTTTTGATGCTCATGACTCCTGACATTGTACGCTAGATAGTTATTTGGCTGCCATCTTTAAAATTAGTTAAAGTACTTCTTGATTCTGAGATCGACCAACTCGGAAATACAAGTATTAGTGACCATATTTTCAAGAAATGTGGCATTAAGATCGTGATCGCGCTGTTAAAGGTTTTTTTAAGGACTTAAAATTGTCCCTCGGCGACCGCTAGGCTGAAAATCCACAATTTGGGCCACGTGGTACGATGACGTAGTTCGTAGGCGTAGCTCAGGCTACGCTACAGAGAGTTCATTGGAGAACACAACGACAAGTTCAAAAGCGGATTCACAAAGTGATGATTTTAACACGAATCGAAAGACAGCGCAAGCGTCTGTTATGATTTGGGTAAGTCTGAGAAAAACATTTTAGGAGAATAAACAAAATGGGTTGCTGGTGTATAATTGGAATCGGGGCTTATAATCGCGGTTCTGGCTGACAGAAAAAACCCGTCGAAGCCCGATTGCCTGGCATCGTTTATGACGGCTGAAATCCACCAAAACAGCAGATAAAAGAAAGAGATGTACATTCAGCACAAACCAGTGTCTCAGCATTATGTGTTCCCGGAATTTTACTTAATAATCTGGACGTGAGCGCTCTGAGAGCGGACGCGCATTTATCTGTCGCGCCGTGGCGCTCATATTCTCCGGGGGCGTGGGGGTTCCGAACCGAAAGGGCTGTGGGTCTATACCCACCACGGCTTTAAACGTCTCAGGGTTCTGCGGGGTAGCAGGGCCGTGCTGAGAGGTAGTGTGGATAACACAGCAGGCTGCTGTGATGACAGCGAGATTTCTCCGCTCCCATGCGTGATGAGTGAGGAGGAGACATCCAGAGAGCTCGGTGGGCTCTGATTGAGCGCAGGCCGCTCAAATGGAGCAGCTCCACCTGACGTAACACCACCAGAGACTTCAGCGTGGGTAAAACGTCTTTTACCAGCTGGCTGCCGCTGCGCCGAGTTTCCTCTGCTCCCACGGTGTGAGGAGTGAGGAAGAGGAGCTGCAGCGTCAGTGAGCTTCTCTGGGCTCAGGCCGCTCAGGGATTGTCGCGGCTGGAGTGGGAGAAACACTCCGCTCAGGACTCGTGAGGCAACGCTGCGTCTGAAACGAAAGTTTAGAGGCTACCGGCTGCTTGGCGATTGCATTCAGCGAGGATTTTCTCACCTCCGGTGTTGTGCGAAATTCAGTTTGTGTTTTGTGTTATTTTAAACGCCAAGATAATCGGTCTTTTTCCAACTTTTGTCACTTAAGCCTGACAAATAAAAGTAAGTCACCAAACACAGTATTCCATCACGTAGTGTGTATTTATGATTTTCCATTGCTGAAATAAGAGGATGGAAACTGGCTGATAGCAGGGCACAGAAATTAAGACTTCCTGAAAAGACGAGAGTGTACAGTAGACTTCCTGGTAAATCCCGTTGTAATGTAAAATATGACAGATTACTGGATTAAGGAAATTTCTAGTATACTACATGCTATCACACATAAACATTTTAGAGAATTTGGAAACAGTTGCTCTTTATTTCCCAAAGTTATGGGGGGAGGAGAAGAGAGAATGGATATTTCAGCTGCCTGAAAGACCGCGTTTATTTATTTTTATTTTACAATTTTGTAAACAACAGCTGCCGATTAAACTGAATGTTACAACCATGACATGATTATTTGAGTTGTTTTACCGAGAAACCCATCAGAAGCTCAGTGAAACCCCGCCTCTCTGGCTGCAGCTCCCGACACAGAGGGGAACAGATTTTCACAGGGGAACTGAATTTCGCACAACACCGGGACTTTTCGGGTTCGGAAATGTGTTTAAGGAGACATTATCCTTGTTGGTATTTGACCAACCATAAGCCACACACTTTTTAGCCATCTTTGATCCGTCTATTTGTCTTTGAGAAAGCGGGTTTGCAACCAGGAAGTAACTTGTTACAATGTCAACAGATCAACGCTTGTCTACGAATTACGTCATCGGTCACGTGACACCCGGCGCAACATTTTTTATGAGCTTTGCCTAAAGCCTTAAAAATCCACTTTGTCATCGAATTTTTTCATTTCACAGCACAATTTGAATGTAACAGCTTGAAAATGTCCTGGGTTTCTTCCAGGGAATCCCTGGCTCATAAATCTATTTAAATTAATGCATAAAGGCACAACATAGCAGCTGTCTACAATTTAAAAACCACAGAAGAAAACAATAACGACTAGTGCAGTACTGCTTTGGCTACTGACTCTTCTGAATGAAAGCACGGCGAGCTACGACTATAATTAAAAGTCCCCTTCAACAAACATCTGTCCATAGGCAAATGTTATTGTCTGCCATCTTTGACACTATTACCTGGTATTTTACCAAAAAAACAATAAATTCACTCAAGCTGGTCATTCAAATGTAACAATATGACAATATGTTCA
This sequence comes from Fundulus diaphanus, assembly GCA_037039145.1. Taxonomy (NCBI): domain Eukaryota; kingdom Metazoa; phylum Chordata; class Actinopteri; order Cyprinodontiformes; family Fundulidae; genus Fundulus; species Fundulus diaphanus. The sequence goes on along the minus strand of CM073140.1, from coordinate 19,483,384 downwards.
AGGGATATGAACATTGTTGCACCGCAGAATCCAAATGTATATCAACATAGTTCTTGATATTCTATAGACCAACCTTGATACTGAGGACCCACTGTCCTGCATGTTTTAGGTGTTTCACATGCCTCCACACACCTGACTTATATGGCTGATTAACAGGTCTCTGCAGCCCTTAATGGTTGCTGAGGAGGTTGTGCAATAACATGATCCAGGTATGGTGAAACTAGGGCTGGACGATAATTCAATAACGATATATATCGATCGACAGACGTATATCGACGATAGAAAAAAAAGGCAGATGCAAAATAAAATGTAACAGTTTTCCTTCCTTTTGCATTCTAGCCATGTAGGTTCATATTACAGTCATTACATCTTCCCAGCCAATCACAAACGCAGACCCATGAACTAAGCCCCGCCCCCTTTTAAAGAGTTCAGAGAGCACTCGTTCTTTTTTCCTTTTAAAAACTTACAGTTTTGATTAAAACTTGGTTGAATAAAGGGTTGAGTTTGAATTCATTGTTTGTGTTCTGTATCTAATAATAGGTTGCTAAGCAACAGCATAAAATGGCCAGGTTTGCTCCTAAAATATATGTTTTGAATTTGTTGATAATTATCGATATCCATCAATATGATTTCTATTTTAGCGATAAGGTTCTTCTCTATATCGTCCAGCCCTAGGTGAAACACACCCATACATGCAGAACAGTGCTTCCTGAGGTTAAAGACCCCTGCTATGCACTGGTGGTCTTTTAGAGCACAGGTGGCAAGCTCCAGTCCTTGAGGTCCAGTATCCCTGATGTGTCCCTGGTCCAACATAACTGAATCGAATAGCTGAATTACCTCCTCAGTATGCAGTCGTATTCTCCAGAGTCCTGCTAATGGCCTGATTATCTGACTCAGGCCTGTTGAAGCAGAGACGCGTATAAAAGTTGCAGGACACTGGCCCTCATGGACTGGAGTTTGACACACTTGTTTTAGCATCTGTGGAGTGCTGTACCTTAAGAGCTGAGATGCGGGGTGAGAGCTCCACACCGGCAGCTGGTTGTGGATCTCTTGAACAAAGCAGTTCAGGTTTAGGAGGCTTTGGAGGATGGAGTTCATGTAGCAAGTCATCCCCAGGTTGGGTAACCTTAAAACACACAAGACAAATAACCAGAGTCAGAACATGGGCTTCAGTTCCAACCCATTTGAAATGTAGTATAGTGGTTTTAGAGCAGAGGGTTTTGCAAAATGTAGTCTGTAAAAAGCTTATTTATCAATTATTGTGCTTTTGTTTACCCAAAGCAGACTAGCTCCTGGTTGGGGATGGTTTTCTTTGCCAAGTGGTTGAGTCCTGGACGGTTGGATCCAGCCAGTGGACGACAGACATGATCTGACGTGGAAGCCTCTACATGTGTCCCTTCTTCGTCTTCATGTGGAAAGACTCTCTTTTGTGATAAAAAAAAATAATAATAAAGTATAAAAGTTCAGTACAGCAAAAAATGAACATGCCGTGGTTGTTTCTGTTATTTATATGATACCGATTTGATGCAATCAACAACGTTCGGCTTGGTTCAAACGTACGTTATTATGAAACAGTTTGGGCAGGGTTAACCCAAATACTGTTTTTATCCTTTTCTTGGTCTGAGCTTTTCCTGACTCAGGAGAAGAATGCGTGCGGGGAAGATCCTGGTGTCCAGGTTCCCTATTTGCCACTTCCCTGGTTCTCTTTAAACTTCGGATTAAAAACATAAAAATTAATATCAGTGGAATTAGAAATCATGATGAATTTCTTTCTTTTTTCAGTAAAACGAAACCCAAATAGTTGCTTTGATGGCACAGACGTGTTAAAAGCTTTTACCTCTTTTCTGTGGCAGAAGAGGTCAGAAATACTTCTCCGCTGTCTTCTTTCACGGTGTGTGAATCTTTCTCAGCGGCAACTGAGGGAAGAGTGCCACCATCAGGAGCAGTTTCCACCTGGACTCCAAGTTGTCCTGAAGTGTCGTTCATGACGCAGACACTGGTGATAAAAACAGAGAGATGTTTAACTGTGTACTTCAGCCATCCTAAAGCTGAATCCTATTACCTAGGCTATCCACGCCACCTTTCATGATCACATCACCCCAATACTTAAATTTATTGTTAAGTACAGATTGTTATTGTTAAGTACAGATAAACAACATTATTTAATGTTCCTGGATGAATATTTATTTCTACTTGAAGTGAGTTTGCTGTTAGAAGAATGAAAGTGCTCAAATCACTCTTTCAACTATGTTCTATTATCAAAGCCAAATGGGTTGGTATTCTCTGGACAATACCCGCACACACAATCTACACAATCATCTTGAATACAGACTGGACAGTTTTCATACCGTTCTTTCTCATCAATCTTTTCTGGTACGTCGAGACTTTCAGCAGCAGGTTGCACGCTGTCTTGGAGTCCTTCCTTGGAGTCCCCTTGGTTGTTGAAGCTGGCCATGAGGCAACACAAAAATCACCAAACAAAAACAGATCAACATGACTTTTGATTTGAAACTTGGAAAAACTATAAAATATAAATATTATAGAGCTCTAAATAATAACTCACATCTGTTCTGTGGGCAGGACAGTTTCTGCCACTCTGCTGTTTCGGGCAGTTTGGGAGTCTCCATCTCTGGAAGATGCAGGGGAACCATCCGGAGCTCCATCTTCGACTTCCTCCATATCACCAGTGCATTGTATACTATGAAGAAGACATACAAAATTAAGACTGCCCACAAGACAGTTATTAGTTCAATTTGAGGACATGTGGAGAAAAAAGTGAACAAGTAACCAATGATTCCTGAGGCCAAAAAATCTCACATCTATATTTGTATATTTATATTTTGTATAAATGACTGAAACGGGAGTTGGCCTCTAAAAAGTCTGATGTAAAGAATCTCATACGTGGTGAATTGTTGGACTGACTCATCAGCTTGGAGTTGCAGCTCATTGGGAGCAGGGACAGGACTGTCAGGTGAAGCCCTGAACAGGACGCTAGTCTCTCCACCCTGTGACTTTTCACCTGTGCTACAACTGTAAAATAAAGAAAAAAGGAATTAATTCTGTAGTGGCATACACCTCTATAATGGCAACTTAACAATAGATGATAAAATATGAAACTGCAGTTGATGAAGTTTTATTTTACCTCCTTTCTGTCACTGAGGGAGACACGATTGTGACCCCGTCCACATCTTGTTGGAGATGGGTCTGGTTTTTCTTCTAAATACACACAGATGAACTCAGTAAGACTGTGCTGAGACTCACAAAGTACAACCCCTTTTCTTTGCTGCTTATATATTAAAATAATCAGCTCTGCTAAACATACCTTGTTATGAAGAGACCAGCGAAGCCACCTGGAGGTTTTTCTAACTCTTGGAGCCACGCTGGTAGCAGGAGTTGTGGTAGAAGAGGCAGACCTTGCATCCGTCTGCAGGCTGATATCAGCAAAATAAGCAGAAAATGTCAAAAATTTGGGTGTCCAAGTCATTTGTTACAGGAAAATAAAATCTGATAAATTAAAACCGTGTGGAAACAAATTAGGATTGTTATAAAACTTTACCTCTTCTGCAGGCTTGAGCTTTGGTCACCTCCATGACATACCTCCCTGCGAGGACTTTTCTGTTTAAAAGTTGTAAAAACACATATTTAAGTTTGATAATGTTACCTTTTCACAAATAAGTAGCAACAAGTCAAACTAAATTACAATCAAATTCAGTGGAAATCATCTTAGCGCATTAAGTCAAATCAGCAGATTACAAAGAATCAGGTTCATACCTTTTGTCGTTTATAAATGCAGGAAAACATTTTCACAGTCTTACTGAGCAAAATAAGTCGATAACCGTGTTAAATTTAATCAAGTACTTCTCCGCCGTGTTAAGATATCTAAAGTGGGTTTGCAAATGTCTACTAAGTGAAATTTGAACTGCTAATATTTGAATGTAATCATTTTGGCATCATAGGAACGCTTAATCACCTAGCAAAGCTGTTCAAAAATAAACATTGTAATTTCAAGTGTATTTGTGTACATTTTTGAAAACACAATTATTGGGGCCTACCTTAGCAAAAATTAGCGATATAATACAATTCTATGCCCCATGAAACACATGGATGGACACATCTTACTCTTCTTCCTCCTTCATTAATGTGACCCTAACCGCAGGGTGCATCGCCCTAATACAGCGAGTTGTCTGCTGTAATTTTTATATTGGCATTTTGAGTTAACATTGTTTAACTTTCTGTTTTTAGAGAAATCTGTCATATTTTTTTTAAATTGAAGACGGTATTTTCACACCACCTACGGTTTCTCCAAATTTTGCATTAAAGTTCAACAATCGTGTCACTGAGGGAGACACGATTGTGACCCCGTCCACATCTTGTTGGAGATGGGTCTGCTGTTTCTTCTAAATACACACAGATGAACTCAGTAAGACTGTGCTGAGACTCACAAAGTACAACCCCTTTTCTTTGCTGCTTATATATTAAAATAATCAGCTCTGCTAAACATACCTTGTTATGAAGAGACCAGCGAAGCCACCTGGAGGTTTTTCTAACTCTTGGAGCCACGCTGGTAGCAGGAGTTGTGGTAGAAGAGGCAGACCTTGCATCCGTCTGCAGGCTGATATCAGCAAAATAAGCAGAAAATGTCAAAAATTTGGGTGTCCAAGTCATTTGTTACAGGAAAATAAAATCTGATAAATTAAAACCAAATAGAAACAAATTAGGATTGTTATAAAACTTTACCTCTTCTGCAGGCTTGAGCTTTCGTCACCTCCATGACATACCTCCCTGCGAGGACTTTTCTGTTTAAAAGTTGTAAAAACACATATTTAAGTATGATAATGTTACCTTTTCACAAATAAGTAGCAACAAGTCAAACTTAATTACAATCAAATTCAGTGGAAATCATCTTAGCGCATTAAGTCAAATCAGCAGATTACAAAGAATCAGGTTCATACCTTTTGTTGTTTATAAATGCAGGAAAACATTTTCACACTCTTACTGAGCAAAATAAGTCGATAACCGTGTTAAATTTAACCAAGTACTTCTCCGCCGTGTTAAGATATCTAAAGTGGGTTTGCAAATGTCTGCTAAGTGAAATTTGAACTGCTAATATTTGAATGTAATCATTTTGGCATCATAGGAACGCTTAATCACCTAGCAAAGTTGTTCAAATATAAACATCGTGATTTCAAGTGTATTTGTGTACATTTTTGAAAACACAATTATTGGGGCCTACCTTAGCAACAATTAGCGATATAATACAATTCTATGCCCCATGAAACACATGGATGGACACATCTTACTCTTCTTCCTCCTTCATTAATGTGACCCTAACTGCAGGGTGCATCGCCCTAATACAGCGAGTTGTCTGCTGTAATTTTTATATTGGCATTTTGAGTTAACATTGTTTAACTTTCTGTTTTTAGAAAAATCTGTCATATTTTTTTTTAAATTGAAGACGGTATTTTCACACCACCCACGGTTTCTCCAAATTTTGCATTAAAGTTCAACAATCGTGTCACTGACCCGTCCACTGACCCGTCCACATCTTGTGGGAGATGGGTCTGGTTTTTCTTCTAAATACACACAGATGAACTGAATTGAAGACGGTATTTTCACACCACTTTGCAGTCCAGTCTCTGTAATCTCATAATCCCTAAAAGCAAGGGAGTAAGTTTGATTTCAACTTTGGTAGGGACACTATTGGTCCGACGTCATTGGTCTTACGCAATACGCATGCTCCTATTCTTTGATGCTTGACTGGAGCGTCAGGGCGCGTTTTGTATGGTCTAAAGAGAAAAGTAGCATTTCTTGCTACATTTCTACAACTTTTATAAGCGCTAAACACACTAGATGCTGTTTGTCAATGTTTAAAGCATCACCGGCTCTGATGAATGTCGAATTGGGACTTTTTTACCACTTTGAAAAGGTTTGCATTTAAACTTACCAGCAACAGAGACAGACGGTAAATACATGCCTATTTAATCAAATATAGTCAAAATATGTCTGTTGTCTGTAGATTTATCCTGTATTTTCTTTTGAAGATATAGAAATGTGCCGAGGTAAACCCCAAACTATTTTTTTTAACTAACATACTCTCTCTGTATCATAAAACAACAAAATGATACATTCAAGAGACTGCAGATACATGTACTGTAATGTATCTGCACTGGAACTAAAACTGTAATTGACACTGACAGCATTTAAAATATTGACTTCAAAATTCAACAAATGTACAACTGGGCTGTTGTAACTTTGTAACCCATTTCATGTAACTTATCTTAACACATTTCTTACATCATACATATGAAGTGTAGATAACAGCTTCTCCTTACCTATATCCTCTCAGACAACTAATTATTTCCCTAACAATATTGAGTTGTCAATAATGTTTAAATGTGCAATAAACCTTTATACTTAAGCATCATGGACGACCCAGTACTGTACTTTGAGTAAAATGAGTGACACCAAGACTGAGTTGTAACCTGAGTGGTCGTCCATTTCATCATTCAAATGAGTACATATTAAAATACTATTGGTAAATACTAGTATGACTATTAAAGAACAGCAGATTAAACTTTAACATATGTAAAGGCCTGTATTAAATTCATTTTGCGACCACCTAAACAGGTTAAATAATTTCTTACTTTTTTGGTGTACCCAATTACCCTCGTAATGATGTAATATTTTATGGACTAAGCCCCTGGTGATGAGAATGTATGGAAATCTATGTGCAATAAAAACCAATGTAAACATTGTTCCCCTGTTTGTATTTGTCTTTATCCTAATTCTAGAAGTAGAAATAGTCAAATAAACAGCACTATTATTTTGTGGAACCCTGATTATGCTATTATAACTAAGCAAAAGTCTAAACAAAAAAATAGATGTTTAGGTGGCATCTAGTGTTGTTATAATGTATATCATGTAAAAGAAATAACACCTGTTATTTATACCTGAACAGCCTCATAGGGTCGAGAAGAAAAAGAAAGCAATAATAGCAACGAAATATTGGTAAAAAGAACACCCTCACCTTTTCTTTTTCAGGCAGCTGTGGCTAAGAATCTGAACTTTTAATAGCCTGCAGTCTTTGCTCTTCACTCTTTCCAGCGGTCTTCAGAACTCCTGCCTTACACAGATTCAGATTTATAAAAAGAGATTAGGTTTTTGTTGATAAAATGTATTATACTTCAGAATTAAATGCTATTTTGAGATGCTAACGTTGGTTACTTACATTTCTCAAGTTCCACAACTGCTCCCCTGCTTCTGTTCAGAACTGCACTCAGCAGCTTTCACCTATTTTGGTGTAGCTAATAATTAGTTTTTTTTAATTGGTAGTATTTTCGTAGCTTAGTATTAATCGTAGTAACCACAGTATCCCAGTATAAATGAAACTTAAATCTCGCGCTCCAAGCACGCACGCACGCACACGCACGCACTAGAAAACAGCCAATCTGGAAGGGGGTTCGGAATTTAAGGCAGAACAACCAATGAGAGTGGAGTTAAACAGCACACAGCACAGTCACGTGTGCTGCAGATTTAAAGGGACAGGAAAGACCGGGCAGGAAGTCAGCCGCCAGGCAGCGGACCTGCGAGAGGAAAAGCTGCAACAACGTTGTATTATAAATTAGAAACATATTATTGAGGTCGAATTATTTGTAGGGACAAGTAGGTTGGTCCAAAATTTTGGTAGGGACATGTCCCTATGGTTTTTATGCAAACCTACCATGACCCTAACTGAACTATTCCTGGCCACTAACCTTATGCTCCTCTCTGCAGAGAACCTAATACGTGTTCCAGTCATTTCCTGTTCCAGCAACAACAGTTTACTTAAAATAAACTTTTCAAAACGTTTACTCCTGGTGTTGGTTGAATTGTCGGGTCTCCAGTTTCTGAGGATGCATTGCAACTAAGCTCATGACCATCTCACTGCTGTCCACCTTAGTGTTTCTAAATGATGGGACTGCAACACAGATTTTTTTTACCTGGCATGGCAACTGATGTTAAACATTACATCACCTCTTGCTCAGTCTGTTCCCTCATAAAAGTAAGTCAGCAGAGACAGGCTGGTCTCATGGTCCCTACTGTTCCTCAAAACCCCTGGGAATACACAGGAGTGGATTTTGTGGGTCTCTTTCCCTGCTCTCAGTCAGGAAATGCTTATTTGGTGGTCTTTGTTGACTATTTTTCAAAGTGGATTGATGACATTTTTAAATACGTTTTTGTGACACCAACAGACATCAATTTCACAGTTCTCCAGAAAGAAAAAGAGGTGGTGATGCAGTCAATGCTGCATCCCTTATTGACTTATAGTGCCCTTTGGTGTGCTGAAAGCTACAAAACATTTTCTCTCCACATTCAATAGAATTTCCCTGATATTAAGAAGTATGATTTATCATATTATTGCAGGTTTTAAAATATTGTGTAACCAGTTAACTAAAACACTATATCTAATAATTTCATTGTGGGCAAATTCAAGTTTGGCTACTATTCCCTCTATTTTCTAAAAACATACTTTTGTTACATGAAAGAAAAAAATAATTTTTTTTTCTGACATGAAACCATGGAAATGTCTGCACTGGAAACATTAGCAACTTCTAGAAATAAATATTCTGGAAACATTTTGTTTTTAGCTGACCAATATCTCCCTGCTTAAGACAGATATAGTTAATGGAAACGCATTTTTTTGAGCTTCTGATAGTTGGAGGGCGGGCACTCTGGGCAGATCCTTTTCCTTTCCCCGACTTAAGAACACACAGATAAACTCTAAGACCAGTCCTCTTGTCCTCCTCCCACATTTCTTTTGTAACACAATAATTAGGACTTAAATTCTGCTCCACACAGGCACAGAGATCTTTTTGTCCTGAGCGAGCAAAACATACATTTCCTCCTCTGTGTCAGGTCTGCAAGGTAGGTCACACCACAACACATTAACAGAACACTTACAACAAATGAGTTTCAGAGCCGACGTCACTCTTTTTAACTTTCTAACCATCAGTTGTGCAGACTAGAAATGGATGGCCTCAGGCCATCATTGTTCTAAATGTTTTAGTTTCGTAACAAGTTCTTGAGGGCACGTCTTGAGATTAGAAACTGAGCTAACACCAGGCATTAGTGAGAACGTGTGCTCCACTGGACTTTTTATGCTTCCTTAGAACATATGCTCTATAAACCCTATGCCATGTCTGTTATGTATGAACATTTAATTAGAACTTTACATTTCTAGGTACAAGTGTTTGAAAAATTGCAGCTGAGCGTCATTTTAAAGTGGAAGGAACTAAACTATCGGGTAAGGTGACCAGATTTCTGAAATCAAATCTGGGGACATTTCTCGCTCGTACATAAAAATCAATACATCTCATCAAGATGAAATTAGGAAACGGGGACAGTAATGGTTTCATTTATTTTTACATATTTATTAATATTTAAACAACAAAGATCTATGGTAAAAGCCAGGAATGTGCCTCTCCACATTTTTAATATATCCTAAGATTAATAAAATTAATACATCAATAGTGTTATTAATAGAAAACTACAACTGTGTCTCTGGGTTGGGGCAAAGTGGTGGGGGTGGGAGTGGAGGGGCCAAGGGTGGTTAGCAGGGCTTTCCAATTTTGTGGGGCCCAAAGAGCTCTGCTGCCTCCTAAGGGGAGAGTGACATGAGGAAAAGAAAAACCAGTAAATACAAACTAGTGACGGGTCGATGAGGCGTCATGAAGCGTTTCGACCCATTGGCAAACTGTATTGATACTGCGCCGATACTGTGTCACTGAATACTGACACCTGCTGGACCTTAAAAATCACTACAGGCAACCTAGTTGACAGACTTAACTGACACTGATTTGATGACCCAGTATACACAATAATACAATTTAAGTCATTGTATTATGCATGTATTATTTTATATTTTCATTTGAATTTGAAATATCTTAGATTTTTTTCAGATACAGCCAATAATAAATAATATGAACCTGTATCATAACGTAATAACCTCTAAGTAAACCTGTTGTGAATGAGGATGATTGTGGACAGGCATTTTTTTTTTTTTACAAATTTTTATTCAAAAAAATAATTTGTTCGTCAGATGATTTATTTCAATATCCTCAGGCGCACATCGCTTTTCTAAGACAACGAAGGAAAGCTCTCAGTGCTGAACAATTTCTTTGTGCTGCTCTTCATTTTTATGCCAACGGCAGCTTTTTAATAACGTAGGAGATGCAGAAAATCTTTCAGAGGCAACTGTATGTTGTGCTGTCAGAAATGTTACTCAGTTATAGTTTAAAGGTGTTCCAGAATGAAAGCAATAATTTATTCTGTATCAAATTTTGGCACATCCAGCTCTAATTTTCCTATCTATATAGCCTAAGAGTGGTTAATATAAAGGGAAGTTGGCACAAATTAAAACAGAGAAGAAGTTTGTGTGTGTGTCGATTTAACTAAATTGAACAATTCTGTTTAAAGAGAATGACACATATTGTCACCAGTGGAACACTATGGGGGTAAAATAGTAGCTTTAACATTTGCAAATGTGTGTGGAGAGTTGTGTGTCTGTATCTCGATTTGTGTGTGTGCAGTGGGATTTGAAAATGTGTAAATAAATCTGTAAATGTGTGAGGAGATTTGTGTGTCTGTACAACAATCTGCAAATGTGTAAAACTACTTGTGTGTAAACCGTTTTGCAAATGTGTAAAAAATCCACAAATCTGTAGTCAGATCTGCAAATGTGTACTGAGATTTGTAAATGTGTAAAAAATCCACAAATCCACAAAAGACCCAGAAATACAGACAAATCATTGGTTACAAGTCAAGCGGTTTTTCGGTTGGCTCTCTTTACACACGTGATTTTTGCTACCCTTCTGCCGCGTGAGATGCACAAATGCGTAGAAGGATTTGTATGTGTATTTTTTCGATTTTGTCTCCTTGCGCAGACTCGCAGACTCACATGTTGCCCTGAGCGCAGGCTCGCAGGCACACAGGCTGCTTCTTCCGGCTGTGGGAGGTCACGTGACTTTCAAGGATTGAACCAAAGCGTTTTGCTACCAGACGGCTGACAAGGCAACTTGTTATAACTATATAACTTTCTCCCTTTAACGGCAAAAGTTTCTTGTTTTAATGAGAGACTTATCTTGCTAAAACCAGATAATTGTCTCCTCATAACAACGCAACACATAACCCGGCATCAGCTCGCGGGATATTTGAGTCTCACGGAGAAGAGGAGAGACGGAGGGGCGCCTTTTATTTCTTTTTAAAAAGTCGTCATTTGTCGGAGGAATGTATTTCTGCACTGAGGAGTGACAAGGTAAGTCATGCATATACAGCAAGTCCTCTACTTGAAATTTGATCTATTCAGCAGTTATTATTTATATTTAACAACTATGCTTTGGAAACACTTGTAGCACTGTAGTACAGTCTCTGGCTCTGTTTACACGGTGAAAACAGGTTTGTGTTGCCTTTGTACTCTCCATTTACTCACTACAAGGTTTAACTGTTGCTTAGGGGGACTTTCAGCTATAGCTGTGGGTTTATTTACAACAGTTTGCAGCCGAATCAGTCCTCTGCCAGCCGTTTCTTCTTCTGGGCAATAGACCCTTTTCACATGACGTCACTCAACTTCCGTTTTGAAGCGGAGCAGGGTATCTTTACTTCCGGCTACATGCTTTTACATAGAAAATTCGGGAGGTGAAGAGGTGTTTCACTGATAATCAGCGCGATTTCATAAGGTAAGACTGAGACCACAATGTGTCGCATTGACTATCTTTATTTTCCTTAGTATTGGTAGCAATCATTGCTGTTATATAGATGCTTTGATCGGGACAGTAACATGTAGATCAAAGCTAACATGCAGCAGCTTGTTAGCTTACCTTACCAAACTTTTACCTATCAGTAATCAGCGTGATTTCATTAAGTAAGACTGAGAGCACGATATTAATAGTGTCTTATTGACTATCTTTATTTTCCTTAGTATTGGTAGCAATCATTGCTGTTATATAGATGCTTTGATCGGGACAGTAACATGAAGATCAAAGCTAACATGCAGCAGCTTGTTAGCTTACCTTACCAAACTTTTACCCATCAGTAATCAGCGTGATTTCATTAAGTAAGACTGAGAGCACGATATTAATAGTGTCTTATTGACTATCTTTATTTTCCTTAGTATTTGTAGCGATCATTGCTGTTATATAGATGCTTTGATTGGGACAGTAACATGAAGATCAAAGCTAACATGCAGCAGCTTGTTAGCTTACTTTACCTGTCATTAATCTGATGTAGATGTTATAAAATGATTACTGTAGCTTTGCTATTATAGAAATAAATCTTGTTCACAGAGTGAAAAAAGAGACATTTATCTGCTACATTGTTCCCCTTACTTGATTATGGTGACGTGTTATATATAATTGCAGTCACTGAATTAAAAAGATCTTATTCCATTTGAATCTTTTTGTTCATCCCTAAAAAAAATTACCGTGGGTCTATTGGACAGTACTTCTGTTTCTGAATGTTCTGTGTATTATAATGAATTTTCTTCATAATATTATTTGCACTTATATTAATGCACTTTTTTTTTGTTTTTGTGCAAAATTAAGTAGAAGCCTGAAATTGTTTTATTATACTGACCTCTTAGTTAGATCAACCTTTAAAAAAGAGATCTTAATCTCAATGGGAGTTTATCTGGTTAAATAAAGGTTTTAATAAGTATTATAATTAATCTATTTGTTCTCCCCTTGTGTCCATCTCTCAGCAGCATCATATCCACCAAGCATGGCACAATCACAGAGAAACTGCTACTTACAGTGTTCGAACAACAAAAAAAACTTTCCATATCTCAGTTTTCACGACTTCCCAGCTGATGCTGAGACCGGAGCCTATTGGGTGACAGCAATAAGAAGAGACGAGGGGCCAAATTTTAAAATCCTTCGCAGCAGCACTTACGCCTGAAGTCAGCACTTCTCTTCCGAGGACACCTATGTTTCTGCAAGTGGTCTTTAACAAATTAAACATCTTTCTTTCTTAAAGATAATTGAGTTATAAGTTTATTTAGCTATTCCCAAGATAATTTCAGTGGCTCACCACGTAAATTTTTATTAGAGCTGTCAAAATCAATTTGTTAATGAAAGGAAATTAATCTGAGAAATTAATTAATTTCTGCACATACAAATGGTTTTTAAAAATACTCACCTGTACACTGTGATCGCACACCGTCTCTTTCTCCTGCATTGTTTACATTTCAATTGTTTACTGTTAAATCACTGCTGCACTTTATCCTGTAATTTACTGTAATTCTCAAGCTGTATGCAAACAGAATTTCGTTCTGTGCGCACTCTGTGCATACATAGTGACAAATAAAGTTGTCTAAGTCTAATTTGTCTATGGATGAACCCAGAACCACACACACGGGACTTAAAATGAAAGTCTTTATTGAAGGTTTGATGGGATGGAGGGTGATGTAACCAGCGAGGTAGAACTGCACGGGAACAGGGTGATGGTGTTGGCAGGAGCTGACGGCCCAGAGAGAGACTTCTTGGAACCAGGAACAGGCAGCAGGGTCCACAGCTCGGAAGAGAATTGACAGTTCAGGGGAGAACCCACCAGAGCTCGGCAGCAGGCTCTTCTGTAAGGCAGAGGGGAACCGGAGCAAGGCAGCAGGATAAACAGGACAGGTAAAAGGTAAAATGGACAGAGGTGCTATGAAGTATCTATGTAATAAATAACTAAAATATATGAAGTGTGATGTCTGAAGTTTTTTAAAATCCATGTTTTTTTGGTCAGTTCCTGAAAAATAACAGTATAGGACACAAGGGGTTTGCCCCGACAGCAGCATAATCCATAAATACTATAGTGAACTGATTATTAGTGTGCATGCAGTGTGCATTCAACATTATTGACAGCGTCTTTCTCAGTCTATGATGTCCTAAACTATCACAGTTTTAACAGGAATGGGCAGAATTATTTTATTAATTGAGGCTCCAAATGTACTGACGAGACTGAGAAACACACTGAACCCACAGAGGAATTTTGAGGGATACTGCAAAGTCTGCAACCTCAGTAAAATACTACACAAAAAAAAAAAAAAAAATGGGAGGGAATGAGGCTCCTCGTTTTTATTCATAGAGGTGTGACAGCGTGCTCTAACTGTGACCAAGTTGCCAAAAGCATTGACACTGTTCCAAAACAAAGTATGAAAAGGCTCAACATTATACATCAACTATATCCCTGGTGAGACTCATTGGCTAAAAGCTGTGAAACAGATAAGCTGATATAGCAATAAAGCTAGCGTAGCAATATAATGGAGAAATAGAAAACTAATAAATGACAAAAGTCCTGTTGGTAGCATTGCTATCATTATCCTAGCATCTATGCTAACAACAGAGCTAAGAAGACAAAGCTCTTACCTTCATAATCGAAAAGGTATTGTTCCACAAAGAACTTGTCATCTTTGTCGAGTTTGGAGGCTGGTGTGGTCGAAAGCTTTTGTGCCAGTCTGTGCACGTCTCCCAAACGAAATTTGGGTAGATTGGTGAGGGACTGTGTGAATTCCCTATGTAAAAACACTGCTCGCGGAGAAAGCGGAAGTAAAGATACCCTGCTTCACCGCAGAACGGAAGTTGCATGACGTCACTGTGAAAAGGGTCTATTTGACGCGGAGCTTCAAAAATCACAGCGCTACTAGTGGTGCGGCATGGGAATTACACCGTTTAAGTACTAAACAGGGCCTGTGACTGCAAAAGTTCTTCATGGATGTTGAGATAGGCTGACAAAAAGATATAAAGATACGGATAAGCAGCTTAATTTTTTTTAAAACATGTCATGCATATAATCATAAATTCTGCTGTAAAGATTAATAATCATGTGCTTAAAAGAGTCTTTTTAATTTATTTCTTTTTTATATTAACCATAATTTGATTGTGCTTGTAGACATATCAGCTATAGCAAGCATGGATGATGAGAGCTTGGCCATCTACATTCCCACCTATGCTGACAGAATTGCCACCTGGAGATTTTGCTCCGAGTACCAAGGAGAAGGTGAAAGAGATGTCCTTCGACAGACATTGCTTGAAAAACTCTTTTCATGCAAATCTTCATGGAAAAAGTCCAATTTGATCTAAAATGTTTTTGGTTTCAGGTAATACCACTATGTAATATATTTCAAAAGAAAGTTTACCATTTGACTCAAAATGGTCATGTTTTCAGGAACATATGGAAGTGAGCCACAATAGAGTCAGTTAGCTTTTGTTTTTGCTGACAAAGATATAGAGCAAAAATACTGATTAAAAAGATTACTCCAAAAACATTGTGAAATACAAGTTTTGAAGTCAAATTATTGCTGTTGCTATGAAGCTTCTTTAAGGTAAAAATTTTGAAGCATGTGTTTAAACTGTACTTATTTTCCTTTTCTTTCCATAGGGCATTATATTTCTTTTATATTCTTCAAAGTTGATTGTAAAATTGATAAACGCTTTTAGCGCAATAGTGCCCAGATTTCTAACATAGACTTTTGTCTGTTGTATGTAAAAGGATTTTCTCAAGTTCAATTTTGAGATCCATGTATTCATCTTTTTAATACTCATAGATAATGTTCTAGTTAGGTCATTATCTGGAGGTAGAGAACTTCCTTTTAAAATGATCTTTCAGAGAAAGATAACAAGGATAACACCAAGGATAACACCAAAAGAAAAGCTATCTTTTTATTTTGCAAAGGATTAAAGGCACAATGGGTTTTTTTCTACAAGAAACTCATTCCAGTGAAGAAGACACAGCTTTTTGGAGAAATCAATGGGGCGACACAATCTTATTCAGCCATGGAACTAACAAATCTGCAGGTGTGGCCATTTGCATGAACAACTGCCCAGGAAATGTTTTGCAAACTAAAAAAGACTCAGAAGGTCACTGGATTGCTGCGGTATTGAATATTGATGGTCTTCCATTTATTCTACTAAATGTTTATGGATATAGTGGAGAAGCTAAAAACAAACTATTATTAGAAAGAATTTCTGAGGTTATTAAGAATCTTAAATTAAAATATACAACGGATTGTATTTTAATAGGAGGTGATTACAATTGTGTTCCTGATGAATGGTATGATAGATTCCCTACAAAATATCTCGACCACAAATTTAATCAAACAATTACAAAATTTTGCAAAAATAATTCTCTTATTGATATTTGGAGACAGTTTAACCCCACGCTAAAACAGTTTTCATGGTTTAAGCCTAATGGGTCTTGTATGTCAAGAATTGATTTCTGGTTAGTAACTCAGGAAATTTTAAACTATACCTCACAGACTAGTATTTCTGCTGCCCCAGCAACTGACCATTCGGTTGTCAGTATCACTCTAATGTCTAAAAAAGATATTACATGCAGTAAAAAATATTGGAAATTTAATGCAAATTTATTAAAAGATGATCAGTACTGTAATATGGTTAAAAATATTTTATCTGATGTTAAAACAAATAGAGAAATTACCAGGCAGGGAAATAAATGGGAATTTTTTAAATACAAACTGAGAGAATATTCTATTAATTATGGTACAGAACAAAGTAAGAAACAAAAAGAACAGGAAAGAAAATTGAGCCAAGATATTAATAACTGCTGCAAAAACTCCTTGTCAACAGAAGCGGAAAAAAAGAAATATATCGAATTACAATCAAAATTGGATGAATTCTATCAAAACAGAGCACGTGGTGCATTTATTCGATCAAAAGCCAAATGGATTGAAGAAGGAGAAAAAAATAGTTCATATTTTAGTAGATTAGAAAAAACCCGACAAAAGAAAAATATAATTACGTCTCTAAATATTGGAAATAGATTTGTAACAACATCAAAAGAAATATCTTACGAAATATTCACATACTATCAGAATCTATACTCTTCAGAATTTTCAGTTACTCATTCTGACAACTTCTTTAAAACAGTCAAACCATTTATTAAACAGATAGATTTGGATTTTAAAAAGACTTGCGATACTGATTTAAAAATAGAGGAACTAGATGCAGCAGTAAAGAAAATGGCTTTGGGTAAATCACCAGGACAAGATGGTTTAACTACAAATTTTTATCAGTTTTTCTGGTTGGATATAAGAGAACTACTGTATGAAGTACTGAATGAATGCATACAAAACAACACATTATTAACTACAATGAAGCAAGGTTTGATTATATTAATACCTAAACCAAACAAAGACAAAACAATTATTGAAAACCTAAGACCAATTACTTTATTAAATATAGATTATAAGATTCTTACACATGTCCTGGCTGATAGACTTAAAAGTGGAATAAACACAATCATCAGTGAAAATCAATCTGGCTTCCTACAAGGTCGATTAATACACAATAACATCCGCCTAGTTTTGGATCTGATGGATTACAAACATTTTATAGAAGATGAAGGTATCATTTTGTTCTTAGATTTCCTTAAAGCCTTTGATAAAATAGAACACCCTTTCATTTTACAGTCGTTACAACAATTTGGCTTTGGGAAAAAATTTATAAACATTGTTTCTACATTATATAAAGATATAACAAGCTCGGTTCTACTTCAGTCAGGAACTACAAAGAGATTTGATGTAAAAAGAGGTATACGACAAGGAGACCCAATTAGCCCGCTACTTTTCATAATAGGAACAGAATTATTAGCATTATACATTAAAAATAACAGCAAGATAAGTCCACTAAATTTC
The DNA here is from genome assembly GCA_037039145.1 of Fundulus diaphanus. Classification (NCBI taxonomy): domain Eukaryota; kingdom Metazoa; phylum Chordata; class Actinopteri; order Cyprinodontiformes; family Fundulidae; genus Fundulus; species Fundulus diaphanus. The sequence continues at coordinate 19,465,713 of CM073140.1, read as the reverse complement.
CTCGGTACAAAAATTGTTATCACACAGTTAGCAGATGATACAGCATTGTTTTTAAAAAATGCTGACCAAATACCTGAGGCTTTAGAAGCAGTTTCGTTCTTCTCAAAAGCTTCAGGCTTAAAGCTTAACATGGAAAAATGTGAAATTTTAACTATTCAAAATAATCAATCCACTTTAATTCATAATATCAAAGCAAAAAATGAGGTAAAATATTTAGGTTTAATGATTAACAAGGACCACACTGAAAATGAAAAAATAAATATTAAACCCATTCTACAAAAAAATCAACAAATATTTAACAGCTGGCTCCAAAGGAACATTTCAATTTTTGGTAGAATATTGTTGACAAAAATGGAAGGAATAGCCAGATTAATTTATCCGGCATATACCTTAAATATTTCAAATTCTACAATAAAAAAATTAATCAAAAAACAATTTCATTTGGAATAATAGACAACATCTGATCAGAAAGAACGACATAGTAAAATCTGTAGAAAAAGGAGGATTAAACGTTATTGATTTTGAAGTAATGAATGTCGTAATAAAAGTAAAATGGCTGCAGACTTTTATTAAGAATGAAAAAAGTTTATGGTTTAGTTTCCCATCACAACTATTTCAAAAAATTGGTGGAATAAAATTTCTCTTAAAATGTGACTTTGATCCTGCAAAATTACCAATTAAATTATCAGACTACCACACACAAGTTCTTAAGTATTGGAAAATGCTATACAAGCACAACTTTACACCACATAATATGATTATTTGGAACAACAAATATATTCTATATAAGAGAAAATCTCTATACTACAAGGACTGGGATGAAAAAGGAATTTGGGCCATAGTACATCTAATGGATACAAGAGGTAATATTCTAGATTACACAGAATTTAAAAGAAAATATCATTTAGATTGCCCACAGAGACAGTTTCTATCTGTGATCAATTCCAGCAACCATGATAAACTTGGTCAAAGGAATGATTCAATATTCTGATGTAACACCGATCTTTCCCTCTCTTCTTATAGATAAATACGATTTCACAGATCTCAAATTCAGTAACAAAATGATGAGAGAACATATAAATAACAAAATTGTCCCTCTCCCAGTTAAAAAGAATGTATCTTTAAACGAATTTTCAGAGATGGATGTGATTAAGATTAGAACCAGATTTTTCTCATTTCCTGTGTTACCCAAGATGAAAGAAGTTCATTTTAAAACTATAAATAATATTTATCCCTGTGCAGAGTTCTTAAGCTTAAGATTTAAATTTGATGTTGATGTATGTAATTTTTGTCAGAAAGATTTGGAAACACAAGAACATCTTTTTTACAGTTGTTGTTGTGTGGTTAAGTCTTTGTGGGACAAGATTCATGATTGCTTATCAACGAAAAATGTGATTCCTAATTTTGAATATAAAGGAGTTAAATTTGGCATTACTTTTCAAGATAAAAGGGTAGAATTTCTGTGTAATACTATATTCATTATTGGAAAATTCTTTATTCACAAATGCAAATTTTTAAAAATTTCTCCAAATTTTCAAGCATTCCAAAATGATGTAAAGAATTTGTATGCTTCGATCAAATTACTGGAAAGTAACAAAGCCTTAAAGTTTTCAGATTTGATAACAGTATACTTTAGCTAAACCCCTGTGTTAATTGTTTTATTTTCTTTTTAATTTTGATTTAACTTTAATGAGACTGCTTAAGTTTATTTTATTTTTTGTCTTTCAAAAAAAATCTGTTATGGCTGACATATGTTTAATTGTACTTATCTGATATTTTGAAAATTGTATTTTGGATTTGCTTAAATAAAAAAAAAAAATACCTACACCGGGTTATGTTGCATTGTTATGAGGAGACAATTATCTGGTTTTAGCAAGATAAGTCTCTCATTAAAACAATAAACTGTTGCCGTTAAAGGGAGAAAGTTATATAGTTATAACAAGTTGCCTTGTCAGCCGTCTGGAAGCAAAACGCTTTGGTTCAATCCTTGAAAGTCACGTGACCTACCACAGCCGGAAGAGGCAGCCTGTGTGCCTGTGAGCCTGCGCTCAGGGCAACATGTGAGGCTTTGAGCCTGTGAGTCTGCGCAAGGGGACACAAATCTAAAAAATACACATACAAATCCTTCTACGCATTTGTGCATCTCACGCGGCAGAAGGGTAGCAAAAATCACGTGTGTAAAGAGAGCCAACCGAAAAACCGCTTGACTTGTAACCAATGATTTGTCTGTATTTCTGGGTCTTGAAGCGAAAATACTTCAGACACAAGTGTCTCTGTGTGTGCTTACAGATTGATCTACACATTTGCAGATCTGACTACAGGTTTGTGGATTTTTTACACATTTGCAAAACGGATTACACACAAGTAGTTTTACACATTTGCAGATTGTTGTGCAGACACACAAATCTCCTCACACATTTACAGATTTATTTACACATTTTCAAATCCCACTGCACACACACAAATCGAGATACAGACACACAACTCTCCACACACATTTGCAAATGTTAAAGCTACTATTTTAGCCCCATAGGACACCCTAGGACAGCTAGAGGGTGCAAAGTGTTCTCAAAACTCGATGCAAACTCAGGATTTTGGCAAATACCTTTGTCCAGGGAGACAGCACTTCTCACAACCTATATCAAGCCCTTTGGAAGATATTGCTTTAACACACTTTTTTTCGGCATCTCTTCAGCTCCCCAACATTTTCAAAAATCAATGTAACAGCTGTTACAGGGGCTGGATGGAGTAGTCTGCCAAATGGATGACATGTTGGTGTATGGTGACACAACCCCAACATGAAAAGCAACTATTGGCCGTCCTGGAGCAGCTTTAAAAGGCAGGGATAGCACTGAAAGTGAAAAATGTGAGTTTGTGTGGATGAAATTCTAAACAATAACTGACTTCCCAGAGTTATTGAATAAGGAGACAGTGGATTGATGAAGTTCCAGCACTTTATTGAGAAACAGAGCATAGATTACATGTCCGAGAGGCAGCCGGTCACATTGACTGTAGGATAAGATTCTGATACCATTCCACCACTTGATCACATGGATTATGTATTTTCTATGTAATCACCCAAAAAGAGAGAAACAAGATGACTCGTCACATGAATATGCGAATACAACACCAAGGACTCATAACAGTTACAAATCATGTGTGCTGGAACTTTTAGTAATGATCAGCATAAATGCTTCATAGAGTTTTAACACACAAGATCAAAGGTTTAGCATTTGCCTACAATTTAGGGTTCAACTAATTAAGTCAGGCCTGTTTTAGGTCCCTACGCGCACATTATTTTAGTATTTTAGACTAGTTAAGCTAAGCCTGTATACTAATTAAGGTCGAATCCGTCTACTCTCTCCCCACCCTGAAAACCCCCCTACTCGATCCTCCACTCACCACTTCGATGGACAACCATCCACCACCCTCAAACTTACAAAACCTGGAGCAGAAGCAGGAGAGGTTCAGTGTGGGCGGGGAAACGCCAGAAACCGCTACCCACAGGGGTAGTAAAAACAGGTGAGACCCCCAGGGAGATCTGCTCTCGGCCAATCTGAGCCAGAAAACCCTGTATTGAATCTAGGAGTTACAATTACCAGCTAATATTAAAGGATCTTTAGAGCCAATCAGATCCCAGGTCAGTCCTTCTATAACAAACCAAAAGTTGCATAAATCAGTGATCATTAGTGTGAGAAAACCTTTCTATTTCTTTCAACAAACAGTGAGAACAAATAAGAATCATCTCAGGAAAAACATTTGAAACTCCAAATATCAATAAGACATTAGATTAAGCAAAACTGAAGTAACACAACTAAAAATTTAAATTCATGCCTAAATCGAAATGGATAATAAAACAAAAAAACAGAAATAACAGGGAAAACTAAAAACAATCTGACAATATGACTGTAAAATAGCAAATGTTATTGTCAGAAGCATCACCATCATCGTCACTCAGATGAGGAACTTCAACATCTTGGGCATGTTTCTTGTCCTGAAGACCGTCATGTTGTCGCTCCATGCAGAATGATGAAAAAACAATGTCAATGTTGGCAAAAAAAATGAATGATGAAGACGATAAAATGAATAATTTAAAAAAATAATTATAAAATGATGTCAACGCGTCGTCCTCCTCTTGCCTCCTCTTCGCTCCCTTTTTACTTTTTTTTCTTTCTTTCAGTCAGTTCTCTGATATGAAGGGAGAATAAGCAATTCTTGGAACTATTGTGCTCCACAGATCAGCTGTATCAGACTCTGCTGTCTCTCTCTCTCTGGAGACAAGCAACTCAAATCACTGCCCGAAATGTTATTGTGATTTCGTCGGAGCAGTGCTCTTCACCCACCTCTTCTTACAAAAAAAAAAGTCAAAACTTGTGGTGGGCCGCTGTCCTCACAGCCAGCTCGGTGGCTCAGGTGGATGACGATGAACCTGCCGTGTGATCCTTCTTGTCCTGCGATTGGTCGGTCCCTGGCGGCGGCACCTTCCTGCAGTGTGACGCGTGGATCCAAGGAACTCGCTGTTCGACCTTCTTGTTTTGCTTCTTTCACTCTGATGAACTCAGTCAGGCCGTGCCTCCGGTGGCCCTTTTCCGAACTTTCCCAAATTTAGTCACATTACATCCACAAACATAAATGTATATTTTATTTGAATGTTATGTGAAAGTCCAACATAACATATACAATTGTGAAGTAGAAGGAATATTCTACATGATGTAAGACATTCATTACAAATAAATGAAAATTGCTGTGCTAAGGTATTCAGCCTCCTTTTCTCTGTCTGCAACCAATTGCCTCAAGAAGTTACCTGATGGTTGCTAATAACTGAATAGAGTCATTTAGAGTCATTTACCAAATTAAATCATTCAAAATAATCTACAAACTTGGTCAATACAACAAATGAGCAAGACCTGTTTTAAATTTTGGATCTTCAATAATTTACACATTCATTTCCTACACAACTCTGACTATTAAAAATTATCATATTTGGTGGAGCAGGTAAAACATTAACATGATTGTTTTGGTTTTGAATTTTTTTTTTCATTTTTTTGGCCCTCGAGTTCCTTTGACTTGACAATTTTGGCCCATGTACTGAAAAGTGTGAACACTCCTGCTGTAGAGGCAACTGCAGTAAATGGAGGAAAACTCATTTTACATGTCAGACATGTATGAGAAAGAAAAAAAAAAGCCTCTAACTTGTGCAAAACACAAAACATTAACAATGGCTAGCAAACAATATAGAACATTTAAAATATAACAATAAAAAATAAACACTTAATTGTTTGTGCATGTAGCAGCGCAAGGCCTTTCTAGTGCAAATGACCTTCCTAATAACATTTGTAAACAGCAATATAACAAATTTAAAGAAATGTGAGCAATCTGAATCTTGATGTTTTTACACCAGGTCAACAATGCAAAATACCTTCTGGAGAACATCTTCTGTTTGATTTATATATTAAACTTTTTATGCTACTTAAAAATGTCCATGTTTTATTATCCAGTCCATTCTGCTCTAACTGGCCTGAAGGAAACTGTCAAAGATGGACACACAGAGGAAGACGCACACATACACACACAGAAAGAGCGCTCGTAGCCAATCTACACCACTCTGTCGCATCTTTCCTGCTCCGACACGTCTTACTTCAAATAGCGTAGCAACTCTTAAACTAAACTTAATGGCAGGGAGAAAAGAGCTCCTTGTTGTGGGGAGGAGGAGGAGGAGGAAAAAGGCTGACCGCCACTGACATTATATTTTCTACAAAGTTAAATGCTTTAAGCGTTGTGATTGTTTTCATGCACGTACACGACTCTACATGGCAACGGGCACTCACGCAGCGGTGGCAGGTGGCCAGCTTGAAATAAACATGGGTTTTTTAGACAGTGGGATGGAGTTTTATACTGACTTTAAACAGCTCAACCACCATTTAAAAACCAACATTGACACATGAGTTTCAGTGAGTGAAAGTGAAAGTAAAAACCCTGCTCCGTTCTCAGTGAAACAGCTGTTCCCTCCCGCTCACAGTGACAGAGGCTGACATTCAAAGGGCAAATACTAAATCAGACGGTTAAAAATACAAGAAAATATTTGCGTTTTTGTCTTGTATCGGTATCGGACGATACACTGCGTGCGTTTGGCCAATCCATTGGTGCATTCAGCCACCATGCTTTGGCGTCCCGTGACATGCATACATTGCAGCTGCCTCCCTGGCAGAGAGCACCTGGTAATGTTGGCAGACTGATTGACAACAACAACAAGAGTAAGTTTTCAACTTTTGTTGTATTTTTAACCATCCAGTTTAGCTGTATTTGCCCTTTGAATGTCTGCCTCTGTCAGTGTGAGCGGGTGGGAACAGTTGTTTTACTGAGAACAGAGCGGGATTTTTACTTTCCTTCACTGAAACTCGCAGGTCAATGTTGGTTTGTAAATGGTGGTTGAGCTGCTTAAAGTCGGTATAAAACTCCATCCCACTGTCTAAAAAACCTGTCTGATCTCTAGCTGGCCACCTGCCACCGCTGTGTTAGTGCTCGTTGCCAAGAAGTCGTGTATGTGCATGAAAACAATGACAAAGCTTAAAGCATTTAACTTTGTAGAATATAATATTCAGCGGTGGTCAGTCTATTTCCTCCTCCCCACAACAAGAAAATCTTTTGTCGCTGTTATTAAGTTTAAGAGTCACAACGCTAGTTGAAGTAAGACGGTGTCTTTGACAGTTTCCTTCAGGCCAGTTAGAGCAGAATGGATTGGATAATAAAACATGGTCATTTTTTTAAGTACAAAAAATATGTTTAATATATAAATCAAACAGAAGATGTTCTCCGGAAGGTAATTTGCATTAATGACCCGGTGTAAAAAAACATCAAGATTCAGATTGCTCACATTTCTTTAAAATTTGTTATATTGCTGTTTCCAAATGTTATTAGGAAGGTCATTTGCACTAGATAGGCCTTGTGCTGCTACATGAAGTGCACAAACAATTAAGTGTTTATTTTGAGTTTTCCTCCATTTACTGCAGTTGCCTCTACAGCAGGAGTGTCCAAACTTTTCGGTACATGGGCCAAAATTGACAAGTCAAAGGAAATAAAAATGAAGGCAATTGTTTTTTAAAAACAAAACAATCACGTTAATGTTTTACCTGCTCTACAATATCTGACTATTTTAAATAGTCAGATTTTTTGTAGGAAATGAATGTGTAAATTATTGTCGATCCAAAATTTAAAAAAGGGTTTTGCTCATTTGTTGTATTCACCAAGTCTATAGATCCATCCATCCATCGTTTTCCACTTATCTTGGGTCGGGTCGTGTAGCAGCTTCAGTAGGGAGGCCCAGACGTCCCTCTCCCCAGCCACTTGGGGCAGCTCCTCCAGGGGAATCCCAAGGCGTTCCCAGGCCAGCCGAGAAACATAGTCCCTCCAGCGTGTCCTGGGTCTTGCCCTGGGTCTCCTCCCGGTGGGACGTGCCCGGAACACCTCACCAGGGAGGCGTCCAGGAGGCATCCTTACCAACTGTCCAAGCCACCTCAACTGGCTCCTCTCGACGTGGAGGAGCAGCGGCTCTACTCTGAGTCCTCCCCGGATGACTGAGCTCCTCACCTTATCTCTAAGGGAGAGCCCAGACACACTACGGAGAAAACTCATTTCAGCCGTTTTTATCCGGTATCTCGTTCTTTTGGTCACGACCCAAAGCTCATGACCATAGATGAGGGTAAGAACGTAGATCGACCGGTAAATCGAGAGCTTCGCCTTTTGGCTCAGCTCTCTCCTCACCACAACGGATTGGTACAGCGCCCGCTTCACAGCAGACGCCGCACCAATCCGCCTGTTGATCTCCTGCTCCATCTTCCCCTCATTCGTGAACAAGACCCCAAGATACTTAAACTCCTCCACTAGGGGTAACACATCCTCCCCAACCCGGAGAAGGCACTCTACTCTTTTCCGGCTCAAGACCATGGTCTCAGATTTAGAGGCACTGATTCTCATCCCGGCCGCTTCGCACTCGGCTGCGAACCGCTCCAGTGAGAGCTGTAGATCACGCCCTGATGAAGCCAATAGGACCACGTCATCCGCGAATAGCAGAGACGCAATCCTAAGGCCACCAAAACAGATCCCCTCAACACCTTGGCTGCGCCTAGAAATTCTGTCCATAAAAGTTATGAACAGAATCGGTGACAAAGGGCAACCTTGGCGGAGTCCAACTCTCACCGGAAACGAGTCCGACTTACTGCCGGCAATGCGGACCAGACTCTGACACCGGTCATACAGAGACCTGACAGCCCTTATTAAAGGGCCCTGTACTCCATACTCCCGGAGTATCCCCACAGGATCCCTCGGGGGACACGGTCGAATGCCTTCTCCAGATCCACAAAGCACATGTAGACTGGTTGGGCAAACTCCCATGCCCCCTCCAGGATCCTGCTGAGGGTGTAGAGCTGGTCCAGTGTTCCACGGCCAGGACGAAAACCACACTGCTCTTCCTGAATCCGAGATTCAACTATCCGACTGACCCTCCTTTCCAGAACCCCGGAATAGACCTTATCAGGGAGGCTTAAGAGTGTGATTCCTCTGTAGTAGGAACACACCCTCCGGTCCCCCTTTTTAAATAGGAGGACCACCACCCCAGTCTACCAATCCAGGGGAACTGCCCCCGATGTCCACGCAATGCTGCAGAGCCGCGTTAACCAACACAGCCCCACAACATCCAGAGCCTTAAGGTACTCAGGGCGAATCTCATCCACCCCCGGGGCCTTGCCACCGAGGAGCTGTTGAACAACCTCGGCAACCTCAGCACCAGAGATGGGAGAACCCGACCCAGAGTCCCCAGGCTCTGCTTCCTCAATGGAAGACGTGTTGGTGGGATTAAGGAGGTCTTCGAAGTATTCCGCCCACCGACGCACGACGTCCCGAGTCGAGGTCAGCAGCACACCACCCCCACTATAAAAAGTGTTGGTACTGCAGTGCCACTCCTGAGACGCCGGATAGTGGACCAGAATCGCTTCGAAGCCGTACGGAAGTCTTTCTCCATGGCCTCTCCGAACTCTTCCCACGCCCGAGTTTGCCTCGGCGACCAGCCGCTTTGACTGTGGGTACATATCAGCTGCTTCTGGAGTCCCACAGGCCAATAAAACCTGATAAGACTCCTTCTTCAGCTTGACAGCTTCCCTCACCGTTGGTGTCCACCAGCGTGTTCGAGGGTTGCCGCCGCGACATGCACCGACAACCTTGCGGCCACAGCTCTGACTAGCCGCCTCAACAATAGAGACGCGGAACATGGTCCATTCAGACTCAATGTCCCCCGCCTTCCTCGGGACGTGTTCAAAGCTCTCCCGGAGGTGGGAGTTAAAGCTCCGTCTCACGGGGGACTCTGCCAGACGTTCCTAGCAAATCCTCACAATACGTTTGGGTCTGCCAGGTCTGACCGGCTTCCTCCCCCACCATCGGAGCCAACTCACCACCAGGTAGTGGTCGGTGGAGAGCTCCGCCCCTCTCTTCACCCGAGTGTCCAAGACATGCGGCCGCAGATCAGAAGAAACGAAAACAAAGTCGATCATTGAACTACAGCCTAGGGTGTCCTGGTGCCAAGAGCACATATGGACACCGTTATGCTTGAACATGCTGTTTGTGATGGACAATCCATGACGAACACAGAAGTCCAACAACAGAACATCACTCGAGTTCAGATCAGGTGGGCCATTCCTCCCAACCACGCCTCTCCAGGTCCCATTGTCATTGCCCACGTGAGCGTTGAAGTCCCCCAGCAAAACGAGGGAGTCCCCAGGAGGGGCACTCTCCAGTACCCCCTCCAAGGACTCCAAAAAGGGTGGGTAATCCGAGCTGCTGTTTGGTGCATAAGCACAAACAACAGTCAGAACCCGTCCCCCCACATGTATGCGGAGGGAGGCCACCCTCTCGTTCACCAGGGTGAACCCCAACGTGCAGGCACCGAGATCAGGGGCAACAAGTATGCCCACTCCAGCTCGGCGCCTCTCACCAGGGGCAACTCCAGAGTGGAAGAATGTCCAGCCCCTCTCAAGGAGACTGGTTCCAGAGCCAGAGCCATTCGTCGAGGTGAGTCCGACTATCTCTAGTCAGAACCTCTCAACCTCGCACACGAGCTCAGGCTCCTTCCCCACCAGAGAGGTGACATTCCACGTCCCAAGAGCCAGCTTCTGCAGTTTATAGATTATTTTGAATAATTTAATTTGACTCTTTAACAATAAAAAACTGAACTCTTTTTGTTCTAGCAATATAAGAACAGTATTTGGGTCAGATCTTTGAAAACAGATGTAATTAGTCAATTTAAATAATTTAATTCATAGCAGATTTTTATTCACCAAAGTCTGCATTTATCATTTTCTTTCTACTTCACAATTGTATACCAATTTCTCTTTCACATAAGATTCCAATAAAATATATTTATATTTTTGGTTCTAATGTGACAATATGTGGAAAAGTTCAAGGAGTGTGAATAATAATGCAAGCCACTGTATTAATTTGTGGCAATGGTTGCAGTGGTCAATAATGCCCTGATGGCAGGTGTGTTAGCTCTTCAAGGGCTGGAAAGAGAACGCAAATACATTCAGATTTACTGGATTTAAGAACATTTTAAATATGCAAAATCATCTCTAAGTAGCACTGATTAACAATGCAAGGATGTCAGAGAACTGTAGCTAATAGCTATGAAACCCAAATCAATCTCTTACCCTGTTTTTCATAGAACAGCAGGAAAGCGTTTGTTACTCGGCGGCGGCAGACATCTTCTCCTGTTGTCTGGCTAACACGGTCATCATCATATGTCAGCCAAGAGTTGGCAGAATCCCCCATATCCGGCCTTCTGTGAATACCGTCACAGATGTAGTGACCTGAGAGCAAAGGGAAAACCATTTTTTAGCCTTGAAAGCAAAACCCGCAAATGTCGACTTCAATGCCTGCGGCAGAAAAACAGAACCTCAGACAAACACTTACCACTGTCAGCGCTGGAGCCCATGTGGCTGACGACGCTCACCAGAGAATAACGAGCTGTCGTCTACAAAACATCATAGTGTTTAAATATGTTTGAAGGACATGAACAGCGGACTGATTTCTTATTTCTGAGACCCATTCTTCATTTTATATCTAACATTTTTTATTTTCTTACATTTTTTTTGGCCATGAATTCTTCCGTCACCACAAGTTCTCTTGACAGAGCGATGGGTTTCTTTATCTTCTCGGTTGTGTAGGACCCAGTGAATATCGAGCGCTTGAGGTGCAGGATCAGCACACTGAGAGGAAGGACAAATAGATCAGAGAGGATCAGATCTCAAAGTCAAATAAAGGAAACTTCTCAGCCTGAACAACTGGATGGCAGTGATTACAGTGTGGTTGTGTAACCTACTTTGGCAGGGAGAAGAATGAGCTCTGCAGGGAAGACTGCTGCGCTCCACAGTGGCATGTGTATTCTATCTGGTCCTCCTGCATTTGACAATTATTATTTTACTTTAAATCTCTCAGAACTGAGTTCTATTTTCAAATATATTTGCCCTTACCTTGAAATACTCCTGCAGACACTGGCCCACCGATCCCCCTGGTACCAGGTCCAGGCTGAGGTTGACCAAGTCCTCCACGATATAGGACTGCTCACCACATCTGAAATGGACAGTTCAATTGAAAAATAACCACAGTGCTCCTGGAAACGCAACAAGTCAGCAGTGTAAATAGAATACATTCATACCCCCTGCAGGTTCTGATGTTCAACAACTGAAGTGAAATGTGTTGAAGAACTGGGCACGTGTAGGTCAGGCCCAAGTTCACTGCTGCCAGCTGAACCTCTGATGACACAGACCTCATTATGTCCAGAACACAGATGAGGAACTCCTGGGCATCCTGCTCAGAAACCCAAAGAAATGGTTCAGAAGATAGGAGTTAAACAAAATCTGTCAAAGATTGACAAAGACACTGTGCTGTCTAGTATAAATAAGAATTGCACTAACCTTCTGCTCGTCATCATCAAAATTTGAATTATATTCAGCTATGATCCATTTAAAGCTGGACAGAACTGACATTTTCTCCTCTATGATGTTGGTGAAGCGACAGACTTCAATATCTAGAAAGCATCTGGTGAGAACAGAAGTGAAGAAAATAACCTGTTTTTAGTTTAAAATAAATGAAAGCCCCTCTTGTCATACTAACTGATTACCAAGGTTTCCATCCAACTTAGATCTTGACAAGGCAAATATGAATTGGTGCATAGTTATGAAGTGGAAAGGAAATTATAGGTATGACATGAATTTGTTTTGATGCTCATGACTCCTGACACTGTACGCTAGATAGTTATTTGGCTGCCATCTTTAAAATTAGTTAAAGTACGTCTTGATTCTGAGATCGACCAACTCGGAAATACAAGTATTAGTGACCATATTTTCAAGAAATGTGGCATTAAGATCGTGATCGCGCTGTTAAAGTTTTTTTAAGGACTTAAAATTGTCCCTCGGCGACCGCTAGGCTGAAAATCCACAATTTGGGCCACGTGGTACGATGACGGAGTTCGTAGGCGTAGCTCAGGCTACGCTACAGAGAGTTCATTGGAGAACACAACGACAAGTTCAAAAGCGGATTCACAAAGTGATGATTTTAACACGAATCGAAAGACAGCGCAAGCGTCTGTTACGATTTGGGTAAGTCTGAGAAAAACATTTTAGGAGAATAAACAAAATGGGTTGCTGGTGTATAATTGGAATCGGGGCTTATAATCGCGGTTCTGGCTGACAGAAAAAACCCGTCGAAGCCCGATTGCCTGGCATCGTTTATGACGGCTGAAATCCACCAAAACAGCAGATAAAAGAAAGAGATGTACATTCAGCACAAACCAGTGTCTCAGCATTATGTGTTCCCGGAATTTTACTTAATAATCTGGACGTGAGCGCTCTGAGAGCGGACGCGCATTTATCTGTCGCGCCGTGGCGCTCATATTCTCCGGGGGCGTGGGGGTTCCGAACCGAAAGGGCTGTGGGTCTATACCCACCACGGCTTTAAACGTCTCAGGGTTCTGCGGGGTAGCAGGGCCGTGCTGAGAGGTAGTGTGGATAACACAGCAGGCTGCTGTGATGACAGCGAGATTTCTCCGCTCCCATGCGTGATGAGTGAGGAGGAGACATCCAGAGAGCTCGGTGGGCTCTGATTGAGCGCAGGCCGCTCAAATGGAGCAGCTCCACCTGACGTAACACCACCAGAGACTTCAGCGTGGGTAAAACGTCTTTTACCAGCTGGCTGCCGCTGCGCCGAGTTTCCTCTGCTCCCACGGTGTGAGGAGTGAGGAAGAGGAGCTGCAGCGTCAGTGAGCTTCTCTGGGCTCAGGCCGCTCAGGGATTGTCGCGGCTGGAGTGGGAGAAACACTCCGCTCAGGACTCGTGAGGCAACGCTGCGTCTGAAACGAAAGTTTAGAGGCTACCGGCTGCTTGGCGATTGCATTCAGCGAGGATTTTCTCACCTCCGGTGTTGTGCGAAATTCAGTTTGTGTTTTGTGTTATTTTAAACGCCAAGATAATCGGTCTTTTTCCAACTTTTGTCACTTAAGCCTGACAAATAAAAGTAAGTCACCAAACACAGTATTCCATCACGTAGTGTGTATTTATGATTTTCCATTGCTGAAATAAGAGGATGGAAACTGGCTGATAGCAGGGCACAGAAATTAAGACTTCCTGAAAAGACGAGAGTGTACAGTAGACTTCCTGGTAAATCCCGTTGTAATGTAAAATATGACAGATTACTGGATTAAGGAAATTTCTAGTATACTACATGCTATCACACATAAACATTTTAGAGAATTTGGAAACAGTTGCTCTTTATTTCCCAAAGTTATGGGGGGAGGAGAAGAGAGAATGGATATTTCAGCTGCCTGAAAGACCGCGTTTATTTATTTTTATTTTACAATTTTGTAAACAACAGCTGCCGATTAAACTGAATGTTACAACCTTGACATGATTATTTGAGTTGTTTTACCGAGAAACCCATCAGAAGCTCAGTGAAACCCCGCCTCTCTGGCTGCAGCTCCCGACACAGAGGGGAACAGATTTTCACAGGGGAACTGAATTTCGCACAACACCGGGACTTTTCGGGTTCGGAAATGTGTTTAAGGAGACATTATCCTTGTTGGTATTTGACCAACCATAAGCCACACACTTTTTAGCCATCTTTGATCCGTCTATTTGTCTTTGAGAAAGCGGGTTTGCAACCAGGAAGTAACTTGTTACAATGTCAACAGATCAACGCTTGTCTACGAATTACGTCATCGGTCACGTGACACCCGGCGCAACATTTTTTATGAGCTTTGCCTAAAGCCTTAAAAATCCACTTTGTCATCGAATTTTTTCATTTCACAGCACAATTTGAATGTAACAGCTTGAAAATGTCCTGGGTTTCTTCCAGGGAATCCCTGGCTCATAAATCTATTTAAATTAATGCATAAAGGCACAACATAGCAGCTGTCTACAATTTAAAAACCACAGAAGAAAACAATAACGACTAGTGCAGTACTGCTTTGGCTACTGACTCTTCTGAATGAAAGCACGGCGAGCTACGACTATAATTAAAAGTCCCCTTCAACAAACATCTGTCCATAGGCAAATGTTATTGTCTGCCATCTTTGACACTATTACCTGGTATTTTACCAAAAAAACAATAAATTCACTCAAGCTGGTCATTCAAATGTAACAATATGACAATATGTTCAAGGGATATGAACATTGTTGCACCGCAGAATCCAAATGTATATCAACATAGTTCTTGATATTCTATAGACCAACCTTGATACTGAGGACCCACTGTCCTGCATGTTTTAGGTGTTTCACATGCCTCCACACACCTGACTTATATGGCTGATTAACAGGTCTCTGCAGCCCTTAATGGTTGCTGAGGAGGTTGTGCAATAACATGATCCAGGTATGGTGAAACTAGGGCTGGACGATAATTCAATAACGATATATATCGATCGACAGACGTATATCGACGATAGAAAAAAAAGGCAGATGCAAAATAAAATGTAACAGTTTTCCTTCCTTTTGCATTCTAGCCATGTAGGTTCATATTACAGTCATTACATCTTCCCAGCCAATCACAAACGCAGACCCATGAACTAAGCCCCGCCCCCTTTTAAAGAGTTCAGAGAGCACTCGTTCTTTTTTCCTTTTAAAAACTTACAGTTTTGATTAAAACTTGGTTGAATAAAGGGTTGAGTTTGAATTCATTGTTTGTGTTCTGTATCTAATAATAGGTTGCTAAGCAACAGCATAAAATGGCCAGGTTTGCTCCTAAAATATATGTTTTGAATTTGTTGATAATTATCGATATCCATCAATATGATTTCTATTTTAGCGATAAGGTTCTTCTCTATATCGTCCAGCCCTAGGTGAAACACACCCATACATGCAGAACAGTGCTTCCTGAGGTTAAAGACCCCTGCTATGCACTGGTGGTCTTTTAGAGCACAGGTGGCAAGCTCCAGTCCTTGAGGTCCAGTATCCCTGATGTGTCCCTGGTCCAACATAACTGAATCGAATAGCTGAATTACCTCCTCAGTATGCAGTCGTATTCTCCAGAGTCCTGCTAATGGCCTGATTATCTGACTCAGGCCTGTTGAAGCAGAGACGCGTATAAAAGTTGCAGGACACTGGCCCTCATGGACTGGAGTTTGACACACTTGTTTTAGCATCTGTGGAGTGCTGTACCTTAAGAGCTGAGATGCGGGGTGAGAGCTCCACACCGGCAGCTGGTTGTGGATCTCTTGAACAAAGCAGTTCAGGTTTAGGAGGCTTTGGAGGATGGAGTTCATGTAGCAAGTCATCCCCAGGTTGGGTAACCTTAAAACACACAAGACAAATAACCAGAGTCAGAACATGGGCTTCAGTTCCAACCCATTTGAAATGTAGTATAGTGGTTTTAGAGCAGAGGGTTTTGCAAAATGTAGTCTGTAAAAAGCTTATTTATCAATTATTGTGCTTTTGTTTACCCAAAGCAGACTAGCTCCTGGTTGGGGATGGTTTTCTTTGCCAAGTGGTTGAGTCCTGGACGGTTGGATCCAGCCAGTGGACGACAGACATGATCTGACGTGGAAGCCTCTACATGTGTCCCTTCTTCGTCTTCATGTGGAAAGACTCTCTTTTGTGATAAAAAAAAATAATAATAAAGTATAAAAGTTCAGTACAGCAAAAAATGAACATGCCGTGGTTGTTTCTGTTATTTATATGATACTGAGTTGATGCAATCAACAACGTTCGGCTTGGTTCAAACGTACGTTATTATGAAACAGTTTGGGCAGGGTTAACCCAAATACTGTTTTTATCCTTTTCTTGGTCTGAGCTTTTCCTGACTCAGGAGAAGAATGCGTGCGGGGAAGATCCTGGTGTCCAGGTTCCCTATTTGCCACTTCCCTGGTTCTCTTTAAACTTCGGATTAAAAACATAAAAATTAATATCAGTGGAATTAGAAATCATGATGAATTTCTTTCTTTTTTCAGTAAAACGAAACCCAAATAGTTGCTTTGATGGCACAGACGTGTTAAAAGCTTTTACCTCTTTTCTGTGGCAGAAGAGGTCAGAAATACTTCTCCGCTGTCTTCTTTCACGGTGTGTGAATCTTTCTCAGCGGCAACTGAGGGAAGAGTGCCACCATCAGGAGCAGTTTCCACCTGGACTCCAAGTTGTCCTGAAGTGTCGTTCATGACGCAGACACTGGTGATAAAAACAGAGAGATGTTTAACTGTGTACTTCAGCCATCCTAAAGCTGAATCCTATTACCTAGGCTATCCACGCCCTCTTTCATGATCACATCACCCCAATACATCACCCCAATACTTAAATTTATTGTTAAGCACAGATTGTTATTGTTAAGTACAGATAAACAACATTATTTAATGTTCCTGGATGAATATTTATTTCTACTTGAAGTGAGTTTGCTGTTAGAAGAATGAAAGTGCTCAAATCACTCTTTCAACTATGTTCTATTATCAAAGCCAAATGGGTTGGTATTCTCTGGACAATACCCGCACACACAATCTACACAATCATCTTGAATACAGACTGGACAGTTTTCATACCGTTCTTTCTCATCAATCTTTTCTGGTACGTCTAGACTTTCAGCAGCAGGTTGCACGCTGTCTTGGAGTCCTTCCTTGGAGTCCCCTTGGTTGTTGAAGCTGGCCATGAGGCAACACAAAAATCACCAAACAAAAACAGATCAACATGACTTTTGATTTGAAACTTGGAAAAACTATAAAATATAAATATTATAGAGCTCTAAATAATAACTCACATCTGTTCTGTGGGCAGGACAGTTTCTGCCACTCTGCTGTTTCGGGCAGTTTGGGAGTCTCCATCTCTGGAAGATGCAGGGGAACCATCCGGAGCTCCATCTTCGACTTCCTCCATATCACCAGTGCATTGTATACTATGAAGAAGACATACAAAATTAAGACTGCCCACAAGACAGTTATTAGTTCAATTTGAGGACATGTGGAGAAAAAAGTGAACAAGTAACCAATGATTCCTGAGGCCAAAAAATCTCACATCTATATTTGTATATTTATATTTTGTATAAATGACTGAAACGGGAGTTGGCCTCTAAAAAGTCTGATGTAAAGAATCTCATACGTGGTGAATTGTTGGACTGACTCATCAGCTTGGAGTTGCAGCTCATTGGGAGCAGGGACAGGACTGTCAGGTGAAGCCCTGAACAGGACGCTAGTCTCTCCACCCTGTGACTTTTCACCTGTGCTACAACTGTAAAATAAAGAAAAAAGGAATTAATTCTGTAATGGCATACACCTCTATAACGGCAACTTAACAATAGATGATAAAATATGAAACTGCAGTTGATGAAGTTTTATTTTACCTCCTTTCTGTCACTGAGGGAGACACGATTGTGACCCCGTCCACATCTTGTTGGAGATGGGTCTGCTGTTTCTTCTAAATACACACAGATGAACTCAGTAAGACTGTGCTGAGACTCACAAAGTACAACCCCTTTTCTTTGCTGCTTATATATTAAAATAATCAGCTCTGCTAAACATACCTTGTTATGAAGAGACCAGCGAAGCCACCTGGAGGTTTTTCTAACTCTTGGAGCCACGCTGGTAGCAGGAGTTGTGGTAGAAGAGGCAGACCTTGCATCCGTCTGCAGGCTGATATCAGCAAAATAAGCAGAAAATGTCAAAAATTTGGGTGTCCAAGTCATTTGTTACAGGAAAATAAAATCTAATAAATTAAAACCGTGTGGAAACAAATTAGGATTGTTATAAAACTTTACCTCTTCTGCAGGCTTGAGCTTTGGTCACCTCCATGACATACCTCCCTGCGAGGACTTTTCTGTTTAAAAGTTGTAAAAACACATATTTAAGTATGATAATGTTACCTTTTCACAAATAAGTAGCAACAAGTCAATCTAAATTACAATCAAATTCAGTGGAAATCATTTTAGCGAATTAAGTCAAATCAGCAGATTACAAAGAATCAGGTTCATACCTTTTGTTGTTTATAAATGCAGGAAAACATTTTCACACTCTTACTGAGCAAAATAAGTCGATAACCGTGTTAAATTTAATCAAGTACTTCTCCGCCGTGTTAAGATATCTAAAGTGGGTTTGCAAATGTCTGCTAAGTGAAATTTGAACTGCTAATATTTGAATGTAATCATTTTGGCATCATAGGAACGCTTAATCACCTAGCAAAGCTGTTCAAAAATAAACATCGTGATTTCAAGTGTATTTGTGTAGATTTTTGAAAACACAATTATTGGGGCCTACCTTAGCAACAATTAGCGATATAATACAATTCTATGCCCCATGAAACACATGGATGGACACATCTTACTCTTCTTCCTCCTTCATTAATGTGACCCTAACCGCAGGGTGCATCGCCCTAATACAGCGAGTTGTCTGCTGTTATTTTTATATTGGCATTTTGAGTTAACATTGTTTAACTTTCTGTTTTTAGAGAAATCTGTCATATTTTTTTTTAAATTGAAGACGGTATTTTCACACCACCTACGGTTTCTCCAAATTTTGCATTAAAGTTCAACAATCGTGTCACTGAGGGAGACACGATTGTGACCCCGTCCACATCTTGTGGGAGATGGGTCTGGTTTTTCTTCTAAATACACACAGATGAACTGAATTGAAGACGGTATTTTCACACCACTTTGCAGTCCAGTCTCTGTAATCTCATAATCCCTAAAAGCAAGGGAGTAAGTTTGATTTCAACTTTGGTAGGGACACTATTGGTCCGACGTCATTGGTCTTACGCAATACGCATGCTCCTATTCTTTGATGCTTGACTGGAGCGTCAGGGCGCGTTTTGTATGGTCTAAAGAGAAAAGTAGCATTTCTTGCTACATTTCTACAACTTTTATAGGCGCTAAACACACTAGATGCTGTTTGTCAATGTTTAAAGCATCACCGGCTCTGATGAATGTCGAATTGGGACTTTTTTACCACTTTGAAAAGGTTTGCATTTAAACTTACCAGCAACAGAGACAGACGGTAAATACATGCCTATTTAATCAAATATAGTCAAAATATGTCTGTTGTCTGTAGATTTATCCTGTATTTTCTTTTGAAGATATAGAAATGTGCCGAGGTAAACCCCAAACTATTTTTTTTAACTAACATACTCTCTCTGTATCATAAAACAACAAAATGATACATTCAAGAGACTGCAGATACATGTACTGTAATGTATCTGCACTGGAACTAAAACTGTAATTGACACTGACAGCATTTAAAATATTGACTTCAAAATTCAACAAATGTACAACTGGGCTGTTGTAACTTTGTAACCCATTTCATGTAACTTATCTTAACACATTTCTTACATCATACATATGAAGTGTAGATAACAGCTTCTCCTTACCTATATCCTCTCAAACAACTAATTATTTCCCTAACAATATTGAGTTGTCAATAATGTTTAAATGTGCAATAAACCTTTATACTTAAGCATCATGGACGACCCAGTACTGTACTTTGAGTAAAATGAGTGACACCAAGACTGAGTTGTAACCTGAGTGGTCGTCCATTTCATCATTCAAATGAGTACATATTAAAATACTATTGGTAAATACTAGTATGACTATTAAAGAACAGCAG
Organism: Fundulus diaphanus; assembly: GCA_037039145.1. Lineage (NCBI taxonomy): Eukaryota > Metazoa > Chordata > Actinopteri > Cyprinodontiformes > Fundulidae > Fundulus > Fundulus diaphanus. Next base: position 19,445,609 of record CM073140.1, on the reverse strand, counting down.
ATTAAACTTTAACATATGTAAAGGCCTGTATTAAATTCATTTTGCGAGCACCTAAACAGGTTAAATAATTTCTTACTTTTTTGGTGTACCCAATTACCCTCGTAATGATGTAATATTTTATGAACTAAGCCCCTGGTGATGAGAATGTATAGCTCCGGCCCTGGTTTGAACTAATTTATTTATGGACAGTGTGGAAATCTATGTGCAATAAAAACCAATGTAAACATTGTTCCCCTGTTTGTATTTGTCTTTATCCTAATTCTAGAAGTAGAAATAGTCAAATAAATAGCACTATTATTTTGTGGAACCCTGATTATGCTATTATAACTAAGCAAAAGTCTAAACAAAAAAATAGATGTTTAGGTGGCATCTAGTGTTGTTATAATGTATATCATGTAAAAGAAATAACACCTGTTATTTATACCTGAACAGCCTCATAGGGTCGAGAAGAAAAAGAAAGCAATAATAGCAACAAAATATTTGTAAAAAGAACACCCTCACCTTTTCTTTTTCAGGCAGCTGTGGCTAAGAATCTGAACTTTTAATAGCCTGCAGTCTTTGCTCTTCAATCTTTCCAGCGGTCTTCAGAATTCCTGCCTTACACAGATTCAGATTTATAAAAAGATATTAGGTTTTTGTTGATAAAATGTATTATACTTCAGAATTAAATGCTATTTTGAGATGCTAACGTTGGTTACTTACATTTCTCAAGTTCCACAAATCAAAACTCTCCCCTGCTTCTGTTCAGAACTGCACTCAGCAGCTTTCACCTATTTTGGTGTAGCTAATAATTAGTTTTTTTTAATTGATAGTATTTTCGTAGCTTAGTATTAATCGTAGTAACCACAGTATCCCGGTATAAATGAAACTTAAATCTCGCGCTTCAAGCACGCACGCACACGCACGCACTAGAAAACAGCCAATCAGGGAGGGGGTGCGGAATTTAAGGCAGAACAACCAATGAGAGTGGAGTTAAACAGCACACAGCACAGTCACGTGTGCTGCAGATTTAAAGGGACAGGAAAGACCGGGCAGGAAGTCAGACAGAGCGGCAGCAGCAGCCGCCAGGCAGCGGACCTGTGAGAGGAAAAGCTGCAACAACGTTGTATTATAAATTAGAAACATATTATTGAGGTCGAATTATTTGTAGGGACAAGTAGGTTGGTCCAAAATTTTGGTAGGGACATGTCCCTATGATTTTTATGCAAACCTACCATGACCCTCACTGAACTATTCCTGGCCACTAACCTTATGCTCCTCTCTGCAGAGAACCTAATACGTGTTCCAGTCATTTCCTGTTCCAGCAACAACAGTTTACTTAAAATAAACTTTTCAAAACGTTTACTCCTGGTGTTGGTTGAATTGTCGGGTCTCCAGTTTCTGAGGATGCATTGCAACTAAGCTCATGACCATCTCACTGCTGTCCACCTTAGTGTTTCTAAATGATGGGACTGCAACACAGATTTTTTTTACCTGGCATGGCAACTGATGTTAAACATTACATCACCTCTTGCTCAGTCTGTTCCCTCATAAAAGTAAGTCAGCAGAGACAGGCTGGTCTCATGGTCCCTACTGTTCCTCAAAACCACAGGAGTGGATTTTGTGGGTCTCTTTCCCTGCTCTCAGTCAGGAAATGCTTATTTGGTGGTCTTTGTTGACTATTTTTCAAAGTGGATTGATGACATTTTTAAATATGTTTTTGTGACACCAACAGACATCAATTTCACAGTTCTCCAGAAAGAAATAGAGGTGGTGATGCAGTCAATGCTGCATCCCTTATTGACTTATAGTGCCCTTTGGTGTGCTGAAAGCAACAAAACATTTTCTCTCCACATTCAATAGAATTTCCCTGATTTTAAGAAGTATGATTTATCATATTAATGCACGTTTTAAAATATTGTGTAACCAGTTAACTAAAACACTATATCTAATAATTTCATTGTGGACAAATTCAAGTTTGGCTACTATTCCCTCTATTTTCTAAAAACATATTTTTGTTACATGAAAGAAAAAAATAATGTTTCTTTCTGACATGAAACCATGGAAATGTCTGCACTGGAAACTTTAGCAACTTCTAGAAATAAATATTCTGGAAACATTTTGTTTTTAGCTGACCAATATCCCCCTGCTTAAGACAGATATAGTTAATGGAAACGCATTTTTTTGAGCTTCTGATAGTTGGAGGGCGGGCACTCTGGGCAGATCCTTTTCCTTTCCCCGACTTAAGAACACACAGAGAAACTCTAAGACCAGTCCTCTTGTCTTCCTCCCACATTTCTTTTGTAACACAATAATTAGGACTTAAATTCTGCTCCACACAGGCACAGAGATCTTTTTGTCCTGAGCGAGCAAAACATACATTTCCTCCTCTGTGTCAGGTCTGCAAGGTAGGTCACACCACAACACATTAACAGAACACTTACAACAAATGAGTTTCAGAGCCGACGTCACTCTTTTTAACTTTCTAACCATCAGTTGTGCAGACTAGAAATGGATGGCCTCAGGCCATCATTGTTCTAAATGTTTTAGTTTCGTAAAAAGTTCTTGAGGGCACGTCTTGAGATTAGAAACTGAGCTAACACCAGGCATTAGTGAGAACGTGTGCTCCACTGGACTTTTTATGCTTCCTTAGAACATATGCTCTATAAACCCTATGCCATGTCTGTTATGTATGAACATTTAATTAGAACTTTACATTTCTAGGTACAAGTGTTTGAAAAATTGCAGCTGAGCTTAGTATGTAGGTATAAAGGTTCAGGAAGATCATGCATAGCACTAAAAATGTTTGTCCTGCACAGGAAAAAGCTAAACAAAAACTTTTCTAATGTTTTCCAGATGTTTGCTGATCTTTGTCAGTTTTAAGACATGGGTTTCTAGTTACACAACACAGTTTCTGTTAAAATACACCCTCTATTCTGAGATTACTTTACAGCAAAATCTGAAAAAGTATTCACACCCCTATAACTTTTTCATGTGTTGCTATGTTAAAGGCTCAAATTGTAAAGCATTTTGTTGGGATTACAATTTGAAAAGTGTAGCTTTTATTTTTAATGAACCCCCTGAGTGGATAATTTATTGGGACAACTTTTTGCTGCAGCTGCAAGTCTGTTGAGGTCCTTTAGGTAGGTAGGGATCCTTGGACCAGCATCCCTACCTTTCCTAGGTTGAAAATATTTGTTTTTCAAAGTGGTGGGTATTAGGAGTGGAGGGGACTACTTGCAGGGTTGTGAATACTTGTTCAGAGGCCAAACAGCAGCCAGATGCATTGTTTGAGACAGAAATCTGACTTTGATCATTATGTGCTTACTCTGACATGGTTTGATACCTCAAACTATATGAATAATGATTTGTTGGTGTAAACAAACAAACAAAGGAAACAAGAAGTCTGACCATCAGGGATCAAGGTTATGTTATTATTCTGAAGCTGGAGACCGATAATTCAGCCAACAACAAGAATGGTTTTACAAGGTCTATTGAAATACTAGTGTTGCTGGAACAGGAACTGACTGGAGCACACTCAGGAACCATTGCAAGGAGGAGAACAAGGTTAGTAGCCGAGAACAACTCAGTGTGATGTAACGTGCACTGAATGAAAGCCACTAACCTTTTCAGAAGCCGAGCGGTTTCACTAGTCTTGATCGGTGGGTCCAAGGGCTCCGCTTGAGTGATCTGAATCACTGAATAAATGATCTGTTTCAGGCAGATTAGGAGTGGGGCATATAGTGACAATGACAAGTTAATTGTGTGCCCTCACTACGATAGACTGGTTTACAGGTACTTTGGTCCAGATGTGAAGTTCTATCACCTTCTTCAGGGTGCACACATTTGGCTCATGAGGGTAGACTTTGTCTTTGAATTCCCTAGGCCGACCATGCCAAACATCGCGTAAATTGGTGGATTTCAGTGCAAGCCCTCCAAGCCTTTACCCAAAGAGCTGGAGGAGTTTGTTCAGAGTTCAGGAGAGCATGGTGTCCTGCTGATGTCTCTGGGTACTTTGGTCAAAGGTCTGCCAACAGAAATCACCTCAGAAATAGCTGCTGCTTTCGCTCAGCTTCCTCAAAAAGTCATATGGAGGCATGCCGGTGAACGGCCCAGAAATTTAGGCAACAACACCCTCCTGGTGAAATGGATGCCTCAGAACGACCTGTTGGGTCATCCAAAGATTAAAGCCTTTGTAGCCCACGGTGGCACTAACGGTGTCTACGAGTCCATGTACCACGGTGTGCCCATCATCGGCATCCCCCTTCTGTTTGGAAAACATCCTCAGGCTGGAAGCTCGAGGAGCAGCGAGGGTAGTGGATGCAGCAAAGCTCACCCGACAGAACTTTTTGGAAGCAGTGGAGGATGTCGTTAACAATCCTTCCTACAGAAAGAACATGGAACGCCTGTCCAGTCTCCATCGGGATAAGCCGATGCATCCTTTGGACACTGCAGTGTACTGGATCGAGTTTGTCATGAGGCATAAAGGAGCTGCACACTTACGAACAGATTCTTACAAGATGCCTTGGTATTCATATTATTCCGTGGATGTTTTTGTTTTTTTGTTGTCCATTTTGTTGATATTAACAGCTGCTGTGGTGGGTTTGATACGATCCATCTGCCTTCAACTGTGCAGGAAGAGAAAATCAAAGCAATCAAAGCAAGACTTAGTTTTCACAAATGGATGTCTGGTTTTTAAAGCTTAATGGAAAAAGTACTGTAAAAAAGCAAGAGCACTTTAGGGTTTACATTTAAAAACAATTATCTAGTCTTTTGCAGATTTAAAATTCTTGAATAATTTCTCAAACAGATTCAATGCGGTCATAATTTACTATTTTTACTATGAAGAAAAAAGCAGAAGCAAAGTCTTAGTAATCAAATACACTTCTTTAATGGGTTCTAATTTTTTGACGACCTCTATACAAAGTTGTTGAAAAGCTTGTTGAGAAGGGGAGCATGTTGAAAAGGTGGATTTCAATCACCGCCGTCTCCTTATTCGGTAACTCTGGGAAGTCGGTTATTATTGTTTAGAATTCCAACCACACTGGACACAAGTAAAACTTCCTGAAAAAAACAGAGTTTTCCATCTTATTCTTGTAAACCATATTTGTGATGTAAAACAAAACATGACCAGCCATTACTGGAGAAATGAAAATGAAAGAGATTTTGTGTAGTGTCTGCAAATTCACTGGAGTAATGATAAGTGGGAAAAATGACCCAAAACATGAGATGACTGGTGTCTCTATGTTCTAGAGACAGAGGAAAATGGGTTATTTCAGGGAAACTGAATTTTGCACAGCTGTTGTTTATTTTATAAGTTTATAAGTGCTCCGTCAGTAAAATACGTGTTTCGGTCTGCTTTTAAAGTACAATTGATAATAAACATGCCACTTTGTCGCAAATTGAAACATAGGGAAAGGTGATCTGCAGCATGCGCACTGCACTGTGTTTTCTTTTCTGTGATGTTTTAAAGTGATTCAGTACTTTTGACAAAGTCTATTCTGTTCTCTGTGCTTCTTTTTGCCCCTCATTGTCTCCCTCCATAGCTTATAACCACACTGGGCATCCCCATATCAGCAGCGTAGGCTATCATTAACCTAAGAGAGAGTGTTGTACAACACAAATAACATGGTGCGCGGAATAATTAAACAGAATTTAACAAAGCCTCAATGTTGATAATTTTCCTTGAGGGATTTTAGAAATCGAGGTACCCAAATCTTTCGAGAAATCGTTTCAGCCCTAGAACATAAACAACAGGGAAATGATGAAAATAGACACACAAAGAAACCCAAAAACTCAAACACCTAAGCATCATAACATTTACAATTCCTATCCAACCAATAACTACATCTGAGCCCCCTGAGTATTCACTATTTTTTAATCTGATTGATTTTTTTAAGGTTTAGCGTTACTTTAGTAAGTGAACATTCTGTTAACATACAGGTAATGTAAAATAATAATATTAAAGGCACACTATGCAACATTTTTCAGTTAATTAATGTGTTCCATACCGTTTTGGATGATTAAATGAGTCATTTCAGGTTGAACAAAGGTTTTCTTGGCCGCCCTGGTGGTCTGTGGGGGAAATACCGCACTTGCAACTGCAGGAGCCCTCGGCCCGCGCCCACAGGCGCTCGTGCAAGATCGCGAGAGTCGGTCTTGCTTTACGGCGAGAACATGTTTGTTGCTAGCGCAGTGGCGATATCTGTGCAGTTATCATGGCGGAACCAGCGATAAAACAGCGAAAGCCCATGTCGGAGCAGGCAAGAAAGAGGAAAAGGGCTCTGGAAAGAGAGAGGAGTCCTACACGGGTGAACATCGGGCAAGCTTTTTCCGAATGGCGAGAGCTAAAAGAAAAAGAAGGCTGCAAGGCTGACGCGGACCTCGCGTTTCTGCTGATGCGATTGTAAGTAACATTGTAGGGTTTCCCTCACGCTACCGCCTCCCAACATTCCAAAAAAAAAAAACTAACTCGATATGCGCGCAAAGCTTGTCTCCCCCGCTCCGCCTCCACCGGTCGCTCCGCCGGTCGCTCCGCCGGTCGCTCCGCCGGTCGCTCCGCCGGTCGCTCCGCCGGTCGCTCCGCCGGTCGCTCCGCCGGTCGCTCCGCCGGTCGCGCAAAGCTTGTCTCTTTCCCCCGCCCGCCCGCTCCGCCGGTCGCTCGCTCCGCCGGTCGCGCAAAGCTTGTCTCTTTCCCCCGCCCGCCCGCTCCGCCGGTCGCTCGCTCCGCCGGTCGCGCAAAGCTTGTCTCTTTCCCCCGCCCGCCCGCTCCGCCGGTCGCTCGCTCCGCCGGTCGCGCAAAGCTTGTCTCTTTCCCCCGCCCGCCCGCCCGCCCGCTCTGCCGGTCGCTCGCTCCGCCGGTCGCGCAAAGCTTGTCTCTTTCCCCCGCCCGCCCGCTCTGCCGGTCGCTCGCTCCGCCGGTCGCGCAAAGCTTGTCTCTACACCCCCCCCCCCCACCCCCCCACCCCCCGCTCCGCCGGTCGTCGGGTAAGCAAATTCCTAGGGGAAACACTGCATTGGAATGGTTTCTCTCTCTCTGTGTGCATGTTCATACTTTCACTGTGTTAGTCATTGTTTGTACTGCCGTTTTTTCGACTTTTGTATTCGTTGCGTTCGCCTGTCTGCTAAGCTCAAAACAACCGCGCCTGGCTTGACGAAGAAACCAGGAGAACAGCTGAGCATATTTACGACAGTGCACTTTTACTTTCACCCTCTGGGGGGCGCCTCGCTGGAAAATCAATCCCAATTGCATAGTATACCTTTAATATTGCTGACCTATAGTTTTGCCTGGGGTCCGTTATAAAATACCAGTTTTATTTAGCAGATGGCGATGTCTCGTTATAGATTTTACGTTTCGTCAAACCTGAGTTTTTTAGATGTGCTCTAGTCTACCTCATTCAACTGATTGAATTACCTCCTCAGCATGTTATTATGTTTTGCGTTAGCATATAGATTTCTTCTTTATTTTAATAATATATTACAATCTCCCCAACCCAAAATATTTGCAAAAGAAAATGATAAAACCAAGCTACAAAATTAAAGATCGTGCCAATAAAGGTAATCGTGATTGGATGGCCACTCTTGGGAAAGCTCTCAAATGTTTTTTTTTGTTTGTTTTATTTTTCCATTTTTGTATGACGGCTTCTGTATGAAGCAACTGTAACTAACAAGGCTGAAGGATCTAACTATCTTCCCGCCAAACACAATGTACAGGAAGTTCAAAAGGAATTCAGCAAAGCCCGTTGTTAGAGTACTGCAGTAGAGTGGCCTTTTGTTGTCACCATGTCTATAACAATCATTGATTTTTAAGGATTATGCACACATTTTTAATGTGCCAATAATTCTGAAGGGTGCTTATTATCTTTTAGTATTTTCCTCATTGACTACAGCAGAGTTTTAATAATATATACAGTCATTAAAGCTAAATAAGTATATATATTTTCCAAATATTGTAGCCATTTTCTGTTGGCAGAGGTAAGGACTCGAGTAACATGGAATCAAGCCTGACTCAAATCACAAATTTGATGCCTTTAGAGTCAGCTTTATAAAATACAAAATGACTTTGGACTTTAACATAGACTTTCACAACAATGCCTGGTGACTTTACTTGGACTTGGCTATTTGACTTGAAAATATTTAATGTCTTATTACAAACATAAAATGTGTTTTAAACATGCCCTCTGTGCTCCTCAGGCCATTTGTCAAGGTTTCCTATGACCTGATGCTGCAACATGAATGCTGCATCTACTGCGCATGATTTTCAATGATCGCAAAGACCACGATGGTTGTGGAAATGTCTTGAGGTGTAATCTGGGAGGTGAGCTCTATATATGGGGGCAGTATTGTTGCTTTAGTATTTGCAAATGTGTGTGGAGAGTTGTGTGTCTGTATCTCGATTTGTGTGTGTGCAGTGGGATTTGAAAATGTGTAAATAAATCTGTAAATGTGTGAGGAGATTTGTGTGTCTGTACAACAATCTGCAAATGTGTAAAACTACTTGTGTGTAAACCGTTTTGCAAATGTGTAAAAAAATCCACAAATCTGTATTCAGATCTACAAATGTGTACTAGGATTTGCAAATGTGTAGATCAATCTGTAAGCACACACAGAGACACTTGTGTCTGAAGTATTTTCGCTTCAAGACCCAGAAATACAGACAAATCATTGGTTACAAGTCAAGCGGTTTCTCGGTTGGCTCTCTTTACACACGTGATTTTTGCTACCCTTCTGCCGCGTGAGATGCACAAATACGTAGAAAATTTGTATGTGTAATTTTTTGATTTGCAGCCCTGAGCGCACGCTCACAGGCTCACAGGCTCACAGGCTCACAGGCTCACAGGCTCACAGGCTCACAGGCTCACAGGCTTCCTGCTTCCGGCTGCGGGAGGTAACGTGATATCTGAGCATCATGGAGAAGATGGTAAGACAGGGAGACCCTTTATTTCTTTTTAAGAAGTCGTCATTTGTCAAAGGAATGTATTTCTGCACTGATGAGTGACAAGGTAAGTCATGCATATAAAGCAAGTCCTCTACTTGAAATCTGATCTATTCGGCAGTTATTATTTATAGTTAACAACTATGCTCTGGATACACTTGCATCACTGTAGTACAGTCTCTGGCTCTGTTTACACGGTGAAAACAGGTTTGCGTTGCCTTTGTACTCTCCATTTACACACTACAAGGTTTAACTGTTGCTTAGGGGAACTTTCAGCTATAGCTGTGGGTTTATTCACAATTTGCAGCCGAAACAGCACTCCGCCAGTCGTTGTTTTTTTCTTCTGGCCAATTTGACGCCAGTGTTGCCAACTCCTCAGTAAGGAAAGTAGCTATTGGCTGTGCTAAAAGTCGCTAAATGACGTCATCGCCTAATTTGCATAATCTGCCACATGATGTGATGTGCATGTTATTGACGCTGTGAGAGAAATAACGTCGTTAGAAAGAGACAAAAAGTGAGTAAAAACACTCAGAAACATTTTATACATGCTTACACATGTGTTCTGAGCTACCAGTGTGAGTTTCATGTGTGTGTGACAATTTTTAGGTTAAAAACAAGGGGGATGCGTTTTTCGGCAGCCCCTTGCCATAAAACACATCCCCTGCTATCTCAGAGGAGTTGACACTTGTATGACTGTATTCCTGTATATCCGTCTGTAGTTAAAGGACAAGGGTCAGCAAATGCAAATTCTTCCCTGTAAAACAATGACAGCGCAATTGTCGCTGTATGATCTGAAGCCCCATTTGGAGCTTTTAAATGGGCTTTTGAAAAACTGATAATTTGCTGCTGTAATATTATAATTTTTCAGAATAAAAAGCTAGCAGATGTGCATAATCAAAAAATAACAGAAATACAATTATAGAGCATTCAGTATTGTAAGAAAGCCCACACTGTTTCTGGATAAATACATTATTGTATGAGTTAAGTTCTGTTCCGTTTTATGCCTCTTTTAGACAGACAGAAATGTAAAAACGAGAGACAGAATTGTAAAAACGACAGGCATAAATAAATAGCATCGAAGAAATAAATAGGGCAAAAAAATACAAAGAAAGAATAAAACAGACAAAAATATCATAACATGCACATAAATAAATACTTAAAAAAATAAGTAATTAATAAATAAAGTAGCTAATTAAAAGAGATATATACATTTATGTCTCACTGTATAATTTAATTTCTACCTACATTTATTTGTTTATTGTATTTTTGGTGGCAATTAATTGTATGCATATTTATTTATTGAGCATTTATTTATTTCTGTATTTATTTTTAAATATGGTAGACCTGGTCCTCCATAATAATAGGGGCAACGGGATTCTGGAAACATACCTGACTTTAGAGGCATGACGAGAGCTCTTGAGGCCCAGAAAAGACAAAGCAATACGGAACGTGACACCAATACATAACAAAATGTAACACTTTTAAACGCCAATGTAAGTGTCAGGAGGTGCGACTAGTTTGTAAACATACAGTTGGAAAGAAATATCTACCGAATAAAATGACAACATTAATTCAAGCCAAACTTTTCCTTTAGATCATTTCTGCATTTGGCAAAATTTGCTAAATGCAGCAACTTTTTTTTAACCTACTTCAAAGTCAGACGTTTTTTTCAAACGCCAAGATTAGTCTGGAAATTTCTTTTCGTCCAGATTATGCATTGGCTTTTTTAGTTTCTGGTGACATGTGGGTGTTTTTGCTGTAGGAGGGCCTGGTGTGCCTCACAAATTCCCAAAGAACCACCATTGAGGGTTAATATTTAATCGACAGGTCAAGACATCACACAGGAAGTCAAAGATTGGGGGAGACGGGTCGTCCAACTGGACAATAACCTTAAGCATACCGGCAAATTAGTTCCAAAGTAATTTAATGACAACAAACTCAATGTTTTTGTGTGGCCATAATGAAGTCCTGACCTCAGTCCTGTAGAAGATTAGTGAACAGAGCTGAAAATATATCTGTGAGCCAGGCAGCCCTGTCAGGAAGAATGGGGGAAATTCCAATAAAGTATTGTGAGAAGCTTGTTGAAGGATTCCCAAAACACTTGACCCATGAAGAAACCTTTTAATTAAGGGATTTAATAAGAGGAGGGGATTATTTTACAAATAATCCCAAAATGATTGTAAAACCCCCTGATGTTTCTTCTATTTTTAGGAAGGTGACGAAATGTAAAACCTTAGGTAGTTCCAGTATTCATCCAGCAGAGGGCGTCCCTCTTCTGTGTGAGCAAACTATATTGGAGCACATTAAAGTTACCGTCACAAATTTAATATAGATAAATGCTGATATGTATTAAGGATTACTCTATTGTAATAATCAAATCATTTAAATCAAGATCTAAAGTAGAGGTTGTGTTAAAAAAAGTTATTTTAGACTTAGTTCAGTTCCACTATTGAAGTTGTAGAAATATTTTATTTGCCCCTGTTATGTAAAGTAACTAAATTACAAACATATTCAACATTCTGTAAGGTCTGTATTGAATTTTCTACGTTTCTGAATTGAGAATTGTCATTTAAACTGATTTATGGGTTTTATCCCCTGAATGTGGCCCTCAAAATGGACCAGGGTATGTTCAGATCTAAAGAAAATGTTATGATTATTATTTAAAACAATGTTAGGTCACTTGAATCTAATCACCTTACTGATCGCTTTTCGCTTTAATATTGTCATGTGGGATTAAAGAAATGGTATTAATTAGCTTTTAATAAAGTGTCTAAGATTTAAAAGTTTGAAGGATTCAAAAGTTTCTTTTAGGAGAGGAGCCAGACCACCAAAATGAGATGTTCAAATTTTAAAAACAAGCTCCCGGTCTAATCTCACATGGGAAAAAGTTGAACAAGTGCTGCTTCCACTGGATTCAAACAGGAAAGTATCAGCCAGGTGCTGTGAAACTGACAGACTGGGCGAAGGATATCAACAATAACCACGAGAAGAAATTGTTGCTGGACATCAACCTTGAAACGGTCTTAAGGCCTGAGAAAAAGCCTATTTAGTAGAGAAAAGGGATTTGGCACACTGCAAAAAGGGAACTAAAAGCAAGTAAAATTGTCTTGAAATTAGTGTATTTTGCCCTGATTTGAGCAGGTAGATAAGGCTATTTGCCAATGGAACGAGTATCTTACCCCTAAAATAAGATAATTAGATATCCTGCACTTGAAAGAAGATGATGGAGAAGAATTGTTCCTATTTCCATTGCAAAAATCCTATTGCATTGGCAGATAATCTTATTTGCTTGCTCAAATCAAGGACAAATACACTAATTTCAAAAAGTTTTTTTTTTACTTCCTTTTAGTTCACTTTTTCCAGTGCAGCCTTGCAATGTACCGATAGTTTGGATCCCAGCCGTAGCTCTCTCTGCACAGGTATAGCTTTAACCTGACTCTCGCCAGATGGATTTCGTTCCGCAGAGCTCTCTGCAGGTAAACTAAGGTCAAGTAACCTGACTTTAGCTTACCCCCACGGTCCAAAAACACAACTGTAGATTAATTGGTCCTGTAAATTTCCCTTGGGTATGAGCGTGTGTGTGTGTGTGTGTGATGATTTCATCATCACTGTTCTCCTATGTGAACACAATGGTTCTCACTATGGTTGATTGGAGCCTTAGAAATGGTCTTTGTGAGTTATTTTAGCCTGCTTCATGTTGTCAGGTATCTTAGTGCTCTCTTGATTCTAAATATCTGGCAGTAATCGGGCCCTTGGTGTGGCAGGTGGAAAATAAACCCCATAAATGTGGCTAATCAGTTATGCTGGTGAAGGTTCTCAGTCATCCAGGTCATGGTCATTCCAAAAAAGTCTAAAAAACAAAAACAACTGGACTTTTTTCCAAAGTTTGAAGTTTCTCAAAATGAGCGACTCCCCATTACTAAGGGGGTGGACCTGTCTCAGTTCAATTTGCATGTTATCTAAGCCATTACAAGGCCTTTGTTGGGCAGCGCCAATAAGCTTGGAGCTCCACACTACTCATTGAGAAAGCTTTCGCAATTCAAAAGTCCAGTTGTTTTTGTTTTTTAAACTTTTTTGGAATGGCTAATCTGTTAGTTCATGAAACGAGGGCTGGACTTAAAAAATTTTTAATTTGGAAAAAAAAAGTAGAAACCCAGGATTAAATACATTGTCAGATTACCCTGAATACAACAGTAATAATTCCAGTTTCTAAAATGTCCACAAGGCCAATTGAATAAGCTCTAGCACATTGTCCTGCCTTGTCCCTCGGCTCTCCTGGCATCCAGGGTCAGGCCCCTGTGAACAGGAAGGACGTTGACGTGTTTTCCGCAGGCTCGGACCGGGGAAAGTTGTTTCCTGAACTTCCCACTGTTGTGTTGACGCTGTCCACACCAAACCCTCGCCCTCCTACAAAATGTCTGAAAAGCACTCTGGGAGCTCCTAATAGACGTGCTGTTTTATTTATTTATTTATTTTTTCTCGCCGATGTCCTGCCTCTTATGGAGCGGTCTATGGAGAAGATGAGCTCGGAGAAGGAAGACGCAGGTAGTAAAAGCAACAGGTTTGACTTTAATCTGCCCCGCGGTGCTTTCAGGTGAATGGGGTCGGCTTTTATTAGTTCCTGGTGCTAGCCTGTTTCTAGTGTCTACCTGAAGCTGTTGGTGTTGGACGTTGACAGGTAACCGGCCTGTTAGCATGATCGATCATTGGAAATGAACTGCGGCGGCTAGCTGCGGCTAACACAACAAGCTAACACACTGACTCCAATCAGCCCAAGTTTTAACGGTCGGGTTTTCCCCCCATACTGTTCTTTCCCTTTATAAAAAATAGATGATTTTTAAAAATAGTAAAACAAAATAATACTTGTCATTTTCTGCTGTAAAGTTTCTTTAAATATTCGTTTTAAACTATTTGCGCACAGCTAAAAAAAAGAGAAGTGATTCAGAAACTACATCATCAGAAGCGGAAGTGCCCATAATGACATGTTTCTGAAGGATGATTTAAGAAAAAACAATGTTTACCGGTGAGGTTTCAGAATTGTAAAACGTTTCTCTGTAAAGTTTGGTAACTTTTTTTTTTATTAATGAATGAATGAATTAATTTCTGTATGGGGCAGTGCAGCTTATTTAGCAGGTCAGGTGAATGCAGTGATTCAGGTCCTGGAAGAATGTTGCATATCATGAAATATGAGCCCTTGAGTAAAGTAAAACATCTCAGGTCTCCATAAATGCTGCAAACACGCTTTCAGATAAAAAGCCATTTTGCAGTTAGTCGAATGTTATAAGTTGATCCCAATGAATCCCTTTTAAAAAGGCCTATTTCTTCAAATTTTGATTATTGTGGGTTAAAGCTACTAAAACCCCAACATTTAGTTTGTTGGGAATTTGTTTTGTAATCCCCCCTGTCAGAGTGCTTGACTTGACAGCTGTCCCAGCAGACGGTCTCCCTCAAGGAACGCAGGCCGCTACACCAGCTGGTTGTTGGCAGAGCGCTGTATTCAAGCATAATAGTGGAAAATTTTGTGGAAGGAAAACGTGTGGCCAAAAGCAGCCTTGAGAGGATGACGAAGTCCACTCGCTTGCCTCATCCGCATGTTAGTGGCTCAACTTAAAGAAACCTTTCACTGAGTGCAGTTTCTCTTAAACTGTAACCTTACTGTTGGGTCTGAAAATGGAAACCTTACACTGAATTAAGGTTTCAGTTTTTCTAAATAAGATTTATTCAAATGCTGACACTATGGGGCTCTGACGTAAAGTATGGTAAATTGTTTAAAAAAAAAAGAGCATCCTGCAATGGCTGTGGGCATCAGATTAGCTTCAATATTTAGTTTTTAAAGTGCAAAAGTTAACAATGAGACAGTTTTTAGATCTTAATGGAATACTGCTTTCTATATCATGAACTTAAAAAGTTTAGGATCATTTAATTAGATCTAAATTATAGGTGTGTTAACACCTGCCGCTTTGTTTCAGTTCTAAAACTCAAAAATACTCTTCCTCTTTCCTTTCGCCGGCTACGCAGTTTCATCTTAATGTTCTTGTTATCTGCGTGTTTTTATTCGAGGATACTTGAAAGCAGAAATGATGGGCACATTATGCTTTATTAGCATCCTGTGTTGTTGGTTTGCATTAATCTAACATTTAGATCTCAGTGAAAATGAAACCAAACATTCTGCCAACCTTGAAAAAGAAGCTAAAATCAAACTGGACGTTCCTGGGGCTACAAGTATAAAAGTTTACCAAAAAAAAAAAATAATTCAAACATGAAAATTACTTTACTTTGAAATGTTTACATTTTTACCTGCTCAGTAATAAACCAAACATCAAATATTTTTGTTTCACTCTTTTAACTGGGTTTTTGCGGCACCAGTGGCTCGTTTTTAACACTGTAGGCTGTAGGGCTGGACAATTAATCGCATTTGCAATATAATCGCAATAAAAAAAAAAAGTCTGCAATTTTTGGCTGTGTAGCAAAAAAGGGATAAGACGATGTCCTTCAGATGTCGTAAGCTGGGGAGATCGGGAACGTGACTAGGATACTTGAGCCTCTTGCCTTTTTGAAAGCAACACATACTTTGTTTTTAGATCGATTGTTTTCTATGTTCTTTACGTAGATTCGTTTTTTTTTTGTCAGCTGCGAGAACAAGGCATGGGTCTCTCAGCAAAGAAAGCTGGCCTTATCTAGCCAGGTTCGATCACCGCCCATGCTTTTAACCAAAGGCCGCTGGGTGTTTGCGGCATGCTTTTTACGAGGAAATTAAAGTGCAAGCGGAAAGTGTCAGTAATAAAAGACGACTGCTTTTCCATTTTAAAAACATTTTCAATCATTCAGGGAAAATCTCACCGTGAAAAATGTAAAGAGCGCCCGTCTGCATCAGCTGCCAGCACAGGGTCGCTTTAAAGGCCAGCCAGATGCATTTTGGTTTCAGTAGTGATGGCGCCCATCACAGTTGTTGGCAAGCCAAGTAAAGATGTGTAAAAAGTCTGAAAGTAAATTGATAATTTAGTGTAGTGGCATAACCCGTTGAAAAATAAGAAAAGTCCCGTTAGTCATTTGAGTACATGTAGTGGGGAAAAAGGCCCGTATTAAAAAGATGTTAGTATTTTAATAAATGTCACCCCCCCTCCTCCCCACCCCCAAATCAACAACTAATGCCATAAAAAAATAAAAGTATGACAATAAATGAAATAACTCATGAAAATGAAAATAGAATAACATTTCCAGTGGCAAATCATGCAGCTGCAGTAACAGATTAATATGTTTCCTGATCGTTTTCAGGGCTGTCAACAAGTGTAAGAAATGATAAACCTGTGTGTCGTTTGCAGCGGAGAGCCTGCAAGCCCAGCTAGCCGAGTGCCAAGCTCAGGTGGAGCACTGGCAGGGCGTGGCGACGATCTGCGAGCTGAGCAAACAGGAGGAACTGGCCGAGCTGCAGAAACAATGTGATGAGGAGATCCAGTCTCTGCAGGAGGCTCTCAGAGGTCAGGAGCTGCCTGCGTTCGGCTCGGGCTGCTGCTGCACGACTCCGAGTACAAATGCTGCAATGATGAGAGATGCTTTAGAAAAATAGTCACGCTTACGCAGCCCGAGTTACCAGTCACAGCCGAAGCACTGGCTTGTTGACACTTTGGTTCCTCTGAGTCTAGAGAAAGTTTTTTTTTTTTTCTTTCTTAAGAAAAGCAAATCTGAACAACCTGTTTCTGATCAGATAGTCCGTCTCTCGTGACGTCTGAAACTCCGGCTGCGGAGCTCAGGCTCAGACCAAACCTGAGGATCGTCAACTTAGAGAGGGACGATCCAGATGTGATAAATGTTACACAAGCTTGTGGTCTGAGGGACAGAAGAGCCGCGTACGACCCACTAACACTTCGCAGCTCTTTGCTGGCTCTATTGAGCGGTTCTGGTGCTGAAAGCTGGTGGTTTTGTTGAATATCCTTTTTCTTTTCCCTCTCAAAGTTCGACATGAAAATTAGGCCACAAACTCCACTTTCTTAGGGTCCCGAGAGACTAATTAACTTTTAATTAAGCGTAGATTTTAGACAGGTCAGTTAATATTTTGAAAGTTTATTCCTTTGTTTAAACTAAGCCTTTTTTAATTTGTTCCTAGAGTAAAACTGGTTTTATATTTTTGCTTTTATAAAACATTAGCTTAATCCATCTTACAGTCAATAGTGAGTAGATCTTAGTTCGACTAATGAAAAAGACAACTTTTGGTCTTAGTGATCAGCTTTTGTTGATTCTTATACTCTTTGGTTTAAGCATGAAAATCTTTGGTTCACTCATGAGAAGTAGACAATTCTGCTTTCTTTAATTTTATATTTTTAAAATCCAATTTGTGTCTAAACTTTTATATGAAGTAACAACTTCAGATGACCAAGCTGTAGCTGATTCGGCCACAACTGAGTTCAACTTTTGGTTGTTTTCCGTTTTCATTTACATCAAGTAAAATCATTAAAATCGCAAAAAAAAAAAAAAACTTTTTCTGTTGACAGCAACTGAAACAAACGTTCATCAGAGCGTTGACTATGTAGAAACATCCTTGTTTAATCCTGAACGCCCTGTTTTCAGAGACTGCAGCCCAGTATGAAGCCAGGATAGCCGTGCTGCAGTCCCAGCCCGTGGACTGGAGGAGAACCAGCGGACACAACACGGTCAGTTTGCATCCCTTTTAAAATAAAAAGTCCATTTTTATGCTGAATTGCTGATTGTTTGCTGTTTTGTGCTCGTTAGACCAGCAGCAAGAAGGCCCGTGGCGAAGCAGACGTCTCCCCTAACGAATCTCCCGCCTCGGTCGTGAACAGCTTGAGGGAGGACGAAGCGGCCCCATCAGGGGACCAAACACAGAGCCGACCGGCGGAGCTGGAGGCGGCGCCAGAGGAAGGGTCGCCCCTTTCGGCGGAGAGCTATTTCTCTTTGCAGAGCTGTGACTCGGCCTCGCTGTCCTCCTTCTCCTTAGACACGCCGTCTCTGCCCAGGAAACTCCTCGCTCAGGAAGACACCGAGTCGCTGGTTTCCACGGGCACGCTGGTTCCTGAGGCCATCTACCTGCCGCCGGCTGGACACCGGCTAGTAACGCACAGCGACTGGGACGCCCTCAACGCGCAGGTGCTGAGACCGCAGCTGCTTCCTAACTCAGCTTCAGGGTGGCGGCGGGTTGAAGGGTTGTAGTAAATCTGGTGTGTTCGGCAGCTGTCGGAGCTGCGGGGGGAAGTGAGCCGGCTGCAGGTGGAGAAGGAGGAGCTGGAGAGAGAGCTGGATGCCCAGACCCAGCAGACCCACAAACAGGTGGGGCACACTCCTCTGATTGGCCGTCCTAACTAATGCTTCAGCCAATCAATCAATTTTCTCTTGACATAGGCTGGACGATATAGAAAATAAGCTCATCGATAAAATAGAAATCATATTTATCGTTAACAATCAACAAATTGACAACATATATGCAGCCCTGGCCATTTTATGCTGTTGCTTAGCAACCTAT